>JANAVB010036618.1:6059824-6683365 GCA_029216955.1 Iris pallida
ATACAACAAGAAGGCCTGTATCCAAATTTTGGGTTCTGCTGTTTGAATTCTTTCCCATTCTGCTCTGTATATATCCTTCTTTAGACCTTGAATCCGTTTTCATTTAGGCATAGCGGCATACCCCTACTCCTAGAGGCACCTTTAACTACTATTTTATCACTCCTTAATGGTGCATCTATTGGTTGGTGTTGCATGTCCGAAACACCTAAGACGGTTTTCTTTCATCTCGTCCCAAATTGGGCCACCTCCAACGTACCATGAATACACTACTACAACAACAGACCCTTATCCCAAATTTTACCAAAAAGACACTTATTATTTCTTTTCATTTTTTCATGTACTCCACTCATTCACCTTAGCTGCCTCATTTTATATCCATGACAAGATACTATGTTATGGTTATTGGCATGGTAGATATTTGTTATGTGTGCATGCCAAATGTTGTCTCTCGACGTAGGTATAGTTGTCTAAGATGTGTACAGTACATGTGTTATACACATCTTTTTTGTATACCATTCCACAGTGTTTTAGACCTTTGACTATGCCCTTTGGACCGTTTGACATTGAACTAGACACTTTTAACCATTCTGACAGTTCGAACCATGACTGGTATGAAAGACTGTCCTTGACATTGAACTAGACATTTTTCAAATTAATTTTTATTTTCATTGGGCTAAAGGAACTTTTGAGTCGACTGGCACTAAGCCCAACCCAAAGCCCAACCCATTTCATAGAAGTGAACTTTGTTATTTCCTTTTCTACTTCACAAATTGAAGTGAAGACCTTATATTAAGCGTCAACCCCTTAAAGATTGGACTGGTTGGTCCAACTATTATTATTATTATATAAAACAAAACATAGTTGTCTTTTGTGACAAAAGATAAGAGGATAAAGAACGATCAAGATTAAAAGATTGGAGTATTTCCCACAAAACAAGCAGTTTCACGACTAAAACAGATTGATTTTTGTGTGTTCAACTTATGGTTGATCATACAAGATTGGTAATTTGTGGAGACTAAAGCAGATGAGTTATTGGCTCAAACACATGCTACTATCTAATGACCGTGGAACACTTGTGGGGACCAAACCAGCTGAGCTATTGGCTCAGGGCCGGCCCTGGCCCAGGGCGGCCAGGGCGACCGCCCAGGGCCCCATAAAATTTGGGGGCCCAAAAAAATTAATTTAAATGTAATATATATATATATTAGTAATCTTATATTGAAAATAGAACTAATATATAATATGATCCTCTTCTATCATAAACATTTGTAGTGTAGTGGTAGTTTGTTATACTTGTACACAAGAGGTTCTAGGTTCTAGCCTTGGCTGTTTCATTTTTTAGTTCAATTTTTTTATATTATATATGGGTCCCATTTTAAAATTTTGCCTAGGGCCCCCATTAACTCAGGGCCGGCCCTGTATTGGCTCAACCCATGCCACTAATTAATGCTACTAATTACTATCTGATGACCATGGAACATTTCTCTTCTGTGCGTACAGGTAGAAGGAACGGGTTCCTTGGTATCCGAACTCGCGAGGGTAGCCGCACAAGAGCGAGCTTTGTTGGATCAGTCCAGAGATCTCTTATCCAGCGTAGCGGCAATGCATGTAAGTTAGAGCCTTATCACTTTTACCTGTAGTTCTATTTCTAGCTTTTCATCTCATGACATACGTTTTAATATTGCCCCCGCCTACCCAAAACAGGTAAAACAGTGTAGCCTGCAAGGCCATTTCTTACAACTAAAATGCAGACCAAGTCAGATGCAAGTGTAGAGCAATATCTGTTACTACTAACACCACAGCGAGCTTTCTTTTCCTCTCCCCCCCACCCCCCCCCCCCCCCCCCCCCCCCCCCCCCCCCCCAACTGAGGAGTTTGCGCCAAAGGTAATAAAACATGATGACTTGATCGATGAGAAGCTCCATTTTTCTAATTCAGCTCTGTTTGGCACACGCAATTAGCTGATTCATGTATTTTTGTATGCATGTTACCCATACACAATGGCTTTTTTTTTCCTCTTGGGAATTTCGTTTAGTTGTATACAGAACACTTGTACTTCTAACTGTTCAAAGCGAAGCTCATGTATATATGTAATGCTTGTGGTTTTCTTATCAAGGGGAAATTTAATGGGTCTGTATTTAAGTAGCCCTTGCTGTTTTTTTCTTCTTTTCCTTTTTTCTTTTTCGTGTCACTCGTTTGTGTTTATTAAACTTGCAGCCTCTCGAATTTTGTCTTTCCCAAACCTCCATTTCTGGGTAAAACCGTCTGCAAGTGAGATCTATATGTACATACATATCTTTATTATTTTTTGTTTTTGTACATATTTAATTTTTCTGTCAGTGATGTTTAAAGTTCATCTGTGTAGCAAATAAACAAAACTTCCTTTTCTATTTCCCAATTGGTCATGTTCTATAGCAATGTTGCAGTATATGGTCAGGAACAAAATGAATTTGGGGGCTAACAAAGCAAAGTGCAGTGAACATTTGATGTTATTATTGAACTAATGTTATTCCTCAATTACATTTATATTTATCTTGGTGTAATATCAATGGCTTGCAGTATACTTGTACTAATTTGTTGACATCTCAAAAACTAGTCCTTGCAAATTGAAAGAAAATCTTCCTGCAAGTGATTATAAATGATGTGGTTGATGATTTTGGCGAATAATTTGCAAGGCTACAAAGACTTGTGCTGGTGATAATGTGTAGTGTTCTGTATCTATGTGTGATGTATGTGGCGATAATGATGTATTCTTGTATGTAGTATCGGTCTATTAATCAGTTAGTGTTTTCCTTTTTATCAGGAAGAAAATTACCACTTCCCGCATAGGAAGTGGGAAATAGAATTGTGACAGGAATTGAGCGATGACAACTGACAAGTATGAGAGCGACTGCATGGGAGGGAGGAGACGAGTTCTGATTAGTTTTCCGACATTCCCTGCCGATAACACGAGTCGACGATCACGGTGAGGAGATCCACTCTTGGCTGGCCTTGGTGCACACGAATCGTCACCCTCTCCCCCGCGCTCCCCCCTGTCGGCTAGGTTTTTGAGATCCTTCCAGGGTCTGCAGGCCATCAAGGGGGGAAGGGGGGCCACCATGCCCGTGCCAACTCAGTTGACAGACTACCTATGACTCCCTCTCTCCCCTTAACGCCAACCCCTTCCCCCACGCCAAGTGCCCGTTCCCCACGCCAAGTGACTTGGCTTGTCCTTCCCTCTCCAGAATTATCCCAATTTTTTTTCTTTTATACAATTTCGACAAACTTATTTACCCTGCCCTGTACAATTTTTTGATTATTTTTTACATAATTTTTTTTTACAATTTCTTTTATATAATCATACAATATTATTACACATTATCTATGCAGACACTTCTTTTTTATGGAGAAACAAAATACCTTGAAAATATGTAGAGGATCACAAAATTTTCTGAAATTCTACATAGAAGAAACATAAAATATTGATAACAAATATATTCAATATTATACTCTATTGAAAGATCTCAATAAAAATATTTAATGATATAATTATTATATTACTTATACTTAATAAAAGATATAGAAAAAAATAGATATAAATATTGGATCATCAAATTTGAGAATTTTTTTTTGTTTTTAAAATTTGAGGACCGGTTCTCTCCATCCTCCAAATTTTGCTCAAAATCCCTCAAATAGTCATGTAGATATTGTTTTAGTTAGCATGTCAAACAAACTACGTACTTTTTTTGTCGGTGGATTCCACACTGAAGAGACGTAAATAGTATCGTTTTTAGCGGGTCCTATCCTATAGTCGTTGGAATTAATTTTTCGGTGCTGATTTTTATAGTAAACATCTATAAATACTGTCTACACTAGATTTTACATGAACCGATCTGTAGTTAGGATTTCTATCTAAGGGCTAGGATTGGAATTGCTTATTATTATTATTACTGCTTCTGTTTATTTTTATTGAAAAATGGAACAATTTTTAACAGCACCCTCTCACATGTGGTCAAAAATTGATTGAGAAATTTTGAGTGGCATCCCACTTTTGTTTACCATATTTACGGTGCACCCCACAGTTTTACAATAATGTAAGATACCCTCCACTTTTGACGAAAACTGTCAAAAAATCACGGTCAACTCCTTTGACCAATTTTTTTTGACCAAAATAATCCCGCCTTCTTTCCAGTGTCCTCCATCTCCCCGTGGCTGCCCCTCTCCCCGCCGCCGGCGTGTCTCCTCTCCCCCCCCCCCCCCCCCCCCCCCGCCTCCTCTCTTCTCCCCATCACCACCACCACCACCATAATAACCACCACCGCCATCACCAGCACCATAATCACCATCTCCACCATAATCATCACCCCCCCTCCCGCCTCCGGCAGCGACATCAGTAGCAGCGACGGCATCAGCAGCTGCGGCGACATCAGTAGCAGCGGCGGCAGCCGAAGGCATTTTGGTCCAAAATTTTTTTTTTTGACAGTTTCCGTCCAAAGTAGGGGTACCTTACATTATTATGAAACTGTGGGGTGCACCGTAAATATGGTAAATAAAAGTGGGGTGCCACTCAAAATTTCTCAAATTGATTTGGCTGACAGTTCTTGAAAAGTAGCAAGCAACAGTAAGACCTTAGCTATGCCCGAAATATCGATATAGATTCACAAGTACTTCGAGGGATAGGTTGTGAGACGGTAATGTTTAGCTTGTTTACATGACATTGCTTCGGTCCAACCCACTTGAATGGCTGGAAGCCATTCATATCGGTGCCTAATTGACGTGTAATTAATAGTCTATGTTGTACGAATACAGACAGACAGACGAATACATACTCTCTTTTTTACATACAAAGACATTGATAAGGACAGGCCATAGTAAACAAAACTCACTAATATTGACGAATATGGACACAGACGACATAGTAAACAATACTCACCAATGTTGACGAATATGGACACAGATACGAATATAACACCATTTCTGGGGACATTTTGAAATTGGTAAACAATACTCACCGATGTTAAGGTCAAACTTGTTCTCCTAAGTAGATCCTTTAGCCCGGTAAGCAACTAAGGATACAAGTTTTAGCCGATCCCAAAAGTTTGGGATAAATCTGTCTTAGACAGGGTTGACAATGTAGCACATAGTGTGATTCCTCTAGATGTCAATGATCATTTTGACTTAAAGTGAAATAAATAAATATTTTTTTGATTACTGAAATAATGTATTGATTCCCAAAAGAGTGTGTGCGCGTGTGTGTGTGTGTGTGTGTGTGTATATATATATATATATATATATATATATATATATATATATATACTCTTTCTCTGATTGTCATTACAGTGGAATCTCTGATTGTCATTACAGTGGAAATTGAATGTATTAATGATACTAGTCCAAGCAAATCTTGTAAGGACCTACTAGAATGAAGTAGTTTGGAACCAATTGGAGAGAGAGAGAGAGAGAGAGAGAGAGAGAGAGAGAGAGAGAGAGGGAGGCTGAGAGAGAACCAGTTGAATGCAGATAGATTCTTAGAAGTACAGTGTCCACTTTGAATGAATTTTGACATAGATCTAACCTTTTGAGTTTATTTCCGGGTCAAAAATATTTTGGTTCCCTACTGTTCTGTGGGCATCATACAATATATGGATTAATTGTATTAACTATTCCTATGTTTTCTTATTGCAAGGACCATCCATGCTTTGAAACTAATTACATGGACCACCACTCTATTTTCTATAAAAACTAATAACACTGACCACTCATACGGTTAATAAAATTTATAAATGGGAGGAGGTCAGTGTAATTAACCCATAAATCTAAAACCATGCCAGAGGCCAAAATTTGTCAAACACATTCTTGCCAGTTGTTACAGAGTTAGTCTCATTTGAGTAGTTAATTAAATTCTCAATAGATGACCAACATATAATCTTTTCCTGCCAGAAATTGGATGCAAGAGATTTACAGAGTGCCCGACTAATATTTGTTATTGACAGAGTCCAAAAATTATGGTGGTAATTATGGTGACATGTCGTACGGAGCCCAAATTTGTTTGGATATCTACTAATTTGAAATGGACTCGGAAGGGGACCATCTGTTACTTGGCATCTAATAAAACGGATGCACCATCCTCGTTTGCTTCGCGGAATCTTCCGGTTGGGAAAGAAAAGTGATTACTTTCCTATGTTTGGGTGCCCAAGAAATTGAGGAGGAAAGGAAAGTGATTCCCAATGGAAAGAAAATTATGGGGGAAAGTGATTCCATCCATCCAAGGAAGGAATCACTTTCCCACATTGAAGTATTCACTTTCCTTTCCAAATTTTTTGGCATTGCCAAACATCGGAAAGGAAAATCAATAGGAATTAAAGTTTTCCAAAGGAAAGGAAATGACAAGGAATTGATTTCCTTTCCCTTCCATTCCGCGAACCAAACGAGGGGAACAAAAGTGGGAGGAAGGAAAATAGAGGAGGAAAAAGTGAAAGGTAAGATTCATTTTCTCAAGGAAAATAGGAATGAAGGAAAAGTGGAGGGATTACTTTTCCCTCATAACCTAAGAAATCCAATCCCCCCAAAAGTGGGAGGAAAGGTGGAAAGAAAAGTGGAAGCTTGTATTAATTAACAATTATACTCCCATATAAATGTATTATTTAAAAATTATTTATGAAGTCAAATGGTAAATAAGTATTTTTAGTTGAGGGTAGAATTGGTAAACCCTATAATTTTTACTTCTTTCCTTCCACTTTTTCTTTCATACCAAACAAAGAAAAATGTATCTCTTATCTTTTCCATCCTTGCTACCAAACACAAAGAAGGAAATGTTCTTACCTTTCCATGTGGAAGGAAAATACAACCCTCTATTTTTCCTTGCTTCCACTTTTCCATCCTTCCTACCAAACACAGCCTAAAGGAATGCAAACACGTTACTTTTTAAATTTTGTAATGACTTTGACTGGTAATTATTTTTAATTAATGAACAATTTTTCCAAATATCCTAGATTAAGAAAGATTCTTATAGATAACTCATGGTATATCATATCTTGCAAAGAATAGAACAAGATATTTCCATATGGATGAGAAGAATAGGAGCCTAGTGGATTGAGCTTTATCTACTTCAACAGGCATTTTCCAAAAAAAAAAAGAAAAAAGAAAAAAAAAGGTACTTGTTGAATGCAAGTTTAATTAGTAAACTATACCCTTCAGAAACTTGAAACTTGAAAGTAAATAGATATCCAGAAATGTGTTGCTTATGTAATCAAAATTAGAGGGAGAACCCCCCTGAGGACATAAAAGACAATTATGTCTCAAACTTCGAAGTCAAAATTCGACAAGAGACTGTAAAGACTAAAACTTCCACCTGGTGATCAAAAAAATTCAGCTCCAACACAACTCAATAATAGATTGAGAGAGTCCGATGATGTTGCAAAGAAGTATTCCGCACGCCAAAGGCCCAGAGCCAAAGATCCAAATCTACACTCAGCACCTGTCCAATACAACAAACATTCTAAATTTGTTCACTACATTTAAAAGACTCAGAGAAAATTTAATTACCAAGTTGGTATCATCATACGTTGGTATCACGTAGAATACAAAGCATTTTTAAGTTCAATAGAGGACATTCCAGATCATATAAATAGTAAAGAAAGCAACAGAAACTACAGAGATTTTCGGTTAATTACCTGTTTGTTGTATTTTGTTGCTAGGAGCTCCCTCATCTTCTCCACAGCATGAATAGAGCAAGCACGGAGCTCAACTTCCTCTTCACTGCCAGCACATATTTCTTTTCTAGAATCGATAGAGTTCAACAAGGCTGAACTGTACCACAGTACGCCAAGGTCCCTAAGCACAGCAGGGACAATATAGTCTGCAAATATAGTTATGGAGCTGATGTCGTAGAAACTCCCGTATGCTTCCCCCTTGAAAGCACCCCATAGGTCAGCAGCAAATATTTGTGCTCTTTTGTATAGGAAAATTTGGTGACCTTTATATAGTGAGTGATCTCGAAAACCTGCAAGGCAACAAAAAGTTCTCACCAATCCAAATAAAGAAGGGGAAAAAAAGATTAAAATTCATAGCTCAAGCCTTGCTACAGCAGTCAGCTTCCAGGTTTTGTTAATATTATTAAAGCTTCCTGACCATGTTTAATCAAACCCCAGGCAAATTGTGAAAACAAATCAACTACCACTGTTTATGAAAATAAAGGAAAATCAGTATTGGTACTTTAATATCAGCTCAGGATAAAAATAATCCTATTTCTTACCAGAAGGCCGTTAATTTCACTGGACTGACAGGATTACTTCTCATATTGGTCAGTTTTCTAATAGCACAATGGATCTTCTGGCGAAGCCAGGCCAGATTCCAAGGTCCAATTATCTCAGACCCATGATTATCTAGAAACATAATTGTTTATGAACATACATTTATTACATAATCATGGAAAGTGCAACTGTGTTATCCTATTCTAATAAATTTGCCCTCTCTTAGGTGTAACTTTCTAAAATCAATATGCCCAAAAGAGATGGATACATTTATCTAGCAAAAAAGAAGAGGCTAATTGTAGAAGTCCTTAATTTGAACTAGAAGACAAGGTACTGGTTGTGCCATCCAGGCAGCCAAGATCCTTGCCCAATCAAAATTAAGGTGAGTTCACCTCAAGCTTTCATAGGCTGGATCAGCCTAGCTCAAAAAAGTCAGATCTGGAAATGTTCATATGGGCAGAATTGGGACCGAGCCTAGGCTGGAGCTTCCTAGATAGTCTGGTCAATTGCCAACTTTGATTTACAACACAAAAATAATCCCACATTCAAATGAAAGCAAGAAACAAAGTCGTATGAAACCAACCAAAGACTAGCTTTCTCAAAAAACATTTGAGGCGATTATTATTGTATATTTTTTTAGCTTTCTCGAAAAACATTTGAGGCGATTATTGTATTGTATATTATCGACTGCATTCACCACTAAAGTATAAAGGTCCAAAGCACCACCTAAAGCTTATTTTTCTAGAGCCATAGCATGGTTTCTCCCCAAATCTATGTAGAATCATAGAAGTAAAAAAAGATCTCAAAGTGTTGGATGGAGAGGATGGTAAAAGATCAAGGGAAAAACCTCCAACAGCAAGGAAGCAAAAAACAAAAAAGACAAAAAGAAGAAGAAGAAGCACTTCCTCGCTTAGGCACTACCAGATACACAAAGTATGCATGATAGCTTTATTGTGTCATCCAAATCACATTAGTAGAAAGCATCTGATTTAATCTCTTTTTAGTGCAACGTGGGGAGTTTTCCTACCGTTCTTTCTAGAAAAAATTGTGATCTCCCCCTCTGCTAAAAAAATGTCAATTTGAAAAGGTGAAAAGCATTAAAAAGAACTGTATGTAATTATGACCAAGTATGCCATACATATACTGAAACCCCCAAAATATCGATACCATCCAAATTCAAAACCATCAAAGCCTCCAAAATTGCCGATAGCGATACTCATAAGAATGGTCTGACACCAATTCTGTGAAGTGTGAACCTTGCTTCTTACAAGGCCATATATTTCTTTTAGTGCCCTCTTGTCACATTTGGCCGATTACATATTCCCCCTAGATAGTAGATACTACAGCAAAATACACATGCACAAATTTTTCAACATTTAACTTTTTATTTTACTTAATTTTATTTTTTATGCTAGAGTGCAAGCAAGTTTTGATTATTGGTGTAATGTCTCTCACTTCCTTTTCAACAGATGAAATCCTTCATCCTTGCATGTAGAGACTAATACATTAAGGTGAAGTAAAATAGTCATGTGATTAAAAATTGTCACTATATTCTTGCTCCCCTGATATGGTATTAATATCATCAGCTCTTGTTAATAGAATACAATTGTGATCAATCACCTGCATGAGTACATGATATCAGATCTGAGAAACGTGCAAACATTTTCATCAATATATCCACGGTGCTGACAATCAATGAATGACTACTAAAAAATCATTACCGTAAGCAAAAGGTAACACTAATAAAGGGCAAAGAATACCAGGGAAGTGACGTGCAATGAGTGCAACAAGAGATACAGCAGAGTTTCCACAAGAATTCACTAAAGCAGCTGCCTGTCCACCAAAGCTTCTCTCCAGTTCAAGTCCAACCTGAACAATAAGCAGAAAATGTCCAAGTTTGTTTACCTTGTTAAAAACACAGGAATTAAAGAATATAAGAACAAAAATATGACTAAACAAACAATATCCAAATACTAACAATCATGGAGGCCAAGAAGGAAGAAAGCGCACAAGAAAACAGAATTGGATGGAAAATCATTTCATAAAGCAATCTAACAATTTGGAAGGTACCAAAAGTTTCAGTAATGCAAAGGGTTAAATAGTCAACAGATGTGAAAGGAGAAAAAGACCGGTACCTCATGAAGTAAGCGCACTCGTTCCTCCTCTAGCGGCAGTGGGCGTGGCCATTTCAGCATTTTACGCAGTTCAGGACCTAATATTTTAGCAATTATTTTCCTTTCCAAGTTTTTGATGGGATAATTTTTTGCTTATAACAGTTGCTACGTGTACTTCACTATTTTAAGAAGGAACAGAAGACACCACATGCACATTTCACAGGTTATAGGGAATGCAAACTTCAAGATAGGTACCAGTGTAATTCTGTAGACGATCGGCATCAAAAGCAGATTGATCATTCTCTAAAGCTGCCTTCAGACTCGAAGCCAAATGGTCATAGTCTAGATCATCATCTGAGTAGCATAAACAATTCACAAATCAAAAACTCAATAAGAGTTTGAACAGAAGCAAAAAAGGAATCATAAAATTTAAGGTACTAATTTGTTGGTATTCAATGAAATAACATGTAGTACAATGAAATAACATGTAGTACAGCTTCACGTCACCAGCCATGAAATTTTGTCAAGGAAGTTTTGTGAAGTGATAGCCACATATGCTTCTCCATGTTACACAATCAGACAAAACAAAATGGATTTATCGAATAATTATGTAAAAAGGTAAGATATCGAGGATCTACGAGCATTTTATCGCATTTCTTTAGGGTAGATAAGGAATCAAATCTGTAAATACAAGGAACCCCATCAACGTGCAGGATGAAAAGAGTAGTGACAAGTATTAGTAGCTAAGAAATCAAATTATCCAAGGGAAACATACATATGTAGAAAGGAAAGGAAAGGAAAAAAAGAATGAACAAGAGGATTACCGTCAGAAAAGATGTATTACCAAGTTCTATGCTAGATGATAACGCAACCAGAGTATAACGAGCTTGACATTATAGGATCACTAGAGTATGTATGCACACATGCATAGAAATGAAACAAAAAATTAATTTATTAATGAGACGTGCTTAAATATATTTTTAAACTTTTGAAGCTTTTTAGTTTCTTTTTATGATGATATACAATGGCTTCAAACTGGCTGTTGTAGTTTAATAGTTAAGATATATAAATATTCCATGAGAAGGCCTACCATGTTCTCGAATTTTTGCTCTCAAAGAGATATATAAGGCTAAGAAGAACATGTTCCTTCAGGCAAGCACAAAGTAGAGTTGCTTCAACACCTACGACTTCCTAAGTACCTAGGTAAAAGGTCACTTGTGAATGTAAATGGATATCCGATTGTGCATGAGAACACTCATGATTATCTGACTATGTATCAAATGCCTGACCACAAAACATGGCATCACACACACAGTGTGCATCTGTAACAAAATATGGAAAATATTAAAGTAGTCATACAATTAGTGAAAGATGTTGTATCTATGATAATACTTGGCATAACATTTACAATTATTTTCTGATACACTTCAATCCAGTATTACCACAATGCAAGTGTTTCTATGTAATAAAGTTATCCTACCTTTTCCTGAGTTGTTTTACTTGATGTCATTTCATGTTTTATTATTACTGTATGAAACTGTCAGTGTACATAGCCCAATCCAATATGTTTGACTGAGCATCTCTCTCTAGGCTTACTATTACCTTGTATATATGGATGAATGAAATCTGGGTTAGATATTTTCGAAAATTACATGGTAGGAGAACAATCATCATCATCATCCTAGCTCCAACCCTACTGTTCTCATTGCTACCATCATTGTCCGCAGCCCACAATCACCGTAAAATCACCGTCGGGTTCCTGAGACTTCTCCGTAGCCACCAAAACTCTACCAGATCAAAGACCCAAGGCTCGTCGTTCCCTGCCGGAACTCTCACCATCATCTCCCGGCCTCATCAGAACTCTCGTCATCATCCTCAACCTCTGGTTTTGGTCGCGGACAACCCCCAGCCTTGCCGTCCCCGCCCCCACACCGCCTCGACAACAGCCGCCGCCACTGCTAGGTCTGGGACATTGGCCACTGCTAATCATTTCCTATTTTGTCCCAGTCCTTTCCTAAAGCCGAGCTGCTCGAGCTGCTCTAGTTCTTCTTCTCTCTCTACTTGTACTACTAGTCAGTGATTCTTCCTACTACTTCCACTACTACTCTTGTTGGTGAGATATCTTCTCTCGGCATTAGTAAATTGGTATCGTATCCGGATATTGGAGCCTTGGTAATTGGCTCTTCGGATTCGTTACTACTAGCACTCTCAGTGAGTTATTGTTTCTTTCATCTACTATGGTCTATTTTACTTTGACGTGTGGTATACTATGATTGGTTATAAATGTGATACTAGTTATATAGTTAATGGTAATATGTGCCCGACTCTACACATTATTTGTGGTACTCTTACTTTTGGCTACTATTCTACGTTGGACTTTTTCCACTTCAATCTCTGACACCTCTCGACATACTCGTTTATGTGCCCATCACTCTCAAGTACTGCCAAATGGATATATTGCTCAATATTAAGTTTGTCTTGTGGCAAAGGACTGACTTAAACTGATTGGGCCAATTTCTTCGAAATGTTCTCATGTTGCTCGCATCATGCTCCATTCGGGTTCTCTTTTCTCTTGTGGTCAATCAAGATTGGTCAATGTTTCAGTTAGATGCTAAAAATATCTTCTTAAATGATGATCTTGGCGAGGAAGTTTATACAGAATAATCTCCCGGATTCATTGTTAAGGGAGAGAATCTTGTGTGTAAAATGAGAAGGTAATATGGGGTCTAAACCAGAGTCCATGTCTCGTTTGAGAAATTCAGCCATGTTATGACTGGACTTGGCTTCAGGCAAAGCCATGTTGATCACTTTGTGTTTAACCGAAACACTAAGTCTGAGATCATTATTATGATAGTATATGTTGATGATATCCTATCGTTCGACAATGATCTTGTTAGGCATTAAGGAGACTAAAGTCCACCTTCAGAAGCACATTGTTACCAAGGACTTGGGCCAACCTCAATATTTCCTAGGGTGAGATAGTCTTAGCAATCAAGGTATAATTCTGTCCCTAAAAATGACATGGATTTACTATAAGAAACTTGCTTACTGGGTTCTAAACCAACTGATACTCCCATGGAACAAATTCAAAATCTATGGTCTGTCGATGGTCAGGAGATTGTTTAAGTCACACTACAGAAGACTTGTTGGAAAGCTCTTCTACTTGATTATTACTCGTCGCAACATTTCTTTTGATGTCGGCCTCGTTAGCCAATTCATAGAGAATCCGAAGAGGGGTCACTGGGATACAGCTCTCCTCGGATATTGGTATACATCAAGAAGTTTCCGATTAAAGACATTTTATTCCAACATCATGGACATCTCAAGGTTGGATCCTACTCTGATGCTGACCATGTTGGATCAAAGAGTGATCAACGATCGACATCTAAATATTGTACTTACGTTGGAGAAAATCTTGTGACTTGGAGGGGCAAGAAACAGACAGTCGTCACTAGATCTATTGCAGAGTAGAGTATAGAGCTATGGCCTATATTGTTTGTGAGATGAAGTGATTGCAGACTCTGATGGTGGATATTAGTGTCAAGTATATTGAACAATTACCTACTCTTGTGACAATTAGGCCGCTATTTTCATCGCTAGCAATCTGGTCTTTCGTGAGAGAAGCAATCACATTGAGATGGACTGTCATTTCATTCGCAATATTGTCATGACCAAGCATATCTCCACTCGGTTCACTCGTTCAGAGGACCAGATGGCCGACTTATTTACCAAGCCTCTTTCACCTGCTCATTATACTTTATGTACCAAGTTGGACATGCATGGCATATATGTTCCAGCTTGAGGGGGACTGTTAGTGTACATAGCCCAGTCCACTAAGTTGGACTCTCTCTCTCTCTCTCTCTCTCTCTCTCTCTCTCTCTCTTTACCTTGTATATATACTCCTTGTGATGGATGAATGAAATATAGGTTAGATATTTCCCGAAATTACAGAAACAGTAGCAAACAGTAACAAAAAATTAAAGTGAATATATTTTGTGATGAATGATGAAGTTATTTCATATTTCTTCCAGACAAGAGGAAAGTTTTAGAAATTACGTGGATCCAAAGGTTTATTTGTTGGGGTGCTGGTACAGAAGGCAGAAATGAGGTCTTTGTGGTTGGTCCTGGTTTTTGATGGTGACTTAGAGAGGTTTAGAGTGTGGTGTGGTTCACTCTTCTTCCGATGCAAGAATTGGTAAGTTTTGTTTGTATTCTATGATTATACTTTTCCGAACATTGGAATTGTCAGTAGGTTGGTGTTGAATGTATTATGTATCGGACTATTGTCAGTGAATCACTGGCTGAGTACACACTTGATAGATTGCTCAACCTTTGTCTAGAAAAGACATGAATGGAAATCCTCAACAAATGGCTGATGCCTGAAGCTAGTGAAATCTTTATACAAAATTGTTGTAAAGGAGATCGGTGCTGAAATTAGAGTTACAATTTCTTATAACGCACAACTAAAATTGGGAAGAATGTTTGTGCATAGATAGATATTAAGCAAGATAACAGAAATGAAAATGGATTTAATATCGGAATGGAGTAATACATCTTGAAAACAAATGGTATGGTGTAGAATCTGATCAGGTATAACCATCAATAGACTTTATCACCTCACCAGGTTAGCTTTGTTTAAAGTTTAAAATAAACAATATAACCTATAATTGGTGTTTGGACAAGACTATACTTAGAGGTCCAAAATGTTTTCAATAAGTCAATAGCATAGAAATAGAAACAAGATAGACTCCCCACACCAAAAAAATAAAAATAAAATCAACTGCAACCTGAAAGGATAATACATGTTGCCAACAATCACTGGTAACGGTAATGGTGATTATGATGTTTCTAGTGTATGCAAGTGAGACATATTATACAGCAATAGAAAATGTACCTGGCCAAAAACAAAAGTTCAGTGCATCCAGCACCAATAGATACTGAACAGTAAGCGGCCCATTGTCAAAGTAATGAATCCCTTCAAAATCCCATTCAACTTTTGGAATTGAATCATGGATCTTATCCACTACGTTCTCAAGTTCTGAAACATAAAAATGCCACATAAGCAACCAGATATTGAATTATGACACTAAAACCTCATTTTACACTACCAAGTACAATAAATAAGTTATGATGTAAAGACGATTACTCGTCGCCTTCTGAAGTAATAAATATGATGATTAAGATTATTGTTGAATTCTGTATACCACATAGAAAAGGGACACGCGTTTGAGGTTTCCAGTTACATAATATAAACTGGGCCCCATAATCAAGAATTAGTTGCGTTAGTAGAGATTAAAGTCAGATAACTAGCACAAAGCTAAGAAACATTGTCATCACAAGATTCTATCTGGTCACACGGCAGCACGCAGTGAATATGATTAAAAGGACAGGTACAATGTAATAGGCTAGGAGATACAAGAATGGACCATAAATGTGAAAATGCTAAAAATTAGAATGGAATTCGAGGAAATATAAGGCCCACTAAAGGAAGGGTCTATTCTAATATTGTGTGAATATGGTCTATTCTAATATTGTGTGAATACCATAGTCCCCCATGTGCTAGCTGGTCCTCACATTGCCCACCTACCCAATGTCATTATCTGTGTGGTATCATGTCCAAATCTATGCTGATCTTCATTAGGAGACTTGTTGGGGTTTGGTTCACTCGTGACCCAGTCCCACTACACTACTTTGGGACAAACCCCATGTGTATTTCAATATGTGATCCATCATTTATTGACTTGTACACATGTGCTAGCTCAAGTGATTTGTATGGTGGGGGCTTTTCTAGTGGACAAGTTTCAAATCCCACAACCAACATAAGTTTTTGCACCACTTCTTGGAGAAGTTATTTGGAGCTGGGCCCCACTCGAACGAGGGCGCAAAGTGGCACTTTGATGACGGCGTGACGCACTTTGCACATACGCATCGGCGCTCTCTGGTAGTCTTATCGTAGCCAGTAAATCGCCCCTCCCCCATTTCAAAAATCGGAGTTGTCTTGAATCGTGTCGGACACATGTTGGACACACCACTCCAACGTACAAAAGAACAGTATGTGTTGGGCCTGTATTGAGTCATGTCATATTTGCATTTGTGCACCATATATTCTCCGTCCATTTAAGTTATTAGAAGAGCAGTATTTCTGAACCTTATTCTCCCAAAATAATTTATTAATCCTCTCCGAGCATAAAAGGAGGTAATTGCATTACAGTCGTAGAACAATAATAACTTTAACAGCGTCTATAAACCATTGAATTATTACGATTTTTTCCCAATTTATGCCATGATTAAAAAAAACATTTCATTTTTTCCCAATATTAAAAGCAATATATTTTCTAAAAAATAATAATAAATAAATTAAAACCAATATCTCCAATTTAACCACAACAAATTCTTAACATTAAATGATCGTAAAAGCAACATCCTGTCCCAATCCAACAATCTAAAGGAGAGATTCACAATATGGAATAACTAATTGATATATTTCCTACTATAGAAACTTTTAGTTTTCGTATCGAAAGGGGTGGCAAGAGTTTCCTCAAGATTCTAATATAAATTAAGCTAGGGTTGATTGATTGATTTATCCCAACTAAAACACAGCAAATCCTTAACAATAATCCAAATAGAACAATCCCTAACAATTAAAAATATATATATCTACATATTGTTAATATCACGGTTAATAATTCCACATTGAACGGCAGAGAGAAATCGATTAGAATCGCTAAACCCTAACAATAAAGAGAAGACACACAAAAAAGAACGATCGGCGAAGAAGAAGAAGAGATCAACCTTGAATGTCGACTTTGACGTGAGAGGAACGACTCGCCACCCACGCCGACGTCGTCCTCACCTCCTCCATTTCCTTCTTCTTCTTCCTCTCTCTCTCTCTCTCTCCTCTCTCTCTCTCTCTCTCTCTCTCTCTCTCTTCCTCCGCTGTTTCCAAATGTGGCTAAGGTTTCCGATGAGGGTTTTATTCACTGCTTTCCCGCTTGGAGGACGAGCTGAGTCCAAGTGTAAAATTACGTAAATACCCCTGGACGGCGCCTCGAGTCTTGTGGTTCGACTCGAGTCCCACGGCGCGCTCGGACTCGCCGAAATGACGATAGAGCCCCTTGTGGATTCTTATTGGGTGTTGGGTCCAGTCTCGACCGTAGGATCAGAGATGGACGCCCATGATGATTGAAGAGGAATCTGAATGAATAGAATCTTCGGGAGTAGATTCCCACAGTCAACATTTACAAAAGAATGTGACATCAACTAATTAATTAATTAATAATTTATGTGATTCTCGGATTTTGTTAACTTGTGCCTAGAGACACCTATTTATATTGATAGATAAATATTTAATTAATCTATTATACAAAACATAAAAGTTTTTGAATCATGGGACTGACTGTGTCAAGATAAAGAGTGGTTGGAATTTAATTGTGGAATTATATGAGGAATCCAAAGAGTGGGATTTGCACTCATAATGGTTGTGGATGAGCATTATTGAGAGTGGAATTTTATGGGAAATGAGCATTATTGAGAGTGGGGTTTTATGGAGAATCCAAAGAGTGGGGTTTACAATCATAATGGTTGTGGATGAACATTATTGAGAGTGGGGTTCTATGGAAAATCCAAAAGAAAATTCACATCCAGCAGTGGTTGGGATTTAATATTTTGATGGGGCCTCATGTTGGAGGTCCAAGATTTTGAGAGGGAATACCTTAAATGAACCATGTCCTATGGGCACGGGTTATGACTAGTTAATCTATATGGATACTTTTAACCGTATATTTATTAGGCTAAATTATAACTTGATATCGGTTAAAATTTTCAACTTAATAATATTCTTAACTTTGATATGTATGAATTTGATCATAAATCTCAGAAATGATAAAATTATATCTCATCTCTCTCCCTCCTCCCCACTGGTTGTCACCACCCCGCGGCTGCACCAGTCCCGCGTTCCAGGTCCCCACGCCGCGGGTGCACCACACCCGCGATCCCGTCCTCCTCTCTCTTCACCCGCGATGGCGACACGCGCACGGCGGAGAGAGAGGTGGGGCACGGTGCGAGGAGGGGTCGGCGGCGCAGGGGTGGTGCATCCACGGGGTGGGACGACGAGGTGGTGACAGCCAGTAGGGGGAGAGAGGAGGAATAATTTTGTCATTTTTTAAAGGAATATTTTAGCAAATATCTCCATTCAAAATATATAAACTAACATATACCCCCACTTAAAAAAAAAACTAGCATATACCCCTATTCAATGTGAAACAACAAAATTTTCGTTTTAAAAGTGGGGGTATAGCTTAAAATTTTAAATGTTCCATACAAAGAATGGGGGTATATGTTAGATTTTTTTTAAAGTGGAAGCATATACTAGTTTATACATTTTAAATGGGGGCATTTGCTAAAATATTTTTTTTTAAAATTTAGGATATCAAGTTGATACCTATTAAAATTGAGGAAATCAAGTTAGAAATTTTGAATAGTTGAAAATACCAACTTGTAATTTAGCCTATTTATTAATGTATATATATTATTTAAAGTATATATTGATAAATATAATATGTGTACTGATAAATATGTTAGTAAAAAATATTCATATAAAAAATTATATTTATTAATATATTACTCTTAAAACACACATTACCAAAATCTGTGTTAGCCGGCAGCGTGGGGTGTTTCTTTGGATTGGGTCAAGCAATGCCTTTAGTGGGTCACGAGGGATCTGCTTTAGCTTAGTTTTGTCAACACGTGTTTATTGACCATCTCTCTCCTTTCCGGACTACCACTAACACTTTCCATTTGTCTCATTTATTGTTTTAGAAAAAAAACTTGGACCCAAAGTTCGACCAACGTGACACCGCAATTTAATCCGATGGTCCTTTTCCGATAATTTTTTAACTTTATATTATAGACTTAATTGTAACTTGATACTTTCAAGTTTCAACTATTTTCATTTTTTAATTTGATACCCTCAACTATTCCGGAAAAATGGGGGACGGTGGTGTAGTCGGAGTAGAGGGAACGGGGACCACGGTGGAGGCGGGGGGTGGGTGAGCCGGCAGGGGGATGAGAGGAGAGGGGTTCGGTTCGGTTGGAAAGTGAAGGAAAGAGATAATTTTGTCATTTTTAAAATTTTGGATATCAAATTAAAAATATTAAATAGTTTTTTTTTTTTTTTGAATCAAATGCTCAGCTTTATTCATAATACTAAGTAGGCGATACATGAATATTTGCTTCTCTTGCGAGTAGCTGAAGAATACAGTTAGGAGGAGAGCAAAAATGGAAGGTTTCTTCACCCGTGTTTAGATGAATGATATACGAAGCCACAGTGTGAGCTACTTCATTCCCTTCCCTCCTAATAAATGAATAGTTGAAGTTCTTCCCCGACCTGCATATGTCCTCTTTGAAAATATTAAATAGTTGATGGCATCAAGTTGTCGAATAAAAAAAATTTAGAATATCAAGTTAAAAAAAACAGCAATAGTAAGCCTATATTATATTATAGTTATGTTTCAATTTCATTGTCATAGCTTTAGTACTAGACCCGTTAAAAAGTAATTATAGTTACTACCATATGTGCACGTGACTTGCACGTATTTTAACATTTCTTAATTAGTTTAGGAAAACTTTTTAAAAAGACCAACGGGTAGTCTTTCTAATTACTAAGTTGTCCTTATTAAAATTAATGAACTATTTTTAATTAGTATAAGTATATAAGGATATTTTCGGAATTCAAAAGTTTTACCATCTAAATTTTCTACTATATAGTAGAATAGATGTCTCAATTTTTTGCATTATATATGTCCAAAGACAAAGATGGATAAACGTGTATTTCGGATTTTTTAGTATCCAAGTTTATCTTTGTTTTCACTTATAACGTCCTACAAAATAATAATAACAATGATAATAATCTTGGCAGTACTTGTCATGATTTTGCATTGCACAAGATTGATACAATTATATTTTTAATTTGATATACAAAATTTTGCCAATGAACCAATTTCTATGTAGAAACTCTACCGATAAAGATAGAAATTTTCATAAAGTACAATTATAAATAGGATAAAAAACACAATTTTAGAAAACTCCATTGGAGATGGCTTAACAAGACGGAGGCATTCCTCTAGGTTCATGCAAAAGGGAACTATTTAATTTCCCTTTGGAGAGTTTAAGTTGTGGGTGGTGGAGGGTACTTTGTAGGTAAGGTCCATTAGGAGGCAGAAGCGATGTGGTATGATCCGAATGATGTGCGGATGCGATGTGGGTATAGGTGCAGGTGCAATGTTGGTGCGGTACGGTTGCGGTTTGCGAGAGGCCTTTGAGTCGTATAGGACCTTTGGACTGAGATAATGCCAAGATTGTAAATATAGGTCTTAGGGCTGAGATTAGTTGTAAACCTTCGGGCGGAATATGCAGCCTCTCGGAGGGGGTCTAAACAAAATTTACATTCTTCAAAAAACTATATATATATATATATATATATATATATATATATATATATATATATATATATATTATACGAAATTCACTTTATAAGAAAACCAAATATAGGTATGTTTCTCTTCCCAAAAAAAATTGACTATTTATTTAAATCTATCTTTATCTTAAAAACAAAAGTCATATACATCTATTTATTTTTTTTAAAATAGAGAGGCGTTTTTTTATAGTAATAGAGATAGATTTATTTTTCATTTTTAAAATAGAGATATATTTATTTTTAAAAGACAAATCTAAATAATAATATATTTTTCAAAATAAATCTAAAATATGATCTATTTTAAAAATAAATCTATCTTTAAAAACAAATATATATTTTAAAAATTAATTTTAATTTAATGTTGAGTTTTAATGTTAATGTTAATGTTAATGTTAATTTTAGTATAAATCTTAAGTTTAATGTTAATTTTAATGTTAACGTTAATTTTAACTTTACTTTAACATTATAAAATTAAAAATTAACACTAAAATTAAAGTTAACACTAAAAAAATCAACATTAATATTAAAAATAACACTAACATTAATATTTATATTTATATTAAAATTAACATTAATATAAATAGTAAAATTTATAAATCGATGTATAGAACTTAAAAAAAATTCTCTCTATTTTGGCATGTTTTAAAAATAGAGAGATTTCTTTTGTTCTTTTAAGATAGAAATATATTTGTTCTTTTAAGAGAATTTAGATTTTTTTAAAAGTGAATAAAATTTTGAAGAGAAACATACGCCCGTACCAGCACTTGTATTCATCCGAATCGCACTCATATTTATTCGTCCATATGGAATTAAATGTGCTTCTCCCGTTTGCTCGCACTAACATTTGTATTTTTTTAGAGGAAAATTTTAGTTTTTTTTAAAGAGAATAAAATTTTGAAGAGAAACATACGTCCGTACCAGCACTTGTATCTCACCGCATCCGGCTCGCACTCACATTTATTCCTCCACATAAAATTAAATGTACTTTTTTTATTGCTTGAACCTGTAACACTTGGGAGGATGTACCTCACTCTAACCACTTGAACTAGAAGTTATATATATATATATATATATATATATATATATATATATATATATATATATATATATATATGTCCAAAAACTACCTGATGGTTTGGTATTACAGAACCAACATAATACTGCATTCATGGTGATGAGAAAAGAAGAAGGGGCGGGGTTAGAATGGAGTTGTGGCCTTTGTAATGCAAGCTGACTACAAGTTTTGTTATGGACTTATGGCTTTTATGATATTAGAACCAGTATAAGTTGAACCCAGCCAGTCCGAACGGAGGGCTCAGCCAGTGACCACCCAACCGCCGGCTTCAAACTCGTGACCTCCCACGAGTGAGCCTCCTCCCTACCACCCGTGATATCCAACGGTGGATAGCATGAGAATGTTTTGGAATGCAAAAAATCGAAAATGAATGTGGATCCCTCATATATATATATATATATATATATATATATATATATATATATAGAGAGAGAGAGAGAGAGAGAGAGAGAGAGAGAGAGAGAGAGAGAGGTTCAAAAGTCCTCCTTAGAAAATTTTCTTACTCTCATCCGTAATTTAATGTTAATATTAATGTTAATTTTTATATTAATATTAATGTTAATATTAATATTAATTTTAGTGTTAAGTTTAATATTAGTTTTAGTATTAAATGTTAATATTAACATTAATATTAATATTAATATTAACATTAATATTAATATTAATTTACGGTTGAGAGTGAGGAAATTTTCTAAGGGGGACTTTTGATCCGCTTCCATATATATATATATATATATATATATATATATATATATATATATATATATATATATATATATATATATATATATTAACATGTATTGTAATTTTATTTGAATGAACAAGTTTTTCAGGATCCGGTTACTTATACTCACGCATTGATGTTGGTTCATGTTATATCTATTTGTATATATATATTTTTATAAAATTATGTTTTATTAACATGTATTGTAACATTTTTAGTGAAAAAGTTTTTTTTTAAAGCTTATATGGTGCAAGAAAAATTATTAATGGAATGAGAGACGGGGATGGAGAAATTCGGTTCCGAAAGTGTTAATGGGACGGACGGTGACGGGAAAGAAAACGGAAGCACATTGTTAAACATGAACGAAAATCAGATGAAAGATTAAATCTGACCGTAGATGGCAACGGAGACACGAATTCGAACACTACTCGTCCATGAGAATCGGAGATATGGTCCTGATCCCGACCCACCATCCCTAGCTAATAATGTGTGGTCAAATTTTGCCTTTAGGTATTAATAGGTTCATCGTAAATTGATTAGGTGAGTTAATTCATGAGATACGGTAGAAAGAGTGAATTCTTTCAGTGGGTAGGAAACCATTTTTTATTTTTATTTTTTTTCTGTTATTTTTTTTAGCATAAAAAGGAATAATTTTTTATGATTCCGCAAACCAAATGTGAGAAGAAGAAGAAGAAAAGGTTTTTTGAAAGGTCCATCTGTCTACGTGAACAAAAAAACATAGTTGGTATTAGCTAGGATGAATAGTAGAGGAAAATTCATGACATTTTTAAATGAAAATTATCCTATAATTTAGTGACTTACCAAAATTGAAACCATTCACAGAACAAAACATCTAATTCATTGAATTTGAATCCACTCATTAACAGGTGTACGTATTCCAATTCCTCGCTTTCGTACGCATAAATGGCAACTAAAGATTCTAACATGATTTCGTATCCTCCAAATTCATACGTCATAGTGAACTGGACAAATTCACTGACTTGACTTCCTCCCATTCATATACTTCAGTCACTCAATTCCAATTCACAGAACCAAAAATAACTCTAAAATTTTAATTTAGACACTGTGTATTGTTGACTTACTAAAAGTACTATTTTTCCACGGTTGGAAAAAGATGCCATGGAGAGTAGAAGAAGGCGTAGACTTGGAATAAGTAATACCCACAAAACAAAACATGGATATTTGGGGTTGACAGTTCAGCACCTGATCCCCAGAGTATCTGGAGAATAACATTCAATCATTTTTCTTGATAAAAGAAATACAAAAAAAAGCTGTTTGACACGCACGCGTACATAGTCGGTGCACATGTGCGGCTGAGGATGCCGCCAAACTGCCACCACCGAGAACGTCATGCATTCCTTTCCCTCCTGCTCCTCCGCCGCCTCAGTCTCGTCCTCCATCAGTGCCACCTTATCCTCACTTCTACTGCTTCGCCCTTTCCCCTCCCCTACCACTCCGTATTTCTTGGTCGTGCGCGTGCACCAGTATCCAATTTCATCCGTATGATTTATTTGGAAAATTATTAAGGGCACCACCAAAAGTGATGGAGGTTGTCACGTGATAGGAGACATCATTCTTAAGTTACAAAAATTATAGGAGGCAATACACAATTTGTTAGGGAACAATACACCGTTTCAAACACCCAAAATTTTCTGGTAGTTCTAAGATAGAAAACTCTCTGTATTTTAGGACTGTCATGATTCTGTCAATCCTATCCATAGTACTGCCAGAATTTTGACAGACCTAGGACAAAGAGTTATAGGTAGTCCTATGACATAAAACTCTGTCTCAGAATTCTGGCGATCCTAACAACAGACATGACTGTCAGAATCCTAGCCGTCCTTTTTCCTTTCCAATCCGACGGTTATAATTTCTAAAGCTTTTAAACTCGTATAATGGACTTCGAAACCACTAATAATGGTGTTATAGAGAGGAAGATGTAATATAAATTGGGTTATTAAAATTGTGCTTTACCCTAACATATTTTTAAAGGATGATTTGAGTATCAAAAATGACCATATCTTTTGAAAAGATATGAAAATTCCCCTCACTTTGTGTTGCCGTTAGTAATTTTCTTTATTTGCCAATGTATGTTCTAATCTATGAGCTCTCACACTTTGTTCATATAACATGTCCATTCATTTGAAATCCAAATTGAAGAAGAAGAAGAAGAAGAAGAAGAAGAAGAAGAAGTAAATAGTAAGTCAGAATGAAGCAAATCCTATATACACAAACAAACTAACGAACCAAGACATGCATGTAAACTAGGCTGGAATCAAGAGCCTGGGCTTCTTCATGGCCAAAGTGCTTAGAAACTCTTCATCTTCATCATCACCACCACCATCAGCCGCCGGCAAATTCAAATCAAAGCCTCTATGCCCCGAGCTCGACGACGACGACGTCGACACCTCCCCGCTGCCGCCGTCGTAGTGGCACCTCTTGTGCCCGCCCAGCGCCTGCCCCGACGCGAACACCTTGAGACAGACCGAGCACTGGTGGCGCCTACCACCGCCCGCCGCGGAAGGAGGGACCGGGGACGGCGCGCGGTCCTCGGGGAGGGGCCTGCGGTGGCTCGCCTTGTGCCCGCCGAGCGCCTGGTACGACCCGAACGCCTTGCCGCAGACCGAACACCCGTAAGGAAGCGCCGCCGGAGGCGGAGGAGTAGGAGGAGAAGGGGACGGAAGGCAGCGGCCCGGGCCCCCTCGGGACATCATCACCAGGCAGAGGGCCAGGTGCTCCTCTTCGGACCGCCGGCGGGCCGGGGAGCGGCTTCGCTTCCCCTTGAGCATCCTTGAATCATTGTCAAGAGCCATTGGAATGGGACTGATACAAATACAAATACAATGAATGGGAGAGTGGAAGAGAATGCAGTGGCTTGTTTGCTATATATAGCCAATGAGTGTTTGCGTCAATGTTGGGCAACCTGCAATATTTGCATGGTTTAGTTGAAGAGTATTACTATTTTTGGTCAACCTGAAGCTGTAATGGGACTAGCAGAACACAAACAAAGAGAGCAACAGCAACTAATTAGAACAGAGAAACTTAAGTAATGGGGGGAGACCGAGTCTTTAGTCAAAACAAGAAGAGACCATCAACTACAAGTCTTCCGAGTAACGCTGTTAAAAGGGTCAGGTTTGGACCCATTCCAGGTCTCCGTATCGGTACCGAAACCGATACGGAAACTGCCGAAATTGTCGAAGCTACTGAAATCAACCAACCGATTCAGAACCACTAAACCGCCACGGAATTACCAATTAAGAGGAAGTCCATGATTCCAAATGAGACAAATTGTAGGTGCGGTTACAAACAGGGACGGATCCAGGAATTTAAACTGGGGTGGACTGGACTGGATTGAGATGGGTTAGAGATTGGCTAACTCATATAAAAAATCAAAAGTAAAAAAAGCATATGAAAAAAAAAAATTGAGCTATCTTAGATGATATTCATAAAATCACTAGAATTAGAATCTTAGATGACGCAATCGAGCTATAGTGTAAAGAATACTAGTAAGGAAAATGATATTTTGTCCGCCTACGTGGCAGCGGCCCATTAGCCTTCCTGCTAGCACCGGGATCCACCTCCTTAAAACTCGGACCGAGGGGCCAATGGATGGCCGCCACGTGGCACGAGCCAGTGACGATCACACCCAAAGGGCAGGCCAAATAGTAGCGTCCTACTACTAGTAAGCTCCATATGTGCTATCCAAAAGAAGAAAAAAAGTTCATATTGAGCATATAGTTTGGTCAGCAACGGTGTTTTCGGGTTATCGGTAACCATTTACAGGGCCGGCCCCTTGGGCTTGGGAACCCCCTCTGCTAGAACAACCTCCCATGCTCAGCATGATCCCACCAAAGGCTAGGATCACGTATGACCACTAGGACCAGCTGACAATAACGGTCAAGGAACAACCAAAATTAGCTCCAGGATAGGACAACCAAACCCTCCGGACCGGCCCTGACCATTTACCGTGCTAAATAGGGCAAACATTTAATTTGAGAGACTAATTGGTATGGTATGGTTGTAGCCGGTGACAAGTATGCATTTGGCGTAATGAGACGGCAAGTCTTGCCGGCCTTGGTTTTCTTGGTCTCTTCTTGGTGTGCTTTGCTGTTGGGGAGTAAGACTTCCTAAACTACATCTGGCAAGTAACAGTCTTCATACTCGGAAGCTCATAAAAAGAGATTGATACATACCTTATAGAATTGAAATGGCCGGCTTGAAGTGGAACCCAGTGTCCGTGACCTGCATGGACAGAGCAGTATGAATTTTGTTCATTTTCTTCCTTTTATAGGCAGGTAGGTGGACCAGAAAATGCTACAGATTCAACACATTTGCTACTCATTTAACATCCTTATGATTTCATGTGCTGGATATAATTAAAATCAGTCAGTAGCATTTCCAAAACGGAAAAGGAAACTAACATGCATATATACCATTTTTTCGAATGCGTAATCTATGTGCGAACCACCTGTAAATGGTGCATGAACTTTCTGCAGGTACAGGCAGCATGTTCCGAAATTGAGCTGTGACTTGAAATGGGAAGAGTGCATGTACTAAGAGTGACACTGCAGATGAAACAACAGTGTTAACCAGGTGGCCTGCAATTTACAATGCAGTTCGAGAGTTAGAAACCAGAAGCGGAAGCGGGGACGGGAGCGAGAGCGGGGGAAACGCGACTAATTAGAAGAGTCAAAGGTTGGGAGCATGCGCTAATAAAAAAAATTCTGTATATTAACTATCGTTATCAAAACTAATAAATATCTTAATACTTATTAGAATTTATAAATTTTAGTTCAAAGTTAAAGAGAGATCATTTACGTGTTGATTTTTTTATTATGTCAAGGTAAAGTACTTTGATAAATGTGTATTACAAATATTCTAACTTTCTTTCCGAAATTTATGTCCTCTTTTAAAATTCTGGTCAGATTATAGGAAGCGCTCATGTCGTCGGAGAAACGTGCTCCCGTCGTCTAAGAAACGAGATTCCGTCATCGGAAAAAACAATCTCCCAACAAGCTCCCAAGCAAGAACCGCCGAATCGAGGTTCTTACTGAGATTCATTGACCTTCTAAGAGTTTCTGGCTTCTAAATTCCAGACACACTTTTTTCCAGTAAGACGAGTACTATAATGTCAGGAGCGTCGTGGGGTTTCTAGGTGATGCAGGATGTTTCAGAAACTATACTCAGGAGGGGCCAACGGTTTCTAATTGGCGAGTTCAGTTATTTTGGTCTGATTGAAATCCATAGCATCGACAAAACAACAGTGCTAGGCAAGCGGTTTGCGGTTCAGAATGCAGTACTCCAGATGGATACCTGTTTGGTAATGCAAGTTACATTTGGAGTCCAATGGAGTTTCTAGGTAATCTAAGATGTCCTACAAACTATGCTTCAAGGTCCACATTTTGTCAATTGACCGCTTCCTTATTGTTTCAGTCATATTCTAAGTCAACAAGGTTCCTAACCGGGTCATGTGCAGCCGCAAACAACAAGAAGTCAACACAAATACTTTCTAGTTTGAGCCTGACTTGGTTACTTGGGCATTAATCTGAATACTTGGAACTTTCCAATTCTTTTCCAAGTGAGACCAGAGTTTGAACTGGAATACTAGTGGTCCTATGGAGGAACCAACCAGAATTTGCCAAACATATGTAAAGAGTTGTAGATTTTAGGGATGGAACTATTTCCCAAGAATCTAAATTTTAAAACCCTAGTTCTTTTGGGGTGGGGGTGGGGATTGAAACCAAAGGCAAATGAGAATTTCGGTAATACAGGAAGTTTTTATCAGAAAATTTTGATAGAACCGGATGCTTGAACCCACTTGTATGAAATTGATCTTAATCTAAAAGTCTGCTATATCTTTTACTTCTTTCATTGTAACTGCAATCATTCATGTTGACAATGTTAAGAAAATCCAAAAAAACAAGGATAAGCCTAGGTAGGAAAGCACTTTATTATTTTCTCTTCCTTCCTTTCCCATCACTTCAAAATAGTTCCAAAATTGACTAGGATCATATAAATGACAAAAATGATTTCAAAGTATATGTAAATCACACTCAAAAGTGCTGATGTAGTAACATATCTATGTGTTCTCACTTGAGATTGGAGGTGGGGACGCAATGCCAAACAATAGATGCAATAAGGAGAAGAAAATAAAAAAATACCAATTATGCATCTCCAATCATAATGTAGATGTTAGCTCTTGGAGGGTATTAGCTATCCACTGAATGTACATAATGAAGATACGAGTTTTCATTGCTTGAATAGTCGAATTTTCATGATTCATGTTTTTAGAAGGTCTTACCAATCAGGTTCAAGAATGCCATTCCGCAATCTTGTTTGTGAAGCCAAAATTAACCTAGGAAATTATATCATCCAGGAAATGCCAGAAGAATGAAAAAAGCAAGGAGGTTTAATGGAGAACCGGATACCTGAAAGAAGTCCATAGATTAAATACTTGCTAGCATTATTTAACCTGCAATACAACAGTGGAATGTAGCGGGTACATTTTTCAACAAGTTTATGTGGTATGCATGGTGGCCTTCCAAATTCAACTGTAGAAAACATCTCTGGACAAAATCTCAGCTCCTCTTTTGACCCTCTTTCGAAGCAATAACCGTAAGAAGCTACAGAACCACCAAGGGAATGACCTACTAGCCTCAACTGAAAACAAATTAAGGTAACAAAATAGGAAAGCAAGTTGAAAAAGCAAAAAGAAGAGTGAATAGCAAAAATAGGTAAAAGGACAGGAAGAAACCCACCTTGTGTTTGTCCAGGCAATTGAGAAGGTACCATTGTGCAGCTTCTGTTGTCCCTGCGTTCAGAAGTCCTCGGAAGGTATTTCTTGAGCACTTTTAGAAACACCATCAGTCATAAGATCATATACAGTATGTGCTCTTCGAATTTAACTTATTCATAAGATCATATACAGTATGTGCTCTTTTGCAATGTAGTATAGATGCCACTATGCAGGCCTCAAGACACTAGAATCTTGCACGAATTTCAATGTCTTCTTATTACAAAGTATGTTGCACTATGCAAGGGCAGTGGTGTCGGGTAGTCAGTGATGCCACATTAGTTTCAAGGCCAAGTTGAAAACAGTGAAACAGTTTTAGCTCAGAATTAAAAAGGTGATTTCAAGTCATTTTGAAAAGAAGCCATAAATAAACATTTTAACTCATCTATGCATGTATAGATGACTGGAATTGAGAAGTCTTATAATCTTGACTCTTAAATCACATGAATATGACGGACATCAGGATGAAATATTTGCAGAATAGTCAGATGTAAAATGGGAAAACTAAGATGAAAGGCTTGAACCACTCGAAGGAAAGGCTTACTTCTATTGCAAGCATCTTGATATCCGGAACTGGTAAATGGAGCTATTAATATCTGGAACTGGTAGAAATAGGGAGCATAAAAGACAAACCATATCTGTGTTATTTGGACATACGACCCAGACATAGTGATTTAGGTAATCGAGTAGAGTCTGAGACAGGAACACTCCCAAACATTGACATGAGGGCAGGCTGTAGTAGGTAATGTATATGTAATCTTTGTCTTGTCAACACTACAATCGACTTGTGATGTTCCGAATTCCTAGCCAAGGCAACTATGAGCAAGAAAGGGCCTTGCTATAAAGCCTTCAAAGCACCTTAGTCAGTTGCGCATGCAACAAAGGAGAAAATCTCCAAGTTGCCGTAGACTAGTTAAGAGTTAGGATAATGTAATATTATAAAGTTGGATATATATGACTTCATATTTTATCTCTCCACCACAATAAGCCAAAGAGCCATTAACACATAATGATTCCAATAAATTAAACCATCAGAAGTTTAGTACGAAGCATAATTATTATACATTAGCAACACTAACAAGTAACTCTTAAATAAAGATACCATTTATGTAGGCATTTTAACTGTGAGGCTTGTCATGGAAATCACAAACATGAGAAAGTTGCCCTAGAACTAAAATAAAAAAAATTGAGGCTGAATCCTATAGTATGTTTGATGGACCTTCTGAAACATTCTGATCACTATATGGGTGTGCCTTTATGCAAGTAGCAAGACAGATTTTAAGAAGATGCAATCAACCGTTACAAAAGAACTTACATATCAAGAACAAAAGGCAATCATGTAACCTCCACCAGGATTGATTCCAAAACAAAAAGAGTTGCAGGGAAATAGTAAGACTAGACAAGGCAATGACTGATAGTAATATATTGATACTCCTGGCAACAACTAAATCTGTGAAGTACATGGGCAACTATTATAGTGTTCAAATGATAGGTATGGCACAGGTCAAGTAATCAAAAAGAATTTTTTCAATATTTCATGACTTACTATTTCTCTGAAGAAGAAACCTATGAACTAATAAGATCCTACGACTCTCTAAACAAGTTATGGAGGATATGGTTTCCAAAATATATGTTTGAATGAACTAATAAAATTCAGTCCCTAAAAGCATGCTTCAAAATTTCATGACCTGTTCTTTTGATAATGAAACCCTGTTCTTTGAACCATAACACCAATTTCCAAATGATGTCTTAGTAAGACAAATTTTTCCCACAAAATAATCGCAAGAAAATGCTTAGTTTGACAATATACTATTGATCAAAAGAATCTCAATACTTCATGACTTATTATTTCTCAGAACAAGAAACCTAGGGCTAAGACTTCAAATATATTGCACGATTTAGTACGATCCCCTACGAATCTCTAAACAAGCTATGGATGGATAATGTTTCCAAAATATATGCTTGAATGAACTAATAAAATCCAATCAAAAGCATGCTTAGTAAAACCTTTTGTCACAGCAAATAATTGCTAGAAATGCTTACTTTCACATAAACTATGAAATATGAATCAAAGAAATGAGACATGAATGTTTATAATATCTGAAATAAACAGCTACTTAAAATGCTGAGCGGAAAATTATACATTACAAAATTAAACAAATGATACAAGACTTTAAACAAAAACAGTCGGATGATTCTTTGATTTTGGAAGCAAACTACAATATATCAATGTTCAACTGAAAGTAGCTGGTTTGCTTCCACAGCACAATTCTTCGATAATATATATAGAACAATGTAAGAAAATACATGACAAATATCAATAAATTACTAAGACAACAGATGTGATCTGGACACCCATGAATATGCTCAATCTCCGCAGCAGATGCTAGGCTTAGATAGATAAGGTACAAGCCAACAGTCAGATCATTGCAGCCCCAGCCTGCAGGAGATGCTAGGCTTAGATATTTTTTGTCTACTGCAATCATAGCTTTACGTACTACACGTTGATGCAGCTAGAGCTTTCAATCTTGTATTTTGTTATACTTCCATCAGCTAGCAAAGATGTGATTAAATTGTTTGACAATATAATAATAAAACTCGAAGATTCATCATCTTACTTCTTGATGTCAAAATGAGGTTGGCTATGGAGGAAACCTCTCAGTATAGAAAATAGTCAAGTTTTTGACCGTCTACTAGGCTGATGTTCTCCAATCAGTCCATATCAACTTCCTGGCCATTTGGAGGGTAGAGGTCGGGAAACCTATTACTAAATGATGTTCTCCAATCAGTCCATGTCAATTCCCTGGCCATTCGTATGAGTCATGTTGAGAGTGGTTACTGGAAAGGATATCCGAGGCTACACTGCCAATGAACGTAGTTAACAGTTGCTTTAATCCAGATATAGACTCTAGAGTTGAAGAAAGTTAACTGAGGACAATATTCGCTCGCACTGCTCGATTATTTGTTCTCCCCTTTTTTGAGAATGTAGAGTTAAGGCCAATTGCTGGACTGGGGGTTTCCATATTAGATTGCACTCAAAACTCAGAGCTGAAACTCCATTCTGGTAGATACCCTGCAAGCTTCAGCTGCCCATCCAGTCCAACCATCAAGATGTAAATCTGATCAAATGAAGGATGAGACGTATCGGCAGCAGAAAACTCGTGAATCGCCTCATCCAGGTCAATCCAACTGCACCCTAGACTCTTCTGCATCTCCCTCTTCCTCATCATTTGCCTCACAGAAGCAACCTGTTCCCACCTGTCCACCTTAGCATACATGTTTACCATCATAATGTAATTACTGCTCTTATCTGGCTCCAATGACAATAAGTTATCCACAGCCACCTCCCCAATCTCCACATTTCCATGAATCTTGCAGCCACCAAGTAAAGCTCGCCATATGACCGAGTTTGGCTCCATCTCCATACTCCTTACCATTTCCAATGCCTCATCGAGGAGACCTGCGCGCCCTAGAAGATCAACCATGCAACAATAATGTTTTAAATCAGGGGGAATCAAGTACTCATTAGTCATTCTAGAAAATACCTCTCGGCCTTCGTGTACCAACCCCGAATGAGTACAAGCACTGAGAACGCTAACAAAGCTAACCCCATCGGGCTCGATTCGGGCTTCATTTTTCATTCTATAGAACATGTCAAGTGCGTCCTTACCTCGCCCATGAACCGCTAGCCCTTCAATCATTGAATTCCAACAGAAGAGGTTCTTCTCTTCCAACTTGAAGAAAACCACTAGAGACCTCTCCAGGATCCCACATTTGGCATACATATCTATCAGAGCCGAACCAATATAGACATCTAGCTCGAACCCATTTACCATTGCATAATAGTGCACCTTTTTGCCTACTTCAAGGGCTCCAAGGTGAGCGCAAGCTGAGATGACAGAAGCCATCGTAACCGCGTCGGGAGTGACCCCTGCCTCTTTCATTTGTCCAAAGGTGTCGACTGCTTCCTTGAAGTGACCATTCAGAGAGTAACAACTTATCATGCTAGTCCAAGAGACCAGGTTCTTGGCAGGCATCTGGGTGAACAGACAACCGGCGGACTCAACGTCGCCGGACTTGGCATATGCTCCTATCATCACATTCCACGACACCACGTTCTTTTCCGGCATCTCGTCGAACAATCTCCTCGCTTCATCCAACTCCCCTGTCCGGGCATGAGCGAAGATCATCGTGTTCCACGAAAAGGCGTCTCTCTGCCACATCCCATCGAAAATCCTCCTCACTTCCTCGAACTTTCCGAAGCTCGAGTAGAAATCGATCAGCCCGGTCTGGAGGACGAGCTCGCCGCCGAAACCGGTCTTCCTAATCTGCCCGTGGACCGCCTCGCCGAACCGTACCGCCGGCGCCAGCCTGCAGGCTTTGACGAGGTACGAGAAAGTGTAGCGCGTCGGCCTGACGCGCGACTTGGGCATTTCGACAAACAGCTGGAGGGCCCGTTCCGGCGCGGACGAATCGACGAGACCGCCGAGGACGGCGTTGTAGACGAAGACGTTGGGGTCCGACATGGCGGCGAACGCCGGCAACGCGAGGTCCTGCCGGCGGGTGCGGGAGCACGCGGTGAGGAACTGGTTCATGGAGAAGGAGTCCTGATGGGCGTCGCTCTTGACCATGGCGGCATAGAGGGACTTCAAGTGCTTCAAGCTGTGGCATTTTTGTAAATAGGAAGTGATTGGGTGATGGAGGGGATCGGTGAGGGGTTTGGTTTGGAGAAGAATTGGCGGGAAGGATGTTGGTCGCATTTCTGAGTCTAACGGTCATGAGAACATAGCGAAGAGTTTCGGTAGTAAGAGAAAATTTCGAATAATAAAAAATTATGAGAGAAAATAATTTTATCCATCAAATTAAGGATTATTTTTTCATCTATTCACTTTTCTTCCAAAATTTTCTCATTTTCAAATACAGTATAAAAAAAAATTAATGGGAAGTATAATTTTCTAAAGGAAAAGAAAGGCTTTTTCTAAGGGCACCACAACATTTACTTGGGGCTATCCCAAAATTTTTTGAAAAAATTACAAGTTTGCCATCAAAATTTTTTACTTGGGGCACCACACCAATCAGTCCTAGGACTGCCAGCAGGTTGGCAGTCCTAACATATGTTAGGACTGTTGGTGCTTTCTTTACATGGAGAGAGCTTGCTCTCAACATGCCTTGTAAAATTATAGTCCCACATCGGAAATGCACCATGAGTTATCTCAACATATATACTTGGTTGTGTTGTTGAGAGATGCACATAGGGTGGTGACCCTAAGGAGGGAACCATGTGGGTGATTTTACTAGGAGGTAAGAATAAGGCTCCAAGGATTAAGCATTAATGCTTTTGTCATTCTCTTGGATTAATTCCACTTGGAGCTAAGCCCAGCGACTCGGACTCGGACTCGGGCTCATGGGCTCATGAGGCGTAATGTGGCGTTTTGTTGGCGCACTTTGCACTTAGCACGTCAGCAGTCATGCGGTCCATGCGGCTCATGCGGTCCATGCGGCCATTAGGCTCATGCGGCCAGGCTGCTGCCGCATGGAGGGATCCGCTGACTGTGCAGATTACAAATCAGTTATGGAAAGGCTGAATCAATGCGATTAAATCAGATCCTATCTTTGTGGGATTTGAATTAATTCAGATCCTATCTTTGTGGGATTTGAATTAATTTCGTGGGATTTGAATTAAATCTCGTTGCTATCTTTTGGGATTTGATTCAATCTTTCCATAACTGAAGAGGCGGTTAGGGTTTCCACCCTCTCTCTATAAATACTCTCTTCTGGCCTCCTTTGTGACTACTACGAAAATTACAAGTTAGAAAAGGAGAAAGAGAGAGAGAGTTGCTGCCGCCATTGCAAGTCCATCCGAGGAGTCTGAACAGAGGTGACTTCGAGCGTTCCACAAGTTCTTCAACTTGCTGGTTCCTGGAAGCAGATCGTGTGGGACGAATCTTGCTTTGAGCAACGGTGTTTTGACACCCCAGTATTGTTCTTCTTCTCATCTCTCTCTAGTTTCATTGTAACTCGTTCTGTCCCAATTGCAACACGTTTGCAAGGAAGAACGAGAGATCTTCTCTTCTCTTTTTCCCTCCTTCAGATTGTAATTTGGCTCTTTGATTTATTGTACCATCGTAGATCTTGAGTTTGATCACTGCAAAGTTTTGTGTGACATCTCAGATCTCGATTGCATTTGTTTTTCATCTTTGATCAAGCCCCGGGACTAACAATCTCAAAGCAATATCCGTATAGATGGAAAACATTAATGCTTCGCTCCTCCAATCGGACTTCTGCAAGTTGGAAAAGTTCGATGGAGAGCACTATCAAGTCTGGAAGAGAAAGGTATACCTAACTCTTCAACTGAAAGACGTTGATCATATTCTGTTGGAGGAAGAACCCTCTGTTCTAGACACTGGATCTACTGCCGCCATCAACGCGGCTACCAAACTCCAGGCCAAGTGGAGAAGGAAAAATAGCATCTGCAGGCTTCTCATCCTGAATGCTATGGAGGACTCCCTGGCAGAATCCTACTCAAAGAAGGAACTTGCCAGAGACATATGGGAGTCTGTGGAAAATCTGTATGAAGAAGATAAGAACAGGAGCAAAATGTTTGTGGTTGAAAAATATCACAAATTGCTCTTTGAGGACGAAAAGTCCATGCTGCCACAGGTGAAGGAATTTCTGAAGCTGCGTCAGAAATTGGAAGACGAAGAGATGCCCCTTCCCGACAAGTTTGTCGTCGGAGGGATCGTCTCAAAACTTCCTGCTGGATGGAGTACCTTCTATGCAAGGATGCACAGAAAGAAGCTAGACATTAGCTTGGGAGATCTACTTCAAGAGATCCATGTTGAGGACGAGATGCGTTCTCAACAGAAGGTGGACACTCTGTCCAAACAGTTGGCTAAAGCCAATCTTGTGCAGACGAGAGATTCCAAGGGGAAGCAGGCGGCTTCTCATCCCAAGAAGAAGGACTTCGCAAATCTAAAAGTGAAGGGTCCTTCTTTCAAGCAACAGAAGACTAAGTTCCACGTGACTTGTTACAATTGTGGCAAGAAAGGCCACTACAAGAGTGAATGCAGATCTAAGCCTAAACAATCAGAGAAAGGTGAGCCTAATAAGGTTTCATTGGTTTCTAACGTTGTTGCTATGATCGGACAGGTCACAACTGTGGGGGTTGACTCTGACTGGTGGATAGACACTGGAGCGACTTGCCATGTCTGTTCAGGCAAGGAATGGTTCGTCACGTACCAGCCGATATCTGAGAAGGTTGTCATGGCGAACCAGGCCCAAGCTGAAGTTCTGGGGATCGGGACCGTGGAACTGAAACTCACTTCTGGGAACACTCTGACGCTTCAAGGTGTGAAGCATGTTCCGGCGATTGCCAAGAACCTGATCTCTGGGAGCCTGCTCTGCAACGCAGGCTTGAGGATGGACATCAATGCTGGTCAGATGGTGATGTCCAAGAAAGGAACATACTTCGGGAAGGCTTATCAAACCGAAGGCATGTTTAAAATTCAGCTTGTTAACCAGTTTGAAGACATTAATGCAGTTGCATTTTCTGATTATTCTCTTGAGTTGTGGCATAATAGACTAGGACATGTTCATTGTAAAAGAATTAACAAAATGTCTAGTCTAGGACTTATCTCCAAATGTGGGGGTAAGGTGGAGAAGTGTGAGGTGTGTGCTCAGACGAAGATCACAAGGAAACCCTTTCATCGGGTCAATCGAAGCACAGATCTTCTGGAGTTGGTGCACTCCGATATCTGTGACTTCAAACACTTCTCCACGAAGGCCGGGATGAAGTATTTCATAACCTTCATCGACGACTTCTCAAAATACGCGTTCGTCTACTTGCTCAAGTCTAAAGACGAAGCCTTCGAGAAGTTCAGAGAGTTCAGGGCCGAAGCTGAACGGTAGACTGGACAACAACTCAAGAGGTTAAGGAGTGATCGAGGTGGGGAGTACAGGTCTCATGAATTTGCATCGTTCTACAGAGAACATGGAATCATATGCGAGACTACTGCTCCATATTCTCCTCAATCCAACGGAGTAGCGGAGAGGAAGAACAGAACGTTGACAGAAATGATGAACTCTATGCTGCTAACCGCGGGTCTTCCTAAATGCTACTGGGGAGAAGCTGCATTGACGGCCACTTTTATTCTAAATAGAGTGCCACATGCAACTTCGGACGTAACTCCTCATGAACTCTGGTTCAAAGTCAGACCTAACTTAAATGTCATTCGAGTGTGGGGGTGTCTGGCGTATGTGAAACTCCCAGATCTGAAGATTCAGAAGCTAGGGACAAGGACTACGAAGGCGATCTTCTTGGGGTATGCCGAGAAGAGTGATGCTCGGAGATTTCTTGATATTGAGTCAAATCATATCATCGAATCTCGCGATGCTGAATACTTTGAAGACAAGTTTGCAAAAGACAAAAACATTGTTCTTTCGGACATTCCGGAAAATGATGGAGGTGCAAATGAGACTGAAATCTCATATGAGCCAGTAGTCCAAGAAGAAGCTGTTGTTGAGGAAACAACTCCTGTACCAGAACTCGCAGAGCCGTCAGCTAAGCGAGCGAGGAGACCGAAAGACTTCGGAGATGACTTTGTCACCTATCATGTGGAAGCAGATCCGCTTACCTATGATGAGGCGATGAAGACCAGAGATGCTATCTTCTGGAAGGAGGCAGTGAATGACGAGTTTGACTCTATCACCTCCAATAACACATGGGTGTTGGTAGATCTACCTGAAGGAGAAAAGCCCATCGGATGTAAATGGATCTTCAAGAAGAAGATGAAGGCAGATGGAACTATTGACAAGTTCAAAGCCAGGCTGGTAGCCAAGGGATTTTCTCAGAAACAGGGGATAGACTACTTTGACACGTACGCTCCAGTAGCCCGGATGACCACCATCAGGATGTTAATCGCTCTAGCAGCTATACATAAGTTGGTGATACATCAGATGGATGTAAAGACCGCATTCCTGAATGGGGAGCTGACCGAAGAGATTTACATGCAACAGCCAGATGGATTTGTCGTCAAAGGTCTTGAAGACAAAGTCTGCAAGTTGGTGAAATCATTGTATGGTTTGAAGCAAGCTCCCAAGATGTGGCATGAGAAGTTTGACAAAGTTATTAAGTCAAAAGGCTACAGAGTCGGCGAGACGGACAAATGTGTTTACACAAAGTTCGCTGATGGAAGAGGAGTCATCGTTTGTCTGTACGTGGACGACATGCTAATCCTAGGTACGGATATAGGCTGTGTCACAGAGACAAAGAAGTTCCTCTCAACCAAGTTCAGTATGAAGGACTTGGGGGATGCAGATGTCATCTTGGGCATAAAGATCATCCGGACAGACACTGGAGTAGCGCTGTCACAATCTTACTACATTGAGAAGATGCTCACACGCTATGGGTATAAGGATCTTCCAGGGATCGATACGCCATACAGGTGTGATCAGAAGCTGAAGCCAAATTCAAGGGAAAGCGTCAGGCAGCTGGAGTATTCTAGCGTTATCGGAAGTTTGATGTATGCAACCACTGCCACAAGGCCTGACATAGCTTTCGCCGTGGGAATGCTGAGTCGGTTCACAAGCAACCCAGGGGTTGAGCACTGGAAAGCTGTGAAGCGGGTGATGAGATATCTCAAGAAAACTCAGACATATGCACTGCACTACAACGGGTATCCGACAGTAGTGGAAGGCTTCAGTGATGCTAGCTGGTGTTCAGAGGTGGAAAGCGAGAGATCCACAGGTGGATATGTCTTTTCCTTGGGTGGAGCTGCTATATCGTGGAAGTCGAAGAAGCAGACTATACTCTCTCGTTCCTCCATGGAATCTGAATTCTATGCACTTGAAACTGCAGCAGATGAAGCAGAATGGCTTCGGGAGCTCATGTACGATCTTCCAGTGGTTGGAGCTCAGATACCGGCGATACCGATATACTGTGACAACCAGGCGACTGCGGCGGTGGCATCAAATGACCTCTTCAACGGGAAGAAGAGGACTGTGCGGTTGAAGCACAGGGCAGTACACGATCTTATCAAAAGAGGTGTAATTGCAGTGGTTGATGTTCGAAGTCAGGAGAACCTGGCAGATCCGTTCACAAAGGGCCTCAAGCGCCAGTTGGTCGATGACACAGCTTGTAAAATGGGCTTGAAGGCATTTTGATAGTGTGTCTTTGTAATCCTACCATAAAGTTTTATGCTATTAGTTCAAAGAGAAATCTACTAGGCATCTAACTTTTGGTTCAAAGGAGGATCACTGACTGGGAAACTATCAGGTAACAGTGGGTACTTGTTCTCTGGAACATGGAAGGGATACGGACCCATAACCACTGTTGTCTACTATGTATTTTTCTGCGGAAAAACAGATCCTGTGGAAGGTTGGCTTAAACGCCTTAATGAGTTCTCAGGCAGAGTGAATGCCTGGTGTGCTTTACAGGAAGCACGGTAGAGTAGCACTACAAGGAGTGAATCTCCATGCTACAGTGGGGTGACTCCACCATGAGGTTCCCAGGTAGGGGTAATGCCTCGGCTTTGCAAGCCAAGTCACAGCGGCGTAGCACCGCAAATAGGCAGGTAACCTAATGCTGTATGTCGTAATTAAAGAGTTGTAGACATCACTACAAAGGGGAGGATGGCCCCATGTTACAGTGGCACGACACCACGATGAGGTACCCAGGTAGGGGTAAAGCCTCGGCATTGCAAGCCATGTCGTTGCGGCGTAACACCGCAAGGAAGCCTTAGGCTTCATGCTGGGTAGTTTGGCACTACAAAGAGGCTTGTGACCTCATGCTACAGTAGTATGACACTACGATGAGGTTCCCAGGTAGGGGTAATGCCTCGGCTTCAGGCCATGTCATAGCGGCGTAGCACCGCAAGGAAGCGCAAGGCTTCATGCCATATCTCTTTAATAAAGAACTCACCTATAGTGTATGGAAAGAGATATCAGGCCGTCTCTTGAGGGTAAACTTGTAGACGCCCAAAATTATACACTGAAACCAGGCTGGCACAGGGCCTTTAATGTGCAGCCAGAAGCACACGTAACTATACTTTGTGAGTGGGAAGAATTACAATTGTGGTACAGAATTCAAGGCGTAGTCCATTCTTGTATCACATTGTTATTTAACCCATGCGGAAAGATTCAAGTCGTCGGCGACATCTATCCTAATGCAAAATGGACAGTTACTGTAGGGAACGCTCAACCCTGGACACATATATATGTTGTGATATGTGGGAGATTGTTGGTGCTTTCTTTACATGGAGAGAGCTTGCTCTCAACATGCCTTGTAAAATTATAGTCCCACATCGGAAATGCACCATGAGTTATCTCAACATATATACTTGGTTGTGTTGTTGAGAGATGCACATAGGGTGGTGACCCTAAGGAGGGAACCATGTGGATGATTTTACTAGGAGGTAAGAATAAGGCTCCAAGGATTAAGCATTAATGCTTTTGTCATTCTCTTGGATTAATTCCACTTGGAGCTAAGCCCCAACGGGGCTTAGCGACTCGGACTCGGACTCGGACTCGGGCTCATGGGCTCATGAGGCGTAATGTAGCGTTTTGTTGGCGCACTTTGCACTTAGCACGTCAGCAGTCATGCGGCCATGCGGTCTTATGCGGCATGCGGCTCATATGCGGCCTCATGCGGCTCATGCGGCACATGCGGTCCATGCGGCTCATGCGGCTCATGCGGCACATGCGGTCCATGCGGTCCATGCGGCACATGCGGTCCATGCGGCTCATGCGATCCATGCGGCCATTAGGCTCATGCGGCCAGGCTGCTGCTGCTGCCGCATGGAGGGATCCGCTGACTGTGCAGATTACAAATCAGTTATGGAAAGGCTGAATCAATGCGATTAAATCAGATCCTATCTTTGTGGGATTTGAATTAATTCAGATCCTATCTTTGTGGGATTTGAATTAATTTCGTGGGATTTGAATTAAATCTCGTTGCTATCTTTTGGGATTTGATTCAATCTTTCCATAACTAAAGAGGCGGTTAGGGTTTCCACCCTCTCTCTATAAATACTCTCTTCTGGCCTCCTTTGTGACTACTACGAAAATTACAAGTTAGAAAAGGAGAAAGAGAGAGAGAGTTGCTGCCGCCATTGCAAGTCCATCCGAGGAGTCTGAACAGAGGTGACTTCGAGCGTTCCACAAGTTCTTCAACTTGCTGGTTCCTGGAAGCAGATCGTGTGGGGCGAATCTTGCTTTGAGCAACGGTATTTTGACACCCCAGCATTGTTCTTCTTCTCATCTCTCTCTAGTTTCATTGTAACTCGTTCTGTCCCAATTGCAACACGTTTGCAAGGAAGAACGAGAGATCTTCTCTTCTCTTTTTCACTCCTTCAGATTGTAATTTGGCTCTTTGATTTATTGTACCATCGTAGATCTTGAGTTTGATCACTGCAAAGTTTTGTGTGACATCTCAGATCTCGATTGCATTTGTTTTTCATCTTTGATCGCATTTCTGAGTCTAACGGTCATGAGAACATAGCGAAGAGTTTCGGTAGTAAGAGAAAATTTCGAATAATAAAAAATTATGAGAGAAAATAATTTTATCCATCAAATTAAGGATTATTTTTTCACCTATTCACTTTTCTTCCAAAATTTTCTCATTTTCAAATACAGTATAAAAAAAAAATTAATGGGAAGTATAATTTTCTAAAGGAAAAGAAAGGCTTTTTCTAAGGGCACCACAACATTTACTTGGGGCTATCCCAAATTTTTTTGAAAAAATTACAAGTTTGCCATCAAAATTTTTTACTTGGGGCACCACACTAATCAGTCCTAGGACTGCCAGCAGGTTGGCAGTCCTAACATATGTTAGGACTGCCAGCGGGTTGACAGTCCTAACATATGTTAGGACTGCCAACTTAGTGGCACTCCTAGGACTGCCAGCATGTTGGCAGTCCTAACATAATGTTAGGACTGCCAACAAGTTGGCAGTCCTCGGAGGAGAAGAAGAAGAAGAAGGAGAAGGAGGGGGGAAGGGGAGCCGAGGTAGAGGAGGAGGCTGCCGAGGCGGAGGCGGCGCTGGGCTGCGCGGGGGAGGAAGGCGAGAGAGGGGAGGAGGACGGCGGCGGCGGACTCGATGCGGCCGTAGGAGACGCGGGAGATGGGCACGTGCTCGACGGCGGCCAGGCCGGAGAGGAACTCCTGCTCGGCGGAGGGGTCTTCCAGGCAGTTGAGCGCCACCACCAGAGGGAGGCGGCCGGCGCTGCTGGCGGCGGCCGCGGCCATCGGAAGCGGACGCGGATCCGACGGGTTCCGATCCAGATCCGCTAACCGCTACCCCTCCGCTGGAGCAAGGAGGAGGAGGAGGAGGGAGGAGGAGGAGGAGGAGAGAGGAGAGAGAAAAAACTCTAATATTGGGCTGTCCCCAAGTAATTTTCGGGACGTCCCCAGTAAAAGTTCCTCAAACCTGGGACGCCCCCTAGTAAAATGACGCCCCCAGTAAATCTTGTGGTGCCCATAGAAAAAGCCAAAAGAAAACACCTTTCCTTGAACCAAACGAAGCCAGCTATCACATTAGGAATATAACTCTGAAGTAATTAAAATGTTATGAGACTTCACCTCGGTTAGAGCATCATTAGTAAGGCTCATTCCTGATCTCAAATTTCTGGATTCAAAATTTTGAAGCTCATTTGAATAATAAGCTCCATCTCCAGTCTCAATTTCTAGATTTTTGGTCACATCCCACCCATATGACTCAAGACTTGAGTCTTCCAATTTCTATATTCTAGATTGTGGAACTCATTTTTGTAGAATAATAAAATCCATTTCCGGCTCCACTTTCTAGTATCTTTTTTTTACATTAATTTTTGACCACACAATCTTTAGGATATGGACTCATTTTATTATTTCCTACTATTTTCATACAAATCCAACTCATTTTATCATTTTCTACTATTCTCATACAAATCCAACATGTTCTACATTTACTTTTCAGAAGAAAAAAAAGGGCCTCAAGACGAAATTTTGAGCACCATATATACTAATAATGGTCTTATGGGCATCCCCATTCCATTTCAATATCCAAACACCTCCTCTCTTCTTGTTCTTCTTCTTCTTCTTCATTTTCTCTCATACAACTTTGTTTTTCCTCTTCCTCTCGCAACCCTAATCGACAAAATAAATCTTATTCTCCTTCCTCTCTTCATTTCAAAATATATATTTTAGATTTTTTCGAATAAATTGAACATAACAAATGTTTGAGTTTTTTTCTTTTTGATTTTTTTTTCTTTTTGAACATAATGTTTGAACATAACAAATGTTTGAACATAACAAATGTTTGAGTTTTTTTCTTTTTGATTTTTAGATTTCAATTAATATAAGTCGGGATTTATTTCTTTCAAACACCATTATTTTTCGGTTTTGAATAACATTTTTAGGGTTTGGAAGCTCTAGAAATCGGCACAGTTAGCTTGGGGACGAAGGAGGGCTAGAATCCTCCTAAGGCACACAATTTTCTGCCTTAGGACTGTCAAAATCCAGACAGTCCTACCTGTAATTATGACTGCCACAATTCTAACACACACAAAATTGTAATAGCTATCCTAATATAACACTATCGCTTTGCAAATTGGAAAATGCTAAACAGCCACACGTCGCAGCGGGTCAGGATTGGGGTCACAGACCACGGTCCATGTAGCAACGCTCTAGCAAATTATGGTGAAAAGGGAATAAAGTTCATAATTACAACAATGCCCTCTTATTATGATTTTAAGATATTAACTATTTTAGAAAACGAAGAAAAAAAGTTCAAAAGAAAAAATAATAATAAAAGACAAAATATCTCCACTTCTCTTTCCACTTATATGTCTCCAAAGAGGAACTGAAGGAAAAAAGTGATATCCATATGTTGATAACTTGATATTGTATATGTAAGCAGAAGAAAAAAATTGTGATAACCAACACACAATAGATATTAGGATAGTTTGTAACATTTTAAACATACAACAAAAGATTGTAATGCAAACATATTATTACATGCAAACACATTGGAATCTAAACATAGAACAAAAGATGTCCAAAGTCAAAATCGCTGCAGGCACAAGGAGTCCCTGCTCTGGCAAAACATTAATATTCAAGTTTCGCTCCCTAGACCAGTAAATTTTAGTTAGTATTTAGTAATTGGACCAACTCTTGCTGTTCCGTAGCAGAAAGTGTAGGATGTCCTTTCTCTGCTGCACCAAATCAGCTGCAAAAGGATTCCAACTCTCACGGCGCTGCAGGCAATGCTTTGGGCTTGGGCTTCACTTCAACTTCGTTGACATTTCGAACAAAGATGGCATCCGGTTCATGACTGTAACATACAACGACATTCGACAAACACAATTAGATGGGAATATTACTATAATTTTGGAGAAGGAAGTCGAGAAGTTGAGACACTAACGGAATGTCTCCCGCTTCAAATGTGTAACTGGAAGCCACAGCCAGCAGACGACCATCTTTGCTGAAGGACAATGCGGCTACGCTACTTGATATTTGGAGTACTGTAAGAAAATAAATAGAAACTGTTGGCTGTGTGTGCCTTTTGAGCCCACACACAAATGCAAAAGCTCAAGTCCCTTTTTCCTATAGTCCCACATCGGATAGATGTGTGGACTTGTGCTTGGATATATTGCTTTATTCTCAATTTGTTTATTGAAGTGTTGTGTGGGAGCCCCATGGGCCACACGCACGCCGCCACCGTCCGGCCCGGTCCGGCGCGCGTAACTGGCGCGCGTAACTGGTGCGGGTACGCGGGTACGTGCCCACATCTGCGGGCGCCGAATGCCGATTCGATTTTCTCTTCGGGTTCGGGTTGAGACCCCTAAATTCTTTTTGCTCCTCATCATTTATTTTTTACCGTTACTATTCATTTAATTTCCGTAACGTTTGGACTGTCCTGATACAATATATCACATGTTTTTCATGTGTTTTATTTTGTAACGTTAAGTATTTAATTGAGTGATTTAATTCACCATTATTCCTATACATAGGAATTCAGCCTATTTAAATCGGATCCTATCTCTTCTTCCGTACACTGAAAGAAAAAAATCTGTACAAACCCTCTCTCAAATTCTCACCTCCTTCGAAACATTGTTCTTCTTTGTTGTTGCTCTGGACGGAGCTAAGTCGGGGTCACTCTCTCTAAGTCGTGTGCGGCAAGGAGATTCCGGTGGAGCGGAGATTTTACCACTATGAGCGTTCGAATACAGTCTGCTCATAGATCCGGACTAACTCTTAGGGCAGTGCTACGTGCGCGACTTCCCCGGAGGCCGGTAACATCTACTTATTTTTATTTTATTGCATATTGAAACCGAAAAATTTTGAAGAATTTCTAACAATATTGTCAGCTCTAAACTTTTCTGAGTGTATCACATAGAACATGTGTCCATACTTTTACCTGATATAATCTCTTCTTATTGTTCCCGTCCCAGACATTCACATATCCATCACAACCGCCAGTGGCAAACGTCCCATAGCTGCAGAAAATGTGGGGTAAAGAAATGATATGTTCCGTGTGCGTGAGAGGGAGAGAGAAAAAAAAAACTTACATGGGATGGAATGCAATTGCATTTACAGGATATACAGTATCCCTCCCAGCCTCTGATTTCCTATGGCACTTGAATGCATACCTGAATGGAAGATTACTAGGTTAAAACAATGAAACATCAAATATTAGTTTTCATGCTCAAGAAAGCAGCCATAAAATGATAGTTTGTCGATGAGTTACTGAACAGGAAAAATATCCAAATTGATATTTGTTTTCCGCTGATTTAAACACTGTAAGAAACATGTGGCAACCAAGATCAGTACTTTCAAAATTAGAAACAGTCGGTTAAATTATGAGTCATGAAAGCATGCAGATGTAGGTGACAAATCAAAGATCACATAAATACCAATTGAGCGAAGGGTAAGTGCTCAAGTTGAAACCAATTACAGTTAACAAGTTCTTCAGAGATGCACAATTGCGACAAGTGCACGTAGAAAAAAGGGAAGATTTATGAAATGCCCAAAAACTAAAAAAGTTTTATGTAAAACCCACCGCTAAAAAAACTTTCATCGCGTGCCCAGAATTAGAGAAACTTATCCAAAGCGGGTTCCAAATGACCCTTTTGCCCTTCCTTTTAATTTATTGAAAACACCCACGAAACTGCTCTTAAAAAAAAGTTTCGATACTTCATCTTCTTCCTTACGCTGCTCACTTTCGAATCTAGGTTTTCTCCTCAAAAATCTTCAAAAACTCGTCGAAAAATTTCGGAAAGACTGGGACAAACGACAAAAATGCTAAAACGGAGGTCCAAACATCATTTTTTTGCGAATCTAAAATTTCGGAAGGCCGTCTAACTGTGAAGCTGTTACTTTCAGTCTCCTCGACGATATGCTCATTTTGCGACAAACGGGACCTCGTTTCGACCTCCCAGTCAAAAGTTATGGCCCTCCAAAGTTTCAGCTGACCATAAAATGCAGGAGAATGGCCATTCTCCGTGTTAGAACACGAAAAATGTTAATTTCACATGAGGGTGGTCATTCTCCGTATTAGTAACACGGAGAATGGCATTCTCCGTCTTAATTTACACGGAGAATGACCATTCTCCGTGTTAGTAACACGGAGAATGACATTCTCCGTCTTAATTAAGACGGAGAATGTCATTCTCCGTCCTGAAAGTTACACGGAGAATGGCCATTCTCCGTCATAATTTAGACGGAGAATGAATGGTCATTCTCCGTCTTAGTTTACACGGAGAATGGTCATTCCAGTGTTAAAACGCAAGAGAATGACCATTCTCCGTGTTAGAAACACGGAGAATGCCATTCTCCGTGTTAAATAAAACGGAGAATGACATTCTCCGTGTTAATTTAAACGGAGAATGTCATTCTCCGTGTTAAATAAAACGGAGAATGACATTCTCCGTCTTAATTTAAACGGAGAATGGCCATTCTCCGTGCTACATTAAGACGGAGAATATCATTCTCCGTTTTATTTAACACGGAGAATGCCATTCTCCGTGTTAAATAAAACGGAGAATGGTCATTCTCCGTGTAATTTAGCACGGAGAATGGTCATTCCAGTGTTAAAACACAGGAGAATAACCATTCTCCGTGTTAGAAACACGGAGAACGGCATTCTCCGTTTTAAATAAAACGGAGAATGGCATTCTCCGTGTAATTTAGTTTTTTTTTCATGAACAAAGAGTTTCGTTCTTCTTTCAAAACGATGCTAATTCTGATGGAAAAGAAGAAAGATATTCTCTCCACAATTGACCTAATTGTCGGAAAACTTCAAATGTCTCCACGATGAAGATGAAGATGATGATGATGACGAGCGATGATCTGAGTTCGACTGAAGAAAAGCACACCGAACTACGAACGATCTTTGCGATCTCTGCTGAAGATGAGAGCAATGGAATTCAGATTTCCAGTGAAGAAGAAGAAGACGAAAATCACAATCCAGATCTGAGTTTTTTGAATTCAAATACATATAGATGACCAATTCGCGCGGAGGGGTAGTTTCGGTATTATAAAAATAGCAGTTTCTATCGGGTGGCATCTAAAAGGGAATCTTGGAATATTTAACGTGAAAATACTTAATTCTGGGTATTTCATAAAACTTATCCAGCGGGTGGGCATTTCATAAAAGCCCACCCCGAAATTGGGTTTCTCAGCAATTTCCAGTAGAAAAAATTATATGCATTCCGAACACAGCGATACAAATACTACAATATTACAGAAAAATAAAGACTTTAAGTTGTAACAAAAAAAAAAAACTTTCCAAAGCAGACTACGCAAAATAAAATCATATATTAATTAGAATAGTGAAAGAAAAAAAAAAACAATAGTTAGAACTTAGAACAATGAAAACATAGGAAATGACATTATTTGGCAACTTATAAAAATAATATTTATTACTGTTCCAAAACAAAATCAGCATACTTCTTAGCTTGGCCAGCCTCGGATAAATCATAGAACTCCATAGCAACTCGACCTTCCACAGAACTAAGAGCAAAACCTGAATCGAATAGCAAAATAAGTCTGCAAAAGGTTAGCTTCAATTCAAGAAATAAGTCACAAAAAATGTGGACTGTCATATGGCAAAGCAGACACAGTGAAATGTATATCATCATCATCATCATCAGAAAGCTCCGTAAATGTGAAAATGGCTATGGCATGAGAGAGCTTCAGAAAAGAACTGACAAAGTTTTCATAATGGGTTGTCGACTTGATGTCAATGCTGTGTTGGTACAAAACTCCTAGTCATGTAGCTATAAGGCCCATGCCATAAAACATAGTACATATACCTTTCTGGTCAAGCTCAGGCAATGAAGAAGCTACCTCCAACCATACACTAGCTAGGAAAAGGGTTTAGCCAAATAGGTAAGATATACGATCTGTTACAGAAAACTGCATTCATCTCTTTGACACATCAAGTCAAAGGCCAAAGGACCAACGTTCAGAAGTATGAATGTGAGAAAAGCATTTGCAAGTATTAAAGATGTATCCAAATTCAAACTAGATGGTGTCATAGCTAACTTATAAAGGTTCAAAGTTTTAGAAGACCATAAATTGCATTATAGATTGTCTCTTAGATAATATCAAGTTACGTCTTTTCCTACCCGTCTCGTATCTGTTAGTAGCCTAAGTAGAATCTTGACTTGGTTTTTGACCTACAAAATCTATTTTTCGGGACTGGAAAAGGAGCCGGATTGGTGGATAGCGGATTTGGGCGCTCTAGCCAAAGCGAATCCTATTTCAGTTGTGACCTTCTCCAGTACAATGTTCCAATACGCAGGAATACCCCCATTAGCCGGCTTGTGTAACAAATTATATTTGTAATAGCATCCAAACAAATAGTATCCTAAATTTTTGGAAAAATTGTGTAACAGTGAATTTTACTCATAAAATATCCTGTATCTGCATCTGCATCTGCATCTCAGTATATGCTTCATAGATTAGTATTGTCTCTTGATATCAAACACATGAACTCTGAATCTGATTATTTCTAGTTGGAAGCTAATATTTATTAAACTACTTGGGCTTAATGACTACTTATCCTTACTGAAGACATTAAAAGGTGTTTGCATTCATTTTACTCGGTTTTATGCCAAACAAAAGGCCAATTAGTAAGTCCCCCTTATGGTACACAAGTTAATGGTTTCTTAAGAATGTATATTACTTAAAGAAATGAAATTTCATCTTCACAAAGTAGGTAGGAAGTCAGTCTTTTTTCTCCAAAACTACAAAGACAAGGAACCATAGAAACAAAAATAATATACCTCCTCACATTCAAAAGCATCCAATCACTTATGGCATGTAGAAAATGTAACAAAACGCGCCAATCTAGTATGTAAATATACTGCTTACTAGTTAAGAGTTTACCTGTTCCATTGGGATAACAACGAACACATCTGGTTTGATATTTTAGCGAAGACTCCCTTCGCTGTTCAGGTTGAGACATATTTCGCAGATCATAAATGTTTACATGTCTACCTGCAGTAGGCTAGTAGCCACTACTAAACGATGCCCAACAAGAGAAAGAGAGTACACACGTTCAGGTTGTGGGTATGTCCCAACAAGTGTCTTGTCTGGCCCACTTGCACCTCTTGGATCCCAAGACTTCAGTGTTTTGTCCCAACTGCCTGTGATCACTTGGCCTGAGATAGAAAACTAAAATCAGAATTTCCTTACCTGAGTCAATCCAAGATCCTAAATCTCGGTGCAACAAGGATTTTAAACAGTAATATACACAATATGAAACTTAAATGATAAACACAGCAAACTTTTGGGGTCGACTATATGAATCCTTTGTTAGAGCCAGATGTATAGATGTATAGTCCCACATCCGATAGGATGTAATCCTACCGCTAGCAATCAGGGATATATATCCCATGGAGCATCTCCGATCCATCGCAATTCATCCATGACCCAGCCCTAGTTCATAGTCTTCGAGTTGATTCTCTTGTCTCCTCTTTGTCCGAGCTTTGGTGAGCGATTGAAACCCTAATCCTTTTTTCCCTTCGGAGAAGAGACGAGAAGTGAAAAGAAATTTGTTTTCTCTCTTCTCTGGAATGCCTTTATTCTGCATCTGGTTCACTGAAGATCACACATGGCACCGTCAGTCATCCCACATTTTTTTCTGGAGCTCTGCAACAACACCTTGGTTTTCCAGGCCCACTTGTCATTCTATATTGGTTATATGTGGTAATTTGGTTGTATTGGTGTTTTGTGCTACATATTGTATTGTGTTGCTGGGTTGTATTTGTCGGGGACACGAGTTGTCTTGATTGAGTACAGCTGTGTTGTATACTCTAGCAGTATGCTCATCGTAGTGTTGCGTTGACTTGTATGATGTGGTGCATTGTAACACACACTTGTAGTTGTTTGTTGTAGTCGTAGTGCAATGGTGTACTGCGGACCTGCGGTGCTGCGGTGTATCGCATTGGATAGCCTTGTCTTGTATTGTATCAGTCATGACGTCTACTATGGATCAGACTAATACAACCAGAGTCTCACCTTCGCATCATCTTGGGAGGCCCAAAGGCGGGCACTGGCTGTTAAAAGCCATCTACAGGGTCATCGCTTATGGGGACATGTTGACGGTAGAGTCTCGTGTCCAACTCGTGCTACTGAGGGGACTACTAGGGTTGAGCATTTCTTGGTTCATAAGTGAAAACCGACCTGTATCAAGCCTGAACAATCATTCGGTTCGGTAGTGTAGAGTACGGTTCGGGTTCCGGATTCAAAAAAATTGGTTTTTTAGTTCGGATTTCAGGTATGGGGTTTGGAAACTGACCCAAACCAAATTAGATATTCAAAATTACTTCTATACCCTTTATATATATATATATATATATATATATATATATATATATATATATATATATATATAATAAGATATAAAAAAATGACGGAAGAGGAAGCGAACCCTAGCTCTGCTAGGGCATCACCGAATCGACGCGAGGAGGCGGCCAACCGACCGCCGGACCGGGGGAAAGGCAAGGGGGTGGCGTCGGCGGCCGGCGGCGACCGACTGGAGGCGGGCGGCGGCGACCGGCCGCCGGAAAAGATGCACACGGCTGCTGCACGTGCACGGACGCCTGCTGGCGGCCAGAGGGGCGGCCGGGGGGGTCCGGCGAACACCCCCCGGAGGCGGGCGGAGGCCGGCGACCCTCTCCAGGTGGGGGGGGGGGGGGTGGCCGGGGAGGGCTGTGGACGGCGGCGACGCCACCGAGCACGGGTTCGGCCGGTGGTTCGACGGCGGTGGCTCCGTGGGGCTCCTCTATGGTGTTCACCGCCCAAAGGGCATCGACTGGAGCGGAGGATGGTCGGAGTGAGGAGGGGGCTTGGACCACGGTTCAAAATCGGAGGGTAAGGCGAGGAGGTGGGCAACGATCGCATATCTCTGAGACTAGGAGGGGCTCAACTTCTACGCAGGGATCGGACAGGAGGTCAGGGATAGCCAGGAGAACAGGACCAACGGTGGGCCAGGCGCACACAGGGGCACGGGAGGGACTAGCCAGGACTACGTGGAGGCCTCGAGCGACGGAGTCTGCAGGGGCGGGTGGCCCAGTTATCGGGGGGAGAGCGACTGCTACGAACGTGAGTGCCCGGCCGGCCCCGACGATCCTGCCTCGAAGTTCGGGCCTGCAGCCTGTATCCTGGGCAGATGCGTGCAAGGTAGGGGTTGCAAAGACTCCGGCATCAATGGAGTATGTTGCGCCTATGGCGGTTTGAGGTGAGCTCTGCGCCGACTTTCCGGCTGAGGAAGTGGCGAAGGTGACGGCATTCTGGGAGAATACTTTAGTGTTATATGTGTTGGGTAGCAAGCCCTTCTACGGGTAGATCCGTGGTTATGCGGAGAGAGTCTGGCGGCCGAAGGGTAGCATGGAGTTCTTCTCCAAGGAGAACGGCTTCTACTTCGTTAAATTTGGGATGGCAGAAGATGTGGCTCGGATCCTCCAGGGAGGGCCATGGACATTTGATGGACGCCTCATCATACTGAAGCAATGGTCCCCTGACTTGAGATGTGAGAAGGAGGTACTGAATGCGGTGCCTGTGTGGGTTCGGTTCCCTGAATTTCCGGTTCGCTTCTGGAGTGTCCCCCTGCTTATGAGACTTGCCAGCCTAATTGGCAAGCCGATTAAGGCGGATGATGCCACCGCCTTCAGGACTAGATTGATGTATGCTCGGGTATTTGTGGAGATTGACGCCAGGTTGGACCTGTCAGAGCAGTTGAAGTACCGGACCCCTACTGGCCAGATCCTTATGCAGAAGGTGGAGTATGAGTGGGTTCCCCCCAGATGCCCGGCGTGTGTCTGCTTTGGGCATCTCCCGAGTGCTTGTAGGCGTGGAGGAGCTTCTGAGGTGGTGACGGAGGAGGCAGTGCAGGAGACAGGTGGTGTAGTTAATGCCCCTGTAGTTGACCGGGGGGGCTTGATGGAGGATGAGATGGAGGCAGACCTTCCCCCGTCTCAGGGGAAAACGAGGGGTCTCCGACGGAGATCTTTGCCGGAGCGATGGTTGGGTATACGGGGACGAGGACTATGACCACCAGGAGTATGGGACAGGAGGACAGGCGAAAAGGAGAGGATAACACCTTAGCACTTCAGGTATACAGTCGGAAGCGCCAGGCTACGGAGTCGCACAGTGAGGACAGCGGACAAGGTGGGGCGGAGAGAGTGTGGAAGGTCAACCCTAAATGGGTAGCGGACCTAGCTCAGCCTTCCCAACAGGGGGACCCGTAATGGGTAGCGGCCCGTGCTCAGCCTCTTCTTCAGGGGAATAGAGATGAGGAGTCCAGAGATATGGAGGTTGCACTCTCCCCGGGTGCACCTTCAGAGGATGTTCAGGGGACCCCACCTGCGGAATAGATGTCGACCCTTGCCTGGAATGTCCGGGGGGGGGGGGGTGCTCTCTGGGGAGATGGAGGGAGGTTAGTGAGGTGCTGAGGAGGGAGAAGTGTGATATCTCGATCTTACTAGAGACTAAGATCAGGGGGGCGAAAACCCTGTCTCGTAGAACTCCTACGGACTGGGTCCAGCTCCACAACCTTGGTCTCTGTGATATGGCGAGAATCTGGGTTAGATGGAACGGAGCTAGTTGGGAGGGGGAGGAGGTTTTCATGACTGACCAGCTGGTGGCTATCTCCTTCGCCAACAAGGGTGGGTTCCGATTCTTACTTGGTGCTGTCTATAGGCACAATGACAGGAGACTGCGGGAGGCCTTGTGGCAGGACATCATTAGGCTGAGTACATTGGCGGTGCATCGTCATCTCCCCCTGCTTATTATGGGAGACTTCAATGCCACGCTATACAGGGGGGAGAAGCTGGGGGGGCGGCCGGTACCGGACCAGATTCTTTCTGACTTTCAGACCTGTCTTCTCCAGTCCGGGCTCAGGGATCTGGAGAGGGTGGGGCACATATGGACGTGGCACAACAAGGCGGTGGTTAGCAGGGTGGCATGCCAGCTTGATTGTGCTTTGGGGAACAGTGATTGGTTCCACCTATTTTCCTCTGCTGTGGCTGAGGGACTTCCTGCGGGGACCAGTGACCATTCGCCGATCCTGGTGCGCTTCGTGGAGAGACCCAGATGGAGAGTCCGTCCGTTCCGGTATGACAACAGTTGGTTCCTATCCTCTGGCTATGAGGAGACTGTGGCGGGGGGTCTTTGTCAGGATGTGGTCGGCACTGCTCAGTTCTGTATGGTTCACAGGCTGAAGAAGACCAAACGCGCCATCAGAGACTGGGTGAGGGCTCTCCCCCGGTCCTCCTTACAGGATAAGGAGGCGGAGTTGAGAGACCTGCAATCAGACCTTCAGGGAGACATGATGAGCGGAGAGATGGCGGCTAGAGAGAAGAAATTGGCTGCAGAGGTCAACACCTTGCGACTCCAGCAGGAGATTAGTGCGGCCCAACGGGCCAAATGCTCCTGGCTCAAGGATGGGGACCGTTGCACCAAATTCTTCTATGATGTCATTCGGGCTCGCCAGCACCGGAACTGCATCCAGAGACTTCTTGGCAGTGATGGGCGTCTTGTGACCGACCAGGTTGCTATCCAGGAGGAGGCTGTCCGGTTCTACTCTGAGCTCTATCATCAGACGGACTATCCCACGGTATTCCCGCAGCTGACTACGAAGACGTTGATTACTGAGTATGGCAACAGTCTTCTTATGGCTCCTATCCGGATGGCGGAGGTGGAGGCGATTGTGATGCAGGCTGATGCTTCCAAGTCTCCTGGGCCGGACGGTTTCTCCAGCGGCTTCTACAAGCGTCATTGGGGTGCCCTCAAGGCCCAGGTTCTAGAGGCTGTTCAGGAGTTCTTTGAGACGGGCAAGCTCCTGAAGGAGCTGAACCACACCTTCCTGACGCTGGTGCCCAAGAAGGAGGGGGCGACTTCTCTTGCTGACTTCCGACCGATTGCTTGCTGTAATTATTTGTATAAAATAATTACTCACCTTATGTGCAGGAGGATGGAGGACGCTATGCAGGGCCTGGTTTCTTGGAATCAGGCGGCATTCATCAAGGGGCGGTCTATTGCTGAGCATAGCCTGCTGGCTCATGAGATGGTTCGGGAGTTCCACAAGCCAGGAGGGATGAAAGCGTGTGTGAAGCTCGACCTGAGGAAAGCCTACGACACCGTCAACAGGGACTTCCTCTGTCATTTGATGGGTGCGATGGACTTCTCCGAGACATGGGTGGACAGAGTCAGAGAGTGCATCACCTCCTCTACATTCTCGGTTCTCATTCAGGGTATACCATATGGGTTCTTCGGTAGCAGCAGGGGGCTTCGGCAGGGGGACCCGCTTTCCCCCTACCTATTCACCCTCGTGATGGAGTATTTTACCTGTCTGATGGACATCGCGGTGCATCGGGAGAGGATTGTACCGATATACAGCAGGGTCTCCCCGGTGGTCTCACATCTCATATATGCGGATGATCTATTGGTATTGATGAGGCCTTCCATGCGAGGGATGAGGGAGCTTGCAGTGGTGATGGAGGAGTTCGGACAGTTATCGGGTCTTCGGTTGAACAGGGACAAGAGCAAAGTTTACTTCAACAACTCTTGCACTTTGAAGGAGGAACGGGCCCTGGAGCTTAGGGTGGAAAAGGGTGACCTCCCGGTGAAATATCTGGGGGTGCCCCTATCTGTCAACTATGCGAAGGACCGAGAATGTCAGAGTCTGGTGGACTTTGCGCAGAGGAGGGTAGAGGGCTGGCAGGCGGCTGGCCTATCTTTTGGAGGGCGTATTGAGCTGGTACGATCGGTTATATCTGCTATTGCTTTGTTTTGGCTCCAATCTATTATGGTACCTTTGGCTACTATCAGAAAGATTGAGGGCATATGTGCCAAGTTCATATGGCATGGGGGGATTCATGCCATCTCTTGGGAGCAGCTCTGTCGTCCTAGGAAGGAGGGAGGTGTGGGTCTGCGTTCTCTAGTATCTGTCAGGGAGGCGGCGGGGATCAAGCTGGCATGGAGGTTCCTTCAGGGCGGTTCTCTTTGGTCGGCTTGGATGTCTAGTCGGTATCTCCGGGGTAGGAACTTCTGGGTATGTGAAATTGACAACAACTTCTCTGTGTCTTTCAAGCATATCCTGAGGAACCGACCTGTACTTCGGAAGGCTATTCGGAGGAAGATGAGGGAGGGCGGCGAGACGGACCTATGGCTTGATCCGTGGATTGCAGGTCAGTCTCTTCTGGAGATTCTGGGTCCCCAGACGGACGGTGTGGCGTACAGAGGTCTGACTTGTAGGCACATCATCAGGGGAGGGGTTTGGAGGCCAGAGGAGTATCGTTTCACTGCTCAGTTGGGGGGGAGATCAGGCAGGTGCAGATCACTCCTGCTGTTCTGTCTGACGTCTGGGTTTGGGTCCCTCCCGACTACACGGAGGGTGCTGGGGAGTTCCGCTTTAGCAGCTGCTACGATCTTGTTCGTCCCCACTTCGATAAGATCGAGGAGTACGACTTTATCTGGGGGAAGGGCCTTGCCAGGAAGATGCAACTGTCTGCATATAAACTGGTGCTGGGCCGGTTGCTTACTAGGGACAGACTGCTTCGGTTCGGGGTCCCAGTTCCTGACCCTATGTGTGTTTTGTGTGAGACGGATAATGAATCAATTGGGCATCTGTTCTTCCAGTGCCATGTGGCGTGGAGCATCTGGGCTGAGCAGAGCCGGAGATACTTGGGAGGGGTTGGAAGGGAGCATGACTTCAGAGAAATCCTTAGTTGGATTGGAGATCGCAGGGGCCAGGAGCAGAGCTGGGCCAGACGTGCAAGATTGAGGCTTGCTACATCAGTTTGGCATGTCTGGAGGGAGAGGAACCGGCGCATTTATGAGGGATTGTCCACCCCACCGGCGGGCATCCTTCATAACATTGAGTCGGATGTACTAGTAATGTCCCCCTGAGTTGGGACTGTATTTCTATGCTGTAACCTATTGCGATGATAGTGGAATAAAATTTACCCTTTTTCCAAAAAAATATATATATATATATATATAACTTAACCCTAAACTTCTCTCCCCTCCTTATTCTTCTCCTTCTAGAGAGAGAAAGTAGAGAGAGAAGAGAGAAGAAAGAAAGATAAAGGAGGAAAGATAGAATGAGTGGCGGCTCGAAGAGGGTGACGGTGGGGACCACCTCGTCTGCATCGATCCCTTCGGGTCAAAGAAGATGGTCTAGACTCTAGAGCATAAGGAAGATAGTCAATTCTGGAGATGGAGATCTATTCAATGTTCAAGGAGTGCAATATGGACCCGAGCAAAGTCGTTCATCGGCTCCACGCTCAATGTTGAAACTTTCTTCTTCTTCTTCTTCTTTGATTCCATGTGTTTGCCTTTTGGTAATATATGGTGATCTAATGCTTTGGTTTGGCATCAAATGAGATTTTTTGGATGGATTTTGATCCTCTTTTCAAGTGATGTTTGTTTGATTCTCTACTAGTTAGATGCAGTATTTACTACTTAGTGGACTTTTGTAGTTATATTAGTAGCTAAGAACTGAGAAATTCTGATGTTGATAGAAATAGTTGTGAACCGATGATATAGAAATTTTTTGTTGATCTAGTGCTTTGGTATGCGTATGGCGTCAAAATGGGATTGTTTTCGGCGAGTTTTGCCCACTCTTTGAATATTGTTTGTAGGGGCTTGTTTAATCATCTAATGGTTCGATGTGCATATAGAACTCAATTTTTGTTTGAGGGTTTTGGTTCGTTGTTCTTCGAACGTTTTTGTATACTATTAGTAATTCAGAAATGACAAAATTAATGATTTAGAGATGCTAAATTTAGAAAGTTAAAGACGTGGGTTTCCGATGTCTTTGTATACCATTAGTAATTCAGAAATGGGAAAATTGATGATTTAGAGACGCTAAATATAGAAAGTTAAAGATGTGGGATTCTATCATTTGGTAATATGCTACTTGATATGAAAAAGATGCAATTTCTTATGTGGTTTTGACATAACACGAAAAATGGTTATTTTTTATCTCTTTGTATATGTTTATTTTATTATTTATCTATGGTCAGTCAATCGATCACAAATCGAAACCGAACTCAGTTCAATTTTGTTTGGTTTGAAGCAATAATGGTTTGTTTTGGTTCGATTTGAGTTTATGTTTTACAATTTTTGATTTAGTTCGGTTTTGGAATATTCGGGTTCGGTTCAACCGAACCAATTGAATGCCCACCCCTAGGGGCTACTGCAAACATTTCAGAGTCGTCTAGATGCATGGACATACGATGAACATAGTGTTATGGACACAATTTTTCAGTCACGCTAACCCACTATTATGCTACAACTTGATCTATATACTACTACGGTTACCATGTGGGGCCACCTTCAGCAGTACGACGGTATGAGTACGAGCTGATTCGGACTTCATTCTGCTACTCAAGTTGATCGTATGATTTTGTAGTTTCATACCGATATGATGGACCTTTGGAGCTAATTTGTCCTTACGGAGCTTGTTCCTTTTGGTACTACTTGTTTATACGACATAGAGGTTCTTGCATATTGAGATTGATAGAAAGTATATTAATTTTGTATGGGACTTCGATCTGAGTTTCATATTGTCATTGGCATTCTGTTTCAGTCTTCACATGCCCCTTCTCTGGATAAGACGCAATGTTGTAAAAGATGCTAGGCGTTAGGCGGGCGGACACCCACTGCCTAGTGACTAGGCCGTCTAGGTCGCCGCCTAATATTAGACGTTCACCGCAAATAAAAATAATAATAATCTAGGAATTAAAAATATGCTTAAGTAAAAAACATATCAATGTGTTCACTATTTCTACATAACAAAAAAGTCAAAAACACATCAAAATGTTCACTGTTTTTTTTTAATATTTTCGTTGTTCACTGTTTTTAATGTATTTTGTGACTTTTGTCTCACTGTCTGTGTCTCAATGTTGTGTCTCACTGTCTATGTCTCTCTGTCTCTGCTTTCTCTTCTTCACGTTTCTTTTGTCTCATTGTCCGTCTCAAAAAAATTCAAAATTTTCTTTACTGACACAGCAGACGAGTAGAAAAAAAGAAAAAGAAGAGTGAAGAAGAAAAAAGAAAAGGAAAAAAGAAAAAGAAACGTGACTCACATTACGTGAGTAGAAAAAGAAGAAGAGAAAGCAGAAAAAGAGGAGAAGAAGAGAAAGAAGAACAAGAGGAGATGAAGAAGACCGAAGAAGAATGAAAAGAAAAGGAAGAAGAAGACTAAGAAGTATAAGAGAAATACATGCTGCTGCTACTTCTTCTGACCCTTCTACTGGATCCAGCCGATTTTTGGGATTTAGGTATGTTTTGTACACGGGTTATCGGGTTTCGGGTCGGACTGACTTAAAAAAAAAATCAAAAGTGACCTAGGCGGCTGCCTTCTTTCCCGAGCACCTGCTCCTAGGCGGCCGCCTCTCCGCCTGGAACCGCCTAGGCGAACGCCTAGAGCCGCCTTTTACTCGTGGCTGCCTAAATGTCGATTTTGGCCGATTCTTGGGCGATGGATGTCCGTCCAGCGCCTAGACGCCGCCTAAAACTGCTTTTAGAACACTGATACGATAGGTGAACGAATTGACTGTTGAGGAGAAATATCGTAGATCTCTTGACAGACAGTTGACTGCACCTAGCGGTTCGGCTCTAGTTGCTCGACCTCGTTTGTTTATCAGGGTCAGTCCCAATATATTATTTCTCAGGGACCACCTAAATCTATTATGTCTGGCGCTTCTTCTGGTACTTTTGGTTCTCGACAAAGACAAAAGTGGTGTGCTTGGTACAATCGCCATGGTACTCATTCTACTAAGGAGTGTTAGCCCATTTCCTAATGTAAGGCGCATGAGGCTTGCATCTGGCAGACCTTATGTAAGACCTCCAAATCATCAGGTTGTTATAGCCGATTCGACTACTTATGGCATCTCATATGTAGCCGACAGTGCTTCGACAACTCCGCGGCAATACTCACCATCTACATATCAACAGTTCCAGCATTTTTTGAGTAGTTTAGTTGTCTGTTCTTCGGACGTTGCCTCCGCTAGTTCCACTTTTACTGCTCCGACAAGTATATCTTCATCCTCCTATATTGGGTAAAGTGCATTTAAACCCTCCTTAGAGTTGCCTCGTTCGCAAAATAAGACCTTTTAGAAAACTTAAGCATTTTGCACCTCCCGTAAAATCGTTTTTGCTCGGAATGCCCCTTTCTGTCAAAATGACGTTAGAACTAGCCGTTAGAGCCCATATTTTGGATTTTAAAAAATGTGCACTCTCCAAAATACCCCTAATGCTAACGGTTACATTGTGGTTGCTGGCTCTCTTTCATTCTCTATATATAAGAATGTTTGTTTGAAACATAAAACCTAAGCTTTATATTTTTTTATTTTTTGACCGGTTGGTTGGAAGGAAAAATAATATTTAATTTTTTTTATATTCCTTTTTTTTACTTATTTGCTCTCATTTAATGTATTGAAGCTTTTTCTTACCTACAGATCTCAAATCCAACTGCAAATTTTTTTTATATTCCCTTTTTTTTTACTTATTTGCTCTCATTTAATGTTTGAAGCTTTTTTTACTTATTCCTCTTTTTTCTCAAGACGTCCAAATAGTAATTATGGAAGAACAATTTATTGCTATTGTGGATTAATTAGCCCATTGAAAACTTTATTTACACTAACAAATCCTGGAATATGATTCTACGGGAGTGCAAATTTTTCAACAAATTCTTGTGATTTTCTACTATGGGAGGATGAGAAACTTTCAGAACACTATCAAATTCTAATGTGGAATTTAATGAAAGAATTAAAGGAGCACCGAGGCCAAGGTTTACAGCCTATTCCTAGAGAATCGACAACGGCGGTGGCAGCCACTGAACCCGGACCATGCTTCGACATACATGTTTTGTAATTTATTTTTGGATTTTTGACACGTTTAGTAATATTTAAGTTATTTGTTTAAGGAATACATGTGATGAAAATAAATTTGTACCAAGATTTACAATTTCAGTTAGAATTAATAAATAAATAATTACGATAATAGTCATGACTAATAAATTATTAAGTAAGACTATAATGATGATTACTAAATTATTAATTAAAATTATTATAATATATAAATTATTAACTATAATTATAATTATGATTAAATTATTATTAATTAATATTATAATAAAATTGTAATTAATAAATCATTAACTAAGATTATAGTTATTAATTAAGATTATAATTATTATAAAATATTAAATAATATAATATTAGTTACAGTTATCTAGCTCCAAATACGGTTTACCAAACATGTCCTAAGTTAAATGGCTGGATAGTTCAGGACTAACCGGACATTTGTTAAAAGATTTTTTTTTCCAGAAAAAATTTAAGATGAAAACCCACTATTTAGATTATAAACATTTATTTTCGAAAATGACGTCAAGCATGAGAATTCTATCTTTTTAAGAACGGGAGGTTATTTTAATAATCTTTTTAATATTTTATTTTTTGTTTCCATTTTTTTAGTTCTTATTTTATTTTTATTTTCATCTTTTTAATAATCTTTTCTAGTTTTTTAAGAGTGACTTTTATTTTCAAATTTGTATAGTTTTTGTTTTTGTCTTTTTTCATTGTTTAAGATTTATCCTCATTTTTTGGTTTTTTGGAATATTTTGTCTATTTTTTATTTTTCCATATTTTAATAGTATTTTTTTGTTTTTTTATTTGGTATTTTTTCCAGTTTTTCATCATTTCTATTTTTTAAGAATTGATTTTTTTTGTATTTATCAGTTTTGTTTTTCCCAAAAATATTTATATATTTGTTAAATAAATAATAATTTATGACAAAATAATTTTAAATAATATTTATCCACTTTTTTGACGGAATAACCATTTTTAACAAGTTAATATTTATTAAAATAATTTTAATAAATAATTTTACTAGCAAAGACCATTTTTCCTTTGTTAATATTTATCCACTTTTTAACAAGTATTTTTGCGTAACCGTTTTTAACAAAATAATTTTAGAACTAACCGTTTTTAACAAGTTAATATTTATTAAAATAATTTTAGATAGCCCAGGGGTAAAATAGTCAACACAACCCCATTTTAACATCCGTTAACAGAAAAGTTAGATTATGGGGTGATTTGAGCATTTTCATAATCTTTTGGGTTTTTCAAATCAGGAAGACTTTAATTGCGTTTTCGTAACATCTAAGGAGGGTTTAAATGCACTTTACCCTCCTATATTCTAAACTATGGGACTTTATATCATATGACTAGTGACGCTTCTAGATTTAACAACATCATACATATTCAGTCTGTGTCTGTTTGCACAGTTGATGGCACATTACATTATTACTCATTGTTGGTCATGAGCACGTGTCTACCTTACCACACTTTACCGTTCCTAATGTTTATCACGTTTGACCATGAGTTTACTATCGTTTTCTCAGTTAACCGGCATGTCCTATATTGTTTCATTCACTACCTCTTTTTGCACTATACATGATCCTCACACCAGGATGGTTGTTGGGACGGGACATAGACATGATGGTCTTTACTACATGGATCACCTTTCGCTGCCCATTATTGCCACTGCTTGCATAGATCTTGCTACACCACCTTCCATGTGTAATGTCGGGTAGAGGAGACTAGGTCAACATCTTCCTTTCTATACTTCAATTTTTGTCTTATTCGGATGTTTTAGGGAACTTCTATACAAAGTCTAACACCTTGTACTGGTTGTATTCATGGTCATCATGTTGCTAGCCCTTTTCTATTGAATGATTATGTTTCTAGCCCTTTTCTATTGAGTGATTATGTTTCTGCTTCTCTTTTTAATCTTGTTCATTCCGATGTTTGGAGACCCTCTCCTTATATATCAAAGGGAGGAAACAAATATTATGTCATACTGGTTGATGACCATTCTCAATTCACTTGGCTTTTATTTATCTCGTAAGTCTGAGGTCTTCTCGATGTATCTTGAGTTTGCAAAGATGGTTGAGCCCTCTCTTGGAAGATCAAGGTACTCCATTCAGATTCAGGAAGGGAGTACACTATCACATCAGTTGCTTGGATCTTCAAATCTTTCGTTTGGATTTTCAGAACGGGATCATTGCACCAAAGAAGTGAGACAGATCAAGATATATCATTGGATCCTGTTAACGAAAGGAATGGATTATGGTTATGGCAAGCTTGACTAGCCGGTAAATCATCCTGGTTTTATTTGAGGGTTTGTATCTTTGTATTTTTCTTTTTGTTCTCTCAGGAGTAATCACCTTGTACTTGGGGTTTTGTTTTGTTTGTTACCATTAATGGAGCATGGAAGGGGGATTTTCCCACCATTTATTCTCAAGAAAAAAAAACAATAAAGGATGTTAAATAAGATGAAAGAAGCTAAAATTGTATGTGCACATGACTCGAAGGTAAATCATATCATAGAAACAAAAAATATAATAATCAAAAGTCAGGCAGCAAAGAACCTGCAGCATAGGAGTACTCAACACAACGCACAGGAGCATCATGCCATCCTAAGATATCCTCCTTTCCTGAACTGAATACGTACCTGAAATAAATAAATAAACAATAGAAATAAGACTCGAGTTGCTAAACCTTCAAGTAGTGTAAAATCTCAAAAATCATAGTTACGAATTCATACATATGTACATACCTAGCTACCTGCACAGACAAACTTCACCAGTGAGCATATGTTTACAAGATGAAAAGATGTAGTGAAGTGCTCCGATTCATCAACGGAAATAAGCTTAAGTTATGAACTGGAAGGAGGAAGCTTCACATATCTCATTCTAATATTTTAAATTCCTTGAAATTTATATGCAAGAAGAATACTTCTATAAATATGTAAAAGTAGGAAAGTAACTCAAGGAAAATAAACAATGGAATCATAATCTCATAGAAATCAAGCTCACATATTGTACCAAACTCATAAATTGATACAAGTGTGTAACTGTTAGTCAAATGGCGCATGATAACAGCATTCTATGTAACTAAAAGCAATTTAAGTGACCTTATCACCAAGAACAACAAGGGTATCGTATTAAAAGTAACGGACCGACTTCAAAGTTTGACAGCATGGAGAGAAAATGTGATTAGCCTTGGTAGGGTCATATTTGAAGGAGGCAAGGTGTAAATGGCTACTTATCTTCCATTGAGCTCTGCTAAGGCCCACCTCCTTTCTAAAATTAGCAAAGGACATAATACGCCAATCATATCCTTAACAACTCATAATCACTTCAGGGTTTTAAGGTACTAGTAGGGATTTTAGCATGGTATCCGAGTAGCAAGTGTATATGTCCTGCTTGAATCTGTCATGAATCATATACCATAGTTTCTTTATTTAGTTATTTCTATATATTTCATATGAAGGTGTACATTGTCCACCATGTTAGAGGGGGGTGTCAAAAATGGCCTCAAACAAGTTACTAGTTTTCTACCTATAGCAAGAGTTTTACAAGAGTGAATCGAGCAGAATATATCGCATTTTCTATGTAAGAGTTCAACCAATATAACATCTATGCAAAAATAAACATACCTATAGAATTTTTGATAGTTTTTCAACTTGAGATCATATATACCCATCTAGGCTTCCAAAGTCTAACGAATTTCTCCTAACTGCAAAATGCTGACAACAAAAACAAAATAAAAGGTAGTGTCATCATGTCACCCTCATCTCAAGCAAATTGAGCCTGTTATAAAATGTAAAGCTTAAAGATAATACTTTGTGATCTTGACATGACCATCTGGATAACTCCTTTTACCTCTTAATGGCATTCTTACTAACCAACTATCTAGTAACTATATTGGATTGACACGAATACGACACAACACAACACAACACATACAGGGTAACTAGACGACGTGTCCTGCATTTTTTAGTGCGCGGCTGATACGTGTTTGACCAGGGGCAGCCCTGGCCAGGGCAGGCTGCGCGACAGCCCAGGGCCCAAAGATTGAAGGGCACCAACATGGGTGTATCTAAAATAGAACTAATATGTACCATGGGCCGCCCCTACCACAAAATAATTGTGGTGGTTATCATGTTAGTCTTTTACACTATAGGTCCTTAGTTCAATTCTTGGTAGTAACAAAATTATTTTATATTTACTTTTATTTTAGTTGCTTAAACTCGTGAGCTCAGTGCCGGCCTTGTGTCTGACACATACACGGACTGATTTTTGCAGTGTCCGCTTGTTGGGTGACTATACTCGTACATTTCACCAAGCAATACAACCCATTTACTACCAAAAACTCACGTACAGTAAAATCCTAACAACAACAATATTTCCCACACTGGAAGAGGAATTTACACAAACAGGTAGGAATTGAAGTTAGCACTATCATATGATTCATAAACTAATGAATAGCAAGTAATCCCATCTTCTGACGTTTGAAGCTAACAATATCAAAGAAGGAGAAAGAAAAAAGAAAAATCTAACCTCCTGACCGCGCAATCGGCACTGGCGCTGAACCCGGAGGAGTCGTCGTGGAAGCAGCAATCGAGGACCGGCCCGCCGTGCATGAACTCCCCCTTGAGCACGTTATTGCTGGCGTCGTAGAGCCGGACGCTCTGGCAGAAGAAAAGCAATGAACGCAAAAAAGAATTGTGTGAACAAACCCTAGAGAGAACGAGGAAAATTAGGGTTTTTGCTTGTCGACCTTGTCCCAGGAGGAGACTAGGAGGTGGTCGCTGTGGTTGGAGAAGCGGAGATTGGAGATGCCATCGGAAGGGGGGGTCGACAGCTCCCTCCCGCTGCCGGAGGGAACAGCTCCGGCTCCGCTCATGGCGACCGCCGGCGGACGGATCCGATCTACAGAAATTAGGGTTTCGTTGATATGTGGAAATTAGGGTTTCGCGGAAGGAGAAGAAGAAAGAATTTGGAAGAGAGAGCGGGGGGGAGAGTGTTTCAAAATCTGGAATTTGAAATCGGAGAGAGGGCTTCTGGATTCATTTTGTTTTCTCCTTTTTCACCTTAAGAAAAAAAAAAATCTCTTACAAACTTACAATTGTAGAAATTTTCTCCAAATATTTGTGCACAATAGAAAGAATAATAATAACACTTATTTTTTGTTATATAAATTTTAATTTTAATTTCTCTCATGTACAGAAAAGTTTCAATACCTATATTGCCCTCCAAAAATAATAATAAAGAATAACAATACCAAAATGATTTTTGGCATTCACCTACGGTGCATGCGTGCGGCCAATCACAACGGATTCGTCTCCCTCACCCCCATCCCTTCCTGGTCCAGCTCCCCTCTCTTGCTCCGTCGTCGTTTTCCCCTCCTCCGTCGATGATGTCCCCTCTCCCTCTACTGCTCCACCCTACCCACCCCTATTGTTCCGCCGCGGTTGGGCGTGCGCGTGCAAAATAGCACGATTGATAGTAATATTAGTAACACGACTTAGTATTAGAAGATATACATGTTTATGTAAGAAATTTACTAGAACCAACAAAATATAAAGAAAAGTAACAAAATCAAATAAAAAGTATAAAATGTCTATGAAGGTTATGTTTGTTTTATAATGTGTTTTAGAATGTACCTTAGGACAACAATGGGCCAAGTGGTACTATAAGTACAGTGAGCATCGGGAATGTATCAAATTTTTTAGGAAAGTCAAGCGACACTATAACGAAGTTTAACACAAACATCTGCTTTCAATATAAGTTGACATGTAGCATTAGCATCGGCTAGAAATAGTTTGAATATCTATATGTCATCTACTTTGGTTGATGCAACTCTCGTAGGTAGAACTTCTACGTTGGATCATCAATCTTTATAACCTGACATTAATTTCAACATAAGTTGAACATGACATTAATTTCAACATCGGTTTTGTTTTTAACATTATAAATGAAGCATAGGTTGAGTAAACAAATTTACAAATAAGAAAAATAAATAGATTTAGCTTATAAAAAAAACATAAACAAAATAAAAGATGTATTGACTGATCAACTGAAAAGAACCATCAAAGAAAAAAAAACTATAAAAAAAAGAATAATACTTCCAACACGCAATCACAGACTTTAGTAATTGCTCCCTCGATACATATGACTGTATATTTTTTTTAACTGAAATAGTTTGTTTACTTTATTATTCAAACGTTTTATATTAAGACAAAATACATGAAATTATATTCGAATAAATGCAATCAATATTTTTAAGCCTAGGTTGAATTGTAGAAAAACTTTCCTAAATATATCACACAAACTAAAGACATATGGCTCCCCCATTTTGGCAAAGTAGCCCTTAGTTGGGCAAGTTTTACATTTATCATTCATGTTTTGCACTATAACCCCATTCGGGTAAGGTTGCAAATGGGTGATAGTTGGAGGGGTTAAAAGTGCAAATTAGTACGTAATCACCCCCGCCTCCTGGCTCGTCTCCACAGTTTTCTCTCCCGCCTCCCCACTTCCAAAAATTTGCAAGTCGCTGCCGCCATAGAAATTAGGGTTTCTATCTCTCACGCAAACAGGAAGAGAACGAAGCAGAGCGATCATGAACTGCATCACGAAGGAATCTTCTGCTAAGGCTCAGACTGAACAGGGGATTCATTGCATGGACACGGATACGGACACGACATTTTGGAGTATCCGTGTCAGTGTCCCGTCCAGAACGTGTCCTATGCTGCGTGACACGGACACACTATGTCTGTAAGATTCTGCGGCGAGGATGGATGGTTCTCTGCAGGACTTCGACTCCGAGGTCAGTGATGCTCAAGCCACTTGATTTACTGCTGTTCTAATGTCACTACTTGATTGATCATGGTTATTTAGTTCTATGTTTCACTTGGTAACTGTGCTGAGCGGACAAGGATCCGACACAACACGTTTTGGACACCGACACGGATTCGACACCTATTTTGGTGTGTCCTAGCGTGCTTTGGAGTGTCGGTGGTGTGTCTGGTATGTGTCCGACACAGCACGGCACTGGCACAAAGTGAATTTTTAAAGTTTTCGTGCTTCCTAGCTTATTGACCATGGAATTTTGCGTACATGTTACTTATATTAGTTTGCTAACTCTTCCTTTCTTTCATGTACAGTCAATTGCTAAATTTTGGTTTACCATCTCCAAAAAATTGTCGCAATTAACGACGGTTGATGATACGAGGACATTTAGAGTCAAATGAGACTATGCAAGACACAAGATTGCTACATGGTCGATGCAATTATGTTTATCGTGCTATCTTAAGTCTATGGAATCATCCGCCAGGGGGAGAAATCCTCTTGACATATGCTTTGTCCATTTGTTGCATGTTTTTGTGCCTATCAAATGTTCGACGTAATGCTACACTTTTTTTGGCTGATACATTATAAGTAGTTAAGAATCCTAGATCAACCAAGTTGGACTATTGACAATTCTAGAATGTTCTTCTGCCGCACTCCTGAACTTTGTTGACACAAAACATATTGTGTGTAAGGAGAGATTTATTGAAGCTTTGGGAATCTTTTTTTTTCTTTTCAGAAAAGAGCGTTCCCCTAAGGCCTCGTTTGGTTCGCGGAAAGGAAGGGAAAGGAAATTGATTCTTTGTTATTTCCTTTCCTTTGGGAAATTGTAATTCCCATCAATTTTTCTTTCCGGTATTTGGAAAGACCGGGATTATAGTCGGAATATATCTTTACTCTCCATTATAGTATTTGGTGTTTGTAAAGATATGAAACAAAATCAAGTTAATTTTCCAATAATAGCCTCGTGCTAATGAGAAAACTTATTACTCATGAATATTTTAGTATAAAAGGTATTATGGATAAAAATGGTAAATAATATTTCTGAGTAGGGATATTTTAGTCAAAATAAATTGTAATAAATGCAGGAAAGTTGAGGGGAAAGTGATTCCTTAGATGGATGGGGGAACCACTTTTTTTCCCTATTTTCCCAACTCTTGGGAATCATTTTCCCTTTCCAACTTCTTTCCTTTGGCTTCTTAACACGGAAAACGAATCACTTTTCTTTCCTAAGCTCAAATTCTGGTAACCAAACGAGGCCTAAGGTTAAAGCTCATGACCTCCCTCGTACCAAAGGCCTCAACCACTTGGTTGCCTAACCTTTAGGTGACCATCCTATCTTCCCATCAGAATACTCGAGAGCGTAACAAGTTCTCATGATGACCGGCAAAGTCTGTGGGGTTACTTGCTAGTTACGACAAGAACTTTTCTTTTTGGAGCTTGTAGAGAAGGAGACTACATTGCAAATAATTGGTATTATTTCATTAAGGCTATGGGCCAAGCATTATGTAAGAAATATACAAGCGCTAAGGATAAAATAGGCAACTGGATAATAGCTGCAAATTGACGTCACTATACCTAGAAAAATGAGAATACACATTATTCTCGAGAGCTAAACTTCTGCCAAGTTGTAAGATCTTGGTTCTTATAAATATTATCGACCTTGTCATTGTGCATTGCTTTGCCAATTTGATGTGAAACATTGACAGAATGATAAATAATTTCTATGAACATAATAATAAATTTGCAGAAGTTGCTAGTAAATGGATACGTTTCATATTGTTTTACTGTCCACTTCTTTTAGCTCCAAACAGGATTTATTGTGCTTGTTTGAAGCTAAAGTAGTTGTTAAAATATTTTTAGTTACTCTCAGTCATCAAAATTTTATGACTGGTCCTTCAAACTTTTCATCTGAAATAGGCCATATTAACTCCAAAATCCAACTCATAGTCCACTTAATGCATTGTGTCATTAAATGCACTTTTTCTTCTGAAAATGTAACATTTCACCTGAAAATTTAAACTAATTTTAGGCTAGTTAAGCATCTTGCCCTTCAGCTTAAATTCAAATAATTGCTTTTAGCGATGAACTTGTCTAGCTACTAGTGATGTGTTCACAACTTACATTGCATGTTGGAAGTTTGCATATTGTGTAGGAGAAGAATGTATCTGGAAATACGTTGTTTCAATATCTAAACTGGAATATTTTATTCCTAATAAAATTGGAATATTGTCTTCCTCATGATTTAGTGTTAGATCTGCTTACGCACATACCCTGTGTTGTGGTCAAAAATCAGCACAAATACATATATACCATATTGATGATTCAAGCTTATCGTCATCTTTAGCTTGCAAAGAGAAGTATTCTGTTGAGGTATACTCTTCTACAATTGAAATAGGTTCTTCTAGACTTGTATGTAAAATAGATGGCCCTCTTGTAGGAAACCATTTCATCTAAAGGAGGTTAATTTCATAAACTAGTCCTGCTTGGGCAAGCACATTTCAAGCAATCAAGAGAACTCTAATGTCTTTAGGATCATTTTCAGAACAGGTTTGATCTGTTTAGGCTTCGTGAGTGATAGATTTCCTGAACTAAATTATGATCTTTTGTGGCATGTATCTACTCTACTGTGAGAAAGGAAGCTTATGTTCAGTGTAAAGTGTGCATAATTTTCTTCTAATTAAAGTTCATGAATTGTTTTCCCTTAGGGCCTGCTCTCCATGAAAAGTTTGAACATGGTGTGAACTCATTCTTGTGAAATTCATGGCCCAATAACCTTTGGCAAAGAGAGAACCTAGCCATGAACTATAAAATCTACAAGGTCAAATGATAGGCAAGAAAACTGACCTTGTAGGTCGCATATTTCAAAATAGTGAAATCAAAGAGCTCTCCGATAATACAACAGCAGCAACAACAAAGCCTTCATCCCAAATATCAGCAGCAACAACAAAGCCTCCATCCCAAATATCCGAGTCATCTATTTGAATCATTTTCTTCAATTCCGCTCTGTTAAGGCTCATGTCCTTGGTAACATTAGAAAACATCTCATAGACCATATGAGCCAAAGATCTATATTGGAATCCCAAATATTAATTGTTTAAATCCATTACATAATTGTTTTGCATAGCACAAGTACTTGGAATCTGTTCCAAATTCTTACCGAGTTTCTTGCTTAACATTGTGCCTCAGATGTACATTAGTCCCTAAAAGCGCCATCATATTTCCCATCGGTCTAAAGTCTTACCTAGTATTGGAGACTTTTTGGAGGACTCCTCCTGGGTTGCATGTTCTTGAACTGTGTATTCAGTTTCCAATTGTGACTTATTTTATACCAAAAACACATTTTGTTCTGATGAAGGTAGCTGTTGATGAAATCCCATTTTGCTATTACAAATGTATGCTGGGGTGGTACGGTATGTGGTAAAGGAATGAGATTTGAATCTGTTCAGAGCCTAGTCTTTTATTTCAAGCTTGGTTGAATGTTATTTATTTTCTCAAATTCCATCACATTATGCGAATTCATAAATTGCCATGCCTCATTATCTGGGATGTCACCGAGTTGCTTTTGGTTGTGAATCTTTTTTAAACTCTATATGTTGTATTAAAGTTTTTTTTTTTTGGTTAAAGTTATGTCAGGAAATGTGGATTTCCAACTTGCACACTGAACATTATCTTGCAAAGCAGTCCCTCCACTTGAGTAGTTTTATATAATGTTGTTGACAGGCATGAAAAAGATGTAGTTGTGTGGTACAATTGACTTGTGTTATATAGGAAATCAGACAACCAGTTATGCTTTGTGATAATATTCTTCATAATTATTTTGTAGGTGGGAATATGTCCTTCCAATATTCATTATCTCATTTGTCTGAGCCCTGTGGTCCTGAAATCAGTATTGCATGTATTCACTTGGTCCCTGGTTAAATTACTAAGCCAGAGTTCTAAACTTGTACACTTTAGGCCACATTTGGTTCGCGGAATCAAGATCTTGGAAAAGGAAAGTCACTCATTCCAATGTTTGGACGCCAAAGAAAATAAGGAGGAAAGAAAAATGATTCCCAAGGGAAAGGAAAATTGGTTTGGGGGAGGGGGGGCATGGTTCCCCCACTCACCCCATAGATTCACTTTTTCATCCCCAATGACTTACTTGCCCTCCTAATTTTTCGGACCTTTCCAAACAACGGAAAGAAAAATAAATGGAAATTGCAATATTCCAAAGGAAAGGAAAGAACCAAAAAATTAATTTTCTTTCCTTTCCGTAGTCTTACTGCTGTTACCTCAATGGTTTCATCTCATTAAATGCTTCAGATGTTTTATAGTAGAAATCTTACTAGAGGCCAGTGTATATTCTCTCTAAAGTGCTGCAGATGTCTCATGTCGATTGCAGTTGTATATACTGTATAATTGCTGATAATTTGATTAGCTTTGAATCTTAATTTTAGTAATTGGTTATCATATTTATAAGTGCCATACCATGGTCTGCCGAATGTTTGATTTCGATTATAAACATTTGTTACAGGAAGAAACAATGGCAGTTAAATCAGAAGAGAAGATTTTATATGAAGATGAATCATCATTTAAAAAATAATATTCATGTCATAGTGGAATCAGGGCAGCAATGGTGAGCGAGGTCAGTAATATTCATGTAACTATTGATTCATGCAAGATTATGATTATGTAGATTTTGCCAATAGTAGTTACTTTAATCTAATTAGAGTAGTTAGCTGCATTAGTGAGCATAGACCTTCCAAAATTTTGGGCTGTCATGTCGGATGCGTATCGGACACGGTGTATAAATATCGGATTAGTATATAAATATTTTTTCCATATTGTATCATTAGAATAGTATCCTACCCATACGTTATACACGCTCTACATGATATTATTGAGAAAACTTGTTTTAAATTAGGTTACATCTCTGTCTTTATGGGGAACATAAAGACAAAAATATTGCGATCTCAGACCTCTTCAACTTCTTACAGTTAATGTCCTGAAGCATAAACAAAGCTCATAGCTACGCATCTCTCCTCTACAAATTTATTGTTGGAGTGGGTGGGGTTCCCATGGGTGGGGTTCCCAACCTATGTGGAGAATACCCCGGAGAGCGACGAGCACCATCCGTGTGTCGGAGAAGCTTGGGGAGTGCATGGATCCTATTTTGGAACATATATGGTAAGAAAATATATGATTGAATTTCCATATTTACTTTGATCATATATTTATGATTGGACCCTTCATATAGTAGCTTTCCATATTATTGGGTTTCCAATTATGGCAAGCCAATTATGATTGGATTTCCATTAAATATATGATTGATGCATATTGGAAGTTTCCATATATATTGGCCTTCCATGTATGGATTACCAAGGGCTTATAAAAGGGTGATACATGCTAGTTGTAAAATCATCTCAAAACAAGAGTGCTTTACAATCTTTGAGAGAGAGAGAGAGAGGATTAAGGACTATTGTGAAGGAGAGATTGCTTCGAATATTTTTCGGCATCTCTTGTTCTTCGAAGTCCGCAATCAAAAATTCTCTTCTTTCAAGTGAGTTGTGGTGACCCGTGTTGGATCGGGAGGAGCTTGTAGATGGTGTATTCTCTTTATTCCATTAGTGGAGGTTCTTCAGGGTTGGACTCCGATCGTCCCGTGGTTTTTTCCGCAAGGATTTTCTACGTCAAAAATCTTTGTGTCTGCGATTGTGTTTGGCGTTTTTGGTTTGTGTGCTTTTGCTCGATTCTCTCGCATGACTTTTTGGTTTGGGGGAACGGTTTCCGCGCTTCGTTTCCAACAGAGTGGTATCAGAGCTTTGGGTTTAAAGAAGTGTCAGGAGTTGACAGTCAAACCAGGAAGCAGAGATGGACGGAAAGCCGGTGCGCATGGTGCACCTGAACGGTACCAACTACCATTATTGGCGGAGCAAGATGAATGATTTGCTGTTCGTCAAGAAGCTGCATCTTCCAGTATTTGCATCCGAGAAGTCCAGTGACAAATCCGATGAGGACTGGAACTTCGAGCATATACAGGTGTGTGGATACATGCGGCAGTTCGTTGACGAGAACGTGTACAACCACGTTGCCAATATTGAGCATGCGAAGACGTTGTGGGAGAAGTTGGAATCTTTGTACGCGAAAAAGACCGGGGTAAACAAACTGTTCCTGATCCGGATGATGATGGGTCTGCGGTACAAAGACGGTGCATCCATTACGGATCACTTGAGTGAGTTCCAGGGCGTGGTGGACCAGCTATCCTCGATGGGAGTCAAGTTCGACGACGAGGTTCAAGGACTTTGGTTGCTATGTACATTGCCAGACTCATGGGAGACCGTACGAGTATCTATGATCGCTTCTGCTCCAGAAGGTGTGGTCAGTCTGGAGTTTGCCAAGAGCGGGATGCTGAATGAAGAGATGCGGAGACGTTCTCATGGCACTTCATCCACATCCCACCACTCAGAGGCATTGGTTTTAGAGAGCCGCGGAAGGGACAAAAGCAGGGGTCCAGGTGGTGGCAGAGACAAGAGCAGGGGGAAGTCCAAGGGTCGGTACGAGGACTCGGAGTGTTACCATTGTGGCAAGAAGGGCCACATCAAGCGGAACTGTTTCGCTCGGAAGAGAGAGAAGAAGGACAACAAGGGGAAGCAAGATGAGAACACTACAACGGCGGCTTCGATACATGGAGGCGATGTGATCGTCGTAGGTGATGAGGTTATCACAAACCTCGCCTGCGATGACAATTCTTGGCTGGTGGACTCAGGTGCTTCAGCGCATGTATCTCACAACAGGGCACTATTTGTCACTTACACACAGGCGACTGTGGAGTGTTGAAGATGGACAATGGAGATGTGTCAAAGGCGGTTGCCGTTGGAGATGTGCATTTGAGGACGAAGACGGGTGCAGTTTGTAGAAGCATGGAATTTCACAAACAGAAAGCCCATGCGCCAGACACTACATGCGCCAGAACTCGGACAGAACACTTCACAGCAAAGTCAATAAGTATAGACATTTAAAAAAGGACTTTTTATTTATATACAAAAGTCTATTACATGTCTAGAAAAGGTTGTACAAAGGAGAATTTCTACAAAGGAAAGATCCTAAGTCTACAGCCAGCAGCCACCATGCGCCTCCAGATAGGCGCAGCAGCCACCATGCGCCTCCAGATAGGCGCAGCAGTCACCATGCGCCGCCAGTTAGGCGCAGCAGATACCATGCGCCTCCAACCAGGCGCATCCCATCATCTCTTCAGCAGCTCAGTTATGTGCATCCAGCTCAGTTGCTCAGTTATGTGCATCCAGCTCAGTTATGTGCATCCCTTCAGCAGCCCAGTTATGTGCCGCTCTTCCAGCCAGGCTCACCTGATAAGTGCTTCGCCAAGCAAAGCATTTAACCCTCTGGCTGGAACCAAGGAAGAGAAGAGCACCGCAAGGCTGTGGCCAGGGGAGGCTTCGAAAGAGCCTCCAAAGACCAAGGAAGACCGTGATCGAAACCGCGGCAAAAGGAGCAGCTTTCAAACCTACCAGAGTGGGCAACCCCTACTTTGAAGGAAGAAAGAGCCTAGCACCGCCATTCCGATCTACGGCTCTTCCGGAATAACGGAGACAAGGCCCGAGCATCCCTATCTTTGGATGCAACAGGCACCTTCCGCCTGCCTCAGAAGCCCTCGACTCCGTCTTTTGGATGTAACAGTCACCTCCAAGTGCATCAACGACGACATGGCGTCTCATCTTCACCCTCGGGAACACTTCGTCAACAGAATGCACCCGAATACCCAAGTTCATGGTTGGAAGTACGTGAGAGAATGAGAAGCAAACCCTCTCTCCATGCCACTATTTATAGGCCGGGCAGATCAAACCCACGCGCCAAGTGGATGGCTCTCCGAATTCCGTGCAATGAATTTGCATTAAATGGATGAACCGGACACCTCGAATTCAGCCAAACGGCTATTTAAAGCACTCGAGGAGCGAAACAGCCGCATCATTAAAAGACATGTCGGATGCGCCAGTCAGACATCGCATCACACGGACGCGTCCTTCGGCATCAGGCGCATCACATAGACGCGCCCTTGTACCAGGCGCATCACAGTGGATGCGCCCCACACATCTCCATACCGAGTGGAACGCCAATCGACGCGCCCACTCAGCTGTCCATCGAATGTCAGAAACATTAAATGCTGAACTGACAGAGTTGGCAGCACACCTCCCAAAGTCTGAACAGTTGACAGCTTTTTCAGAAGACGAAGCGTCGGCAACGTCAGCGTCATCATGACTTCATCCCGACGGCTACTGCCACGTGGCCACTCAACCACCCGCATGCGCCTCTGCAGCCATGCGTCCAAATCAGCATGCGCCTCAAAAGTCATGCGCCCCAGACTGCTCTCTGATCCTAAAAGACAGAAGGAAAGTCGCCTGCATGCGCCTCCAAAGCCATGCGCCCCGAACGGTTTGTAACTCCTAAAGGTTACGAGCCGCAGTCTCCTCCTGCGTCCAATCCAAGGCACAGCTCACCAGATCACTTCCCCCCACCGAATCCGAGATCGCCGAGCCATGAGTCGATGACACGTGTCCTTTGACTCAACTCGTCCAAGATTTCAGCAACAGAAAGATCTTCTCCTCTGCTACGTGCCGGCTCACAACAGCAGCATGAAGAATTCAACCCCTCGATCAGGGCGCATCGTCCATGCGCCTCCATCAGCAACCTCCACGTGGCGTCCCCACACACCGGCGCATCCTACATGCGCGCATGAGCAGCCAACCTGCCCAGCTATAAATAGAGGGATCATTTCCTTCACACACACACAGAGGAGAATCCACAACGAACATACGAAGAATCACCAGAGAGGCAGCTACAGACACTCAACGTCTTCCTCCTCTCAGCAAGCTCCAGCACCCAGAGCAATCTACACCTTCAGAGAACCGATAACCGTCGTCAGCCCGTCAACGGAGTCAACGCATTACCACTCACTCCATTGGCACTAAGGACCCAGTTTAAACAAAAGTGTACTCCTAGGACTACATCGAAGTCCTATATTGTAACACTGTTCTGTTTGTGTTAAAGTTTTCAATCAAACAATTTTAATGGCAAACAAGCTGGCGACTCTGCTGGGGACCTCTTTCTCCTCTTTCGAGAAAGTCGTGTCACAGGTCGACGACGTGAAGGTGGGCTCCTCCCACAAAACGCTGGTCGTGCGCCTCAATCAACAGGCGTACGAGGAGTTCATTTCTGAAGGAAGTGCGAGTCCTTCGAAGCGGCTGTCGAAGTCGAAGAAGACCCGCACGGCCTGGGTGCGCAAGGTCGACGCCTCGGGCACCACCACTGAAGGGAATGCGCCAATCCAGCCCTCCCTTCCTGCTGACGTTCTCAGCAACCAAGGTGCGCCCGCTGATGCAGCGCATCTCTCGGGGAAGCGTGCGGCTGACCACGTTCCCCAGCCATCTCCCTCTCAGGCGAGGAAGATACGTCGACGGAGCAGGGGCGCAGCCAATGCCCCGCGCATCACCTCTGATGCGCCACAAAAAGCCTCTGTCTTTGACAGACTCACTCGCTGTGATGGCGAGGAGAATTTGGATACTGAGTACTATGCGCCCCAGAGGGCTAGTACGAAGAAATTCAAGGCGGCACGGGCCATGCGCCACAAACGTGCTATGCCAGCAGCAGGTCAAAAGCATGCGCTCACAATCACGCGCGCTGCTGATGGCAAGCTGTACAAGGTCGACTCAGGTGCTTCTGCACCAACAACGAGTCGACCTTCAAAGTCCTCATCTCACTTGGGCGCATCTACTGCGTGCACAACCAAGTCGAGTGAGGCAAGTTCAGTGGTCTTGAACTCCCGCGCCTCCTCTGGTTGTGCGTTTGAGGTCCGTTCAAGTCACTTCAAATGTTGTGGTTCCCCCACTACTGATCGTGATGCCTGCTTGGTATTAGATCAGGGGGCGGAGCACTCACCTGACCACCCCGGCGTTTGGCCTTGCCATGCGCCTGAAGGGGGTGTGAAGGTAGCACTCTCCTCCAACGACCTGCGTAACGTGATCACTCACAAGCGCCGGTCAGGAGAGTCGACCAACAGGCACGATGCGCCTCTCACGGGGCATACTTGTGCGGTGGTCACCATCAACTGCTGTTGCAAGGCGGCAGTACCACCAAGGCAGTCAGTCTTCCAACGGCTGCAATCATCGACACCCCTCCGACGTCGCCTTGGGACGAAGGTGTCAGCAGAAGAGGAGCCCAGGGTTGCTTCATGCAACGTGATCTCCAACTCCTCGTCAGTCCGGAAGACGACTGGCAATTCCTCGTCTTCATCCAAAAGCCAACCGAGGAAAACCAAGGCAGCTGTCTCGACCTCTGGAGTGTTCGAAGGCACTCGGTCGAGGAAGAAGTTCTTGGAGGAAGCTGGGGGTAGTCAGACCCTTGTTGAGCCTCCTTCCGAAGACGAAGATGTCCAAAGCACAGCTGCGGCGGATCTTCATCATCGAGGCGAAGATAGCCTCCCAGAAGCACCTCAAAACGAGGATGTCCCCCAGGATACGGCTGGGGGTAGGAACGAAGAGGCCCTTCAAGACGGAACTGAGGGCAATCAGGCCCTTGCAGATGCGCCCGTCGAGAATGACCTCCAGAATGTGACTGGGGGTGGCCAAGACGAAACACCAGGAGAGGCGACTCCCCCACATGAGAGTGAGGCCGAGAGCGAAGCCTCAACCAATCCATCCACTCCCGGCCGTGTCATGACAGTATACATGGCCGGGGGTGATTCCGAGTCTGATGCGCCGTCGCAGGATATTGTCCAGCGCATAGACTCATTAGAGGGAGGACTCAAAACCCTCTCTGCCTCAATGCAAGCACTGACTCAAGCGGTGTTTGATATGCGGTCGGCCTTGATCAGGACACCTTCAACTGGTCCCGACCCAGGAGCCAATGGGGAGTCGAGTGTGCCCCTCCAACGGGCACCCTCAGACACAGAAGCACCCCGGACGTCTGAGCCCTCAAACGCTCCACTCCAGATGGTACCACCTTCCCCGACTCCTAGCTCCACGGAGGATGTGGTCGAAATGATCAAGGACTTGCGGGAGCGCTTCGAATCCAAAAACAGGCAAGAGGAGCGCCAGAAAATGGGCATTCCCCAACCTTATCCTCTCGAGTGGAACAAGGTGGTTTATCCCCCAAAGTATAAACCACAAACACTCACGCCGTACGACGGGAAGGACTCTCCGCGTCGGTACCTGACGTACTTCCAGTCACAGACGGGACATCTTCCGAAGGAGGACGCACTCCTCACCAGCATCTTCGTTGGGGCCCTAAAAGGAGTGGCGTATGACTGGTACTGCAGCCTCCCCGACAATTCTATAGCGTCCTTCGATGACCTGACGCGCCTCTTCCTCGACCGCTTCTACGACGGCGGGAAGGACATGACGATGGCGTCTCTCATAGAGATACGCCAGAAGGAGAAAGAAACGGTTCGGGTGTTCATTGAACGCTTCCGACAGGCCTGCTTCAGGTTACCTCCAGGCATGCCAGAACATGCGCTTCTCTCCTCTTGCAGCATGAACATGCTGCCTGCAGTAAAGCTTTGGCTCAATTCTACTCCTCCTCCCGACTGGAGCTCCCTGATCATCGAAGCTGAAGCTGCAGAAAAGAAGGCGGCCAATGCACGTCTTCTGGGTGTCAGCTTCCCCGCCTTTGACGATAAGGGGAAAAGGTCCGCAGCCAACAAATTCGGACGAGAAGCCAAGGGGAAACAGGCATTGACTGTTAATGCCTCGAAAGGTGCATCTGCGCCTACTCAGAAACCTCCACTGGCGTCGAGACCCAAGGAGGTGTATTCATTCAATGACGAAGACACCCTGCAACTTTTTGAAATACTAAAACAGGGTGACAAGATCAAGCTGCCGGACCCAAAGCGGCCCGATGAAGTCGGGAAAGTGGACAACCCGAGGTACTGTCACTACCATCGGTTTGTCGGACACCCGACCAAGGACTGCTACGTCCTCAAAAATTACATCCAACGCATGATCAATGCGGATGTAATCTCCGTCGACTACGAAGAGAAGACGGTGTCAGCCAATGTGGTGTCACTTCAGTTCGGCACCTTGCCGCCGACTACCACACAAGATGGCGTCGTCCCCATCCCGAAGGCGACAATGGAGGTGGTGAACTTACCACCTACCCGTGACAATGCGAGTGGACTTATCCCACTCACCACATCTCGAGGAGAGGTCCTCTGGGTTCACCCCGACCTCGTCTCCGAGGTGACTCAACCGGAGGTGCGCTCTACCTCCAAATCAAAAGGCAGGAAGATCAAGTCTTGCCGCACAGTCTCTTCTTCAACGGAAGAGGCATTTCCAGTGCAGACGCGTGCACAACAGAATGCCCAGCCCGGCGAAGCTGCCGTCGAGGTGGTGCCTCCTGGCACCATCCCTGAGGAGGGCCCGTCTAAGCCCTCAGCAGCCAATAAGCAAAAGCAGGTGGAGGCCCGTTTCGACAGACCTCTACGGAAGGAAAATGCTTCGGGGCTAGCCAAGCCTCACAACTTTGACATTCTGGCACAACTGGCCAGTACTCCTGCACGCCTGTCTTTGTTCGAGCTCCTGCGTCTTTCCAAAGACTCCCGAGAAGCTCTCTGCGAAGCTCTGAAGGATGCTGAATCCTTTCTCAGTCAGGTCAAGCAGCCTGAAGACCTCCCAACTACTTGTGCGCACTGTCGTTGTGCGGAGGAAGTTATCCCAAACATAACTTTCACCCAACAAGACATGCTGCTCAAGCACCACCGACATAACCGACCGCTGTATTACACAGGGTACATCGGTTCGGTCAAGGTGAGCCGGATTCAGATCGATCCGGGGTCTTCCCTCAGCATCATCCCGAAGGCGCTGCTATCAAAACTGGGGATCCCAATGTACCGGCTTGCGCCTTCCAATACAACCATTAGTGGCTTCAACGCTAGCAAAAGTGAGCCACTAGGCAAGATCCGACTGAAGTGTCATATCGGCAGCCTCAAAACTGAGGTGACTTGTTATGTGGTAGATGCCGAGGTCAACTACAACATCCTGCTCGGACGACCATGGCTACATGAGTACATGGTGGTGCCCTCCACGCTCCACCAATGCATGAAATATGTATCCACCAACGGCGTCATCCGGACGGAGTTTGCAGACATCGATCCTTTCAAAGGGATTGAAGCCTACTTCACCGATTCCGACTTGTACAAGCCACTTGACGAGGAGGAAGCCAACGATGCTGACGATGAGGCAGAGACGGCAACAGAGCCGGACATGGAGCCTGAAATGACTCCCGACGCCCCCTTGAAAATTCGACTGAAGGGCAAACCACCCCAGAAGGTGCCTCCAATGAGCATCAAGCTATCAGGGAAAGCACCGACTCCCGAGGCTCCCCTGAAGATACGCCTCAAGGGAAAGCCGCCTCAAACATCGGCTCCCCTGGTGGCAAAATTACAGGGGAAGGCACCACTCACCGGAGGCACAGCCGAGGCACCTCTCAAGGTGCGTCTTAAGGGCAAGCCGCCGCAGTCATCCAAGATGCCAGAGAGGGCTCACATAACCCTCTCAGACCCCAAAGTCAAAGCTGTGGTGGACTCTCCTGATCCGACCCCAGTGCTTACAGATGAGGAGCTCGGCGAATATATCTCTGCTGATATAGATGCACCCTCCTTAGACAATGTAATCCCACGGGATAAGATCTCGTATTTTATCAATAATAGAGTGTCTTTTAATTATTCTTGTCTTCCACACTGGAATGCTATGTATACATTAGATAACGCTCTACGGTCGTTGCAAACACAAATAACGACCGTCCATCATAATCGAGTAGTCCCGTCTCAAGGAGTCTGTTTCATAGCCCCTCCACGAAGCCGAGACGAAGGAACCATCATCTTGGGCAAAGTCGAGCGTCATCAAGACCTCCCGCCACTCGAGCCAGAACCTGATACCGGCAGAGTACAAGTCTATCGATACACGGATACGGCAAAGCACATCATCCAAAAGATGGGCTACGACCTGAAAGGCAACAAAGGCCTAAACTACGGCAAGGGTCGACATCTCCCCCTCCGACTTTCAATACCTAAGGGAAAGCCGCAGGACTACTACAATCGGACTCGACGGGGGTTAGGCTATGTCACGCCGCCATCAACTCCAGAGAGTTCGGATGCAGAAGACGTAGAACATTCCCACTCGTCTGAAGCATCGACTTGGGATTCCGATACCAGTATCGGATCAGTTTTCAGGAAAGTGCTGTCAGCTAACATGACATTAGCGCAACCTCAGGAAGATGAAGGCGAAGACCAAGCGCCGGAACCCTTCGAAGAGGAACCCTGGGCTCAACGCCTAGGAAAACAATGGGAATCTCGTTTTGAGTTACGGGAACCTCCCACCGAAGACGAAGTCGAGCAGATCGACCTCGGGGATGGGTCTTCTTCCAAACCCATCTTTATCAGCAAAAGCCTAGAAGGAGAAGACCGAGAGTCTTTGATCCAGCTAGCTAAAGAGTATATCGACGTCTTCGCCTGGAGCTACGAAGACATGCCGGGACTCGATCCACAGATCGCAATGCATAGGTTGAACATCTTACCTGATGCCAAACCTATCAAACAACAACAGCGACGTTTCCGTCCGGACATCATGAATGCCATCGATCAGGAGGTGGACAAGCTCTTGACCAGCGGCTTCATCCGAGAGGAACAACACCCAGATTGGGTAGCCAACGTCGTCCCCGTCACCAAGAAGAATGGAAAGATACGAGTCTGTATCGACTTCAGGGATCTCAACTCTGCTTGCCCAAAGGACGAATTCTCGCTTCCAATCACCGATGTGATGATCGACAACACATGTGGCTTTGAACGCATGTCCTTCATGGACGGGTATTCAGGCTACAATCAAATCAAGATGTTCCCCGATGACGCAAAACACACGTCATTCAGAACTCCGAAGGGTGTTTTCTGCTACACAGTGATGCCCTTCGGCTTGAAGAACGCCGGTGCGACATACCAACGAGCTATGAGCACCATCTTCCGTCAACATCTTCGCAAGACAGTCGAATGCTATGTTGACGACATCGCAGTCAAGAGCCGCCTCAAAGGAGATCACCTACAAGACCTGAAGACGGTCTTTGATCTCATGCGTGCACATCAACTCAAAATGAACCCCGCTAAATCCTTCCTGGGGGTTTCTAGCGGCAAATTCTTGGGCTTTGTCATCACAGCGAAAGGCATTCATGTCGATCCCGAGAAGACTAAAGCCATCCTCAACATGGATCCTCCGAAGAACCTTCGAGAACTTCGGGGCTTACAGGGACGTCTGGCATACATCCGGAGGTTCACAGCAAACCTCTCCGGTAAATGTCAACCCTTTACTCAGCTCATGAAGAAGGGAGTCTCTTACGTCTGGACAGAGGAGTGCCAAAAGGCTTTCGACGACATCAAAGCCTACTTGACAAGCCCACCAGTGCTAGTGGCACCTGTCGCCGGCAAACCATTCCTCCTCTACGTCCGTGCCATGGATCATTCCCTTGGCGCTCTGCTGGCTCAAAACAGCGATGCAGGCTATGAGCAAGCAATCTACTACCTCAGTCGAACACTCATCGGGGCCGAACACCGATACAACCCCGTTGAAAAGGAGTGCTTGGCTTTGGTGTTTGCCATCCAGAAGACTCGTCATTACGTCTCGGGCCAGACAATTCATGTCATCTCCCGAGTCAATCCGCTCAGAGTCCTCATGACAAAGCCAGGGTCATTAAACTCCCGGCTGGCTACATGGGCGATCCTGCTAACACCGTATAACATGGTGTTTGTGCCACAAAAAGCTGTTAAGGGTCAAGCTCTGGCTGACTTTTTGGCTGCACATCCCATCCCAGAATCCTCAAAACTTTATGAAGAAATCCCGGATGAGGTCCAAGAATCAAACGTCACCGAAGAAAGCTCCGTCTGGCGAATGTTTTTCGATGGCGCTTCAAGAACAGGCCCCAAAGGCCAAATCGTCGCAGGAGTGGGGGTAGTCTTAGTCTCCCCCGATCAGCTGGTCATCCAGCGTGCATACTCTCTTTCGAAGCCGTGCTCCAACAACGTTGCTGAGTACAACGCGCTTATCATGGGACTCCAGCTGGCACAACAGCTGGGGGTGGATCATCTGGAAGCCTACGGCGACTCAAAACTCGTCGTGAACCAGATTCGGGGGCAATATGAAGTTCGTCATGAAGATCTGATCCCTTACCATGAAGTTGCATTGAACATCATTTCAACCTTCACTGGGTTCTTCATCGAACATGTACCCCGTCTACAAAACTTGGAGGCCGACGCTCTGGCTGGCCTCGCGGCCTCATTGGCAGCGCCCCTTGGGACTCAACACTATGTCACGGTAACTGGCCGAGACTTGGTTTGTCCTAGAAACAACCTATGTTTGCGAATGACTCACGCCATGCCGGCGAACACTGGTGTTAATGTCCGAGACTGGAGATTCCCGTTCATCGACTTCGCTGTCTACGGAATCCTTCCAGAGGACCCGAAGGAAGCCGTCTCGGTCAGGAGACGTTCTCTTCGATTCTACTACGATACAGCCACTAAAACGCTGTACCGACGCTCCTTCGATGGGCTTCTCCTTCGATGCCTGTCCAACGAAGAAGCGGCCGAAGCTCTTCGAGAAGCCCATGACGGAACTTGCGGAGCTCATCAGCCCGGTCCTAAGTTGCAGGATCGACTGCGACGTATGGGCTACTACTGGCCAACCATGGCCGCCGACGCTGTTGAATATGCTAAGAAGTGCCACGCATGCCAACTTCATGCAGACTTCATACATACACCGTCCGAACCACTACATCCTACAGTCGCCTCCTGGCCCTTTGAAGCCTGGGGAATGGACATTGTAGGACCAATCACCCCTCCTTCATCAAGAGGACACCGCTTCATCCTGGCCATCACCGACTACTTCTCCAAATGGACGGAAGCAGTCCCACTGGCGGAAGTAAAAAGCTCCAGGGTGGTCAGCTTTATCAAGCACCATGTCATTTACCGCTTCGGAGTTCCCCGGCGGATCATTCATGACAATGGTCCTCAGTTTATCAGCCACATTTTTAGCAGGTTCTGTGACAAGAATCGCATCCAAAATGTGGCATCCACCGCCGACAATCCGGCTGCAAACGGGTTAGCAGAGGCGTTCAACAAAACTATCGTTAGGCTGCTCAAAAAGGTCGTGTCATCCAACAAACGCGACTGGGACGAAAAGCTTGGCGAATGTCTTTGGGCCTACCGCACAACGGTACGGACCCCAACAGGCAACACACCATTCTCCCTGGTCTACGGGAGCGAAGCGGTACTGCCTCTCGAGATACAGATACCCTCACTCCGCGTAGCAATCACAAACAAACTCACAGAAGAGGACAATCAACGTCGTCGTCTGCGGGAACTGGAGGCACTCGACGAAAAGCGTCTCCTGGCTCAACAACGCATCGAACTCTACCAAGCCCGTATATCACAGGCTTTCAACAAGAAGGTCAAACAGAGGACTTTCCAAGTTGGCGACCTGGTTTTAGCAGTCAGAAGGCCAATGGTGTTAACTCACAAGACGCCAGGAAAGTTCGAGCCCAAGTGGGAAGGACCTTTCATCATTGAGACGGTATACTCAAACGGTGCTTACCGCCTCGCCAAACCCAATGGGGACTTGTTCATGATGCCCATCAACGGCAAGTTCCTAAAGAAGTACTATTCTTGACATCCTTCAGACATGTACTTGCCCAAAAGGGGATCTGTGGGCCCAATCATCGGGGCTCACACACAATCTCCTTCCACAAACTCATACGCTTCCGGAACCCAGCTGTTCCGTAGCATCCTTCAGTAGAAAGACAACCACGTCCATATCACCTCTGAGTTATCCCTCTACACCCTACAAAGCGGAATCTTACACTTCGTAAGCTTACGCCATCCTTCATGTTTACCACGTCCACATTACCTCTGAGTAAACATCTCGTACAAACAACCCCTGCGTTGTTGTACATTGATCGCAGAACTTCCACGTCCACATCACCTCTGAGTTGTTCAGCGTATCCCCCAGGATCATTCCTACCACGTCCATAATACCTTTGAGTAGGAAGATTCTATCATTTGAACCCCAATGATTGCCACGTCCACATTACCTCTGAGCAAACATATTGGTTCCTTCAAACTTATTATCTGTACCTAAAAACCAAGGTGCGCAAAAGATAATAGGTCCACACAAATCATCAAGTTCATAATAACAAAAATGAACACATCACAAAAAAGTTGTGTACTTCTTTATTTCTAAAAAGAGAGAGTACAGAACTACACTATCCCCCAGCAAGGGTTGCAAAAGAACATAAAAAGGGAGAAGCTACAGTCCCTGAACCTCTCCAGGGTGGGCTGAGAGCTCTCTGACTCGACGTCTCAAGCCGGCTGTACGAGTCTCCACAGTCGCCAGGACTCGACGCTCAGCTTCTTGACGCATCAATTCAACAGCCTCAGCGGAAGTTTCGCTCTCATGCTTCTCATCAAGCTGTTGTCGCTGCTGAGCCAGGGCAAGAGTCCGCTGAGTAAAGATTGCTTCCTCCTTCTTGAATGCTACGTGCTTAGCTTGGACACGTTCAGCATCTAACTGGAGTCGGGCCCGTTGGTCCTCAAGACGGCGCATCTGGGCGTTGATCTCCGCGATATTGGCGTCCAACGCAGCTCGCGTTTCCATTGTCTCCTTCATGGACTGAGACAACTGCTCTACCGCAGCCTCAGTCTCAGCCACCTCGCGCTCCCAAATGCTCACAGTGGCCTGGTGGGAAGACTCGATCTCGGCAATCAACTTCCCCTTCTCCGCATCTATCAGGACGGAGAGGTCATTTCGCTGGATGCGCTGAAGTTCCGCAAGCCGCTCGTCCAGCTCGATCACCGAAGCCTCCAGAATTTCGGCCATATGGTCGTGGCCTTGGTGAACACGGATCAGCTCGATACAGGGCATTGCCAGAGTTCTTGCCGTCGCAAAGCTCCCGTTGGCATCCACCACCGCAGATACACCCCTCTGCAGCATTTTGTACACCCCCTCAACGAGGAATTTCACATATTCGTCTGCGTCCGCCAGTACCTGCGGCGTCATAGCAGGAGTTGGAGGAGCTACTACAGTTAGCGGACCGGAAGAAGATCCGCCAACCTCAACCTGCGAGGCTTGAACCTCGGCATCAATAGGCTCTTCATCGACAGGGGCCAGACTGCTAGCCCGAGGAGCCGAAGGAACAGAGGAAGCCGGCGCAGGCGTCGAGATAGTACTCCAAGTAGAAGGAGTAACAGAGGGTTCCACACCCTTGCCCTTCTCAAGCCCGGAGGAACCACCGACGTCAACGGCCACCTCTTCTACCCCCAGCGTCCTATCAGCGACCAGTACCTCCCCCGGCAGAACGGGGAGATCAACACTCATCTCCTGGCCCGCCCCGAGAGACAGGACCGGCAGAAGGGCCTCATCCTTCTCAAGTCCCTCTACAGAGACAGAATCTGTTGCTACCTCCTGATCGGTAGCCACCTCAACTTCCACGGTTGAAGCTAGGGTAGGACTCGGCAATGATATAGCCGACTCCCCCTCATCATGACAAGGAGGGGAATCAACCCTCTCCTCTGTCCCAACCATATCTGTTGCCCCCGCAACAGACTCTTGCAGCTCTGGAGCAACGTCATCCGAAGACGACGAACTCCATTCCACCTCGCCGCCAGGAAGCCGCGTGCTCCCCTCGGCATTCGAAGCCTCCGTTGTGACCTTCATCATCTCAGAAGCTGCTGCACCCTCAGCTTCTCTCCTAACATAATCCGGGGATACCGGAATCTCCACGACGACAACATCCTCCGGGTTCTCCTCCAAAGGAGATATCATAGTCGGCGGGATACGCACTCCAGACGAGCCCGCCATCTCTTTTTGCCTACTCCCAACCGATCTTGGAGTACGAGGCTTTCTTTTTAGCGGTTCCTACAAAAGAAGGCATCGGTTACATAAAATGCGGAACCTAAACCGGACTATGTAGGGCATCTTTACCTCTGCGGACGCTGAGTCTGATGACACCGTCGGTGGCGACGCCTTCTTCTGCTTCTTCGGCGCAGGAGATTCAGCCCCTGTATCTGTACATCGTTTTGATCGATCGACCGAGGGTTCTGCCTGAGATGCAGAAGGGGCACCCCGATGACCCGCCCCTGGCGGACGATGCGATCGGGCTTTCACCGGCATGTCCCCGGTCGCTGCTAACTGGGTGCCTGCGATAAGACTGGTCTCCCTATCATATCCGGAGGGCACGACAGCCATAACACAGTAAAATTTGGCGGCCGAGTAAAGAATGGGCGGCCGCGGACCTGGGACGGGCAACGTAAAACGAGCCCCGGTACATCCGGCATTATAGTAATGCCAAGCTCGTGCACCATCCAACAAACTTCCAACATACCCCAGAGTAATACTGGGGTTATCCAACATCAGCTGGGCATAACCAAATTGCCGTGCAAAGCGGCTCGGCAGATACGGTTCCAGGTAGCACTGATTCCTGTTCCGGTACACCAGATGGGACGGCCGAATACTTTGCAACCAGCGGAATCCCCATTGAGGCAGAGTGGTGGTACCTTCGCCCGAATCCTTTAAATCTTCGTTGGCCTCAAAACCCAAGTAGATTGGACCAACTTTGGTGATCTCCCAACCTTGAAGACGGGATAAAACCTTTCTACAGACAGGGACACCAGTGTGCGACCAGCTCCTCCGATGGAAACGGCGAAGGAATGCATCTCCAGCCCTATAGTCTTCTTCTGAGCCTGGGCTCATCACATTGGGGTGATGCAAAATTAACCATCCCATCAAATAGTGAAACGGCAGTTCGGCACGCGGGAAGTTATTGTTTCTGCCTCTGTCATGAATCACATTTCCCGCAAACCTCGCTGTAGGTTACATACCATTGCGGGGAGAAGAGCCAAACGTCGGCCGAAGACCAACTTTACGGCTGGTAGGATTAAGTTCCGGGTCACCCTCTCTACGGCGCCGGATCCGCCTGCGAGCACGCAATCCCGGAGCCATATCATCAGGTAGGCCGTCAACACCGCCTTGGATGACATTCGATAAGCAAGATGCCAGAAGCAGCTGTAGGAGCGTTCATCTGACTGCTGGTCTTCATTCCCTCGGGGATTCTTCTCACCTAACCTGCTCATTTCGGATAGCACTTCGCTACGAGAGAGCGCCGGCGGAGTAGAAAACTGCGAAGGGTCCTCTTTGTCTTGTCTAAAGACGTAATCCCTCCAAGCAGTCACATGGGGCTGCGTCCCGCTTTTATCCCTTCTCTGCATATAGTAATGATGACTCGCCACTTCCTTGAAAACGGCCGTCATCTCCTCAGCTCTGTCTCCCAGGACCTGAAGCTCTTCGTTGGTCGGAAAATACTCTTCATAGGGTTCCGACCCCCAAGGGAGTTTTGACACCTCATACATCTCATGAAGAGCGAGCCCTAACTTCCCCACCGGAGTAAAAAAGGTCCCGGTATGGATATCAAACATCTCCAGGAGTGCGAGGAACATATGCCTATTGATGTCAACACCCGCCTGGGTAGCACGGATCGCGGCAGTCAACCCAATCTCTCGGAGCTCAGTCCGAAAACGCGACAAGATCCACAGTGTCAGTCTATCCCATTTGGAAACATAATGGCACCAACCCTCCACCCGAAAATCTCCTTTCGGGTATGAGCGTTCCATCAAAAACATACGATGTGTAAAAGTCGAAGCACTATAAGCAAACGTATCAATGGGTACATCACTGTAGAGGCTCCCAGGACGTAAAGTCCGCCAGGTGAAAGAAGACCCAGACCGTACGGCGGTCAGAGTATCCCTTTGGTCGGAGGTAGAATCAATCTGGATGATGCCAATCACCGCTCCCCCCTGAGAGGGGGTAAGATCCCAAGACATCCTCCTCTTGGAAACAAGGCGACAGAAGGACGTCAAGGGCCATTGACGTTCAAGTTGCTTAACAGTCATATGCACCCCATTTGCTGCAAAGAACCAGTCCTCCTTGACCTTCAACACCGTCGCTTCAGTAGAAGTGATGCGGTCTCCGAATAGGAACTCAGGTTTCAAGAAGGTCACTTTATCAGATGTGGAAGATTTTAAAACTCCACGCTCCATCATCCGTTTGAGGAACCCATACTGCTGTTCCCGGATTTGAGTCATTCTCTCGGGGGACTGATCCAGCATAAGAGCATCTTGAGCAGGGTTTATCACTTCCTCGTCATAATCTACTCCCATCTGATTGAAGGCAGCCTCTAAGAACACTTCATTCAAAGAAGGGATCGTCATCGACACTGGCACAACAAAAGTGGAAGTCAGGCAAAAAGACCAAATAGATTGACGCATCGTCAGGGCGTAAACCCATGCGCGTCAGCATTGGAGCTTCGGCGCATCATCAGGGTTTGAACCCATGCGCGTCAGCAGTAGAACCTCGGCGCATCATCAGGGTTTAAACCCATGCGCGTCGGCGGGCAAAAACCGCGGCACATCATCAAAGACTCAAGGTCTATGTGCGTTGGTGTACGAGAAACGAGACTTACCAACCACCTCCGGCCGAACTTCGACAGGCCGACGGGGAATGTCAGCCGCCACAACTTTCACAGGCTTCTTTCCTTTCTCCTTCCCCTTGCCAGCACCGCCGCGAGGAGTCTTGGGAGCCATTCTCTCAAAGAGGAAGAAGTTAGGGTTTTGAAGAAGAACTCTAAAGAAGGCAAAGGCACAGAGCAGAAAAACTCTCTCTCTCTCCATCTCTCACCTATTTATAGAGGCTTGGTCGCACGCGTGACCCGATGAGGAGTGATCTCAGCCGTCGCCTCGGGTCCTGTGAAGAGATAACAGCAAATAAAACCAAAAGATCATCATTAATCTTTTCGGTTACCAAGGCATCATCATACGCATTAACTGAGAGGAGCATGCGCCCGAACAGGCATGCGCCCAACAATCGTGCGCCCTGACCTCCATGCTTCTTATTCAAAGTATTCCAAAACTTATTCAAAAGTTTTGAAAACTTTGAAGGGGGTCTTGTAGAAGCATGGAATTTCACAAACAGAAAGCCCATGCGCCAGACACTACATGCGCCAGAACTCGGACAGAACACTTCACAGCAAAGTCAATAAGTATAGACATTTGAAAAAGGACTTTTTATTTATATACAAAAGTCTATTACATGTCTAGAAAAGGTTGTACAAAGGAGAATTTCTACAAAGGAAAGATCCTAAGTCTACAGCCAGCAGCCACCATGCGCCTCCAGATAGGCGCAGCAGCCACCATGCGCCTCCAGATAGGCGCAGCAGTCACCATGCGCCGCCAGTTAGGCGCAGCAGATACCATGCGCCTCCAACCAGGCGCATCCCATCATCTCTTCAGCAGCTCAGTTATGTGCATCCAGCTCAGTTGCTCAGTTATGTGCATCCAGCTCAGTTATGTGCATCCCTTCAGCAGCCCAGTTATGTGCCGCTCTTCCAGCCAGGCTCACCTGATAAGTGCTTCGCCAAGCAAAGCATTTAACCCTCTGGCTGGAACCAAGGAAGAGAAGAGCACCGCAAGGCTGTGGCCAGGGGAGGCTTCGAAAGAGCCTCCAAAGACCAAGGAAGACCGTGATCGAAACCGCGGCAAAAGGAGCAGCTTTCAAACCTACCAGAGTGGGCAACCCCCACTTTGAAGGAAGAAAGAGCCTAGCACCGCCATTCCGATCTACGGCTCTTCCGGAATAACGGAGACAAGGCCCGAGCATCCCTATCTTTGGATGCAACAGGCACCTTCCGCCTGCCTCAGAAGCCCTCGACTCCGTCTTTTGGATGTAACAGTCACCTCCAAGTGCATCAACGACGACATGGCGTCTCATCTTCACCCTCGGGAACACTTCGTCAACAGAATGCACCCGAATACCCAAGTTCATGGTTGGAAGTACGTGAGAGAATGAGAAGCAAACCCTCTCTCCATGCCACTATTTATAGGCCGGGCAGATCAAACCCACGCGCCAAGTTGATGGCTCTCCGAATTCCGTGCAATGAATTTGCATTAAATGGATGAACCGGACACCTCGAATTCAGCCAAACGGCTATTTAAAGCACTCGAGGAGCGAAACAGCCGCATCATTAAAAGACATGTCGGATGCGCCAGTCAGACATCGCATCACACGGACGCGCCCTTCGGCATCAGGCGCATCACATAGACGCGCCCTTGTACCAGGCGCATCACAGTGGATGCGCCCCACACATCTCCATACCGAGTGGAACGCCAATCGACGCGCCCACTCAGCTGTCCATCGAATGTCAGAAACATTAAATGCTGAACTGACAGAGTTGGCAGCACACCTCCCAAAGTCTGAACAGTTGACAGCTTTTTCAGAAGACGAAGCGTCGGCAACGTCAGCGTCATCACGACTTCATCCCGACGGCTACTGCCACGTGGCCACTCAACCACCCGCATGCGCCTCTGCAGCCATGCGTCCAAATCAGCATGCGCCTCAAAAGCCATGCGCCCCAGACTGCTCTCTGATCCCAAAAGACAGAAGGAAAGTCGCCTGCATGCGCCTCCAAAGCCATGCGCCCCGAACGGTTTTTAACTCCTAAAGGTTACGAGCCGCAGTCTCCTCCTGCGTCCAATCCAAGGCGCAGCTCACCAGATTACTTCCCCCCACCGAATCCGAGATCGCCGAGCCATGAGTCGATGACATGTGTCCTTTGACTCAACTCGTCCAAGATTTCAGCAACAGAAAGATCTTCTCCTCTGCTACGTGCCGGCTCACAACAGCAGCATGAAAAATTCAACCCCTCGATCAGGGCGCATCGTCCATGCGCCTCCATCAGCAACCTCCACGTGGCGTCCCCACACACCGGCGCATCCTACATGCGCGCATGAGCAGCCAACCTGCCCAGCTATAAATAGAGGGATCATTTCCTTCACACACACACAGAGGAGAATCCACAACGAACATACGAAGAATCACCAGAGAGGCAGCTACAGACACTCAACGTCTTCTTCCTCTCAGCAAGCTCCAGCACCCAGAGCAATCTACACCTTCAGAGAACCGATAACCGTCGTCAGCCCGTCAACGGAGTCAACGCATTACCACTCGCTCCATTGGCACTAAGGACCCAGTTTAAACAAAAGTGTACTCCTAGGACTACATCGAAGTCCTATATTGTAACACTGTTCTGTTTGTGTTAAAGTTTTCAATCAAACAATTTTAATGGCAAACACAGTTCTTGTTCTCAAAGATGTTCGTCATGTCCCTGATATCCGTTTCAACCTGGTGTCGGTTGGAAGGTTGGATAATGAGGGATTCTTCAGTCTCTTCGGGAATAGTCAGTGGAAGCTTTCCAGAGGTTCGATGGTGATTGCCAGAGGAAGCAAGAAGTCCGGTCTCTACTATATGGAGGGGAGCGCACAGGGATCACAGGAGGTGAACGCCGTCAGTGATGCGTCTACCGAGTTGTGGCACAAGCGGCTCGGCCATATCAGCGAGAAGGGGATGTGCTACTTGGTGAACATGAAGGTGATTCCATGGCTCAAGTCTACAAAGTTGGAGAATTGCACGCACTGCTTAGCTGGAAAGCAAAATAGGGTGTCTTTCCAAAGTCACCCAAGTTCAAGGAAGCCGGCGTTGCTTGAGTTGATTCACTCGGATGTCTGCGGTCCTATGAAGGTAAAATCTATTGGTGGTGCTTCTTACTTTGTAACTTTTATTGATGACTGTTCCGGAAAGGTTTGGGTCTATGCCTTAAAGACCAAGGATCAGGTGCTGCTTACTTTCAAAGAGTTTCAGGCCTCTGTTGAAAGAGAGACGGACAAGAAGTTATTGTGTGGTCGGTCCGACAACGGCGGCGAATACATCGGTCCCTTTGATGCTTATTGCAGAGAGCAAGGGATACAACAACAGAAGACTCCGCCCAAGACACCTCAGCTCAATGGTGTAGCAGAGCGCATGAACAGGACGCTGATGGAGAGGGTGCGGTGTTTGCTGTCAGAAGCAAACTTGCCAGACAGTTATTGGGGTGAGGCTCTTTTCACAGCTGCTTATGTTATTAATTTATCTCCTAGTGCTCCTTTGCAGGGTGATGTGCCTGACAAAGTATGGTACGACAAAGAGCCGTCATACAATCACCTGCGAGTGTTTGGCTGTAAGGCCTTCGTGCATGTACCGAAGGACGAGAGGTCCAAACTTGAGCCGAAGACGAGGCGATGCGTCTTTGTCGGTTACGGTCGGGATGAGTTTGGCTATAGACTCTACGACCCGGTGGGAAGAAAGCTCTACAGAAGCAGGGACGTGGTATTCGTCGAGGATCAGACCATGACCAACACTCAGGATTCCGAGACGCCTTCTGAGGCTGAGGAATTGTCTGAGTTAGAGTCATTTCGCTTCGAGCAGTTTCCAGAGGACATCGTAGATGATCCAATTATGGGGGAGCCAGTACATGGAGTTGCTTCCAACCTTGATCATCAGCCTGCTGATGGTGGTCAGGGTGTCCTTCAGGAGGATGAACATGCCGGGAAGGCGGTTCCTGAAGAGGAGGAGGCTGTTGGTATACAGCCAGCACCAGTGGCTCCACTGAGAAGGAGCGACAGAGAGCGTCGACCATCTACGAGATACTCACCGGGTGAGTATGTGCTATTGACTGACGGGGGAGAGTTCGAAAGTTTTGCAGAGGCTATGGAAGACGAACACAGGCAGGAGTGGATGGAGGCTATGCAGGAGGAGATGAGTTCCTTACACGCCAATTCCACTTATGAGCTGGTGCGGTTGCCAAAGGACAAGAAGGCTTTGAAGAATCGATGGGTGTTTAGAGTGAAGCAGACGGATGATGCTACTCGCCCTCGATACAAAGCGAGGCTGGTAGTTAAAGGCTACGGTCAGCGGAAAGGCGTAGATTATGATGAGATCTTTTCGCCTGTCGTCAAGCATTCTTCTATTCGGGTGGTGCTAGCATTGGCAGCCAGTCTCGACTTGGAGGTCGAGCAGATGGACGTGAAGACGGCATTCCTCCACGGTGACCTTGAGGAGGAGTTATACATGGAGCAGCCAGAGGGATTCTGTGAGAAGGGCAAGTCACATTTGGTCTGCCGGTTGAGGAAGAGCTTGTATGGTCTGAAGCAGGCTCCGAGGCAGTGGTACAGGAAGTTCGAGTCGTCTATGGGGGAGCATGGCTATGCACAGTCGACGTCGGATCACTGTGTATTTGTGAGGTATTTTGCCGATGATAATTTCATTATTTTATTGCTCTATGTAGATGACATGCTATTAGTGGGTCGGAATGCCACTAGGATAGCGGTGTTGAAGCGCCAACTGGGCGCGGCCTTCTCTATAAAGGATTTGGGCGCAGCCAAGACTATTCTTGGGATGGAGATCAGCCGAGAGAGAGAGTCCATGCTGCTACATTTGTCCCAAAAGAAGTACATTCACCGGGTACTTCAGCGTTTCGGTATGGACGGGTCGAAGAAAGTGAGTTCCCCCCTTGCGGCCCACTTTAAGTTCACTGAGGAGCAGTGTCCATCTACCGAGGACGAAAAAGAAGATATGGAGCGGGTTCCATATGCCTCAGCTGTGGGAAGTCTTATGTATGCTATGGTGTGTACGAGGCCAGACATCGCTCATGCAGTTGGCACAGTTAACAGATACCTTTCAAATCCTGGAAGGGTACATTGGAGTGCGGTTAAGTGGATTCTACGATACCTTCAGGGTACTGATTGGAGACTTTCTTTTGGTGGTGACGAGCCGAAGCTGGTTGGGTATACCGACGCTTATATGGCTGGAGATGTAGACACGAGGCGATCAACTTCGGACTATGTGATGATGTTTGCTGGAGGAGCGGTATCGTGGCAGTCGCGGTTGCAGAAGTGTGTTGCCTTGTCGACGACAGAGGCAGAGTACATTGCGACGACGGAGGCTTGTAAGGAGTTGCTGTGGTTGAAAAAGCTGTTGCAGGAAATGGGACTGAAGCAAGAGCAGTATACTTTGCTTTGCGACAGTCAGAGTGCTATTCACCTTGTGAAGAATCAGACCTTTCATAGCCGGTCCAAGCACATTGAGACTCGGTATCATTGGATACGAGATGTGGTTGAGAAGAAGGACGCGATGCTTGAGAAGGTCCATACTGATGACAATGGAGCGGACATGCTCACGAAGGTTCTACCAAGGGGGAAGTTTGAGTACTGCAGGCGGATCGTCGGGATGACGAGTTCCTCCACCTAGTTGTAAAGGGGAAGATTTGTTGGAGTGGGTGGGGTTCCCAACTTATGTGGAGAATACCCCGGAGAGCGACGAGCGCCATCCGTGTGTCGGAGAAGCTCGGGGAGTGCATGGATCCTATTTTGGAACATATATGGTAAGGAAATATATGATTGAATTTCCATATTTACTTTGATCATATATTTATGATTGGACCCTTCATATAGTAGCTTTCCATATTATTGGGTTTCCAATTATGGCAAGCCAATTATGATTGGATTTTCATTAAATATATGATTGATGTATATTGGAAGTTTCCATATATATTGGCCTTCCATGTATGGATTACCAAGGGCTTATAAAAGGGTGATACATGCTAGTTGTAAAATCATCTCAAAACAAGAGTGCTTTACAATCTTTGAGAGAGAGGATTAAGGACTATTGTGAAGGAGAGATTACTTCGAATATTTTTCATCATCTCTTGTTCTTCGGAGTCCGCAATAAAAAAAATTCTTCTTTCAAGTGAGTTGTGGTGATCCGTGTTGGATCGGGAGGAGCTTGTAGATGGTGTATTCTCTTTATTCCATTAGTGGAGGTTCTTCACGGTTGGACTTCGATCGTCCCGTGGTTTTTTCCGCAAGGATTTTCCACGTAAAAAATCTTTGTGTCTGCGATTGTGTTTGGCGTTTTTGGTTTGTGTGTTTTGGCTCGGTTCTCTCGCAGGACTTTCTGGTTTGGGGAACGGCTTCCGCGCTTCGTTCCCAACATTTATATCGATACTTCCAGGTGAGGGAGAGGTTGGTAATTTTCCATGTGTGAGTTTGTTTTCCCACGGGAAAAGGGAGTATTAAGATCTTGCTCTATAGAGTTATCATGGCATGTGGTTGTTAGCTCTCCATTGTATTTAAAGTTCATCGTGCGGACTCCGGAGATGCAAACTGCATCAACAATACTGAATATGTTGCACGGATACTTATTTTGGCATACAGTACATTTAAGAGAACCCGAAGTGATATGAAATGACATCAATGTTGGAGTATCCGTGCTGCTCGAAATCACTGCCATGTTATTCAGGACGAAAACATTGACAACGAGGAGCCGCTTGTGAGAGTGTCCCGTTGATTATATATACACCAAAGAGGTTTGTCCCAAGCGGTCAGGACTTGGAGGCATAAGCACTCGAGTCAAATGGGTAGAAGTTCGAATCCACCTGGAAGCGTTTGCAGCGTGAAGGGATGGACGGGATGCCGCACAGTTGGACGCTGTCAGGTATGGAGGTGTGGAGGTGATGACCGAGGCTAGCATGGCGTGGAGGAATGGCCGAGACATTGCTAGGTGGAGGTTCAAATCTCTTGGAAGCGTTGCTAGGGAATTTAATCGGAATGTTCCTATGAGACCTGGGAGGAGTAGGGTGAGAGCCTGGAGACGGGAGGATCTTGTGGGCGGTGCGGCGTGCGATGCGGGGTGCGGCGCGGCATAAAAGTGCGGTGTGCGATGCAATGGGATGCCAATGACCTCTAGCTCAAGTGGATAGTATGAAGGCATAAGGCCCGAATGAGCGATGGTTCGATTTCCAGTGGAAGCAACCATGGAATAATTACCTTCGCTCATGCATCACACTTGCATCGCACCTGCACTATGTGCTTTTTCGGTTGCTCAATCCTGCAACCTCCAGGAGGGATAGGGATATGTCTCACTCTAACCACTTGAGCTAGAGGTCCTCAAGAGGTGGACGAATGCCTGTAGGGATAGGTGATAGGTTGGCCATGGTGTGATGCCCAACTTGGGGTGCAGGCCGCTAGGCCGTGAGAAGGGACGGGACACCGTCGTGTCAAGGACGTCGAGATGATTGCTGCCAAGTACGGGATGACGAGTGCGGCCGTGTAGATGAGTTGTAATAAGTTGTCCGTGCTTCAAGCCGAACAATACCATGTTCGAAAATATGCGTCTGTGTATGTTTAGTTTGATTTAACAGTTTATTATGATGCTTAAACCTAGCTAGCACAGGAATTAAGAGTCTACTATTCTAATTCTACCAACCTTATCTTCAGAATTATGTAATGTTCTTGAGTAAGTCAAGCAATGATAATGCAATTTTCTATTCCTCCAGAGATATTGGCAATCTCAGTGAAGGGGCTGTGGCCAAATTACACACTCACACTTGTCGTCGTCCTTTTGGTCCTCGTCCGATATTTAATATCAATCATCAGTTCATCTTCTCATTAACTATAATCTATGATCAAGGCATCCGATGGGCAACAACTCAGTAAATCCCGAGTCACGCGGGCCGGCAGAACGTAGTCCTAAATGCACGCGCTCCCGCTTGTAGTACAGAAAGGAAATAAGAAATAGGAAGAGTCTCTTTTGCCCCCCGCAGGGCTGGCCCACGTCCGCGTGGCGGACAGCCATTGGTCTCCTGCTAACCTGGACCCACCCCAGACGGGAGAGCTAATGGCTTTCTGTCATGCGGACGCGAGCCAGCGTGGGCCAGTCCCGCGGGCGGACAACCTAGCAGAGTTCTAAGAAACAGTACTACTTTGGCCACGCCACTCAGTGTCTTGCGCAGATTCTGTTCCGTCTGAACTACTTCCGTGGCTGATTTTCGTGGGTATTCTGGTACAGTACCATATAATTCAATACATGCTGTGAGTAAGCTATACCATTACTCCATAAGCAGTGGTCTTTCACTAATCTAATTAGCAATGCATGTCAATGTCATTCTAACCTCACCTCTCGGCATTGCTTCAGCCACAAAAATCACCAGAATCTCGGTTTCTCTAAGGGGCTGTTTGGTTCACTGGGGCGTGAAGTGGCCCAAATTCGAAGTTGGGGCCACTTCACGTGTTTGCAGGGCCGGCTCTGGGTAAGCCAGACAAGCTATCGGATTAGGACAACCCCCCCCCCCCCAAATCAGGCCTATATTATGATATTCTACTGGAAAGGCTTTGAGTAGCTTAGGAGTCAGAAAATCAACTCGGAATTCGAGCTCCACGCTGCTGTCAGAATCGGACACAGCTGGCATCTTAGCGTTTGTCAAAAATCATTGTTCCTATTTTTCTTAGGCACAACATTCATAGCTTTCAGCTTGTTGTAATGTTTTAATATATTTTTTTCTTAAGTCAAGGGATAAGGGGCAACCAAATTTAGCTCCGACTAGGGGAACCCAACTCATTGGACCCGGCCCTGTGTGTTTGGTTGGAGGATTTACTGACAAGATTTACTTTGAAGTGACACGAATAGTAAATCTTGTCTGCTACAAATCATAATTTTGAAATCGAAGTTTTTTTTTTCTTCCTCCGAAGTGAAGCGCGGAAGTGAAAAATTCTCATTCCCACTTTGCGCATTTGGTTAAATTTTCTACTTTTTCTCTACTTTAACACTTTACAAATCCTGATAAATACAAAAAAATTACACTTTTCAACTCACTTCGACAACTATCTAAATACTAAACTTTAAGATTTTCTACTTCTAAACTCAACTTCTTCGAAGCACACAAACGAAGGATTTTCCATTTCGCTCCACTTTGTCATACTTTGCAATAATGCGTACCTAAAATGTCGACCTTTGAATTTTTCACTTCGCCGAACCAAACTAAAGCTTACTATTACTCTTGTGCCAGGCTAGACATATTTTATTTTCACAAAATATAAACAAGTAGAAAAGACCTTGGTTCAATCAATCCTACCTAATTCCCTGAGAATAACCCCTAATGTGAGGAGCACAAAGGGAGCCAAAATTGACTTAGATACATGGGACAAGGAGCTTGATATATTGAGATCATGGTAGAACAAAATATTTGTGCAATCTTTCTGAAGGTTCCCTTGGCTGGATGGAGGATTTTTGTTACCAATGTAATGTGACCATGCGATATCGATCTACGAATCTATATTGCCGGCACAATCTAGGCTAGTCCTCGAGTTCCTTGTAGATCTATCTGGCTTGCTGGAAACTGAGTTTTAGAATGGTTGTAAATTCTGTCAATGTTTTGTAATCTTAAATATCCCCTAGTTACATTTGATCATAGGTTGCCTTAATAATTAAAGGAGATAATTAATTGATAAATTCTGGTAGAAGTATCATATAAACAACTGCATATAAGATATTCAGATGTAGACTTTTGGTTATGAACTCTTTGAAGTGTGTATTTCTTGTAAACTTAGTTATCTAGGACTTAATCGTGGTTAAGTCAGCATAATTATAGTGGTAATTGTATGTTTAAATGAAGGTTCACAGTATCGGTATTGGAACTGGTATTTATTAGGGGTGGGCATACGGTTCCCAGACCCGCGGTTTCGACCCGGCCTGAACCGTAAAATGTCCAAACAAGTCGGTTCATAAAATTTGCAATTTAAACGGGACGGGTCGTGTGACACTAACGGGACGGGACGGGTCCTATTTTCAAAATAAACGGGACCCCGGACCGACCCGTTTATAGGGGTATGTATTTTTTTTTATCAATTTTGAATTTTTTTTGCTATTATAGTTTATAGATAATAGAACAAGTTATTGTTTAGTAAACAAATTCTAGAAATTTGGGAAGACATAAAACTTATTTTGTTCTTATAGATAATAGAATATATATGTAAATGTTTACTATTCTAGAATTTTTTAAAAATTTTTTTGGACCTGTTTGGATCCGCAGGTCGGCCCGGTTCGGACCTGTTTCGAACGGGTCGAGCCCGTTCCGGTTCCAATATTTTTTGGACCCGTCACGTCCTGCCAATTAACGGGTCAGATTCGGGTCCATAAAATTTGGGCCCGGTCCGATCCGTGCCCACCCCTAGTATTTATGTCCTTCCTATAAATATCGGGGTTGTCATTATCGGTGATTTCGGATCGGATATTGGGTTTTTTGGTATCGGAAAACAAATTATTAAAAATTAGAATTTAATATATATATATATATATATATATATATATATATATATATATATATATATATATATGGGGCATAATTTTAAGTACTTCATGTGTTATTTCTTAGTAAGTTTATAATTAAGCGAAATCGTAATCACCCTTACCTATTGGTTTCTACGATAGATAAGTTTTCTTCTATTACATACTTTTACAATCTTAATGTGCTTTTACATTCTTGTTGTTTAGTTTTTTTTTCCCAAATTTTCTTTGCCGAATTGACTGAAAAAAGATCCTTGATGTCGGTATCGGACCAGTATCGGTCGGTATTGGACCAGTATCGGTCGGTATCGAACGGGGACATGTCAAACTGTATCTGTATCGGTATCGGCTGTATCGGGTCGGTATCGTCCGATACTGCAAACTATGGTTTAAATGTGATATTGGATGGAGACATTGAAATATTTCTGATACTCGCTGGCTTTATAGTTCCCATGGTGACCCAGAAACTGGTTCAACATATCAGAACTTATGACATGCTCGGTGAATCGAAGTTCGAATCCAAACATGCAGACGATGCACTAATATCGAGTTCCGAAGAAATTATTTGCTACTCATCAAACTATATACTTGTCATTGATCATAATGTTAAGAGCTTAACTATGAAGCTGTGAACTGAGGGAACGGAGCAAGCAATGAGTAGGCAATGCAACACCCACGGATCCGACAAGAATCGCCAATTAATGGCGGATGCTATGCCCCCTCCCCTTCTCGACTAGTTAACAATTTTCATGCTCAGAACCCCTCTGCACGATCTTGCCATCTTCTTCGTACTTTCATTATTTCCCACCAAGAAATGTATGTACTTCCCAAAAATATCGACTCCCCACGTTCCTACTTCTGAATCATGCATTAGTTATATACAACCAATCATTCGCTCTAGTTATGTAATCTCTCTCTTCCAGAGAATCTCGGGCTGCTTTCTTTAATTCCATCATTGCTTATTAATCTAGCCTATCTATGAGTTGTACAATGTGTTAATTGCCCAAACAATTATCAATTTTTCGATGTCGGTATCAAGAACGAAGTCAATTACTATTGCTGTCTAGTTCTAACCATATAAATACTACGAGTCTCAGAAAGCTGCTTCCATCAAGCTATTCTCCAACACTGTGCTCTTCTACTCGTTTCATTTCACATTGGAATGGAGCCTTCGGCAGCAGCGATTCCCGAGTTTGATTGGAATGTGGTCGACGAGTCCGAACTTATGATGTCACAGTTGCTTGGTGCTTGCCAATATCAGGACCAGCATGATGCTTGTTCTTCTGATTGGATGTATGAACTTGCTTCGAGCTTCCATTTTCCTGCCACTGACATCGCAAGTAGTAGCAGTTTCTATTTCAGTGATCCAAACATGATGCCAGCAATGGAGAGTAGTTCGGAGTCGATGGATATATGGCACACACAAATGCAAATGCAAACGGTCGCCTCGAGCCTTCCAGCTGGTCCCGGCAATCAGTTTGACACTCGGGGATCCATTGGCATTGCTGAGCATTCTCCGGTCCCCAAGAGGAAGGTTGTCGAGTCTGGCACTGACAGTGAGGATGAAGTCCTGAATGACAACCCCAACAAGAAGAAGAAGAAGAAGAAGGCCCGGGCCTCCACACAGGTGAGAGGGTTCAAACACCAGAAGTTCAAAATTTTAGAGGCTAAAATTATCTTAATGGTACCCCAACTATAGCGTACGGACGTTTTTGGCACCTTAACTTTTCACTGCTAGATTTTTGGGCACCCTAACTTCATATGTTGTTGTTTTGAAGCACTTTCGTCAATTTTAAAGCACGTTAAGACCACTTCAAAAACAACACAATTTAAATACTTGTATACGGAATATTTTTTTGAAGTAGTCTCGATGTGCTTCATAATTGACGAAATGTGCTCCAGAAGCGCAATTTATGAACTTGAGGTGCTTCAAAAGAGTGCCAAAATCGAGCAGTAGTTAGATTTCCCTTTATTAGCTTATTTTCTGATTCGTGTGTGGATTTCCGAATATTTTTTTTCTCGAAGGTCCAAAGGAGTGCCAAAGATGAGAGTTCAAAGAAGAAGACGCTGAAGAGCGTGGCAAATGAAGAGAAGGAAGAGAACTATGCTAGCTACAGCTCCGAGGACAACTCTAACACTTGTCAAGAACCGAATTGCAATGGCGACGGCGACGGCACGAGCTCTAATGCGAAAGGCAAAACAAGAGCCGGCCGAGGGTCAGCGACCGATCCCCAAAGCCTTTATGCGAAGGTACGTAATCATGGAACTTTTTTCTAAGTAAAATAATTCCGTAAAATTAATTTATTTTTCACCTTGTAATCAAAACGATGTTAGTTTGTCCACCTAAATAGTAACGTGCTTTCGTTCCATAACTCTAACAGAAGAGGAGGGAAAGAATCAATGAGAGACTGAGGACATTACAGAACCTGGTTCCCAATGGTACCAAAGTAAGTGTTCTATTTGACTGCATAGTTTTGATTGTGATTTGAACAAATGTTTTTGAAAACATGGATGGCTAACAGTTCTTGTTGGTTGCAATTTACAGGTAGATATAAGCACAATGCTTGAGGAAGCAGTTCAATATGTGAAGTTCTTGCAGCTTCAAATCAAGGTAAATATCATATGAGTTCGACTATAGAAACTCAAATAAGAACTTTACAATATGAATATGGATGTGACATGTGTACTTAACTAATATTGAAAGTGGATTTATTTTTCTCTTTAGTCTCTTGAAAAAGATCAAAGTCTAAGATACATTTAATACAACGATTTTTCATTACCGAATTTTAAAAATTAAGAACTCATGAGTTCTAAGGATTTTTAATCCACATAACCCTTGTAACAGTATTCATAACTTTCACCTATTTTCACTTCGACACCATGAACTTCTTCTTTTTTTGTTTCGCTGTGACATTTTTTCTCTCACTTGAACCTCTTGGTCAGAGTCGTTTCTGAGCATGTACAAACTATGTGATTGCACACGACCCCAAAAAACTGGAAAGTCGTAAATTTTTTAACCCCCATACATCTTACTAATATGAAATCCATTTTTAGATTTAGGCCCTCCTGCAGTAACATGATCTTTAGAATGTCAGGAAAAAAGAGTCTTTTTTTAGAGTGGTTAAATAAAAAGAAGTCATTTTTTTTGTATTTGTACCGGATCTTTAGAATGTCAGAAATGTTCTTGGTAAGTGATGGTAACGTGTTCTCATGGATGCAGCTTTTGAGCTCTGATGATACTTGGATGTATGCTCCTCTTGCTTACAACGGGATGGATCTGGGCCTCTCGATCTGAAGCAAAGACAATGATTTGGACTAATCCATCGACAGCCATCCATGCTAACACTTAAAGGGGTGAAGCAGGAGCTGTGATGCTGTTAATTATTCCATTTTATTTTTATTTTATTTTTTTATTTTTAAATTTCATTACTGCCTTGTAGAAAGCCTCGTGTTCCTTTAATTGATCAGAGCTTATGTAATTTTAAACTTATCATTGTTACATTTTCTTAACGAAAGAAAATTGGTCTATTCACAAAAAAAAAAAGACTCATTGTATTGTCGGGAATTCTATAACTAGAAATACATCTCCGGACATCAAATTCATGAAACTTTTATATTATCATGTTTAATATAATATACAAAATACTTATAAATATAAAAAAAGTGCAAGAATATGACATCCTCAATTTTTAGCAAGTTATATTCAGTGACTTTGAATATATATATATATTGTTGAGAACTAATAAGGGATTTAGTCCCACATTGGAAAAATGTAGTATGAAGAGGAGCTAGACTCCCTATAAGTAGTGGAGTAGCCAATCAATAAAAATACAACAATTATTATTCTCTACATGGTATCAGAACCATAACCACAAAAAAAAAAAAAAAATTCCCAACCCGTCCAAAGCCAACCCCCCCGCCCCGACGTCCCCCCCCCCTCCCCAACGCCCACCCCCCTTGGCCCCGCCGCCGACGCCCCCTGCCCCCGACGCCCACCCCCTGCCCACCGCTTACGTCCGAATGTATCATATCAAATGCAGCTGAACTTCTACTTCCTGAACTCACATACGTGCTTCTGGTATCTTCTTCTACTTCCTGAACGAAGCACCAATCAATAAAACATACAATTATTCTCATGGAATACTACACCAAACTTCATGTGCCTACACACCGGCACAAAATGGTGTGGCCGAACGGAAGAACAGACACCTGCTGGAGGTCGCACGGACGATGATGCTGGCTATGAATGTCCCGAAACACTTATGGGGGCAGGCGGTGTTAACGGCCTCTTATCTCATCAACAGAATGCCATCTCAGGTATTGGACTGGAAGACACCGTTGGAGATGCTTACTGGTGCAACCACGTATACTGTTCCACCGAAAGTATTTGGGTGTGTATGTTTTGTCCAAGATAATAGGCCAGGCGTTGGCAAACTGGATCCTAGAGCGGTTAAATGTGTCTTTGTCGGGTACACGGCAACTCAGAAGGGATACGCATGTTGGAGCCCAGTTGAGCGGAAGATGTTTGTAAGCATGGACGTTACATTCAGAGAACTGGAACCATATTATGCTTCGGATGACGGTTCGGCGTTTGGTGACACACCTAACACAGAGGGTGTTAGATGTGAGGGGAAGAAAATAAGTCCATCTGTGGTAGTCGGATCGGTCCCATGCCCGGTCGTGGAAAACTGGACGAAAGGGGGAGAAAGCAGTGACTCCGATACAGAAGATGAAAAAAATACATATGTTAAACAGGGGGAGCAGCAGACAATGAAAAAGGAGCTCCAAGTCTACAGAAGGAGACAGCAGAAGTCCAGTACTATGCCTGTACCGTGCCCTGTGCCTACTGTACCAAGTCCCTCGTCTACTCCTGCTCCAACTCTTGAAGATGTTGCCCCCGCACAGAATCAATCTGATTCTGATGCGGATCTCTCTGACTCTGATGGTATGATCTCTCCACCACCTATTGCTCCCTTAAGGAGATCTTCTCGCATCAATGCGGGTAAGGCTCCTAGTCGTTTTGATGATTATGAACATGATATTGCCAACTATCTGTCTTATTCTAACATTTTTTCGAACTATCGAGCCTTCATTGCATCATTAGACTCTACTTCGTTGCCCAAAAGTTGGCAGGAAGCAAAGAAAGATCCAAGGTGGAAAGCTGCAATGATGGAAGAACTTGGGGCATTGGAGAAAAATAAGACGTGGGAGCTGGTTCCATTACCCAAAGGAAAGAAAACCGTGGGATGCAAATGGGTGTACACAGTAAAGGAGACGTCAGAAGGAAAGGTGGAACGATACAAGGGGAGGTTGGTTGCAAAGGGATACACACAATCATATGGCATCGACTATGATGAGACGTTTGCTCCAGTAGCGAAAATGAGCACCGTAAGAACTCCGGTCTCCATTGCAGCAAACTATGGATGGAAGCTATACCAATTAGATGTGAAGAATGCCTTTCTCCATGGGGACCTACAAGAAGAAGTGTACATGGAACTCCCGCCAGGGTGCTACGCTACAGAATCAGACGAAGGGACGTCGCATGGAAAAGTGTGCAAACTAAAGAAGTCGCTATATGGGCTCAAGCAATCTCCTCGAGCCTGGTTTGACAGATTCAGAAAGGCTGTTACAGGCATGGGATACCATCAAGCAAATGCAGATCATACGGTCTTTCTTCAGCATGTAAGAGGCCACATCACTATACTTGCTGTATACGTGGATGATATAGTAATCACAGGTAATGATGAAGTCGAGATCGCTAAGCTGAAGTCAAAACTCGCGAAGGAGTTTGAAGTGAAGGATTTAGGAGCGATGAGGTACTTTCTAGGTATCGAAGTGTGTGAAGGCGAACAAGGAATTGTTCTCTCACAGAAAAAATACACACTAGATCTGCTGAATGAGACAGGGATGCTGGGATGCAAAGCAGCAGTCACTCCAATTGACCAGAAGTGCAAGTTGGGAGCAGAAGCAGGAGAGCCAGTTGACCGTGAAAGATATCAACGACTTGTAGGGAGATTGATTTATCTGGGACACACTCGCCCTGATATCTCATTTGCGGTGAGTGTAGTAAGTCGCTACATGCATGATCCAAGAACGGGTCATATGGATGCAGTGTTTCAGATCTTGAGATATCTGAAAGGGACGCCGGGAAAAGGGCTATGGTTCAAGAAGAATTGATGTATAGAAGTTGAGGGATACTGCGATGCAGACTGGGCGAGCTGCATAGACGATAGAAGGTCTACCACGGAATATTGTGTCTTTGTAGGAGGAAACTTGGTCTCATGGAGAAGCAAGAAACAGTCAGTGGTAGCACGATCTACAGCTGAAGCAGAATACAGAGCAATGGCCTTAGGAGTGTCGGAATTGCTGTGGGTGAAAGCGTTGCTGACAGAGTTGAAGCTGGACAAGGGAGCACAGTTACGTCTTCTGAGCGATAGTCAAGCTGCAATAAGTATAGCTAACAATCCAGTTCAGCACGACAGAACAAAGCACATCGAGATTGATCGATTCTTCATCAAAGAGAAGCTGGAACAAGGGATACTGAAGATTGATCATGTTCGCTCAGAAGAACAAGTGGCAGACTGTTTGACTAAGGGTCTTAGTTCATTAAGTCTGTCGAAGCTATGTAACAAGATGGGAATGATTAATATCTATCGCCCATCTTGAGGAGGAGTGTTGAGAACTAATAAGGGATTTAGTCCCACATTGAAAAAATGTAGTATGAAGAGGAGCTAGACTCCCTATAAGTAGTGGAGTAGCCAATCAATAAAAATACACCAATTATTATTCTCTACACACACACACACACACACACACACACACACACACACATATATATATATATATATATATATATATATATATATATATATATATATATATATATATAATGATTATTGAAGTAGTTCAATTATCTATGAGATTTAGGTTCAAGTCCTACCTGTCGAATACTATTTTTAATACCAGACCCGAAAGTGAATCGTGATTAGGCAATAATTTAATTCTCATATAAATAAACATAGCTACATGTTTAGGAAGGAATAGGTTTTCCGTACTTGTGGAAAATAATTTTCATAGGAATCAAAACATCGGGATAAAACTAAATAGCATGACGAAGTAATTACCTTTCATCTTTGGATCTTCTTGAAATTTTATAAAATTCCCTAGGCCTAAGGCCAACATTATTCAGAATTGAAACTATTTTTAAGTAGCGGTGAGCATTCAATTTATACGATTTCAATCTAACTGAATTCTAAAAATCCAAACCGAAACTAAACTGAAATTAACCATAATATAACCGGTTTGGTTTATTCGGTTTGACATATTTGCATTTGACATTAAAATAATGCCCCATAATGAATAAAATTTTAACATATTTGTATGAGATATAGACCATGAACAATTGCTAATATCTTACACATTCAACCTATTTGTATTGAACATTATAAGATATTGGCATTAAAGGATCTCAGTCCTATTCCAAACAGCATCCAGCAAAACACTTGTTTGCTTATCATCTCTTTTTTTGAGTCACTAGAATCAAGTGGTAATGAACTCTATCTAAATTTTCCAAACCATGGAAAAGTATCACAAAATAAAATTATGTACATTACAAGAACTGTTGCTAACAAGAGCAGAGATCCTTCAATAATCCTCCCCTTTCTCATCACACTGGAGTACCTTCTGTCAGCCCCTCCTTCGGTATTTTTGGCAATTCTTTCAAATATTTTCTTTAATGGTCCGTAAACTTCTGTATACTCTTTAGAGGCCGAAGTAGATCAAATGCGACAGGAATCGTATATTGAAATTTATTCGAAGATCAGGCTCTTGAGAGGTTTTCTTCTTCATGGGTATGACTAGGAACCTCATTCTGGCTGTCCAGGGGCATGTACTGGGCCATTATAGCTCTGATCTCCGAATCCATATAAGACTGAAACGCCAAACATACAGGGATCATTTTACATTGAGCATTAGCTAGGTAAACATTATATATCAACAGAATGAAAAATAAAGCCATCGATAGTCTCAATCATGTCATGTCTTGTATATAAATACTTCATCCAATTGCAGAAATCCGCATAAAAGGAAAGGAAAGAGACGAGAGCAGAGGAAAAGAGAGATGTAAAAACTAATCACATTATAGTAACTGGGGCTCTAAAAGGTAATGTAAGTGTTAAATAGTTCAATTGCAACAACAACAAAGCCTTTATTGCAAACTTTTTGGTTCGGATACATAAATCCTTATCTTCCATTAGATTCTGTTAAGGGTCATTTACTCTCTTACCTGTCCAGATGAATAGTTTTAAGGAAAATGATCGCTGCCTCTACCTAAAGTCCATAGTTCTTGAAGGCTATGAGACTATCCAATGAAACCTCTTTAAAAGTGAAAATGTCGAGTGCTTTAAGTCTAAGATTTGCTTGGTTATCTAACTACATAACTTTTTCCCAAAAAAAACGACCATCAAGAAGCAAGTAAAAACTAGGATATTTAGGAGCGACAGGGAAACAAATTAAAAGACCAAAAAAGTAATTGTTAATTTATATAGAAGCAGACCACAGGATTCAGCAAAAGAAAACAATAGAAGTGTAGGCTGCTTGTAGTATCACATTCCTTGGTCATAGAAGACATGTGCCTCAGAAACCAGTGTTTGACAAAATGATTGTAGAAACTACTGAAAAACATGTTACACAAGACGCTAAAGGTAAACAAAGAATATGACCAAGATTGGTTGCATAAAAATATGGGATCTGGTCAACAAAGGTGTAACTATGAAGTCAGTCGGGCAAACTCTTTCGAAAATGATCCAAGAGAGGCGAGAGGAGAAGTGTTGTTTGAATTGAAAGCGAACCCACCAGGAGTCGGGGCTTTCGGGAAGGATCAGTCGTCGAGGCCCTGGAAGCCCGCCAATCTACTGGTCGTCCGGGCCAATGATCCTTACGCCTCTCTTTTCCTCTTGATGAAGAACTTCCGTTTTCACTGCCCTCTACCTATGGTCAGTCAAGTCCAAGCTACCCCCTGGAGTTCATTTGCTTTTGGTTTAATATAGTATCGATAGCTATAGCTGTTTTTCCAGTTTGTCCGTCCCCGATTATAAGTTCTCGTTGACCATGGCCTATAGGAACCAGGCTATCTACTGCTTTTAACCCTGTTTGCATGGGTTCGGGCGTAAAGGGCACGTAGGCGGTGAATCAATCGGGTTGAAACTGAAAGTCGCCAAAAAGTGGTGGAATGCTCTCGAAACCAATTCACTTGAGTGAGACAGAGAAGAGTGGAATTTCGTGTGTAGGGGTGAAATCTGGAGATCTACGAAGGAAGGCCAAAAGCGAAGGCAGCTCCACTCTTTGGAGAACAGAACTCCATTAGCCAATGAATATATAGGTTAACGCCCGGAACCAATCATTGAAGAAGCAGAGTGGGTTCAAACTCGCTATGATCAGCTGAACATACATGATTGAAGAGAAAAGGTTTCGAGCTATTTGCCATGGGCAGTGCTATCGAAGAAGAATGGCTCGAAGGAAAGGCGAGGATCGAACCAGGCAATCAGTCGCTGTTATTAATATTATAAATAAATGCCCACGGATCCCGAGCCCAGGAAAGCAATGGAACCAACGATGTATTCTCAATCTTCCGAGGGGCGGCATTTAAGCCTTTAGATTCATCTCCTTTTCCCCAAGTGCCAAGAACCGGCGAATGAATAACGGGGCGGGCGGTTCAAGGCATTGCATTGGAACTGCTATGTAGGCTTTTGTTTACCGAGGCGCTGTTAAGCCCTCATAGAGGGTTTTTTCGAATATTTATTCATTTTCTTTTCCTCATGAAGATCATGTTATGGAAGTGGAGCAGGGAATGACGAGTTTCTGTGTATTATCAGAGACCTCATCGCTATGCATGATCCCATGATCTTAGTATTAGTTGAGACCAAGATCAGTGGTGAGAAAGCAAGAACATCTTTTTTCTGTATTTTATAGGTTAAGCCCTGCATCTTAATACGAGGGGCCACCTTCTCTGCTGGGAAATCCCTCTGTATTGGTCAATAATCCCTAACTCGAGCTCTTCTTGAAGATCCTTCTTACCAGAGGGAGTGGAAGGGTAGTCCCCCTTCGCGCGGTCCTGAGCACAGAGAGTGTGGCTGTGTTCTAGATCGTGTCTAGAGGCAGCATCGGACCGGGTGTACACACATATAGGTCTGATTCCCTCGAACGATGGTCTCATCCGAAAGGATGCAAGTCCATACATTGTCTTGGTTAACTACCTAGACGCCCCCTTGGGGAGACCAGGTGTATCCTCAATTAGGAGAGTTTATGAAAAGAGTTTTTGAACTGTATAGATTGACGAGTTTGGTGGGGGGAGATCGAGGCGAGCGGAGTGAGCTGCGAAGTGAGGCGAGCGCAGTGAGGAGCCGGTAGGGAGGTTGGTTTTCGAGTTAGAATCCCCAGTGGTGAAATACGAGCTGGAAGGCAGCCCTCCTCGCTCACGCGGGATGTTTCCGAGCTAAATTGCAAAACCAGGGGATCTTTCTCAAATCAAGACTCTGGGCAGGAAACCCATAGTTTGTAGCTATTTCTCCGCTTTGATGCTTTCTTCCGCTGATTCAATAGCAGCTCCCATTCCTGCAACATTCGTTGCTTCCTCAACAAGAGATTTGATCCTCATCTCTTGAACTCGGTGAGCTTCACCGCTTCCTTTTCACAGGGGATTCTTGATGGGATCGTTTTGAGCAAAGACGACATCCACAGATGATACGGACGAAGTAGCCTTTGTACAACATAATTCCCGAGGTCATTTCATCTACCTATCCTATAAAGAGTACATATCTTTTATTCCTCTTCTCTTCCGTCTGTTTGTGACTTCTTTTGCGATTTTTTGAATGTTTGATTTTGATCTTCCTCAAAACTAGGAGCAATACCAAAGTGTTTCAAAGAAGGGTTACCTTGACTTAGATCTGCCTCCGGCCTAGATCAACCTCAGTGAAATGGAGTCTCTATCGCTCGGTCTGACGCGCTTTCTATGCTATCGCTCTTCCATCGTCAACCTCCTTTACTCTTTCGAACTTGCCAGAAGAAGAAAAAACTTAGCAACGGACTTTCATGGTTTTCATGTGATTATAGGTACTCTTTTCTTGATCATATGTGGTATTCGTCAATATCTTGGTCATCTAAAGGCAGACGGAAAGGTTAATCTCTACAGAGTTTACCAAGAGGGTTGATCTGCATAAACAAGCTACCCTAGATGAATACTATATGGCACATCACAACAAGATCATCGAAGGGCTGATATCAGAAGTGACGTATGAAGTTATCAATACTGCTGGTGTTAGTGATAAGAACGAATCTTCTGACTAAGCATCGCACTATAAAAGCAGATTCCTCTACTTTTGTCGGACGTGGTGAACAGGGAGATTCGTATCTTTCAAAGATATTGGATGGGAAGGTTTGATAACAAAGAATACAGTCACACATGGACTATCAAGTTTGATAAGTGCTTCAACCCTTGTCCCATTCCAGAATGGTTCAGGAGAACATGGTGGCCTGGTCCAACAATGGAGAGAATGCCTATCTTCAACCTGATAAGTTATCCAGCGACCTCTCGACCCTGTTTTTCTGGCTATTATTGATATAGCTTGCCCCATGCTCGGGCCATCCTCCAAAAGGATCTAATTCCCTCATTTTTTGGATGATGTGAGTTGGAGATCCTCATTTAACACAACAATCTGTAGTCAGATCCGGTGCCATATCTTTCTTTCCTGGGTGTTGGAGTTAGAGCTTCTGTCCTTTCCGGGGAGTTTACAGGTCCCGGTCCCACTCAACTAAGAGCTTCAAATTCAAAGGAGGGGGCGGGCCCCTAAGCTAGCTCTCGCCTTCTTCAGGATTTGCTCCTAAATTCCAGCTATGATCGACCTTTCGAATGAATAAGTTAGAAGCTAAGGGCTTTGGTCGAGTGCTTTGCCAATCATTCTTCTTTCTATATTATAGATAAGAAATTCTATATACGCGCAAAGGCTTTGGTCTAGAGAAGAACCTGGGTTTGACCTAAGAGCTTACCTGTTTCCGAGACTTGATTTAGCTTGTTCACATCTTGGATCGGACTTCTTCTCTGTACCGGAAGTGAATTGCCTACCTTCCCAAATCATAATAGAAACCAGGTCTGCGAGCAGCGAGTGCCCTTTGGTTGTTGCGAGCCTGTCAAACCATAGCTCACTTCGCTCGCCTTTCTTTCTTCAGTCTTGATTTTCGTATCAAAATCAAGCTTCTGTTCTATCTTGGAAAAGCCGCCGCAAGGAAAAGCCGTTCAAGTCAGGAATAGAGGTGGAAAGTTTGTCTGTGTCAAATCGAGATTGGGTGGGTGTGAAGTAACCCGCGTTCAAGCTATCGAAAATCATGCATTGGATGGATGCCCGGGCATTGAGAAGGAACATCAAATCGAAATAGAAAGAAATTCGATTTGTGAGGTGTATTGATGAGTCCGAAGCCCAGAAAGTGATGCAAGAAATCAGGAATCTGTGGAGCTTTGCTTGGTTGCTTGTGCTTCTCCCTTGCTCTACTTAGTGAAGTTCAGGAAGTCAAGTCAATAAATGAACGAACGGATCCTACATGGTAAGGTTGCTAGAAAACATCAAATAGAGGAGTGAGCGGACCTTTCAAGAAGAAAGCCAATGTTCCAGACCGGCAATAGCCACAGAACTAAGCGTCCTTCAGGAATGAGAGCAGAGCAAACTAGGCATCTCACACTCCCAAAGTGATCGAAAAGAATGCATTCGAAAGTTGTGTCTGCGCTTAACGGTAACAGGCAGTTTTTCGTTAGCGCAGTGCGTCGCGGAAACCCAGTCTTCCTGGTTTCGTCACAATTAAATCACAGTTGACTAGCTTGACAACTTCCCTAATGTAGACTAGAATACAGCTTACGAACTAGCCTTGAGGATATACTTTCAGAAGAGAAGCCGTTTCAAGCTAAGACTTACAAATTGGCGAGCGAAGATGGTCTATAATCGATCTACAATCGATTTAGACCCCTGTTCTGGTATGAATGGCTATCCCTATTAAAAAACGGAGCTTATAGCTCATTTTTTAATAGAAGGAGAGTGTTTTCACGGGGATTACCCCGTGATTCCCTCGTTAGCCGCACTCGCTACACTCTCTCTGCCATAACCCTAAGGATTTTATGGCAGATATCTTATGACACTGTATGGGGGAATGGTTTCCCCCCTCCTGACAAGATTGTGAGACCACACCACTGGAACAAGGAAGAGGGCCCCCGTTATGTTATGGAAGAATTTAGCCAATTGTTGGGCTGGTTATTCAGAGCCAGCAATTGGCTGCTTCGTCCCGTCCGTAGCGCTTCGCAAGTCACTGTGGCGTGGCTGAATGTAGAGCAGTCCACTCAGGTTACACCACTTTTGATCAGTAGATTATTTATCACTTCGGAAGATGGTCAAGTTGCTCTTCCAAGCCAACCGTCAAACAGTGTAGGACCTTTACGAATGAGCCGCAATGCAAATAGGGCTTTTGGCGGTTTCCAAGTAGTCGAAGTTCAGTTCCAGGTCAACGCTACTAAGGACCTCATTATAAAATAAAACGACAGATAAAAATCAGACGCAATTTTCTTTTGTTTTCACTACCTTCAATTGGAAATAATAATAGGCATTGTGATGTCAAAGAAAAATCTAGCTAAGATAATTCTCCCTCCACCTTCAATAACCGATAGATGATTAACAGTATAGTTACCCACTTATTCTTGGAACTAACCAAAACTTTATCAAGATCCAAATACATAAGCATCATGGCCAACCCACTTTCTTTTACCCCACCACATCTGGAACCAATCAAAAGGCTAACTGAATAGTTGGCCATGAATTGTGTCTACGAACATAAGTACCAACAGGGACACAAGGTCTCCAACATGACACCATTCCAAACAAAGAATATATTTGTAAATTCTATGAATGCTTATACATGATTAAGTTTTGAGGTTCTAATTTTATCACATAATGAGTATAAATGACGACTTGAAATATTATCACAATTGCTAAGATGGGGTGTAACACGCTTCATAGTAAGCATATTCTATAAATTCATAAAGATGGATAAGTTTGTATGTGTCCAGATGAGTAAAAACAAACATGGACATGTGTGACAGGTCGGATGTGGACATGGCATTTTTAGTATGTAAATTTGTCCAACATATATTACAGATAAGTGAAAATAAAGGTGAAGCAAACTTACCCTTAACCTATACTTGTACACAATATATGCTCCAACTCCAGCAATACCCAAGGCTATCAAAATTACCCAAACAGCAGCCCATGTAGCCTTAGCTCCATTCGCGCTCTTACCTGAAAATAAACCAATCAAACAACATGGAGCAAAGGCCAAAGGAAATTCTATTGCCTCCTGACAGATAAGATATCTCACTTATGCAAGTGTCATGTTCCTTAATGTACAAAAGATCCCCACTGCAAGTGCACTCATAGCCTCCCCAGGTATCTTTGCAGCTGCATTCAGGACACTGACAAGCTGTCTTCTCCTGGCATTCGTCAATATCTACCAACATGAAAAGATAAACCACTACTCAAGGTTTACTCATTTTCTTCCGGACTCTGTTTTAGTGAAGATTAGTTTGAGGTAAAGGCACAAATTCAGATGAATTTTAGCATCAGCCTTCATGAACATACTTTTATCAGGTATCTCCATAGAAAATAAGAGCTGAATTTTAGAAATCAATCCATGTATATATTGATATCAGGTATCTACACAATAACTATCTTACAAAAACAACCCTATTTAACAGTAGGCTTCTCTTGAGCAAAGTAAAGTACCTTCACAGCTCTTGATACCATCACCTTTGAAGCCAGGGGGGCATTGGCATTTGTTGTCTCCAGTGTCCTGACGATACCAGAGGACAGAAATTTATACAAATTCCTTTGAGCTAAGATAGAGAGTGTACTTTCCAAATCCCAGTCGAACATAGTTTGTAACAGGATATAAAAGTGAGCCAACCTGGCATGCAGAAAAGGTGCTTCCATTTCGGGTGTCCTGCCAACAACCTCCATTATTTATCCTGCACCTTCCAGGCCCAGCTGCTGCAGACATTTGAGCAGTAAATGAAAGGATATCTTTGTTGAATGACTAGTGAATGATGTATGCAAAAAAAAGGTTATTAGAAAAGTACTGAAATAACAGAACAAGCCAGTAAATATTCTGGAGAATGAGAGAAGGGATCAGAATCCCTGCTATTAAGCATCCCCGGATGTTTCCGAAATAGCAACCGTTGGATCTATCTGCTTTGACCATATAAATTAGTTCAAAATCTTGTGACAAATTGGATAGTTTAAGGATCTAATGTGTATGGTCAAAAAATGAGCCAAAAAAGATAGATCCAATGGCTGCTATTTCGGGGACATGACATTCGGGGATGTCAAAACCGTAAGTTTCATTTTGGCTCATTACTAATCTTGCTTGCCTCTCCAAATCTAGAAGATATTCAATTTTCTGCTCTTTAGTTGCATAAAATTAGCACAAGTAACTAAAAGATAAATTTCATTTTCCAGCATTTTTGTTAAAAAACGAATCTTGCCCTAGAAATGTTTCAGCCAGAAATTTGACAGCAGTTTGTAAGAAGCTGATCTGACACAAGGCTCCGCAAGGAAAGTTCAGATGTGTTGATCAAGAAAGATTATATACATGGTACAAGACTGTTGATAGGGTAAACAGTAGACCAATATATCCTGCAGAGACTATAAAGGGTGTAGTTCATGTAATAGTATAATAGCAGCTAGTGATTAATGTTGAATGGTTCGAAGTGTGTTCACTGTCATATCTGCTCTTGTTCAGTTTATAGTCTCAGTACTTGATTGACTGTGACCTTCAAAGAAGATGTTTCTTTAACAGTTAGAAGTCATTCCTCTGTCTTAATGTGTGATAGAGATGAAAGCAATTCCCTGTAGCACATCCTGCCAGATCTCTATGTTAGCTAGACCCTTTCAGTGTAGGGGAACTTGGAGGGTGCTCCTTGGTTGCAGAGCATAAACTGCATTGTTGAAAAACTAGGTCAACCTACCTGCCAAGAGGCCTTCTAGGTTTTTTGGAGAGACCTATTTCTCATAGCTACCTTGTCTAGGAGTTGACGCCAGGTTGACATCCTGCCTTACAAACTTTTGTCAACTCTTTTGAGGAGCTTTATCGTGCTTCATAGCAGATCCACTGATAATGGGAGAAGGTGATTTAACAGTTAGAAAGTCAACCCAATGTATTTTTGCCATAACAAGCACCTGCAGCAAGGTTTGAGCTTCATGTCTACATATCAGGACAGGGATACTTGATAATTCCAGATAAAATGGAAGCCTGAACTTAATTGAATGCAAAAATGAGTCTGCTGAGCACTCTCTTTTAAAAATACCATTGTTTCAGGAAAGCTCCTGAAGCAGGACAGTGTCAATCTCCTGAAAATATCTCAGCTGTAGGAAAGAATTGTAGGGATTGGGAATTGAGGATAAGGTTAGAATTTGTAAGAATTAGGAATAGTTGCAGCTTGGTGGATATTTTAGGGTTTTGAAAGGAATTAGGGATGGCGGTACTTTGTTGTAACAGAAGTTACAGTTGGCTATTCCAGGGCATTTGTGGAAGGATTTGGGTAGGGTTCAAGTGTAGGAAAGTGGATGCCTTGATGGAGGTTAAGGATTAATACGGGATGGTCACCAGTTGTTTGTGAAGGAAGGGGAAGCGGCGTTCAATGTACCAGGTTTAGATCTGAACTGCAGATTTCTGCCAGACAAAAAAGCGGAAAAGTGTCTTAAAGAAAGGAAAATGAGGTAAACATAATGGAAAAGTGTTGATATATTTAGTATGAGAATATGTTATATTTAGTATGGGAATATCCTGAGGACATATTTGGGATGCCAGAATATGCCACAGGATATTCTATTGGATATTCTATCATGTAAAGGCTATATAAAGCCTATGAGATTATCAATGAAATTCATCAATCAATCTCAACATGGTATTAGAGCCACCTTTCCACAAACCCTAACCCTAGTCGCCACCAAAACTCTAACCTAACATTTCTCCCCTCTCCCTCCCTCTCTCCCTCCCCGCTGCCGTTGCCGCTCCCGCTGCTGCTGCTGCGGTTACTGCTGCCGCTGCTGCTGCCGTGGCTGCCGCTGTGCGCGCCAACCCCCCCCTCCCCGCATGTAGGAGAGGACGACGAGGACGAAGGAGACGCGCCTAGATCTGATGAAATCAGACATGTTCGGATCTAGAAGAGGACGACGAGAACGAGCGTGAGTCGTGGAGCAAGCGTGACGTGATCGGAAAAGAAGCATCGATGGAGGCGATCCTCAAGAAGCTGGATGCTACAGATGTTGCGACGTTGATGAAGTTGATGAAGATATCGGCTGGTGAGATGTAGTGCCCCGTCCCACTCAGTCAATCGGAGGAATCGAAACGCCGACGGCGTTCGGATTTAGCCTTTCAACGGCTGCTCGAAGACATCGCTCGGTCGAGGCGACCGCCCGCTCAGGTGGGATAGTTTCGGTGAACTCACCTCATCTTTGCCTTCACATAATAAATCGCATGTTTTCAACTTGCACAAGTAGGCTTAATAATAAAAGAGATGAATCCACGTAGCTAAAGGGAGTAATCCCGACGGGTCGAATTGAGATAGAATATGGAAAGGTCCAACGGTCGGCTTAGAGTTGGTGCACGGCGTGCTTTGAAAATGATACTCGGTCCTTCGTCCCGTGGCTTGGGAGAAGGAAAGTTGGTCTTCGACACAAAACTATGAATTTGCCTAAGTCATAGGCGTCGCCCGCGTGAATGCTCGATAAAACATGCACGCTTCCACTACGTAAGACTTGGCATAGCCTTTGCTCGTCCCTCGGATTAAGTTGTAGGCTTAAGTTAGGCAAAGTTATGCCGGTCGACCTAAGTCATTCCAATTGATGTCCCGCTCTTTCTGCGGTTGTCAAGTTAAATAGTCCCACGATCCCAAGACCCGTCACATGAGGTATGACTTGGGCGATAGCGTTGCGTAGAACACGAGTTGGTTTAAGGCACGAGCCACGGTTGGTTCGGTGGAAAGTTAGCCACGGTCTGTCGATTCTTAAGGAAACACGTTATCTTCAAGTTAAGTGGAAAGGCTAGGCAGTAGCCGTTTCCGGAGTTTCAAAGAAATGTTAAGTCTAAGCGATGGTTAGTCGCCGAGAGGAAATATGTCGGGACTGTAGTTCAGTCGCCGAGGCAACCCTGGTTTGGGCTCTGCGAAGAAATGTGAAAAGGGGAAGAAGTAAAGCAAAGGAACTAGGTGATGATGATGAGACCATGCAATTACGTTAAGTCTAGAAGTTAGCGTAGGCGCGTGGTCATGGACAACTTGTCGACAAGGGCGATAGTTTCTTCGAGCGGCAACCCAGGGCCACGGGACCTACTCGGCCTAGGAAGAAACAGGTTATAGCCGAGCTGGGTATGAAGTAACCGGTAATACGGGGACTTGCATCCGAGCTCGCTACTTGCGTTGCAAGGGTCCCATTTACCAGGCTATGTCCAGGATGGCTAGTTAATGCCAGTGACCATTCATATAGATGTGTCGGCACGGACGACAATCCGCGTGTGTGCCTTTGGACTGAGTTGAGTTGAATGTGTATGCAGTTAGAGAACACAATGTCTGGGCCTAAGATTTGGCTACAACGAAGGCGGCGTGCTTCGGCACGAGATGTGGCGTCGAGTGTTAAGCCGTTGGCATAGAGTTGCATGAGTTAGACTTGAGCTGTTGCGAGTTAAGTCGAGAAGGGCCGTAGGGCAAGTTGGGTGAAGTTATGTTGAGTTGTTGGGCACAACCTCGAAATGTGAGGCACGGCCGCGTTGTCACAACTAAAGTATAGCCAAGACTAAGCGAGGAGGCACTGCCTCAGAGATATTGAAGCACAAATCGAGTTCATGGCACGACCGAGTCGTTACGTCACAGAGTAGGGCATGAAAGACAATATGAGTCGGTGCGTTGACATTGTAAGCACGAAAAGGTCTTGAGGCAAGGATAAGGAAGTTATCGGTGCGATAGCACGGTCACACGGAAATGGAGTCTATCGTATAGTTGCGTCTCTGATTATGGCCGTAAGGCAAGCACGACTTGATAGGTCATCGTTATGGAGTGGATATTGTTGTGCAAGCACGGGATGGTCCTCAGACACAAGTATGCCAAGGCGTCTGTCATAAAACTGATCCTAAGACAAGACTAGAAAGACAATTGATAAGAATAGACTATGTTGCATAAAGTAAATCAAACGTGTTGGTTTTGTATGGGTGGACGAAGAGCTCATTCCACCAGTACAGTTGAATACTGACACTCACATAGTTTCCATGTGCAGGCACAGGTAGAAGCTCATGGCGCGGAGTTCGCTTGGATGCGTCGAGACACGGAGTTCCTTGGCAATTCGAAGCGTGCGGCCGCATGGAGTCGAGACTTATACGGGACATAATGTATAGACGTCGCCTTCCGAAGCTTCCGCTGGTTCAAGACATGTATTGAGAGAAGAGAGAGAGCTGAGTGACTTGTAAATGTGAGATGAGTGAGCTTGAGTGATTGTAATCTTGGCCTGGCGCCCCATTGTAACCTTTGTTTCAATATCAATAAAGATCATCTTTTGAATGACTTGTGTTTTGTTCTAAATTTTCGCTGCTAGTATTCAATGTCTCTGCTTGGGACTTCTGTGCGACGACCCCGTCGCAGCTGCTAAAATCGGCCGTTATGGAACCCGCCTTGCAAGAGCGCAACCTAGGCTCGTGCGACATCACGCCTTAGCGAGGACGATCGCTCCTACGGGAGCGGGACGTGACATGAGAGCACGACACGAATGTCGCCAAAGTTGGAACTTCCCTCCATCGATCTGAAGCTGGACGGACCAGCCACCTATCTGAGTTGGTCACGGCGGGTAAGAAGAACCCTTGCAGGAAAGAACCTGGAGGAATTCTTGACGGACGAGAAGACAGAGCCGGACGAGGGCTCGACAGGACGTGACGAGTGGAAATCCACTCATATGGTGATTTACATCTGGCTTTTCAATTTCTTAGTTCAGTCTATTGCCTCCACAGTAGATGGCATTGAGATGGTGAAAGACGTGTGGGAGAAGTTGAGGAGAACCTATGATGGTGTGGAGAACAACTTACGGATCTTCCAGATAAAAGGGAAGATCAATGACACCGTACATGGAGAGAAGACGGTGCAGGAGTACGCCACAGATTTGGAGCGTCTCTGGCTGAATTATGATCACTCCTCAAAACGGACAAGCTGCAGGGACCCAAAGTGCAAGGAGAGACATGTGTGTCTGCAGGAGTGGACGATAAAATTCCTCAAAGGGCTGAATACAACATTCGCACAGAGGACAGCCTTACTCCTCGCCCAACCAGAGATTCCTAGTCTTGAGGAGGCTATCTCAGCCATGGTCCAGGAGGAGACGCGCATCAGACTACAGGCAGGGACGGGTGGTCCTCCCGAAGCAAAGTCAGCACTAGCAGTTACTAGCTCGGACGACACAGGATCCAAGGGAGAGCCCTGGCAACACAATCGGCAGTGCTACAACTGTGGGGAGATGGGCCATCATCGGTATGCTTGTACCAAACCACCTAAGGAGGGAGACTCAGGTGGTGGACGTGGACGAGGACGAGAATATATTGGACGTGGTCGTGGTCGAGGGGGTCGACGAGGCGGCCGAGGAGGGTATCGGGCAAACCTGCTAGTAGCAGAAAGGAATGGAGGAGCTGCTGGCACCTTTACTGAGGAGGATCAGGCACTGCTGGACATGCTTGAGAGAAAGCAGAGAGCGTCAGCCGAGGGAGACAGGAGGAGTGGAACAGATGAGGCATCCACCCCATTCTTCGTTGGAGGCAGCGCCGCTATGTATGCTCACCCATCAGAAAGTACTGACGAGTCACTTGCTCTTGCATCTATGTCTTCCCTTAAAACGTCAGACTGAATTATCGACTCAGGAGCATCTCGGCATGTGACCGGGAATGCTAGTGAATTTTTTTATACACTCACCTAGCATCAACAGACACCATTAAGACTGCAGATGGCACTTTCCAGCCAGTGGTCCGTAAGGGTACTGTTAATTGTACAGGTTCAGTAAGATTATCCAATGTTTTACATGCTACATCCTTTCCAGTCAGTCTTCTGTCTATTAGTTCTATAATTCTTCAACTTAAATGCATTGTTTCTTTTGATATTCCTAAGGTGATCTTCCAGGAGAAAGGGACGGGACGAAGACTTGGGACTGACACTTGGCATGAGAGACTGTGGTACCTAGATCGAGAAGGACTGGACTCAGCATTGGTATCTATGGCAGAGAAGGCTGGAATGGGAGAGCTGCAGCAGAGGACTGAAGATACTTTGATACTTTATCATAGGAGGATGGAACATTCTTCCTTTGATACTCTAAGTAAGTTGTATCCAGAGATTTATGCAAAAACAAATAAACAGAAATTAGTATGTGATGCATGCGAGTTAGGAAAACTTACTAGAAGCTCATATGTTGGTACTGGTCATAAGAGCTCTTTTGTTTTTGAGGTAGTACATTCTGATGTTTGGGGTCCATGTGCTACTAACACTATGAATGGGTATAAGTACTTTGTTTTTTTAATTGATTGTGCATCTCGTGTCACCTGACTTTATCTGATGAAAAATAAGAGTGATGTATCTGCCTGTTTTCGGAATTTTCATAAGCATGTCCAGACTCAGTATAATGCAGTGGTGAAGGTACTGAGGTCTGACAATGGAACGGAGTATACTGACAAGACGCTTGCAGAGTACTTGTCAGCACACGGAATACAGCATCAGACCACTTGTGCATACACACCAGCACAAAATGGAGTAGCAGAAAGGAAGAACTGACACCTTCTGGAGACCGCAAGAAGTATGATGATCGACATGAATGTCCCACAAAATCTATGGGGGCATGCAGTATTGACAGCAGCTCAACTTATCAACAGGATGCCTTCAAAAATCCTGGGATGGAAGTCCCCATGTGAAGTATTGTGAGGCAATAATAGTGGGATACTTCCACTGAAGGTGTTCGGATGTGTGTGTTTTGTGAAAGACAACGGACCATCAGTTGAAAAACTTGACCCTAGAGCGGTCAAGTGCATCTTTGTGGGCTACTCAACAACTCAAAAAGGGTATGTGTGCTGGAGTCCAGTAGAGAAGAAGAAGTTTGTTAGTATGGATGTTCACTTCCGGGAGCATGAGCCATATTACCGCCAGGAGGGAACTTCAAACAGCACGCCTAATACTACCAGTATAAGGCGAGAGGGGGAGATGGAGAACGTCGATTTAGAAGTTTTGGCACAGAGGCACGGTTGAGGAGGAACATGAAGGTGAAGCGGAACAGGGGGAGGAGATGAGAAGTGTTAGGCCTACGGCTCAGGGGGAGTTACTTACCTATAGCAGAAGAGATAAGCAAACTGCAGGACCAGTACCTACAGTGCCAGTGCTAAGTCCCCTGCCTGCGTCTGTCCCAACTCCTGAGACACCTACACCGCCATCCTCCTCATCTACACCACCATCCTCCTCAGGTGATATCATTTCTCCTACATCTTCCACACCACTATCTACACGAAGGACTACTCGCAGTAATGCGAAAAATCCTCTGGACAGATATGGTTGGGTTCTTGCTAAGTTTGTTTCTTATGACCATATCTCTTCTTCTCATTGAGCATTTATAGCATATTTGGATAGTATTATTGTACCTAACAATTGGCAGGTTGCCAAGAACGATCCAAAGTGGAAAGTGACGATGCACGAGGAGGTGGGAGCTCTTGAGAAGAACCACACTTGGGAGCTGGTAAGACTGCCAGAAGGGAAGAGAGCAGTCGGATACAAATAAGTTTTCACGGTGAAGCATAACCCAGATGGACAGGTTGAGCGCTACAAAGCTCGACTGGTAGCAAAAGGATACAGTCAGACGTACGGCATTGACTATGACGAGACCTTTGTACCAGTGGCAAAGATGAGCACTGTCAGGACCTTGATCTCTCTGGCAGCCAATGGAGGATGGAAGCTACACCAACTAGATGTGAAGAATGTGTTTCTTCATGGGGATCTAGTGGAGGAGGTGTACATGGAGATACCACCAGGATTCGGCACCAATCAGACAGAAGGCAAGGTCTGCAGACTGAAGAAGTCCCTCTATGGACTGAAGCAGTCTCCTCGAGCATGGTTTGACAGGTTCAGGAGAGCAATGATAGGGATGGAATATCAGCAGATCAATGATGATCATACTGTCTTCTTCAGACGAAGTGGAGGCCACATCACCATGCTTGCGGTGTATGTAGATGATATGATTATTATAGGCGATGATGAGCAGGAGATCGTCAAACTCAAAGGAAAGCTTGACAAGGAGTTCGAGGTGAAGGATCTTGGCCCTCTTCGATACTTCCTCGGGATTGAGATTGTTCGAGATACAGAGAGAATTGTTCTTTCTCAGAGGAAGTACGCACTGGACCTGCTTACGGAAACAGGGATGATGGGATGCAAACCAGCTACGACACCGATAGACCAGAAGTTCAAACTGGATGCTGAAACTGGAGAACCTGTTGACCGGGATATATATCAGAGATTTGTGGACAAATTGATCTACTTGAGCCACACTCGACCTGATATCAGCTTTGCGGTCAGTGTAGTGAGCCGCTATATGCATGACCCTCGGAAGGGTCATATGGACGCAGTGTACCAGATTCTGAGGTACTTGAAGGGAGCTCCCGAGAAGGGACTGATTTTCAGAAGAAATAATCATGTGAGCATCGAGGGCTATTGTGATTCTGACTGGGCTAGCTGTGCTGACGACAGGAGATCTACATCGGGATACTGCATATTTGTAGAAGGCAACTTGGTCTCTTGGAGGAGTAAGAAGCAGTCAGTGGTTGCCAGATCAACAACTGAAGCAGAGTATAGAGCTATGGCCTTGGGAGTCACAGAGCTATTGTGGTTGAAGAATATGCTGATGGAGCTAAAACTGGACCAGGGAGCCAAGATGAAGATATGGTGTGACAACCAGTCAGCTATTAGTATTGTCAACAATCCAGTACAGCATGACAGGACCAAGCATATCGAGATTGACAGATTCTTCATCAAAGAAAAGCTGGATGGTGGACTACTAGAGCTGGACTATGTTCCAACCAAATATCAGGTAGCAGACGGATTGACCAAGGGACTTAACTCTATCAGCATGATGAGAGGATGTGACAAGATAGGCTTAGTGAATATCTTTCGCCCATCTTGAGGGGGAGTGTTGATATATTTAGTATGAGAATATGTTATATTTAGTATGGGAATATCCTGAGGACATATTTGGGATGCCAGAATATGCCACAGGATATTCTATTGGATATTCTATCATGTAAAGACTATATAAAGCCTATGGGATTATCAATGAAATTCATCAATCAATCTCAACAAAAAGACTTCACATATTCCATAGGCTACAAACCAAGGATCATGCAAACAGTCTCAAATATATGAAACTCCAAAGCTATCATCCATTCATCTATCCAGGGAAGAGTACAGCGCCGTACAGCGCCTTTTTATAGGTTTTTAACCAAGGAGCCGATTTAAATAGGAATACCTATCCTTATCTCAATAAAATTTCAAACAAACAAAGATTTCTAGAACAGTTAAAATGCTAATAGATTAAGGAAAGTACTAAAAGATAATTTAAATCTGGAAAAATTCAATAAAATAAGGCAAACCATCTATAACGACTCAAATACAAATAAACTCCATAAAACACTATTTTAATAGAAAGAAAAATATAGGTCTAGTCTCTCCATTGTATCCTGATATTATCAGAAACCTAGCTCAACAAACAGAGGAAGAATAGAATTAGACCACAACAATACATACTATGCATGTCTTTACTGTGACAGGCTGAGTATGCAAAGGAGACGGCAAAAACTTTGTATGCCAATTTTTCTATATTGAATAAACTAGGGCATCAATCAATTAAAAATGACGAAAATTCTTTTTATTCACAGTTGCATCGCAAATCTTTTCTTATTGATTGATAATTGAATGGTGAACATGAATGGGGCAATTGAGGAATAGTTTTGCGTTTCTAAAAGATGCTTGTGACAGGATTGAAGAAGATTTCCACTGAGATTTTGCTAGGTCATTTTTCCTTCGGTGTCGATTTAATAAAATAAACATATAATTGATCCAGTTATTCTTGCATGCATAGTTCAGGAATTTATTGGTGCTTAGGGATATAAGAGGATCACCTTCACATGTGTTATAACCATCTCCCTTAAACTGAACGCCATTAAACAGGGGACACTCACAGACTCTGCCTCGAAAGGTGTCCTGAAACATGAAGTTACTGTTACTACATACTAGAAAAAATCCCACAATACCCACCGGCTAGTATGAGCTTGCTAAGGTGTGCAGGGAGATAAAAATTGCGGACAGATATAAATAGCTGGCTTACCAATTGAACTGAATATTGACTTTAGCATCTGAAAATTACTGCATATTTTCTATTTATTTTGAGAGAGGCGACAGCCCCTGACAGAGTTCAGTGGAAGATAAGGATCCATCATCCACGTTGTGGAGTCCAAAATTTTGGATTTAGGCTTTGTTGTTGTTTATTTATCTATTTTGATTAACATAACTAACACAACTTATGAAGCAACAAAATAACACAGTATAATGTATTGCCTTCAATATAGAACTCACCAAACTATGTGACCGATGTTCTTAGTGCAGTTGGTATACCAGTTTATAACAGCTAACATACCAGTACCGGTTGCACTACAATACCCTCAACCTGATGTGGTTAATATAACAGGAAAAAACTTCTTCCTAAATAAATGTGGGCTCATCCAGTATGCTGGAGTGGTATATCTACAGAATTGCTATACAATTTAATTAATCCCATACTCAATATACTATCAGTAATTAATAATGGAACTACTTTATAATAGTATTATGGCATAATCTGTATTGAATTATAAGTTATTTATTTAATTTTCGTTTTATTATTTAACAGTCGATTTACTAACTATACCGACCAACAAAGAATGATGGACAACATTCACTTGAAAGTACAGAGTTGGAACCAATCCAAACGGGAAGGAATATGCCATTTTGAATGATAATATAATTTTATCTGTACCTTGAATATAGGCAGTAGTATTCGAAAGAAATTTAAGAAATGTAAAGCTATATTGTCTAACTAATACCTTGCAGGCAGTAATGTTAGAAGCTTTATCTAGCCAGCATCCTCCATTATCAGTCAGGCATTCATTTGTTTCTACATCTGTATTTAATACATACCTAATTCAGAAACTGATTCCAAAAGACGAGACTTTAACAAGAGATAGGAACCACATCTAAGAGTAAGAATCATGTGGTGCTCAGTATATCTCACCATCATTCAAACAAGCAGCTGGTTCTGTAGTTTCCTCAAAGCCGGCACATATAGCTTTCAACACCGCCTTTTTCTCCAACTTTCCTGCGATTACTTGTGTCAAGACAAGCATGACATCGATGCTATAGAAATGGTCTCTCAAGACTAACCTCGATATTGTCGATTGTTAACAATAAGGGTAGGCAATATGGTAACATCTCCTCTGGAGCCTTTTCCAATCTATACAAAAACACTAAGACATTAAAAGCGACGTACACACTAAGAGAAGAATTGAAGGTATCGTGTGTAACAAGTGATCCACTAAAAGTTCACCAAGAATGCTATCATAGTTCAGGCAAAGAAAAAGCATTAGTAGAAAATTTGACCTGAGCATCTTGCTCCTGTTTCAAAACAGGACTATCAGAATCAGCATTTGGGTCTCCCATACACTGCTGAATCTTCTTGATGTCTAGACCTGCTCAAAGAACACACATTATATTCAAAGGCAAAACAATACATTAATTCTTCATATACTGCAACACACCTTACAAACAACAGTTATACACTCCTTTGTGAAATTTAAGGTGCCCTCTTTGAGAATGGGCATGAACAATATATGTCGGACAATTTTTCTTGCATAGGGCCAAAGTTGTTTATAGATATGAGTCATCCCAGTGGTTGGATAGGAGCATAACAACGAAACAATAAAGCCTGTATCCCCGAGACTTGGGGTCGGCCATATAAATCATTTTCTCCGTTTCTCTCTTAAATGTCCGTTACTTTATTATATAAGCAAGTATAGTTTGAAAAGAACAACAAATATCAAAGATAACCAATTAGCTATAGTTAAGTTAAAATCTCAAGATGACCTACCTAAAGACTTGATAACAGTGTCAGCACACTCTTTGTTATATTTTTTCTCCTTCATTGGACACCTTATGTGAAAATCAGTAACATAATCCCACCAAACCCAGGGTCTTTTACTTTCGTTTGCAACTCTATATACACAGAGCTGTCTCAAATTCTCAATAACCACATCCTTTCCTTCATAACCTGTGCTGAAATCCTGCTCAGGATCAGGTGCACAATATCTTCCATGATTAATGCATTGGGACTTGCACTGTTTACTAAGAATGAAAGCATGAGGACAGAACCAGGTGATATAGTGGGGCGTAAACTGACTGTAACCACCCTTTTCAAGTATTTGTGCTGCACCCTTAAAGTCTTTTACAAAGTCCATCAACATATCGCATTTAGGACCACACTCATCATTGCTACTAGTCCACAACTCATACTCCACACGGTCATCTGGATGAGGCACAGCTTCTCTCCAGTCAAGATTTACAATGACCATTTCACCACTCTTGACAGCCTCCTTCAGTTGTTCACCAAATTTTTTATCAATGAGCGCAGAGGGAATCGTTATATTCTGAATATATTTTGCAGCTTCATCCTCCTCTTTGGGCAAATCCATGGTTATCAGTGCTTCATTAGTGTCATCTACAACCAATACCGCTGAAGCACCAGCATTCTGCGCGTTCCACACTTTCTGAGCAAAAAAACAATCTGTAAGCAAAAACAATAGTCAGAAAAAACAAAATGAGCGAAATTTAACTCTCCGACAGAAAAAAGGTATTTGATTGTATAGTCAGTAATCCCTAAAGAAAAATACAAGAAAGTGACTTATAACAAGGTATAAGTATGCGTGAAAGTCCACTGGCAAAGGAAAGAAGCACGTTCATGCAATTATTGTCAAAAGAAATTGGTTCCAGGATCTGGTGCTCAGCCTGTGGATATTTCTGAATTTGATGATTCAGAACTATGTTGTGTTTACAATTTGAAGATGATGTTTTAGTATAATTTTCTATTGTAACAAGAGTGAGGCCCGTTGTCTACTTGTTTGGTGGATTTTGTGGCGTCGCTCGGATCCAATTACTAAATGTACTCGGTTCATGAGGAAAAACGAATTTGGCCCGCATTTAGAACTCGTTTCGAGTACCAACCTTGTTCTCAAAAAAAAGGAGGAAAAAGAAGAGAGAATTCACTTAGACCTTACAATATGTCCTGCTATTTATACAAACAGATGTAATACTCAAAAAAGATTTAACTAAAATATCAAGTGATCCATAGATCCTGTTGTTCATGGTAACTATTAGCAAATTCCAGAGGATAGTGAATGTGCATCAAACGAGAGCTATCAAAAAACATGCAGCATGTGACTTCATTAATATTCAAACTTCTGTCATTATGAAACAAGGGAAGACATTGATTAATGAACGGCATATCAATTGACGATACCAAACAGAAGTATGCATAATCAACGAAGTACCTACTAAAGAAAAATATAAAACACCAAATTAAAGAATGTTTGCATCTTGTTATATCGTAGGTTAATGTATTACAATCTTTCTTCTCTTAGACAATATATATTACAAGCTTTCGGCTGGGGTCTGTTAGTCAGGTTGGCATAAACGCGGTCAAAGACAGATGAGCTATCATTCAGAGACAACTTTAAGAAATCGTTAGGCACCTCAGATGATGCGGTTGGGTATGTGTTTATCTATATGAGCAATGTTAGATGAAATATAACAACTTAGATACGATTGAATTCTAGTATCCATTAAAAAAAAGTGAGTTGGGAGTATTTACGCTTGTTTTAGACCCCATAAACAATCTGGTCTGGTTTACGTTAAACTGGATCTGACTTTTGGGTATAACCAAACAGATCAAGTAGGGCAGGGTTAGCTTTCGTTTTATTCAAATCATTTCCAGGGTTACCCGAGATAACTAGATCATTCTCCGCTGTGATGTATCAACCAACGTAAAGCATAGAGCTTCTTCTTTTTTTGGTATAAAAAAACAAACAAAAGAAGACACCTCTTTGTTTGTATGTGCTTCACTGTCGTACATCTATAAACACTTCAAACAGTCTAACACCATGTAAAAAGCCCCTGGTGGTCAAAGGCCCTAGATTTCATACACCTTCATCGAGGAGGCACTAGACGTCATAGGCGCAGGGAATGGAAACAGACCCTAGAGCAAGCTATATGTATACGATCTCCTTTCACATTTAAACCTCAAAAGCTCAAACAGTGAAGTACGAGTGTCAAGGAATCATGAAAAACACAAGAAGTACAACATCGAAGACTTTATCCCAAATTCTGGACGTTGGCTACGGGTCCTTTTCTTCCGCTATGCTATCTTAAGGGACGTGCTCTCGTTACTAGCAAATGCCATATCCCTAATAAGCGCCTGAAATTTAAGTTTGTTTCCGTTACTAACAGTAGTTCTAGCAGGTCTTTTGACAAATATCGTACCGGTTAATCCTAACCCCTCCCCCACGTGCTGCGTACCGGTTCTCTATTCCAATTCCAGAAGCATCACACAAGTATAGTTGTCCTGTAAAGAAAGTTAGCTCATTGGATTCTTCTTCCTTGGACCATACTCTTAACATATTCTTTTCTTGCCCGTCGTCAATCTTCGCAACCAAGAACTCTTCTTCCGACGATCCAATCCTCTACTTTCTACTCGAATCCGAAAACCAAACTACCGAGAAATAATCGAACACAAATCCATCGAAACACCTTAGGGATGGTTAGTCGATCTCGATTTCGGAAGCACAGTGTGATAGTGATTTCAAAATCGAACAATGCTATAATCCGTTCCATACGTACATCTACGATCAATAGAGGCTCTACCGAAAAAGGAAATAAATGCCGAATTGATTACATAACCTCCGCGATCGATGAGCAGGAAAGTGGGGAGGGCGCCGGGCTTGGCCTTGAAGGAGCCGGAGCCGCCGGAGAACTCGTCGCAGGCGGCGGAGTTGCGCTTCGGGTACGCGACGGTCCCGGCCATGCTCCCGCCGTACTGCGGGATGCCGAAGTTGCCGATGGCGGTGTCGTGCCTCCCGCGCATTCCCTCCGGCGAGGTCACCATCAGGCTGTTCTTCTCCACCACGAACCTCCCTGAAACCGAGCCAACCAACAGAAACCCTAGGAAAAAGACCGCGTGAGCCGCCCTCGCCATCGGAGGACTAATGGGAAGGGTTGGTGATTTTCCGATGTGGGACTATGTTATGATGATGGGGGAGCAAAGTGGAGCTGATTTTTTTTTTAATTTTTTTTTCTGGTTTTGGGGTTATTTAACGGATCTTTGGAGTTTGCTATTGGGATAGGAAGTTGCTCCGAGAAAGGAAAAGAAAAAACAGAGAACGGATGGGAGTGATATTTCTCACTACCACCTACTTCTGACAGGATCCAACTACAAGTAAAAGGAAAAGGGTTTTTGTATGGGCACTACCAAAATTGCTAGGGGCTAGCTCAAAATTTTTCAAGTTTATTACAAATTTGCCATCCAAATTTTTTGCTAGGGGCTAGTCCAAGCACAACTATAAATACCAATTTTCATTTTCTCTCTCCTTCTTCTCTTTTTTTTTTCTCCCTCAACTATTTTCTTCCCTCCTTCTCTTCTCTTAGGTCATAGAATTAAAACCCTAAATTTTTTCTTTTCTCTCTACATTGTTGGCAAATTGTTCTCTCCCTCAACTCTAGGTCATTGACTTCTCCAAATTTTTGGTAAGTCATCGAACTATACTATGTTTCATGTTTTAAAGAAGAATTTCACATATTAAAGTTGAATTATGTGTTAAATATAGAAAAATATTGAACATGGATCAACCGGGACCATCAAACGTTCCTGCCACGTCCGAAGAACACGTTCCCGCCACGTCCGAAGACAACTTTGATGCATCGGAAGCTCTCTTGGTAACTACATTTGAACTTGAGCTTGGACCTAAACTTGTGCTGTGACACAGAGGACTGCCAACACTCAGGCAGTCCCGATCATAGAATAGGACTGCCAGAGTGGAGGCAGTCCTTCACAAAAGAAGGACTGCCAGGACCCTGGCAGTCCTACAAATAGGTAGGACTGTCATGGTCCTGGCAGTCCTTCTTTTGTGAAGGACTGCCTCCACTCTGGCAGTCCTATTCTATGATAAGAATACAGAGTTCTATTGCAGTCCTTCACAGAAGACGGTCTTGTTATTAACACAATTTGCTATTTATGGACACCAATCTTATGCATGGGCCTAATCTATGAAACCTATTTACTTTAGAATTTTGTCTAATTGTACTAACCAAAGAACATTTATTGTAGGACTTGAGATCTTCCGATTTGGCGGTACCGGCTCCAATTGCAGTCAATGTAGCCCATTTATTTTGGACCGATCTATGTTTTGAATCAAGCGAGGGTGCGGTACATTGGTGTCGAGAAGTCGGACGGGAAAACAACATTGTTCTAGTGATATCCAGATCGGCCCGAAATCGACCGGGACGACAAACTGTGGTGGTGGGCTGTGAAAGAGGTGGTGTGTTCAGGACGCACAAGAAAAACACAGTAGAAGTTAGCCAAAGTAAAGTTCCAAGAAGAAATATTGGAACGAGGAAATGTGGTTGTCCATTCACGATACATATCAGAAACTTAGAAGAGGGGAAATGGACAGTAGAAGTGAAGAATGGAACCCACAACCATGAGTTTGCCGAGACACTATTGGGTCATCCGTATGTCGAACGGTTGAACAATACGGAGAAGAAGATAGTCGAAGACTTGACCACCTCCGGAGTTGCACCGAGACAAATATATTCCGCCATACGACATGAAGATGAGAAGAACATGTCTACAATGAAGACAATATACAACGCCCTAGCTTCCTCAAACGCTGTCCGGACGAAATCAAGAATGGCGATGCAAGAAGTGCTCAAGTTGCTTGCCGATAATCATTATGTTGAGTTCCATAGAAGACACCCCCAGAGTAATGAAGTATTATCACTCTTTTGGGCTCATCCTGATTGCACAAATTTGGCCAGGTCCTTTGCCGACGTGTTAGTCCTTGATTGCACGTACAAGACAAATAAGTTCAAGATGCCTCTGTTTCATGTTGTCGGGTTCACCTCTACTTGGAAAACATTTCCAGTGGCATTTTGCTTCATGAAGAGTGAGAAGCTTGAAGACTACACATGGGCGTTGGAGAAACTGAAAACACTTTACACTGGTCATACACAGCCGTCAGTATTGGTTACCGACAGAGAGTACGCCCTTATTAATGCTATTCGCATTGTTTTTCCTCAAGCGGATACATTGCTATGCACTTGGCATGTCAATCGTAATATTCAAGCCCAATGTAAGTTGAAGTTTCGGAAGCAGGATGGTAAAATCGACATGCAGATTTTTGACGAATTCTACAATGATTGGAATTGTGTGTGGCGAACATCTACGATTGCCAGTTACGACGCCGCATGGTACTTGTTCAAGCAAAAGTGGGAGGCGAGGGAGCCGGCATGCATTTCTTACATCAAAGATTGTAACACCCAGATTTCTGAAATTGGGGTATTTTTGAAAATTTATTATTTTTATTATTTATTAGTGGTATTTTAGTCATGGTATGATTTTCTGGTGATTTTAGTTAAGTTAAACCATTTCTAAAGTCATGCTAAGTCATGACTTATGACTTTGTGATTTTGGTTAGTATAACTTAGTGTAAACCCTAGTTTTCTCTAACCTAGAAGTTGCCATGACCATGAGAGCTTAGCCATAGGCTTAGAATATCAAATTAGTGATTTTTAGCCTAAAGGGTATTTTGGTAATTTTCTAGAAATTATTTGGAATTATTTAGATCCATGTGTTTTTATTATTGTTTAATTATTGATTAGTGTCATGTTAGTCCCTAACCTAGTTTAGCACTAATCTAGAGGTTAGCTACTAACCTAGAATGACTAAGAGGATAGATATTGGTCATGGTTAAAGTGAGATAAATATCTAGATATTTATCATATGATATTTTGCTTGATTTATGCAAAATATCAAGCCTTTACCATGAAAGTCCTTGCCTTAACCTAGAAGCAAGCCTAGGACACCCCCCCTTGCTATGGTCGGCCATAGGGTACCCCTACCACTACACACCATCCTATATTAACCCATGGTATCATTCATGAACAATTTTACATGAAATTAAACCTAGAAAAATCCCTTTTCTTCAAACACCCATAACTTGATCAATTTTGATCTAAATCACCTCTAGTCTTTTGCATTGGACTCCCCTATACTAGAGGGTACTAGTTAGGGCCTGCTATCAAGGAATTTGAAGGGCTTTGGGCATCACCAAGTGGAAGAACAACCCCCCCTACTTGGGTGTTTTCTTGATTTTTCACCAAATAGGTAAATGCTCTCAAACTTAGTTAAAACTCTGATTTTTCTTCATATTTGCATGCATCTAGGTACTAGGGAACTATAGGTCAAGTTTGGTAGGATTTTGAGTTGGTTTGGTGTCCGTATCGGACACGTATCCTAGGTTAGAAACCCGCGTTTGATGAAATGCCACAAAGAACTGGTTTTTATTAAAATGTGAAACAAAATATATTTTTGGGTAGCCCTAGATACCTAGGTCACACCCACACTTGACTGAACACGACACGGTGTCATTTTCGTGTCGAAAATTGACTTGGACACACTGTAGTGCCCCGTCCCGCAAAGTCAATCGGAGGAATCGAAACGCCGACGGCGTTCGGCCTTAGCCTTGCAACGGCTTGCTCGGAGACATCGCTCAGGTGGGGTAGTTTCGGTGAACTCTCCTCATCTTTGCCTTCACATAATAAATCGTGTTTTTAACTTGCACAAGTTAGGCTTGATAATAAAAGCTACGCATCCACATAGCTAAGGGAATAATCCCGACGGTTTGAATCGAGTTAGAACATGGAAAATGTCCCACGGTCGGCTTAGAGTTGGTGCACGGCGTGCTTTGAAAATGACACTCGGTCCTTCGTCCCGTGGCTTGGGAGAAGGAAAGTTGGTCTTCGGTGCTAAGTTGAAAGTTAGCCTAAGTCATAGGCGTCGCCCACACAAATGCTTGCTAAAGCATGCCCGGTCCTGTCCCGCAAGGCTTGGCATAGCCTTTGCTCGTCCCTTGGGTTAAGTTGTAGGCTTGAGTGAGTTAGGCAAAATAATGCCGGTCGACCTAAGTTATTCTACGTGCTGTCCCGCTCATTCTGCGGTTGTCAAGATAAATAGTCCCACGACCCCAAGGCCCGTCATATGAAGTATGACTTGGGCGATAGCGTTGCGTAGAACACGAGTCGGTTTAGAGGCATGAGCCACGGTTGGTTCAGTGGAAAGTTAGCCACGGTCGGTCGATACTTAAGGAAACACGTTATGTTCAAGTTAAGTTGGAAGGCTATGCAGTAGCCGTTCCCTGAGTTCAACGAATGTTAAGTCTAAGCGATGGTTAGTCGCCGAGAGAAAATATGTCGGGACTGTGGTTCAGTCGCCGAGGCAACCCTGGTTTGGGGCTCTGCAAAAGAAGTGTGAAAAGAGGAAAGAGTAAAGAAAAGGAACTAAGTGATGATGATGAGACCATGCATTACGTTAAGTCTAGAAGTTAGCGTAGGCGCGTGGTCATGGACAACTTGTCGACAAGGGCGATGGTTTCTTCGAGCGGCAACCCGGGGCCACGGGACCGACTCGGCCTAGGAAGAAACAGGTTATAGCCGAGCTGGGTAATAGGCAATCGGTAAGACGGGGACTTGCATCGGGGCTCGCTACTTGCGTTGCAAGGGTCCCGTATTACCAGGCTATGTCCACGATGGCTAGTTAATGCCAGTGACCTTTCATATAGATATGTCGGCACGGGCGGCAATCCGTGTGTGTGCCTTTGGATTGAGTTGAATATGTATGAGTTAAAAAGACACAATGTCGGAGCCTAAGATTTGGCTACAGCAAAGGCGACGTGCTTCGGCACGAGATGTGGCGTCGAGTGTTAAGTTGTTGGCATAGAGTTGCATGAGTTAGGCTTGAGCTGTCGCGAGTTAAGTCGAAAAGGGCCGTAGGGCTAGTTGTGTGAAGTTACGTTGAGTCGTTGGGCTCGGCCTCGAAATATGAGGCACGGCTGCGTTATCACAACACAAGTGTAAGCGAGACTAAGACAAGGAGGCGCTGCCTCGGAGATATTGAAGCACGAATCGAGTTATGGCACGACCGAGTCGTTACGTCCCAGAGTTTGGCACGAAAGATAAGTATGAGTCGGTGCGTTGACAAGGCAAGCACGAGAAAGGTCTAGAGGCGAGGAAATGGAGTCCTTCGTGTAGTTGCGTCTCTGACTTTGGCCGTAAGGCGGACACGACTTGATAGGTTAACGTTGTGGGCACGAAAAGTGGTCTAGAGACAAAGTATGAGTTAACGTTGACATTGCAAGCACGGGATGGTTCTGATACACAAGTTGCGCTAAGGCGCCGGTCCTAAAACTGATCCTAAGACAAGAATAGAAAGACAATCGAAAAAGGGTTTATGTTACACAAAGTAAATGAAACGTGTAGGTTTTGTATGGGTGGGCGAGAAGCTCACTCCACCAGTACAGTGGTACTGACACCCACACAGTGTTTCATGTGCAGGCACAGGTAGAAGCTCGTGGCACGGAGCTTGCTTGGATGCGTCGAGGCACAGAGTTCCTTGGCAAGTCGAAGCGTGCGGTCGCGTGATCTGAAGACTTATACAGGACATAATGTATGGACATCGCCTTCCGAAGCTTCCGCTGGAGTCAAGACTTGTAATTGAGAGAATGAGAGAGAGCTGAGTGACTTGTAATGTGAGCTTGAGTGAGCACGAGAGACATTGTAATTTGGCCTTGCGCCCACAATTGTAAATCTTATACTCATATCAATAAAGAGTTTTTTTGGAATGAATTGTGTTCATGTGTTCTTCTTTAAATTCCGCTGCTATAAATCAATGTCTCTGCACGGGACTTCTGTGCGACGACCCCGTCGCAGCCGCTGAAATCGGCCGTTATGGAACCCGCCTTGCATGAGCGCAATCTAGGCTCGTGCGGCATCACGCCTTAGCGAGGACGATCGCTCCTACGGGAGCGGGGCGTGACATAATGGTATCAGAGCACGGCTTTACGTCCTTGGACTACCGATTGAATTCTTTAACTTCGATGTTTTCGCAAGACTCTGTTGCTTCCGCAAGTTGTTATCGTTGGGGCGCTCTCTCTCGATTGTCCCTCGGCATGTCCATACAATAAGTCTAAATATTTTCGAAAGCTCGTACAAGCGTTCACTCAAACGCATCGATAGGCAAGGCCTTTGTGCCGAACGTTGCAAACTTGACTCGATTGAAAACACGTGCTAATGTTAGCAAGTCGCGCGTGTGCCCGAATAGTACTACGTCGACCTTAGCAAGTCGCATGCATGCCTAATTAATCCAAACGTCGACCCTAACAAATGAGCTTGCAAACTCAACATTTAGTCCGCACGGGATAGCTATGCACACGGCCTTTTGGCTAAGTTGTGTTTCGCGTTGCGCACCTTGACCCTTGGTGCAAATGAGTCGCGAACGATATTAAGTATCGTTCGGTCGGGAACGGAGATACACTTAGAGTGTCTATCGATAAGAACGCTATCGGACTAATGCTTAGGCATACACGGAAGATTGATTTGGATTTCGAGGAAATAGTGCGAACATCTTAGCGCGTCGATACGACGCGAGCAACTACGCTAGCGATTCGTCGAACGAATCTGAAGGATATCTTAGCGCATGACGCGAATGTGATTGAGGACTAGATCTTATGGCTTGAATCCGAGCGGTGTATGTGATAGGTTCGGAGAAGAATAAGAATGAGTGTCGACGACTAGTCGAGTGGCTCGAATCCGAGTGGTGTATGGTTTGACTTGGAAATTGTTCGAGTGAATATTGAGGATTACGAGTATGTCGGCGAGGCGATGCGATCGTGCAAAGCTTTAGAACGTGTCACGCTTAGTTGGTCGTGACTTCGAATGTCCCGAACGAGCATCTCGTTCGGACAACTTGTGAATGGGCAACGCGAGTTAGAAAACGTTTCGGAACGATGAATGAAATTGAATGGTCTTGATCGAGGAAACTTAGAGGATCGTGCGTGCGATATCGGATTGATGCAACTGAAATGTGACTTGAGTTTTGAATAACGATCTTGAAACGAGCTGGAGGAAAAAGCGATTGAACTTGATCTTGAGTATTAAGAAAATGGTGGAATATCCAACTCGGACAACAGCATCAGCGCACGACTCGAAATTGGTTGCAAAGGAAGATCGTCAGGTTACGCATATCGTCGATGGTATTGAGGCGTATCAAAGATCGATATGCGATAACTCGGGGGTACTCTGACTCGGCAAATGACGATCGTGCAAATGTCATTGTTCCGATGGATGCTATAATCGGGATGTTAAAATGTGTCGAGGAAAAGATAGACTTGGCTCGAGGATTTTCTAAGTTGAATGAATGACGATCGAACTTGGCTTGGATGAAAACTGGAATGTTTGGATTTGCTTTGTCGATAACCACAACGTTGACGTTCTTGTCTTATGCGAGCGCTACTCCAGCCTCGCATATGCGTCACGCCGATTAGGGCGATCACTCTGCGTGAGCGCTGGTATGGTGATTCATACAGCGGAAGTGGTCGAACTTGCACGGTGCGACAATTTGTGCTTCGACTTATGGTTTGACGCGAAGATAGACTCAAGATTGAATTGGTGTGCTTGATGATTAAGTTTGAGGATTGAGTAGGTCCAATCCGTGTATCGAGAATGAATGAGTCTAAAACTCAAACAAGAGTTACGCCCCGATGAGAATGATTATTCCGTGGGAGCGTTGCGTGGTGATTCACGAACCGCCGTGGATAATCGGACTCGCGTGAGATTGGGGCACGACGTATTGTCGAGCTAGATAACCTCGTGATCGAATGCATGAATTGGTTAGAATTGGTGATTGAACGGATTTGAATTCTGCGCAACGAACGCATTGATGCGAATAGGTGATCGTGCTTGATGTTTAGAAATCTGAGTGACGCGAGCTTGGGTAGAAGACCCCGTATGATCGACTTTGGTTTGACCCTAGGATTGGGGTCAGTATTGGCATTATCGTTGGAGAACTATGATTCCAATCCTGACATTGACTTAGCCTCGAAAAGAAATGGCCTATGCGGTTAGGCGAGACGCCCTGTTTCATGAGTTATCAATCGAAGGATTGATCTTGAGGATTGGAATGGATAGATGGCGTGGATCACGAATATAGGAAACCCTGCTCACGAGATTCGGCTGACATGCATATATTTTGGGACGCTGGGTATGTGCACGATGCGACTCGAGTGAGAATGACAAATTCTTTATCATGCGGCTTGGTTGAATGCATGCATTTTGGGGACGCTTGGAATGCGTGCACGATCCAGCCAAGTGATACGACGAGTTCAAGCAAGGCTTGAAAGATGGGAGTGTGTCGAGACCTTGAAATCGCGTTAAAGGAAAAGATGGATAGTCGTACGAGCGTGGCTCGGAATCGTAGGAACGCGTAGGCGAAATGTGTACGATTAAGTCTTGGCCATAGAAATGGTAGGATGACTTGCCCTCAGGAAAGTCTCGAGGACGAGACTTGTTCTGAGTGGTGTATGTTGTAGTGCCCCGTCCCGCAAAGTCAATCGGAGGAATCGAAACGCCGACGGCGTTCGGCCTTAGCCTTGCAACGGCTTGCTCGGAGACATCGCTCAGGTGGGGTAGTTTCGGTGAACTCTCCTCATCTTTGCCTTCACATAATAAATCGTGTTTTCAACTTGCACAAGTTAGGCTTGATAATAAAAGCTACGCATCCACATAGCTAAGGGAATAATCCCGACGGTTTGAATCGAGTTAGAACATGGAAAACGTCCCACGGTCGGCTTAGAGTTGGTGCACGGCGTGCTTTGAAAATGACACTCGGTCCTTCGTCCCGTGGCTTGGGAGAAGGAAAGTTGGTCTTCGGTGCTAAGTTGAAAGTTAGCCTAAGTCATAGGCGTCGCCCACACAAATGCTTGCTAAAGCATGCCCGGTCCTGTCCCGCAAGGCTTGGCATAGCCTTTGCTCGTCCCTTGGGTTAAGTTGTAGGCTTGAGTGAGTTAGGCAAAATAATGCCGGTCGACCTAAGTTATCCTACGTGCTGTCCCGCTCATTCTGCGGTTGTCAAGATAAATAGTCCCACGACCCCAAGGCCCGTCATATGAAGTATGACTTGGGCGATAGCGTTGCGTAGAACACGAGTCGGTTTAGAGGCATGAGCCACGGTTGGTTCAGTGGAAAGTTAGCCACGGTCGGTCGATACTTAAGGAAATACGTTATGTTCAAGTTAAGTTGGAAGGCTATGCAGTAGCCGTTCCCTGAGTTCAAAGAATGTTAAGTCTAAGCGATGGTTAGTCGCCGAGAGAAAATATGTCGGGACTGTGGTTCAGTCGCCGAGGCAACCCTGGTTTGGGGCTCTGCAAAAGAAGTGTGAAAAGAGGAAAGAGTAAAGAAAAGGAACTAAGTGATGATGATGAGACCATGCATTACGTTAAGTCTAGAAGTTAGCGTAGGCGCGTGGTCATGGACAACTTGTCGACAAGGGCGATGGTTTCTTCGAGCGGCAACCCGGGGCCACGGGACCGACTCGGCCTAGGAAGAAACAGGTTATAGCCGAGCTGGGTAATAGGCAATCGGTAAGACGGGGACTTGCATCGGGGCTCGCTACTTGCGTTGCAAGGGTCCCGTATTACCAGGCTATGTCCACGATGGCTAGTTAATGCCAGTGACCTTTCATATAGATATGTCGGCACGGGCGGCAATCCGTGTGTGTGCCTTTGGATTGAGTTGAATATGTATGAGTTAAAAAGACACAATGTCGGAGCCTAAGATTTGGCTACAGCGAAGGCGACGTGCTTCGGCACGAGATGTGGCGTCGAGTGTTAAGTTGTTGGCATAGAGTTGCATGAGTTAGGCTTGAGCTGTCGCGAGTTAAGTCGAAAAGGGCCGTAGGGCTAGTTGTGTGAAGTTACGTTGAGTCGTTGGGCTCGGCCTCGAAATATGAGGCACGGCTGCGTTATCACAACACAAGTGTAAGCGAGACTAAGACAAGGAGGCGCTGCCTCGGAGATATTGAAGCACGAATCGAGTTATGGCACGACCGAGTCGTTACGTCCCAGAGTTTGGCACGAAAGATAAGTATGAGTCGGTGCGTTGACAAGGCAAGCACGAGAAAGGTCTAGAGGCGAGGAAATGGAGTCCTTCGTGTAGTTGCGTCTCTGACTTTGGCCGTAAGGCGGACACGACTTGATAGGTTAACGTTGTGGGCACGAGAAGTGGTCTAGAGACAAAGTATGAGTTAACGTTGACATTGCAAGCACGGGATGGTTCTGATACACAAGTTGCGCTAAGGCGTCGGTCCTAAAACTGATCCTAAGGCAAGAATAGAAAGACAATCGAAAAAGGGTTTATGTTACACAAAGTAAATGAAACGTGTAGGTTTTGTATGGGTGGGCGAGAAGCTCACTCCACCAGTACAGTGGTACTGACACCCACACAGTGTTTCATGTGCAGGCACAGGTAGAAGCTCGTGGCGCGGAGCTCGCTTGGATGCGTCGAGGCACGGAGTTCCTTGGCAAGTCGAAGCGTGCGATCGCGTGATCTGAAGACTTATACAGGACATAATGTATGGACATCGCCTTCCGAAGCTTCCGCTGGAGTCAAGACTTGTAATTGAGAGAATGAGAGAGAGCTGAGTGACTTGTAATGTGAGCTTGAGTGAGCACGAGAGACATTGTAATTTGGCCTTGCGCCCACAATTGTAAATCTTATACTCATATCAATAAAGAGTTTCTTTGGAATGAATTATGTTCATGTGTTCTTCTTTAAATTCCGCTGCTATAAATCAATGTCTCTGCACGGGACTTCTGTACGACGACCCCGTCGCAGCCGCTGAAATCGGCCGTTATGGAACCCGCCTTGCATGAGCGCAATCTAGGCTCGTGCGGCATCACGCCTTAGCGAGGACGATCGCTCCTACGGGAGCGGGGCGTGACACACACTGCCAGGACACAGCACAGTGCACACTTAATCCCCTGCTACCTCACCTCTCGTACTCACTGTACAGTGCACTAGGACACGAGATTTTTGACACGGACACGGGGGCAATGTCTGCGAACATGCCCCCAAAATTTGGTGTCGCCTCGTGTCGTGTCGAGTGAGAAAACTCACTCGCACTGGACACGGGCTGTCAGTGCACACGCGCGCGAGGGCAACTTCGAGCGTGTCGTGTCGCGCGAACACGACACTTGGGTGCCTCGTAATGACACCATCGTGTAGCCCTTCATGTGGCGTACACGTGGACACGAGCACGTGGTACGTCGTGTCCTGTGTCACGAGCACGAGGCACGTGACTCACCGCACGACGCTGTCTGAAACAGTGTGTAACAGTCGAGTTTCCTCGACTGATACGTGTCTCGTGTCGACTCTGTGAGACACGTGGACACCGTGCAGACACACTGACACATACCCCTAGACCTACCCTACCTACTGACACGACCACGAGACACGAGGACGTGTATGTCGTGTCCTAGGGCTAGCTGCACGCGTGCACGACGCTGTGCACGCGTGGGTGTATCAGTGTTTACCCGATTCGGGTTTTGAGTGATTAGACACGTTGTGTCGTGTCATGGTGTAGTGTCAGGATCCCTAGACACTAGAGGACACCTAGGGGCTCAGTTACCAACCTAGAGTTTCGAGCCTTAGCTCGGTTTTGTTTGAGAAAATAGGATTACCTAGTTTCGATACACAGTGCACAGTTTTCAGTTTTGGATTTTTCCCAGTTTTCAGAAATGAATTTCAAACCTATTTTTGATCTGATATATACATGTATTTATATGTTTTTAGTATATAATTATGTAGTATATATGTATGTGTGAGTGTGGGTGAATTTTGAGGGTATTTGGGTGAGTGAATAGGTAGTTGTATATATATATACATATGTATGTATATATGTAGGCTGTGTGTGTGTGTGTTTGGGTCTGGGTTTGGGTTCCATAACCTGGAACATCCCCCCCCTTCTCTGTCCAGACCTCACTCTCTCTCTTTCAGTCTCCCTCTCTTTCACTCTCTCTCTCTCACTCTATGTCCCCCTCTCTATGTCTCTCTATATATATGTAATACATATATAAGTTTTATATATATATATATATATATGTATATATATATATATGATATATATATATATATATATATATATGGTATCTATATATAGGTACCTATATGATATATGTGTATACTTAGTCTATAGGCCTATATAGTTATGTGTATGTATATATATATGTAAGATATATATATGTGAGTGTGATTGTATTATTATAGAGTATTCACATATATTGATATATATATGTAGTAGGTAGACTATATATCTATATATATAGATATATATATATATATGACTTATAGATATAGGTTTATGAGGAAACCTATAGGTTATATAGCCTATGGCCTAGGTTACAAGCCTATGGCATTAGAGGCTAACCCAACTAACCCTAATGACCCAAAACCCAACTTGTTGACCCTTGTTGACTAAGGGTTGACCAAAGTCAACCTTAGGTCAAGGTTGACCTAATTGACCTAGATTTGACTAGGACTAACCTAAAATGACTAGTTTAACTAGTCTGACCTAATTACCTTGTTGACTGGTCTTTGTTTGACCTAATTACCTTACTGACTGGTCTTTGTTTGACCAATACCTTAGTTGGTCTAAGTTTGACCTAGACTTGACCCAGATTGATCATGTTGACTAGTATTTGACTTGTCTGACCTTGTTTGACTTCATTTAACCTAGTTTGATTTCCTGTGACCTAGTATGACTTCCTGTGACCTAGTTTGACTATTAGAGTTGACCCAGAGTTGACTTTTGACCAGATTGACCTAGAATCATGTAGTATGCATTGTATACTTTATTTTTACCATTGTGGATACATTGTGACTTGTATTGCTCTGATTAGGAGCCATACACCTCTCCTCAGACAGTATATCTTCTTCAGACATTCAGTTATCAGGCGAGTACATTCTCTGACCGTTTCATATTTGCCAGGATTTATATTCTTGCTCTAGATTACTTTACTTGATACTGACACGATTGTTATCACGAATTGGTACTATATGGATCTTTTCATGAGATGTTATCCCCCTCGGGAGCATCAGATACAGCATGTTGTGCTTTTCACTATCATCATGTATCTCTATGCTTTCATAGATTCACGAATCGCTTGTGACTTATGTACTCTCATGATTCACAGAGCCTCTCATGAATCTCCCATTTATGGGCTTACCACGAATCTTAACATAACCTGAATGGATCCTTGTGTATTGATTGGGGATGGGGGAGTGGAAATAGTCATGTGGATATTACCCCAGTAGCTATAGCCATGAATCACTCTTAGCTGTAGCCATGAATCTCCTATGCCATTTCACATGTCTATATTTTACTCTGACTCACTAGACACTGCTAGTTCTCTATATACAGTAGATATTTCATTACAGTTATCTCTTTTGCTACATGTATCTTCTTTCAGCATTTCATGTATTTTACTCTATTGCATGATTTATATCTCCTATCATACTATGCACTGCGTGAGATGTATTGTGCTCGTTCCCGTCCTGATTGGACCTGTTGAAAATATTACAGAGGATGAGGATGAGGCCCTGGTGTCTACCTATTATGGAGCAGGACTAGATGACACTTATGTTGTGGACCCTCAGCAGGATCCACCTGCAGCTGAGGATGTTGTTCCAGTAGTCTAGACCAGTTTAGTCTAGGCAGTCTTTTCTATATTTACTTTTTGTCTCACATCTGAGTTGTATTTTGAGATGTTGAGTTATGTATAGACTCTTAGACTTATTGTATTATGAGTTAACATTCTGATGATTATGTTATCCTAGACACTTGGGTTTATTTCATCTATTGTACTGTTCTCTTTGAGTTACCATCTGTCTGTCTATCTTCCAATTCTCTACCTAGATGTGATTGAGTTGTTTCTGTTTGTCACCTCCACTCGGAGAGTATAAACTGTACATGTACTTTATATTGTTAGATGATTAACCTAGGACAGCGTTCTACCGCCGACACTACGGCGTAGGCTGGACGTACCCACTTCTCGTGCCCTTACTCTAGGGTGCGGGTCATGACAAAGATACATGGCTTGAACCGCACAAAGAACAATTCGACTTAGCATGGTCGAATATGGTGAAGCATTACGGCACGACAACTACCAACCGTGTCGAAGGAGCACACTCATTATTGAAGAGGCACCTAAAATCATCTCTCGGCAACTTCGTCTCTGTTTGGTAAGCTATACATTTATCAGTAGACCGGACGGTGAATGAAATTAAGGCATCATTTGAGATGAGTTTGAATATAGTCAAGCATGAGCATAGAAAGGAAGTACTCTTAAATGCTTTAATGCGCGTGGTATCTCACAAGGCGTTGGCCTTAATAGCTGATGAGATTGAAAGATCAAAGTTTGTCGGACTTGATCCCGAGGTTTGCGGGTGTGTACATCGACATACATTGGGCCTCCCTTGTGCACATCAAATTAATGAATATCGCCGTGAATCCATTCATATTCCAGTTGAAGCAGTCGATCAACGTTGGAGGCAGTTGTCTATGATGCATGTGGTGAAGACGGACGATGATTTCTTCTCTTTGCCACAACTGAAACTTCTCCACGCAAGGTGGTTAGCATCAGTAGCAGCGGAGCGGCAGTCCATTGAGCTTAAAATGCAAGAACTTGCATGTCCGGTCACTACTACAATGCATGAGCCGACCGTTGTTTCTAATCCTAAAGGCAGGCCTCACACAAGATTGACTAGTTCACAGAAGAGAAGGCTGGAGTCAACTAGGAGAGATCCATCGCACTTTGAGCATGTTGAACGAAGCTTACAGCAACCTTCGCCTACACGGAAGGGCAAGCTTGTCGTTCGCCGAAAAATGGAGAAAATGGATACAGTTGCAAGCCAAACAACGAGTTTGTATATTGACAAATTTCAACCTGCGCTTCGAAGTTACATTTGGTCTATTGTCGATGTCCCCGGTGATGGCCATTGCGGATTTCATGCCCTTGCAATGCATCTTGGTTATGATGACAAAGACGGATGGAGACGGGTGAGGCAGGAGATGTACGAGGAGTTAGAGACTCGTCTTCCATTCTACTCCCGCATCCTAAGCGAAGAAACGGTTGCAAGTTTGTTGTTAAGTATCCCTTGTACCGACAGTGTTACCGGGACAGACCACTACATGTCAGTCCCGTCTGCCGGCTATCTATTTGCTAATAGGTACATGATACCTGTTGTAATTATCTTACCGGATATTAACAATACATTCTTTCCGATGTGTGCTCCTCCGACGGACCACGGAGTGTCTAACCTATGTACTATAGGTCTGATCGGGGATCACTTCGTTGTACTAAAGATGATCGCTCATTCTCCGATTCCTCCACATTCAACAGTTTGGTACAAAAGAGCACCGGTCGAAGCCATCGCTTGGACCACACCTTTCGTTGAGCAGATCAACCATTGTAAGAGGTTGTTGAAGATTGAGGAGCCAAGAGACTTACCTGCTGACCACTACGACGTCGAAATCGACTAAGCAGATGGGGAGGACGGTCGACGGCTATGCGGCCGAGTTTTTCAGACTCAGTCGATTTGCTCCCACCTTGGTGGCAACCGAGTTTGACAGAGCGCAGAGGTTCCAGCAGGGACTTCACCTGGAGATTATATTGGCAGTAGAACAGTTCGAGCATCAGACCTATGATGCGGTGTTGCGAGCAGCGAGGAGGCACGAGTATACCTTCCAGAGAATAGTGGACAGGACCGGAGGTCGGAAGCGGTCCCATAGTCAAATGAATCAGTCTTCAGCCCCAGCCCCGGCAGCCAGGGCTTTGACTATTGGAGCTTCGAGGCGAGCAGCTTCAGTTACGTCGGACCAGCACTCAACCCCGACGTACTCCCAGCAGAAACAGAAGCAAGTGCAGTCTTCCGCCGTGGGCTGTTCTTATTGTGGAAAGCCTGGACACGTGGTAGCGGAGTGTCGCAAGGCGTTGGGATTGTGTTTATTGTGTGGAGCACCGGACCATAGGGTGGGGTCCTGTCCATTCAGAGTTGATTCAGCATCGACAGTATCTAGTCCCTCGGTTAGGGGACCAGCACCAGCACCAGCACCAGCTCCCGTTCACCAGCAACAGCAGTTCCCGTTCCCGAGGCCATTGTCGACTCAGGCCCAGACTTTTCAGCAACAGAACCCGCGGCAGTTTGCCCTAGCCCAGGCTCAGGTTCAGAATCGGCCGAGAGGTATATGTGTCCTCTCATCTTGCTTTTCTGCCGTCATTATGCGGGGTACATGACATATTTCATGTATCCTAATTGCGACAGAACATCCCGGACCCGAGCCATATCCTAGGTCATTCGAAACTGGTTATTGGTACCAACCTTTTCGTATGGGAAGAGGCCCGTGTTCATGTTTGACCAAAGAGAGAGACCTCAAGCGCAAGACTATCAGTTCAGTCTGTGTTGCTTAGGGTCATCCCTCTTTGGGAGAGTCAAACTTGGGAGCATGAGGATGATATCTGATCAGGTCATCCCGGCTGGTTTGACTCGTAAGGTGTAATATCTTCCTTATGCCTTACGCTTCGAATCCTTGCTTGCATGAATGATTGTATTATTGATTGGTAGTGGTAGATTGCCTCTGATAGAATAGCTTTCCCTTACATCTCTAGCCTCTTGATTAAATTCCGAGGACGGAATTCTTTTAAGGTGGGTAGGATGTAGTGCCCCGAAATTCGTGATACGTATTTTATACGTGTTCGTATTTCTGACCCGTATTTCTCATTTTCTTTGATTAGTTAGTTGTGGTCTATTTTCATATTTAGCATTGTGATTTAATTATCATTTATCATTCATCGATTAATTTTTTTTTTATTATGGAGCTTGGTTTTATTTGGAGAGGAGAGGATTGGGTTGGCTCGGTTTGGCCTGGCTTGGTTCGGATTGGGCTTGGATTGGTTTGGCTTGGTTTGGGCTAGCATGAACCCCTACCTACCACCCTACTATAATATCAACTTCCCTTTTCTCTCTCCTTTTTATTTCATTTATTTCCTCCATCTTCTTCTTCTTCTTTCCTCTACACACCACCAACCTAGGCAAGTTGCATCTTGCTATCACTTGAGGGCTATATTTTATTTGTCTAATAGCTTTATTAGCTCATTTTAAGCAACATTAGAACTTGGGTTTTCTCCATTTGGAGCTTGGAATTTTGTAGATCTAGAATTGAAGTATTTTTGGATTTTGGTGGTTTTGATCTATCAAACTTCCTTGTTTTCTAGTTTTGATGGTTCCATGTTGTAGAGAATTTCATTCTACCTAATTTTGATCATTTGAAAGTTGGATTTGGACTTATTTTGACCAAGTTATGGACTTTTGAAGCTTTGGGTTCAACCATGGAGTTCTTGCTAATTTGGAGAAGACAGTGAGCAGTGCGCGAGCTTTTTAGCTTGCGTCACTGAGCTGTGCGCGCTCTTTAGCGCAGCGCAGTCTGGACCCCATACGCTGCCTTTTGGGAGCGTATGTTTTGCATACGCTCGCTTGCTTGACAATGAGTCGTATGGACCTCATACGCTGCCTTTTGGGAGCGTATGACTCGCATACGCTCGCTTGCTTGATGAGGAGTCGTATGGAGTTCATATGTTGTCTTGATAAGGAGCGTATGGACCTCATACGCTGCCTTTTGGAGCGTATGTCTTGCATACCCTGACCTGAGCGTACCCTGACCTGAGCGTACGCTGACCTGAGCGTAGCTTGACCTGAGCGTAGCTTGACCTGAGCGTAGCTTGACCTGAGCGTATAACTTTTGCACTGAGCGTATGGCCTCTGGCTGACTTGGTCTTATGTCAGCGTGTCAGTTTGGTTTTATTTTTCCTTAAGCTTGGATCTTCTGTAGCCCTGTATATTGATATTTTATTAGATATTTAACGTCCATTTTATATCCTTACGCCTTTTGTCCTGAACTTGATAATTACGAATTTATGTAATATGTTTGGTAGGGATAACTGAGCCTGACACGATAGTGACCCGTAGTGGTGCACTTCTGACATGAGTAACCTGACATGACCTGATAGTGGCCCGTCGTAGCGCACTCCTGACTAGTACACTTGACCTGATAACCTGGCATATTAAGTGAATTCTTGACACCGTGGGTGTTCCTGTTTGCTTGCTTGTGCAATCCACCAGTCTTGTCTCGCATCATGTCTAGGACATGTATCCCTGGTTCCCACGGTCAGGGGTACATATTGAAATAAACTAAGGTTAATAACTAGAATAGTTCACTAGTCATGAAGAGATGTTCCCCAGTTACAGGCGACCCCGTTATTCCGGCCGCAAATGTTTGGACTTGTAGCCTGCCGACGAGTAGGGCACATTTCCAGCCCACTGTTATGTGGGGCACTTTCTATTGTCACTTTAATGATTGAACTCTATTGTCACTCCAGAATGTACCAGAATTGATTGAATGATTGTCACTCCAGATTGATACTATAGCATATTGTACTCTCCATTTTCACTCTAGTGTATTGTACTCTCCCTGATTGTCACTATAATGTTCGCCTGGATAACCTGGGTAGCTGCAGGGCCTGTGACTACTTGGAGCATCTCATTGCATCTTGCTAGTAACTAGGATTGTGATAACCCTAGTTAGTTAATGTAGAAAGCCGTAGGCAATGATTGGCCGTGATTGCTTGGATGGAGTCTAGTCCAGTATAGTATTGTCTAGAATTGATTGATTGTAAGATTGTACCAGAATGATTGAATGCTTGTCACTCTAGCGTATTGCACTCTTCATTGTCACTTTTATCATTTTACTCTCTCATTTTCACCCTAATGATTGTCACCTTTAGCAATAAATGATCAGAGACTAAGTTCTATTCAGGCGAAGGGTTACAATCTCGGTCCTTGTTTGGTTTAAGGATTATAACCTGGCTTCCGGAATAGTACCTTCGTTTTCTCTTCATATATTGCCCAGCTATATTTTATTTAGCATGATTCTCCAGTTATTTTACGTCAATGATGCTTCTCTTAATTATTTTCCCTGATTGGGGCAAGTGCATTGGTAGTGCACAAACCTCAATCTGTGTTACTTATTGTTGTTTTCTTACATGTTGAATGATAATGATTTGTTGGTTTTAGTCCTTAAGTGAAGCCTCCTTTGTGGCACTTGCTCTTTCTGGGGTCTGACCCAGCTGGTTTTGTATGGCCAGATACCGGAGCAGCACCAAAGGATCTCCCTGCATTTCAGCCCGATGGTGGTCACCAGGCGTAACCAGGGCATCGAGTGGGTTCTTTTTGTTCTCCCACTGTAATATTATAAATTATTCTTTTGAGGCGTTTAGCCGACGAGCAAGTGTTAGCTCGATTGTACTTACTTACTGTCTGCCTACGGGCTGTAACATGATCGACAAGTCCCGGGGGTTGATCATGTATGACTGAACTCTTGCTAGTCCTCACATTTTGTAACGACTAGCTTCATGATCATTCCGAATATATAATGTATGGGACGCCTTACTATTGTGTATTTGGTGGTCTGACTTCTTGTAACTATTATTAGTTGGTTGAGATTGAGACAATAGGCTATTTTATGACCTTAAGAGACTGATGGATTGTAGTGAAACCCTCACATATCTAGACAGCCGTGACCGTATAGCGGTGTGGATTCCATTCCGTTATACGTAGCTGGCTATGTCTGCCCCCGCTCTCCAGTATTCTGGTTCTGGGGCGTGACAATTTTAGCATGTAGCGTTGTAGTTTGCGGGCATTCCTTACCCGCCCGGTTGATAGAATTTCCTGTCGGAAATTTCGACGTTATCTTAGGCATGGACTGGCTAAAAGACAGTCATGCGACAATAGATTGTCGTAGAGGGAGTGTATCTTTTGATATTCCAGGCATGAAGCGGTTCACCTTAGTCAGATCAGAGGCAACTCAGCAAGAACAGGGAGTAATAGCGACAATGGAAGAAGTTCAGATTCCGAAGGTAGTTGAAGAGTTTCTAGACGTATTCTCCGAAGAACTCCCAGGTATACCACCGGTTAGAGATATTGAGTTCAGTATAGAATTGGCACCAGGAACTAAACCGATATCAGATCGAGTTTACAGAATGGCGGATTCAGAGCAGGCCAAGGTATACCAGTATATAGAGGAACTGAAGGAGAAAAAGTTCATCCAAGCTAGCGTGTCACCATGGGCAGCACCAGTGGTACTTGTGGGGAAGAAGGATGGGTCATCCATATTGTGCATTGACTACAGGAAGCTTAACGCGGCAACATTGAAGAACAAGTACCCATTACCCAGGATCGACGACTTATTTGATCAGTTGAGCAAAGCTAGAGTTTTCTCCAAGATAGATCTTCGTTCAGGGTACCATCAGGTGAGGGTTCGGAAGGAGGACATTCCCAAGACAGCGTTCAGGTCGAAGTATGGGCATTATGAATTCTTAGTAATGCCGTTTGGTTTGACCAATGCTCCAGCAATATTCATGGATTTGATGAATCGTATCTTTATGCCATACTTAGACCAGTTTGTCGTTGTGTTTCTTGATGACATTCTCGTATACTCTGCTAGTGAAGAGGAGCATGAAGACCACCTCAGGAAAGCGTTGCAGGTTCTGAGAGAGAACCAGTTGTATGCCAAGCTCAGCAAGTGTGAATTTTGGTCGGATCACATTTCATTTTTGGGTCATATCATATCAGGAGCTGGAGTAGCAGTAGATCCCAAAAAGATAGAAGCAGTAGAAAGTTGGCCAGTACCCAAGACCGTAGCAGATGTACGGAGCTTCTTGGGATTGGCAGGATATTACAGAAGGTTTGTGTCAGACTTTGCAAGGCTTTCAGCACCCATGACCCGCTTGACCCGGAAGGATGTACCGTTCGTTTGGTCGGCAGAATATCAGGCATCATTTGAGACTTTGAAGCAGAAGTTGATATCAGCACCTATTCTTACATTGCCAGTTGGACCCGGAGGTTTTACAGTATATTGTGATGCGTCAGGTAAAGGACTTGGATGTGTCCTTATGCAACATGGAAAGGTGATAGCATATGCATCTAGGCAGCTTCGGGACCACGAGAAGAATTACCCAACTCATGATTTGGAGTTAGCGGCAGTAGTATTTGCTTTGAAGCTATGGAGGCATTACTTATATGGTGACCGAGTGGACATGTACACAGACCATAAAAGTCTGAAGTACATCTTTACTCAGAAGGAGCTGAACATGAGGCAGAGAAGATGGTTGAAGTTGATCAAGGATTATGACGTGGAGCTTCAGTATCATCTAGGCAAGGCGAATGTAGTAGCAGACGCTCTTAGCAGGAGAGGCGGCGCATTTATGTTAACAACACAGAGGCATATCTTAGAAGACCTTCATGAGATGGGCATCGAAGTTATACTTCCTAGTGATGTAGGAGTTCTAACAAGTCTGCAAGTTCAATCCGACTTGGTAGGCAGGATCAAGGCAGCTCAGGCACAAGACTCAAGGATTCAGAAGCTTAGGGCAGAATGTGAGTCAGAACTCCAGAAGGAGATGAGAATTCATGAAGATGGTACACTTAGGTTTGGATCACGTCTAAGTGTGCCTAGTGGAGATATCAGACAGGAGGTTATGGCAGAAGCTCACAGTTCTCAGTATTCTATTCATCCTGGAGGGACCAAGATGTACCAAGATATCAAGCAGCATTTCTGGTGGAACGGGATGAAGAGGGAGATAGCTAGATTTGTTTCCCGTTGCTTGGTATGTCAGCAAGTGAAGGCAGAACAGCAGAGGCCAGCTGGGTTATTGCAACCGCTTCCTATTCCGGAATAGAAATGGGAGCATATTACAATGGACTTTGTGACAGGTTTACCGAGATCACCAAGTGGTAAGGACGCTATTTGGGTGATAGTGGAACGACTTACGAAGGTAGCACATTTTCTTCCTTTCAGAGTAGGACAATCTACAGAAAAGTTGGCAGAGTTGTATATGCAACAGATAGTCAGGCAGCATAGAGTCCCTGTCAGTATTGTGTCAGATCGAGATACCCGTTTTACATCACATTTCTGGAAGAGATTACATCATAGTCTGGGTACCAAGTTAAGATTTAGCACGGCTTACCATCCGCAGACGGATGGGCAATCAGAAAGAACGATTCAGACTTTGGAAGATATGTTGTGAGCTTGCACTCTAGATTTTAGAGGGTCTTGGGAGAGTCACCTGCACTTAGTCGAGTTCTCATATAACAATAGTTATCAAGCCAGTATCCAGATGGCGCCATTTGAAGCACTATATGGTAAGAAGTGCAGGTCACCGCTTGCATGGGATGATATCAGAGAAAGGAAGATGTTAGGCCCAAAAATGATTATTCAGACGGTTGAAGTGGTTAAGGGAATTAGAGAGCGACTTCGAGTTGCGCAGGACCGGCATCGTCATTGGGCGGACCAGCATCATAGGCCGTTAGAGTTCTCTGTTGGGGACCACGTATTCTTGCGGATCTCACCTACTCGTGGGGTCATTAGATTTGGCGTTCGCGGGAAATTGAGTCCGCGGTACGTGGGCCCATTTGTTATCCTTGATCGGATAGGCGATGTTGCTTATCATTTATCCCTCCCGCCTTCGTTACGAGAGGTGCATGATTTCACGCCCCGATCCGGGAAATCGCTCGTCCTCGCTAGATTTAACCCGAATCATCGTCCTCGCTGGGGTGTGATGCCGCACGAGCCTGGAGTTGCGCTCGTGCAAGACAAGATAACAGGTTCACATAGAACTATCTCAAATCGATAACATAAGCAGCGGAAGGAAACAAGTAAAACATACGAATCTCTTTTATTCATATTGAACTGAAGGTTACAAAGGCTCTGAATAGCCCAACATAAAATGCCAATTGGCTACAACGCTCATGATCTCTCTAGCTCACAAAGGATTACATTGTCCCATACATTATGCCTCTGTATAACCACCAAGTAGTCTTCGGCCAAACATCTCCATGTCGCAAGTCCAAACGCATATGCGGTAGCTCCTCTTGAACGCCAAGGACTCCATGCCTCGACACGTCCAAGCCAAGCTCCGCCCCGAGCCGATCATAACCTGACCTGCACATAAACTAGTGGGGGTTTAGTGCTTTCGTCCTCGCTTCGCACTGATCAAGACACGCTCGCACCCAAACCAACACTCAATTCATTTAGTGGACATGCATCATAATTTGTGATCTTTCTATTTAGCCTTAGGATCAGTTTCATGGCAACAATCGATCGTATAGCAACATATCGTAAATGTGTTCCATACCGTGTTCCTGCAGCAGATACAGTTAGACATAATCTGAAATATAAACATAGTGTTCGTGCCCATCTCCGTCCCATTTCCTTAGCCTGCAGTGGTTAGAACTTAACATAAGCAAACATATGATTCATGCAACCGACCATTCATAAACATAAACATATGCGTAATGGGTGGCAGGCCCTGCGCCTGCACCCAGCTCTCATCTCAGCCCACCGGCCCTATCTATATGAAGGTCACGGTGTGTCGCACCGTAATGGACTTGGCATCTCTTATGTGTAAGCCTACAATCGCTTCGATACGGGTTGCTAGCCCAGTATCCGAAGGATCCCAAACTTACGGATATCATAGCTTATCACAGCACTGGACGGTCGTAATCCGTCCGAATGTTGTGCACCATAAATACCACACATAATTCCCTCCTAGGCCGAACGGTCCCGGCTTCCCGGCGTAACCGTTCGAGGAAAGCCGCACCCGTACACGGGCAATCCGAGTCCATTGACCATGCAATACGTACCATATCATACAATCCATAGCATACTAACCAATCTCGTATTCATAAACATAGTCTCGCACATAAACGGTTTCCCGTGCCATAAACGGTTTCCCGTGCCGTAATCATAATCTACCATTCATATGGGAAGCTCCGTCGGCGTTATGCCCCAACACATCCATATTGATGCACGATGCCCAACGGCTTAGTCATTTCGTACTCATAATCAACGCGTACCTCTCGTAAGTTATTCACATAGCCTACTTCCGTATTTACTTAGTCTTTTCGTTTCATAAGTACCCGAAGGCACGCTCAGCACCATAATCAATGTTCTACGCCTAGAGTTCAATGTTCTCGGAGCCGTGCACATGATGCACATCTCGATCTCATACTTTCAATGTTCTACCATCATGCCCTATCGCGACCCGTGCACTTGATGCACGTCGCTTCAATGTTTCGATTGTTCAATGTTCTATCTTAGTGTTCAACGCATACTTAGACACTTACTCGCCGATCCACGCTCGCTAACTCGATAACATATTACGTATACCATAACATATTTTATTAGACGTGAAGGAATAGGGAGAGATAGTCAAGAACCCGCCCACCTTAAGTCGATACGCCTTGCCGTCTCGCCGATTGAAGCGTCTCGCTTCCATAACTCGATCGCATAGCTAACTCCCGGACTTAGTCATTCCTTTGCTCCACTCGGTTAATTTGGCCTATCGTGCCCATGCCATAATCCGTTGCAGGGCCTCGATTTGGTTTCGCGGACACTTCATTGCATAAGGCAAAATGCCGACCTCTTATCGTCCAGCGTAGAAGCATAGCCTGCACACAAGATCAACTAACATCATCACTTGCTCGAACGGGACTTACACTTTGCATCGATTCGATTCATAGATTCCAACCGACTCAAAGCTTACCTTTGGCCAACGCAACACTTGCATCGATTCACATCGATACCTGATCGGGTCAATGTAACTCTTCGAGTCAACGACTCATCGTAATGCACCGATGCGGAGCGGGGCATTACATAATATACCACTCAAAATCAGGTTCGTCCTCGAACCGAAACCAACACTTAATCCAAGTGCCTCGCATAGATCGCTTCACGATCTCGTGCTGCTATCGTTAGAATCATACAACTCAGTCTGGATCATACACATATTTTAGGCGTCCCACCAATATATGCATTTCAGCCAAGCTTAGTTGTAGGATATCGGGACAACTAACAAACTCAACTTAAATCCTCAAGCATCCATCGGTCCGTACTCGACTTAGTCATATCTTAGCGCCTATTCCCAAAATACTCTTCGTATGCATCATCCCATAACATGCGGTCATCTTCCAACATCTTACACATAACTTAATTCAACCATAACTTTGATCTCGTAAGTTTCTCGCCGGCCACCTAACACTCGCATTGCACAAGTCATTGCACATCCGATCGCAACAAGCTCCCACAATGCCTATTCGCCCAACCGTTTCCTATCTCTCGCATAACTCAAGTCTTTCCTCCAATCATTCATAACACTCGGCCATACAGATATGGACTATGTCAACATGTCACAAATTCCTTTGTCTACAATCCGTACTAAGTCTCGCACGCAACTATCCATACGTGATCCATATCCTCTCGAACTACCCGCGCATCGAGTCTGGGGCTACCCTCGCTAGGCAACTTATCCAGACATCATGCTCGCGCTCTCCCGACACAAGAGGTCAACTTGAGTCTACGATGCTCAGAGGCAACAATCTTTCCGACCCAAGGTCTCTTACGATACTTCCATCTCCTATTCTCGACCGAGTACGAATCCTTTACTCAATTCTCAATCAATTCCGACTAGTTCATTCGCAACATAGCTGGCGCGCTCAATACACATAGCCTAACCGTTACTCAACCGATCTACGACACACTCTTAGAGTCGTTCTACTATCCGTCCCTCTCGCGCATTGCAAAATCCTTGCAATCGCCTTACCGCGTCACTACGCTAAGCACGTTCCTCGACATCTTTTCGATCCAACATAATTTTTCTTAACCATATCGATTCTAGTACTCGCTAACTTTCGAGACACGATACTCACTCGCTTAGACTTATCCTCAACACGCACTACCTCATTCTTCCTTCTCGACAAAATTCTTATGCGGCTTCTTTTGGGTCATCCTATGGGACTTCCATATTCACTTTATTTGGCGGTCAAGTCTTCTAGGGTCATCTGCCCCAAAACTACGCTCGATAATTGAAGATCATCAACGAGGGACAGCTACAACAAACCATGCTATATCCTATCGCGAAGCCAAATCAATTCCAGACAATTCCTATGGGACTTTACCCAATCCGACATACCAACCATAATTTATCCATCCCCGTGCACTATTGTGCCGCTGCTACTCGAATCACTCGTATACTATCGTTGACAATATCGCATAATCCTCAATCTCACCTTCGCATCAAACCACAAGTCCATATCGAATTTGCCACGCCTCGTAAGTCCGATCATCCCCACTGGATGAATCACCATACCAGCGCTCACGCGAAATGATCGTTCTAATTTGATGTGACGCATGTGCGAGGCTGGAATTGCGCTCGCTCAAGACAAGAATGTCAACATAGTGGTGATCTACGAAGCAATCAATCACTTCCGTTTTCTTCCGAGCAACATCCATTCACTCTCAAATTCTCCGAAGCGTTCCTACCGTTATCATCCAAACTGCCATCAACTTAACTTGCATCTTATTCATCCAACAACAATGCTCAACATCATCCTCGTTCATTCGATCAGAGTATCCCCGAGTTATTGCATATCGTCTTTGATACGCCTCAATACCATCGTCGATATGCATAACTTGAACATCTTCCTTTCTCATAAGCTTAAATTCGTTGCAATCACTGCCGTTATCCGAACTCGAATACGAATCAAGTCTTTCACACATCAAGATTTATTCCATCATAACTAACTACCATCATCGTAACATAATTTTTCAATCCACACATCCGTTCTCATATCCCTAACTCGCACTTCCATTCGTGCTACCGATTCTTCGCGCTAACTCATATTCGTTCGTACGATTTCTCCGTACCTACCCAATTCGTTCTGAAGAAGTCTTCGTACTAACCCAACATAAGTCCGACCGGGTCGACTATTTCCTCAACGTAACATTCATTCGTATATGCTCGGCCTATCGTTCAACTTATACTTAACGAATCCTCATTCAACGTATCATCCAAAAGTACGACTCCGTACATAATCGTTCAACTTAATTCATCAAGACATACTCACATCGACTTCTCTCAAGTCATTCCCACTCGAGTCTCGATACTACTCCGTCTGTTGCGGACAGACCTATCATAACCGACATAATCGTTTCGACATCACCTATCGTAAGTCACCAACCGGCTTAACATAGATATCGCTAAGTGGTATCCCATATACCACTCAGGATCGAGCCTATCATTATTGATACAATACTTAGCTACACTTGCTCACATAATTGGTATTGCATATACCACTCGGAATCGAGTCATTACTCGACATCACACTTCGCATAGGTCCGACTTCTATTTCTCAATTAACTATCCCGTATGACGATCCTTCCGATCCCAGCTCCAGCGTTAGCTCATGTTTGACACACATTCAATCTAACCGTACCATGGCGATCGTTTCGATCGCACCCGCAACATTTGCTTATTCAAAGCTCAACGCGACATACGGCCAACTTAAGCGTTCGCCTACACAACTCGACCTAGCGACCAACTCAACTCGTACAATCGCATCCGCGATCTTCGGATCCCGCTCGTTGCAACTCGTACAACAACTCATTCTCGACACATAAGGTCTTTACTCAATCTTGCACAACATATCGCTATCCATCCGCATAGCCATATAATACACATCATACCATATCGACTCGTTGCACCGATGCAACGAACGATCCACAACTTGCTGCACTCCGTGCAACCAACAACACATAACCGTTCGCATAGCAACATAATATGCATCGCCTCACATATCGATCCGTTGCACTTCGTGCAACCAACAACACATAGCTCCTCGCACTTCGTGCGACCAACATTCCATAACCCGTTGCACTTCGTGCAACCAACACTCTCCGACAACACCCGGAGTTAACGTGATAATCATGACATACTTGTGGCAGACGTACGCAACTTAATATAGACTTATTGTATGGAACATCCAATGTAGCGTCGAGCAGATCCATGAGCCATGCGGTTGCGAAAACAACTTAGAGTCAACTGAATTCGATAACGAAGCAACTGAGGGTCAAGAGATTCATGCACGGTCCAAAGGATGGAACCGCTCTGATACCAACTTTTCACGCCCCGATCCGGGAAATCGCTCGTCCTCGCTAGATTTAACCCGAATCATCGTCCTCGCTGGGGCGTGATGCCGCACGAGCCTGGAGTTGCGCTCGTGCAAGACAAGATAACAGGTTCACATAGAACTATCTCAAATCGATAACATAAGCAGCAGAAGAAAACAAGTAAAACATACGAATCTCTTTTATTCATATTGAACTGAAGGTTACAAAGGCTCTGAATAGCCCAACATAAAATGCCAATTGGCTACAACGCTCATGATCTCTCTAGCTCACAAAGGATTACATTGTCCCATACATTATGCCTCTGTATAACCACCAAGTAGTCTTCGGCCGAACATCTCCATGTCGCAAGTCCGAACGCATATGCGGTAGCTCCTCTTGAACGCCAAGGACTCCATGCCTCGACACGTCCAAGCCAAGCTCCGCCCCGAGCCGATCATAACCTGACCTGCACATAAACTAGTGGGGGTTTAGTGCTTTCGTCCTCGCTTCGCACTGATCAAGACACGCTCGCACCCAAACCAACACTCAATTCATTTAGTGGACATGCATCATAATTTGTGATCTTTCTATTTAGCCTTAGGATCAGTTTCATGGCAACAATCGATCGTATAGCAACATATCGTAAATGTGTTCCATACCGTGTTCCTGCAGCAGATACAGTTAGACATAATCTGAAACATAAACATAGTGTTCGTGCCCATCTCCGTCCCATTTCCTTAGCCTGCAGTGGTTAGAACTTAACATAAGCAAACATATGATTCACGCAACCGACCATTCATAAACATAAACATATGCATAATGGGTGGCAGGCCCTGCGCCTGCACCCAGCTCTCATCTCAGCCCACCGGTCCTATCTATATGAAGGTCACGGTGTGTCGCACCGTAATGGACTTGGCATCTCTTATGTGTAAGCCTACAATCGCTTCGATACGGGTTGCTAGCCCAGTATCCGAAGGATCCCAAACTTACGGATATCATAGCTTATCACAGCACTGGACGGTCGCAATCCGTCTGAATGTTGTGCACCATAAATACCACACATAATTCCCTCCTAGGCCGAACGGTCCCGGCGCCCCGACGTAACCGTTCGAGGGAAGCCGCACCCGTACACGGGCAATCTGAGTCCATTGACCATGCAATACGTACCATATCATACAATCCATAGCATACCAACCAATCTCGTATTCATAAACATAGTCTCGCACATAAACGGTTTCCCGTGCCATAAACGGTTTCCCGTGCCGTAATCATAATCTACCATTCATATGGGGAGCTCCGTCGGCGTTATGCCCCAACACATCCATATTGATGCACGACGCCCAACGGCTTAGTCATTTCGTACTCATAATCAACGCGTACCTCTCGTAAGTTATTCACATAGCCTACTTCCGTATTTACTTAGTCTTTTCGTTTCATAAGTACCCGAAGGCACGCTCAGCACCATAATCAATGTTCTACGCCTAGAGTTCAATGTTCTCGGAGCCGTGCACTTGATGCACATCTCGATGTTGTCTTTCAATGTTCTACCATCATGCCCTATCGCGACCCGTGCACTTGATGCACGTCGCTTCAATGTTTCGATTGTTCAATGTTCTATCTTAGTGTTCAACGCATACTTAGACACTTACTCGCCGATCCACGCTCGCTAACTCGATAACATATTACGCATACCATAACATATTTTATTAGACGTGAAGGAATAGGAAGAGAGAGTCAAGAACCCGCCCACCTTAAGTCGATACGCCTTGCCGTCTCGCCGATTGAGGCGTCTCGCTTCCATAACTCGATCGCATAGCTAACTCCCGGACTTAGTCATTCCTTTGCTCCACTCGGTTGATTTGGCCTATCGTGCCCATGCCACAATCCGTTGCAGGGCCTCGATTTGGTTTCGCGGACACTTCATTGCATAAGGCAAAATGCCGACCTCTTATCGTCCAGCGTAGAAGCATAGCCTGCACACCAGATCAACTAACATCAGCACTTGCTCGAACGGGACTTACACTTTGCATCGATTCGATTCATAGATTCCAACCGACTCAAAGCTTACCTTTGGCCAACGCAACACTTGCATCGATTCACATCGATACCTGATCGGGTCAACGTAACTCTTCGAGTCAACGACTCATCGTAATGCACCGATGCGGAGCGGGGCATTACACATGACGTATTTCATGTATCTCAATTACATAGGTATGTATTGGACCCAAGCCATATCCTCGATCATTCTGAGCAGGTTGTTGGTACCAACCTGTCTTACGAGGAACAGCCTGTGTCCATTTTGGACCGAAGAGAGAAGATACTCAAGAACCGAACAATTAGTCTTGTCCGTGTTGCTTGGGGTCATCACTCCTTGGGAGAGTCAACGTGGGAACGTGAGGATGATATCCGATCACGGTGTCCACACCTGTTTGACTCACAAGGTATATCTCTTTCTGTATACCTTGATTGTCCTGATTCTTCATGTCACGACCCGCTACCCAAATTGTTGGGCCAGGCCGAGTCATGCCCAGCCTACGTTGAGATAAAACGTAGTAAGCTGTTCTAAAGACAACATGATAAGACTAAATGTGCTAATAGTTCTATAAGTAAAGAATCATAAATGCTCCAAACACAAAAGATCGTATATAGTAAACGTCCAAGTACAAGTAAACTGAAATGTAAAACTGGATACATGTCCAGTTACAAAATGATGTAGTCTAATACATGTCTACTCTCAAAAGTCTAAGTAAACAAAGACAACTAGGCGAGATTCCCCGCAGGAACATCCTCGTAAAGCAGAGCCGGGTCCTCGGCAGTATCTCCATAGTACGGGTCACAGAGTAACTCCTCCTCAGTAAGGATACCTACAACGTTATCCTGTCAGGACGGGAGCAAGTACTAAATCTAACAAACATATAATACTGATCATGTGATAAAAGGAAATGACATATCATGTTGGTTTAGTTTTAGGTGCATTTTATCATGGCAATAGATTTATATTTTAAAGTTTAAAACTGTAGTAGGTGAGTGATCAGTCAATAGGTAATCAGGATGTACAGCGGTACATATCAATTTTCTGATGTGCACATACGTACACATATCGGCATCGGTGTATATCCATACACAAACGCGGGACCAGACATACGACACAGATACATATAGAATGTAACGGTGCTCGGTAAATACATACGGAGAAGGGGGTTATGATCACGTATACTACTAGCAGTTTCCCCTTAACCCGTTATTTAAGCATGTGAGAGAGACTATGAGATACGGTATAAACATGGTAGAGACTGAAAGTAATACAACATGTAAAGTTCTAACTTGCTACCCCAAGGATCAGCATTTAACATGGTTGGTGATTCACAGTTTTATGGTTTTATAGCAGTATGTAAAGTTCGTAGAAAGTACTTGCCTCTAGCAAAGCAAAACAAAACAAGCTGCGATAACAGTGCTATGGATGTCCAGCAACTCGTCGCTGTAGAAGTAAATACAATAACTTAGTTTTTACACTAAGCTAAAACACTAGGACACTAATTGGTGCGACACGACTTGTGACTGGGCACTTAGCCAAAATGATGATTTTGGCATAGGAGACCAATGTGGGGTGACACACTATGTTAACTAACTTTCTAGGGTCTTTACACTAGTGAGGGATGGGGTTCAACACGATTAAAACTCCAAATAACACAAAAAGCTACAAGTCATAATTAATCAATAAATAAATCAAAAGATCATTATGTTCCAACAATTTTAGAGATAGGTAAAAAGCCTAGTTTTTCTTAAAGTAAAGTATCAAAGTGATCCTTGTTAATCATAGAAATTTATTATAATTTTTCTGGAATTTATTAACCAGTACAAATATTTTATAAAAATCAGTTTTCCTAAGTATACAGAAAATGAGTTTTGGTTTCATATGCCAAACTAGTGGCAAAACAGTAATTTAAATACTACAAAAATTATACTAAATTAGCCAACTTAACAAAGTATCTAAAAACTATTTTTCCATAATTTTTGCAATACTTTAAGTATTTTTAGAAAATCAAAAACAGCAATGCACACAATAATTAATTATCTGCGTATTTTGTCCATGTATATAATTTGAACCAAAGTTCAAATACAGGACCCAAGGCCATGAATCAAGTCCAATATGACTTGTACAGGTCTTGAATGTGTGAAAACACATTTGGGCCCAAATACCCATGCTAGACTTGGACACCAAATGGTTGCAGTAATTTAAATACACTAAAATATAATTTGGTAAAAAAGTACAAACTAAATATTAATATTTTAATAAGGCAAATTTGTACAAAAGAAAATACACATACCTATGCTAAAAGTATATATAGATATATAAGGAAAAATACTTAATTTATAGAGTATATATATACATATACACAAATATATGTATATATAAGAATACATTTAATAATATAGTGTATATATATAATATATATATACATAGGAAAATATATATATATATATAAACATATATATATATAATTTACTAACTATAAAATATATATACATATATATAAAATACTGTAAAATATAGTATATACATATATATATATACTAATATATATATACATATACATATATATAAAATATATATATATAAAACAAAAAAAAAGAAAAGAAAAAGAAAAAGAAAAAGAAAAAGAAAAAGAAAAAGAAAAAGAAAACAGAAGGGGAAAGGGGGGCTCGATCCTGAGCCAGCGGGGGGGGGGGGGGGGGGTTTAATCGGGTCGGGCTGACCAGGGGGTCGGCCCGTGCTTTGTGTTAGAGTTAGGTTTTAGTTTGTTTTATTTAGGTTGATTAACATTATATATAAAAAAATAAAAACACGAGCCTGTGTCCGGACAGTTTGGGACACAGGAATCCTCGTGTCCGTGTTGTTTACGACGCGTACGATACGTATTTGCTGTGTCCACACTCACCAAAAGAGTCGTCGTGTGCGGGCGAGTCTCTTACACGAAATCGAGACACAAATGCGGACACAGGACCAAAGACACGTACGTGTCCGATGAGGGTGGGCTGCTGTCGAGGAGGCGATCGACGGCTGGGGGCGTCGAGACGGCGGCGTTTGGGTGGCGCTGGACGCGGCTCGTCGAGGCGGACGTGATGGTGGTGGTGGCGACTGGCGACGATGGACGGTGGGGCGGCGCTAGGGTGGTCGCCGGAGTTAGGGTTCAGGCGAGTTTAAGTGGGGAAGACGGGGGCTGTCGGTGGCTGTGGTGAGGAATTAGGGTTAGGGTTTAGGTCAGGGGGTTAGAGGGGGTCTTTATAGGGGGTTTGAGGCGGTGCTAGGTCGGTCGGGCAGCCGGAAATGGCGGGGGCTGCCCGTCGGCGTGGCGGTCGTCGGTCGGGGGGGGTAGGTTTAGGGTTTAGCAATTAGGTCCTTAAGATTTCAGGAAATTACAAATAGGTCCCTAAGGTAGATAAATGCAAATTAGAATTTGCATCCCGCATTAAAAATAATTTATTTATTACAAACTGATATTGAAACAATTCTAATTATTGCAAAGCTATATTAAAACAATTTTGAAAATTGTAAATTGATATTAAAACATTTAAATAAATTACAAATTGATATTTTTAATATATAAAACTTATTTAAAATCATTTTAAAATTCTAGAAAAATTCCTAAAAATCTAAATAATTATTTTAAGGCTATAAATGACATTAAAAATTAATTACCACTAATTAAAAAAATGAATTTGAAAACAGGGGCTTACAAGTCTTCCCTCCTTGAAAAATTTCGTCCTCAAAATTCACAAGGATTGAAGACCCTACAATATTCTAACATAGCAAGCAAAGCAACAAAATGACTAAGGCTACGATCGAAACTAACCTCTAAGGTATCAAGCGGGAACGGGTGGTTTCCCCGCAGCGGTTGGATCGAACAAGTAAGGGAATCTCTCCCTCATGTCCGACTCCCTCTCCCAAGTAGATTCACCTAGGGAGTGACGGCTCCAAGCTACTCGTACTAGGGGTATAACCTTGTTCCTCAGCCTCTTCTCCCTCCTGTCTAATATCTTCACTGGCTGCTCAGAAACTGTAAGGCTCGGTCCGACCTCCAACTCTGAATGATCTAGCACATGACTGGGGTCTGGAACATATCTCCTCAGCTGAGATACGTGAAAGACGTCGTGAACTCCTGCTAGGTTGGGTGGAAGTGCAACCCTGTAAGCTACCTCTCCGATCCTGCCAAGTACCTCGAACGGCCCGATGTATCTGGGGCTCAGCTTCCCTCCTCGTCCGAACCGGATCGTCCCTCGAGTAGGTGATATCTTCACTAGCACCATATCACCGTCTGCGAACTCCATCGGCCTGCGACTAGCATCAGCCCAGTGTTTCTGCCTGTCCTGAGCTACTCTGAGCCTGTCTCTGATCATCCCGACTTTCTCTGCCGCATCCGTGATCATCTCTGGCCCAAGCATGACTCTGTCTCCGACATCATCCCAAAAGAGCGGTGTCCGGCATCGTCGTCCATATAGCGCCTCGAAAGGAGACATACCAATACTGGCCTGGTAGCTGTTGTTGTACGAAAACTCTACCAAGTGCAGATGGCTCTCCCATGATCCTCCGAAGTCCAGCACGCAAGTCCTCAGCATATCCTCCAGCGTCTGTATCGTCCTCTCGGACTGCCCATCTGTCTGCGGGTGGTACGCTGTACTGAACTTGAGCCTACTGCCCAACTCCTCCTGCAAGCTCCTCCAGTAGTGGGATGTGAATCTGCTGTCTCTGTCTGACACGATGCTCACCGGCACTCCGTGTAGGCGAACTATCTGCTGCATGTATAGCTCCGCCAACTTCTCGGTGGAAAGCCCCACCTTGAAGGGTATGAAGTGCGCACACTTCGTCAGCCTGTCTACAATGACCCAGATGGCATCCTTCCCTCCTTGGGAACGAGGAAGCCCTGAAACGAAGTCCATCGTAATATGTTCCCACTTCCACTCGGGAATGGATAATGGCTGCAACAAACCAGCTGGCCTCTGGCGCTCCGCCTTGACCTGCTGGCAAACTAGACACCTCGAAATGAAACGTGATACATCCCTCTTCATCCCGTGCCACCAAAGATGTTCCCGCAAGTCACGGTACATCTTGTTAGCACCAGGGTGAATAGAATATCTCGATCTGTGTGCCTCCTGCAAGACTGCCTCTACTAGATCTCCTCTCGGTACGCACAATCGGCTGCCACGCCTCAAGGATCCATCCTCTGCTATAGTGAAGTCATCCAGCAATCCAGCTAATGCCTGGGGTCGAAGTCTGCGAAGGCTCTCATCTGTAGACTGTGCCTCCCGGATCTGCTCCATCAAACCTGACTGAATGTCAAGCGCCATCATCTGTATCACTGATCCTGGCCGAACTAGCTCGATACCGAGCTTCTCCAGATCCTCCCGCAAATGCCGATCAATCATCAGGTACCATGCCATCGGATGCCTGCTCAGCGTATCCGCCACTACATTTGCCTTCCCGGGGTGATACTGTAAATCGATGTCGAAGTCCTTCATCAACTCCAACCATCGTCTTTGCCTCATGTTCAGCTCTTTCTGCGTGAACACATACTTCAAGCTTTTGTGGTCAGTAAAGATTTCCACACGCTCTCCGTATAAGTAATGTTTCCATAACTTGAGTGCAAAGATCACCGCAGCTAACTCGAGGTCATGGATAGGATAATTCCTCTCATGAGTCCGCAATTGCCTAGATGCATAAGCAATTACTTTCCTATGCTGCTGTAGAACACATCCTAGCCCTTTTCCAGAAGCATCACTGTATATGGTGAAACCTCCAGAACCTGAAGGTAAAGTCAGAACTGGAGCGGTCGTCAATCTCCTCTTCAGCTCCTCAAATGCTGTCTGGCAGTCCTCAGACCAAACGTACTCTGCGTCCTTCCGCGTCAGCTTCGTCATGGGTTCAGCTATCCTAGCAAAGTCCTGGACGAACTTTCTATAATAGCCTGCTAAACCCAGAAAACTCCTGATCTCTGAAACTGACGTCGGAGCCTTCCACGTCTCAACTGCAGCAATCTTCCTGGGATCCACCGAGATTCCATCTCCAGTGACTACATGGCCGAGAAACTCCACTCGGTCTAAAAAGAACTCGTACTTCGGCAATTTGGCAAACAACCTCTCCTGCCTCAGAATCCCCAAAACTATTCGCAAGTGCTCTGCATGCTCCTCTGGCGTCTTCGAGTATATCAGGATGTCGTCGATAAATACCACGACGAACTTATCCAGATACTGGTGAAATGTCTTATTCATCAAGTTCATAAAGACAGCTGGCGCATTTGTGAGACCAAATGGCATCACCAGAAACTCGTACTGCCCGTACTTCGTGTTGAACGCCGTCTTCTGGATGTCTGCTGGCCTAACCTTCACCTGGTGGTACCCGGATCTCAAATCTATCCTGGAAAACACCTTCGCCCCGCTCAACTGGTCGAACAAATCATCTATCCTGGGCAGAGGATATTTGTTCTTGATAGTGATGGCATTCAAGGCCCGATAGTCAATACACAACCGGACTGTACCATCCTTCTTAGGCACAAAGAGCACTGGCGCTCCCCATGGAGAAGCACTGGATCGAATGAAACCCTTTTTCAACAGGTCATCAATCTGCTCTTTCATCTCTATGGCCTCCTTGGGATTCACTCTATAGCAAGCCCGGGATACTGGTGATGAACCCGGCACTAAATCTATAGTGAACTCCACATCTCTGTCAGGCGGAAGTCCTGGAAGATCCTCTGGGAATACATCCATAAACTCCCTAATGATAGGGTGTGGCGGTGCTGCGTCCCCGACTGTCGCACAACAGTTCGGCTCTAGGCTGATCTCCGGCCCTGTCCTCCTGACTCTGAACGGTGCTGTGCCTGGGGGACTGAACAAAACACTACCCTCATGACAATCTATAGATGCATGGGCATAGCTAAGCCAGTCCATCCCCAATATGATATCATAACCGGGGAGTGGCATCACAAAGAATCGCCCCTCAAACTCTCTCCCGGCTATCATAATAGAGCATCTATAGCTAGCTCTAATAGGCACTGGTCCTCCTCCCGTCATTACTCTACTAATCTCCGTAGTAGGTGTAGATACTAAGTGATGTTCTTGCATAAACTCTAATGATAGGAAGCTATGAGATGCACCAGAATCAAACAAACATAGAGCTAGAAAAGTATGCAAATAAACATGACCTGTAATGACGTCAGCTAAGTAATCCGGCTCCGAAACCTGCTCCGGCTCCGGCTCAACGGCTAGACTATAAACCCTCCCCTGAGGTCCCTTCTGCTGCTGCAGATGCTGTCCGAACCTCTGCTGCTGAGTCGGGAGCGGTCCTTTAGTCTTCGCTACTGGGTACTCTCGAAGATGATGGGTGGCAGACCCACAAGCCAAACACTGCCCCAGCTTCTTCCTGCAGATGGAAGCGTCGTGGCCTACCCTCTTGCAGAAAGCACAAATACCTCCCTTCGGCTGCTGTCGGGGTCCCGGGGCTCTAACTGGCGGGGTCTGATGATGTGGTGTAGAGGGGACGGTAAGTCTGCTGGGGTGGAGTCGGCGCTCTCTGCTGGAAAGCCTGACGCTTGGACGGTCCCTCATGATGTACAGGAGCCGGCCTCTTGCTAGACAGAAGACGCTCCTCAATGCTCCGGGCTAACTCTAGGCTCTGGTAATAGTCAGTCGTACCATTCGCCACTATAAGAATGCCAATGTCTGGAGCTAGACCATGGCAAAACCTACGGGTCATCTCCTCTGGATCAGCAACCAGACTAGGAGCAAAACGGCTCAGGCGACTAAACTCTCTCGCATAGTCATCAACAGAACGGTTCCCCTGCTGGACGTTCTGGAATCGTAGCCCCATGGCTACTCTAGCAGCGGTCGAGAAGAACTTCTTCTTGAACTGGGTCTTGAACTGGTCCCAGGTGGCTCTACCTCTCGCGAACAATGGCTCATTCCTGAACCAGACTCCGGCTAAGTCTATCAGCAGAAATCCTGCTGTCTCGACCTGAAGGTCATCCGGCATCCTAACTCCCAGAAGCTTCCTCTCTACAGAATCTAGCCAGTCATCAGCTACTACTATGCCCTCAGTCCCTGAGAACTCCTTGGGATTCAGACCCATGAAGTCCTTGACCGTCCCCGCTCTCTGCCGTGGCTCTACATGTGGTGGGACCACGGGACGTCCCTCAGAACGCTCCATGCTCTGGCGGAGTAGGGTAGTCTGCTCCTGATGGGTTGTTAGGAACCCCTGAATCAGTGTGAGCAGCTGGGTCCCGTCGAGTGTGACGAAAGCCTGGGTGGGTATAGTGATAGGGGTGGTGGAAGTATCGGGTCCTGCTGGGCCTGGGATGTAGAAGGTGGTATCTGGGTCTGTGGATCTGTGGAGTGGGGGAATGTGGTAGGTGGAGGTGTATCAGTCAACTGGTCAGCTGACTAGATATGGAGGGCCCCATTCTCGGGGGTAACATGCTGGGACGAACGAGTAAGCACCATCTAAAATAAAGGTAACAAGGACGTATAAGGGTTTGTTTAAGGTAAGCAATCATATGCAAGAAAATCTAATTATAATAGCAAACATGTGATGTATTTCCTATGTTGCAATCCTAGCATTCCTCTAAGTGTTCTAAGCGTCTTTCCTAATGTTGTCTAATTACCTTAAGTTCCTAATTACAGGCATGCTTGGTACAATAACGTAACCAAACAGTTTAGTCAGGACCTGCGTAGGCCACCACTAAAAACATGTCACGACCCGCTACCCAAATTGTTGGGCCAGGCCGAGTCATGCCCAGCCTACGTTGAGATAAAACGTAGTAAGCTGTTCTAAAGACAACAGGATAAGACTAAATGTGCTAATAGTTCTATAAGTGAAGAATCATAAATGCTCCAAACACAAAAGATCGTATATAGTAAACGTCCAAGTACAAGTAAACTGAAATGTAAAACTGGATACATGTCCAGTTACAAAATGATGTAGTCTAATACATGTCTACTCTCAAAAGTCTAAGTAAACAAAGACAACTAGGCGAGGTTCCCCGCAGGAACATCCTCGTAAAGCAGAGCCGGGTCCTCGGCAGTATCTCCATAGTACGGGTCACAGAGTAACTCCTCCTCAGTAAGGATACCTACAACGTTATCCTGTCAGGACGGGAGCAAGTACTAAATCTAACAAACATATAATACTGATCATGTGATAAAAGGAAATGACATATCATGTTGGTTTAGTTTTAGGTGCATTTCATCATGGCAATAGATTTATATTTTAAAGTTTAAAACTGTAGTAGGTGAGTGATCAGTCAATAGGTAATCAGGATGTACAGCGGTACATATCAATTTTCTGATGTGCACATACGTACACATATCGACATCGGTGTATATCCATACACAAACGCGGGACCAGACATACGACACAGATACATATAGAATGTAACGGTGCTCGGTAAATACATACGGAGAAGGGGGTTATGATCACGTACACTACTAGCAGTTTCCCCTTAATCCGTTATTTAAGCATGTGAGAGAGACTATGAGATACGGTATAAACATGGTAGAGACTGAAAGTAATACAACATGTAAAGTTCTAACTTGCTACCCCAAGGATCAGCATTTAACATGGTTGGTGATTCACAGTTTTATGGTTTTATAGCAGTATGTAAAGTTCGTAGAAAGTACTTGCCTCTAGCAAAGCAAAACAAAACAAGCTGCGATAACAGTGCTATGGATGTCCAGCAACTCGTCGCTGTAGAAGTAAATACAATAACTTAGTTTTTACACTAAGCTAAAACACTAGGACACTAATTGGTGCGACACGACTTGTGACTGGGCACTTAGCCAAAATGATGATTTTGGCATATGAGACCAATGTGGGGTGACACACTGTGTTAACTAACTTTCTAGGATCTTTACACTAGTGAGGGATGGGGTTCAACACGATTAAAACTCCAAATAACACAAAAAGCTACAAGTCATAATTAATCAATAAATAAATCAAAAGATCATTGTGTTCCAACAATTTTAGAGATAGGCAAAAAGCCTAGCTTTTCTTAAAGTAAAGTATCAAAGTGATCCTTGTTAATCATAGAAATTTATTATAATTTTTTTGGAATTTATTAACCAGTACAAATATTTTATAAAAATCAGTTTTCCTAAGTATACAGAAAATGAGTTTTGGTTTCATATGCCAAACTAGTGGCAAAACAGTAATTTAAATACTACAAAAATTATACTAAATTAGCCAACTTAACAAAGTATCTAAAAACTATTTTTCCATAATTTTTGCAATACTTTAAGTATTTTTAGAAAATCAAAAACAGCAATGCACACAATAATTAATTATCTGCGTATTTTGTCCATGTATATAATTTGAACCAAAGTTCAAATACAGGACCCAAGGCCATGAATCAAGTCCAATATGACTTGTACAGGTCTTGAATGTGTGAAAACACATTTGGGCCCAAATACCCATGCTAGGCTTGGACACCAAATGGTTGCAGTAATTTAAATACACTAAAATATCATTTAGTAAAAAAGTACAAACTAAATATTAATATTTTAATAAGGCAAATTTGTACAAAAGAAAATACACATACCTATGCTAAAAGTATATATAGATATATAAGGAAAAATACTTAATTTATAGAGTATATATATACATATACACAAATATATGTATATATAAGAATACATTTAATAATATAGTGTATATATATATAATATATATATACATAGGAAAATATATATATATATATAAACATATATATATATAATTTACTAACTTTAAAATATATATACATATATATAAAATACTGTAAAATACAGTATATACATATATATATATATACTAATATATATATACATATACATATATATAAAATATATATATATAAAACAAAAAAAGAGAAGAAAAGAAAAAGAAAAAGAAAAAGAAAAAGAAAACAGAAGGGGAAAGGGGGGCTCGATCCTGAGCCAGCGGGGGGGGGGGGGGGGTTTAATCGGGTCGGGCTGACCAGGGGGTCGGCCCGTGCTTTGTGTTAGAGTTAGGTTTTAGTTTGTTTTATTTAGGTTGATTAACATTATATATAAAAAAATAAAAACACGAGCCTGTGTCCGGACAGTTTGGGACACAGGAATCCTCGTGTCCGTGTTGTTTACGACGCGTACGACACGTATTTGCTGTGTCCACACTCACCAAAAGAGTCGTCGTGTGCGGGCGAGTCTCTTACACGAAATCGAGACACAAACGCGGACACAGGACCAAAGACACGTACGTGTCCGATGGGGGTGGGCTGCTGTCGAGGAGGCGATCGACGGCTGGGGGCGTCGAGACGGCGGCGTTTGGGTGGCGCTGGACGCGGCTCGTCGAGGCGGACGTGATGGTGGTGGTGGCGACTGGCGACGATGGACGGTGGGGCGGCGCTAGGGTGGTCACCGGAGTTAGGGTTCAGGCGAGTTTAAGTGGGGAAGACGGGGGCTGTCGGTGGCTGTGGTGAGGAATTAGGGTTAGGGTTTAGGTCAGGGGGTTAGAGGGGGTCTTTATAGGGGGTTTGAGGCGGTGCTAGGTCGGTCGGGCAGCCGGAAATGGCGGGGGCTGCCCGTCGGCGTGGCGGTCGTCGGTCGGGGGGGGGTAGGTTTAGGGTTTAGCAATTAGGTCCTTAGGATTTTAGGAAATTACAAATAGGTCCCTAAGGTAGATAAATGCAAATTAGAATTTGCATCCCGCATTAAAAATAATTTATTTATTACAAACTGATATTGAAACAATTCTAATTATTGCAAAGCTGTATTAAAACAATTTTGAAAATTGCAAATTGATATTAAAACATTTAAATAAATTACAAATTGATATTTTTAATATATAAAACTTATTTAAAATCATTTAAAAATTCTAGAAAAATTCCTAAAAATCTAAATAATTATTTTAAGGCTATAAATGACATTAAAAATTAATTACCACTAATTAAAAAAATGAATTTGAAAACAGGGGCTTACACTTCATGCTTGTCACCTTATGGGTAGAGCTACTTGATATCATGGATTGATGAATTTACATATATAGTACTTGCTTTTGATATGGTAAAATGATTGCTTGCTCACTAGAATTGCTTGTATTAGTTTAGCTCCGTTAGAGTTCTCTGTTGGGGACCACGTATTCTTGCGGATCTCACCTACTCGTGGGGTCATTAGATTTGGCGTTCGCAGGAAATTGAGTCCGCGGTATGTGGGCCCATTTGTTATCCTTGATCGGATAGGCGATGTTGCTTATTGTTTATCCCTCCCGCCTTCGTTACGAGAGGTGCATGACGTGTTTCATGTATCTCAATTACGTAGGTATGTATCGGACCCAAGCCATATCCTTGATCATTCTGAGCTGGTTGTTGGTACCAACCTGTCTTACGAGGAACAGCCTGTGTCCATTTTGGACCGAAGAGAGAAGATACTCAAGAACAGAACAATTAGTCTTGTCCGTGTTGCTTGGGGTCATCACTCCTTGGGAGAGTCAACGTGGGAATGTGAGGATGATATCCGATCACGGTATCCACACCTGTTTGACTTACAAGGTATATCTCTTTCTGTATACCTTGATTGTCCTGATTCTTCATGCTTGTCACCTTATGGGTAGAGCTACTTGATATCATGGATTGATGAATTTACATATATAGTACTTGCTTTTGATATGGTAATATGATTGCTTGCTCACTAGAATTGCTTGTATTAGTTTAGCTCCGATATTTCTACCTGCTTGGATTTGAAATTCCAAGGACGGAATTTTTCTAAGGTGGGTAGAGATGTCACTCCCCGTTCCCAGAATGCATATTTTTATACAAGAATGCGTATTTTTATACATGTGCAATTCATGTATATTTATTTAGTATTTATCATGTATTATCCTGTATTTAAATTCCTTTAATTCCATGTTAATTAATTATCTGCATTTTATTTCCTGTATTTTATTTCCTGCAATTTATTTTCTGCTTTTAATTTCTCTGCTTTAGTCTTGCTTTGTGGTTCGGGTTCATGGGGGATTTTTCTCGGGTTCATGGTGGTTCACATGAACCGAACCACCACAAACCCCCACCTACCACCACCCTTTCTATTTAAGCTCCCATCTCCTTCTCTCTCCTCATAACTCTCATTCTTCACCATTACTTCTTCTTCTTCCTCATCACTCTCACCACCAACCCATCAGCAGGCAAGTACATCTTGCTTTTTGCTTGGATGAACCATTTTTATGGTTCATTATTCTTCCTCTCACGATCCTGAGAGAGTTTAGTACTTAGTATTTTTGATTTCGTTGGCTTGTTTCTCCCAGATCTAAGTGTTTGTGTTCTCGGTTGTTCATGGGTTTTGATCTCCCAACTTAGCGTGAGTTTTCAGTCACGCACACGTTCTTACGTGCCAGCGTGAGTTTTTAGTCACGCACACGTTCTTACGTGCCAGCGTGAGTTTTTAGTCACGCACACGTCTTTACGTGTCTGCGTGAATTTTGAGTCACGCTCACGTTCTTACGTGTCCGCGTGAATTTTTAGTCACGCACACGTCATTACGTGTCTGCGTGAATTTTAGTCACGCTCACGTTCTTATATGAGTGCGTGAATTTTTAGTCACGCACACGTTCTTACGTGCGTGCGTGAATTCTTAGTCACGCACACGTTCTTGCGTGTCAGCGTGAATTTTTAGTCACGCTCACACCTTTACGTGCCAGCGTGACATTTGAGTTACGCACCATCTTTGCATGCGTGCGTGAATTTCTTATCACTTTTCACGCTCCCTTTTCACGCTTACGTTATGAGTGCGTGCATCACTTTTCACGCTCACGCTGTGCGTGCGTGAATTTTCCTTACGTGAATTACTTTTCACGCTCGCTCCTACTAGACTTGGCGTGACTTGTTGGCCTTAGCCTAGACTCGTTGGCGTGACTTTTGGCCTTAGCATAGACTTGTTGGCGTGACTTCCTGACCTGGGTGTTTTTTTTTATTTGTTCTATAACTTATTCATTTAATGGTGGCATGATAATTCTTCTATTATATCCTTACGCCTTTTGGCCTGAACTTGATAAAATCATGATATGTTAATATCATTAATACAGATTGTTATGTGGAATGCGTCTTGTGTCTTGATTGGTTTATGGATACCCTGTAGTGCCCCGTCCCTACATCGTGCCCCGTACTCTGTCCACGGGGTGCGCGAGAAAGGAACACTGTCGCTATCGATTCGGTCGGGACCGATAGGTCGGGATCGGCCAAGTCGATCGAACGGGAACGGTTGAATTAAGACCCATTCCTCGTTATGGAATGTCTTCTTCGGAACCAAGTCCCATATTCAGCGGGCTGCGCCTCGAGGATTGACTCTGCGGCTGAGTCGGGAGAGACCTCCCGTTGCTCTGCTTTTCACGCCGCTTGCGTTGGTTTTGGCTTTGTTTTCTGAATACGTTTTCGTGAATGTTTTCGATGGTTTTCATGACTCGCATTTCTTATCGAACTCTTTGAATAATGCAGTGTTCTAATCGGTTGCTTGTGCGATTTCAGGTAATCGCGTAGGCGACGTCTAGCGCGACCAATAAGTTCGCTCGCCAGGATAAACTCAAGGTGAGTGGCTGACCCTTCTCTTCTTGACCCCTTCTTTGGTAAATCGATAGTGTTGTTGCGGACTAAAGATCAAATGCAAAGGCACGGGCACGGTAAAATGATTGAGTTTCTAAAGAGAATGTAGGCTATGTCTTAATAACTAAAAGAAGGAAAATGGTCTATCACACGGTCATTGGACAACTTGTCGACAAGGTAAAGTTTCCCCACACGGCAACCCGCGGCCACGGGACCGTTGCGGCCAAGAAGGAAACATCTCATAAGCTGTGCTGGGCACAATGTTAGGCGAGGACTTGCAGCGGGGCTCGCTACTCACGCTGAAAGGGCCTCGTCTAATTAAAGCTAGAAGGAGTCCACGATGGCTCTGGGAGCCAGTGACCAACACACGAAATATTGCATTTGGTATAGAAATGATAACAATTGACAGGGAAGAACATGGTAAGTTTCATAAGGCGCGACGCGGTCCGCCGGGGTAAGTTTCAACGTAAAAGTTCACTATGCTTGTCATTACTTGTTTGTAATCCATTAGGATGGTTAGAAACATTCATACTCTAAGTCATATAAACTCATTCAACCAAATGAGAGCTTGGAATTTAAATAGCCACGCACCAGTACAAAGTGTAATGTACTGATCCTCGCTCTCCACGCAGGTACCCCGAGCTACGAAGGGCGTGCCAACTAAAGCTCAAGGCGGCGTGCATTCTTTTGAAGCCTCGTCCGTGTGAAGGCTTGTTTTCTGGATTTCCTTTTGAAGAAGACCGCACATCAGTCCAAAGCAAAATGACGACTCGACTTCCCGCCATAGCAGGTGGAAATATGTATTGGTTTTTGCTTGTATAAAAGGGTGTAATGTATGGAACGACTATCTCATCGGCGTTCATTTTTGTAAGTCGAAGTCATGTTGTAGCCCGCGCGGCAATAATTGTAAAAAGAGAAGTCTATGTAAAGTTCATATTATCAATGAAAAGTCTATTTCCATTTCAAATGTGTTATTCAATTTCTCTGCGTACTCTAATTTGATGTTGTGTTTCGGATAACCTTATAACTATGCCTTGTGCGAACGCAACTTAGGTTCGCACGGCATCACGCCCGGGGGACGACTATCGATTCGACAGAATCGGGGTGTGACATAATGGTATCAGAGCACGGCTTTACATCCTTTGGCCTCGCGTCTAGAGTTTCAAACCTTTGACCACGCAACGATGAAATAAGTTGTTCCATACAATGAGTCCGTAATAATTTGAGACTGATGCGTTGCCTTCGTATCGCAGAAGTGGCGGAACCCACGGCCGAGCAAGAACAGAGCGCTTCCAGCGGCTCTAGTAGCTCGCATCGTCCGCAGGCCGGACCTTCTAACGATACAATCGAAAGGATGCTGCGCATGATGGAGGCGCAGCGGAACCAGTCCGAGAACCGACATCAACGAGTAGAGGAACGACAGGCCCAGTTCGAAGCTCGCTTCGACGCGCACATCAAACTTCAACAAAAGCAGATGGATACCCTGCAGCAGATCGTCCAGACGTTTACGGCCAACGGAAATTCTGCGACGGCACCTACCGTCACCGTACCTACTACCACCGTGCCGGCGATTCCATCCATTGAAGTCGACACGGCGGAGCCCGAGCTTCAACCAGCGGCACCAAAGAAGTACAACTTCGAAGTGTCAGAATTCAAGAAGGCGTGTCGCACCTCTTTCAGCGGCACCGAGGGTCCTTCCATTGCGATCGACTGGCTGGAAGAACTAGAAGACCACTTCGAGCTCCTCGGCATCGAAGACTCAAAGCAAGTCGCCTGCGCACAACTTCAACTACGGTTGAACGCGCACGACTGGTGGGCCGTGCGCAAGCGAGCGATTCGACCGGATAATACTACCGCGCCGATCTCTTGGGCCACGTTCCGCAAGGCCTTCGAACTCGAGTACCTTCCGTCTGCCGTTCGCCAAGCAAAGGAAAACGAATTCATGTCATTGAAGCAGGGGAGCAGGACCGTGCAGCAGTACGCCGCAGAGTTCAACAAATTGTCCAAGTTCGCTGGTGCGTTTCTGCCTACTGAAGAGTGCCGCGTGCGACGGTTCGAAGTGGGACTGCGACAATCTATTGGTGCGCATGTCGGCGTCCCGGAGTACAAGATCATGGGCGAGGCTCTAAATCACGCCCTCCGCCTTGAGAACCTGCATCCTTCCGGTGCTGACGACGTTGTGCGCAACTCCAATCACAAACGTCCTAGCCATACGGGAGGCAACAATTATGCGTCAAAGCGTCCAAACAACGGCGGCTATCTGGGTCAGAATCCGTTACCTCGTTGCACCAAATGTAATCGCCTCGGGCACGAAGCCATCAACTGCTTCCCCTTCAGAGGGGAATGCCATGCTTGCGGACAAAAGGGCCACCTCGCTCAAAATTGTCCAAACCCCAGATTGACTCGCAATGGCCCGCCACCACAATACCGTCAAGAGAATCGAGGACCGGCGCCTCGACCCCCTCAGCCTGCACCTCAACATGGCCAAGATCGTCGCCCCAATGCCCAGGGCCGCGTCTACGCCTTGACTCGAGATGAAGCGCTTGCCTCAGACACGGTCGTGACAGGTATACTTAGTTTTAATAATGTGCCTGCTCGCGTACTATTTGATTCAGGTGCTTCGCATAGTTTTATAGCGGCGGACTTTGTCGCCGAGCACAAATTTCCGTTAGTATCATTAGACCTCGACCTTAGCGTGAGCACACCTTCGGGCACACCAATACTCACTAATTCAGCCTGCACCGACGGGATTATCTGTATCGGCGGTCAAAAGATCGGTCTGGACGTGATGGTCCTAGACATGAATGACTTCGATATCATTCTGGGGATGGATTGGCTCGGGCCGTGCAACGCAACCATAGACTGTGCCAGGAAGACGGTCACTTTCCGCATACCAGGAGTGCCTGAATTCTGCTTTTCGTGTGGTGAGGCGTCGTCGACCTGTATGTTGATCTCGGCAATCTCTGCTCGGAGGATGCTGCATTCTGGGTGCGAAGGCTACTTGGCGTCCGTCCGAGACATGCGACAGGAAGGTGCAAACGTAGGTCAGACCGGCGTTGTGGCAGAATTCCCCGATGTGTTCCCGGACGAGCTACCCGGCATGCCTCCCGACCGAGAGATCGAGTTCAGCATCGATACATTCCCCGATACTCGACCGATTTCAAAGGCCCCGTACAGAATGGCTCCCGCCGAGCTGAAGGAACTCAAGGTCCAGCTACAAGAATTACTCGATAAAGGGTTTATTCGGCCTAGTGTTTCACCGTGGGGAGCGCCCGTATTGTTCGTGAAGAAGAAGGATGGGTCCATGCGTCTGTGCGTCGATTACCGAGAGCTTAACAAGGCCACCATCCGGAACAAGTACCCATTGCCCCGCATAGACGACCTATTCGATCAACTGCAAGGCGCCTCGGTATTTTCGAAGATTGATCTCCGCTCAGGCTATCATCAGCTCAAAATCAAGTCGGACGACGTGCAAAAGTCAGCCTTTCGCACTCGGTACGGCCACTACGAGTTCCTGGTGATGCCATTCGGCCTGACGAATGCCCCTGCCGCCTTCATGGACCTAATGAATCGGGTGTTTCGACCCTTCCTTGATAAATTTGTGGTAGTCTTTATTGACGACATTCTCGTCTACTCGAAAGACAGGGCGCAGCATGCAGAACATCTGCGGACCGTGCTCCAGACACTTCGAGAGAACCAGCTATATGCGAAGCGAAGTAAGTGCGAATTTTGGCTCAGCAGCGTATCCTTCCTTGGTCACATCATTTCGTCCGAAGGCATTGCAGTCGACCCGAAGAAAGTGGAAGCCGTTGCTGATTGGAAGAGGCCTGCGTCTGCTAGCGAGATTAGAAGCTTTCTTGGTTTGGCGGGATACTATCGACGCTTCGTGAAAGACTTTGCGAAGATTGCATCGCCACTGACTCGCCTCACTCAAAAGGGAGTCGCGTATGAGTGGTCGGATGACTGTGAAGCTTCATTCCAGGAGCTAAAACAGCGGCTGATTTCGGCACCCATACTCGCACTTCCGGATGGGCCAGAGGGTTTTCAGATATTCAGCGATGCTTCAGGCCAGGGCTTGGGATGTGTGCTCATGCAGCGGAACAAGGTGATATCATTCGCCTCCAGACAGTTGAAGCCGCACGAGAAGAACTATCCTACGCACGACTTGGAGTTAGCGGCGATTGTGTTCGCGTTGAAATTGTGGCGTCACTATCTATATGGCGTGGCGTGCACGATCTATACCGACCACAAGAGCCTCAAGTATCTCTTCACCCAGAAGGAACTGAACTTACGACAGCGGCGCTGGCTCGAACTAATCAAGGACTATGACTTGACGATCGACTACACTCCGGGCAAGGGAAATGTGGTGGCGGACGCTCTGAGTCGGAAATACCTTGCCTCGCTATCCATCGACCGCAGACTACTACAAGATCTCGAAGAAATGGGCATCGATCTCCGGGTTCGATTCAGGGATATACGGTTGGCGCAGCTGCAGTTAGAGCCGAGTTTGCTGGAAAAGATCATGGCCGCTCAGAAGGATGATCCGTACCTGAAGAAAATACGCGAGCGAATTTCAACAGGTAGTGTGACCGACTTTGCGGAAGACAAGACCGGCGCGCTGCGATTGAATGGCCGACTATGTGTTCCGGATGATTCTGAACTACGAAAGGAGATTATGTCGGAGGCGCATCACGCGAAATATACCTTGCATCCAGGCAGTACCAAGATGTACAAGGACCTCCGCACGACTTTCTGGTGGCACGGGATGAAGAGAGATGTGGCGCTCTTTGTGTCACAATGCATGGCCTGTCAGCAGGTGAAAGCTGAGCATCAGCGACCGGGCGGGGAGATGCAGAACCTTGCCATTCCAGAGTGGAAATGGGATCATGTCACGATGGACTTTATTGTTGGCCTGCCGAAGACACCACGGGGGAGCGACGCCATCTGGGTCATCGTCGATCGATTAACCAAGTCGGCGCACTTCATTGCCATTAAAGTTACTTGGAGCGTTGATCGGCTGGCGCAGATTTATCTTGACGAGATCGTACGGCTGCACGGAGTTCCAATATCCATCGTCTCTGATCGGGATTCACGGTTCATGTCGCGATTCTGGAGTAGCCTTCAGTCGGCGCTGGGTACCAAGTTGCAGTTCAGTTCAGCTTACCATCCACAGACCGACGGCCAAACGGAGCGCGTTAATCAGATTCTCGAAGACATGCTACGGCTCTGCGCAATCGACTTCAAATCAAGCTGGGACGTCCACTTACCGTTGGCGGAATTTGCATATAACAATAGCTACCAGTCCAGCATCCAAATGGCGCCGTATGAAGCCTTGTACGGTCGGAAGTGCAGATCGCCCATTTGCTGGGATGAAATCGGGGAACGGCAGATACTCGGCCCGGAGCTGGTAGAACAGACGGTGCAGAAAGTCAAGCTAATTCGGGAAAGACTAAAGATTGCACAGAGTCGGCAGAAGAGCTATGCCGACACCCATCGAAGACCGCTTAAGTTCTGTGTAGGCGATCATGTGTTCCTGAAGGTGTCGCCCATGCGTGGAGTTACCCGGTTCGGCGTGAAGGGGAAGCTGAGTCCGAGATTCGTTGGGCCGTTCGAAATACTCGAGCGGGTCGCCCCCGTAGCCTATAAGATTGCCCTACCACCGGCGCTTGAAGGTGTCCACAATGTCTTCCACGTCTCCCAACTGCGGAAGTACGTGCACGACCCTAGCCACGTGGTAGACTTTGGCCAGCTAGAGTTGAAGTCTGACCTATCCTACGTTGAAGCGCCTGTTCAAATCTTGGAACGCAAGGATAAGCTATTGCGGAATCGGACGATCCCTCTCGTCCGCGTACTCTGGAGGAACCATGCGGCAGAAGAGTCGACATGGGAACTCGAGTCAGAGATGAGGGAAAAGTTCCCTTCATTATTTTCATAGAGGTAGGTTCTATTCTTAAGTTTCGAGGACGAAACTTTTTCTTAGTTGGTTATGGTGTAGTGCCCCGTCCCTACATCGTGCCCCGTACTCTGTCCACGGGGTGCGCGAGAAAGGAACACTGTCGCTATCGATTCGGTCGGGACCGATAGGTCGGGATCGGCCAAGTCGATCGAACGGGAACGGTTGAATTAAGACCCATTCCTCGTTATGGAATGTCTTCTTCGGAACCAAGTCCCATATTCAGCGGGCTGCGCCTCGAGGATTGACTCTGCGGCTGAGTCGGGAGAGACCTCCCGTTGCTCTGCTTTTCACGCCGCTTGCGTTGGTTTTGGCTTTGTTTTCTGAATGCGTTTTCGTGAATGTTTTCGATGGTTTTCATGACTCGCATTTCTTATCGAACTCTTTGAATAATGCAGTGTTCTAATCGGTTGCTTGTGCGATTTCAGGTAATCGCGTAGGCGACGTCTAGCGCGACCAACAAGTTCGCTCGCCAGGATAAACTCAAGGTGAGTGGCTGACCCTTCTCTTCTTGACCCCTTCTTTGGTAAATCGATAGTGTTGTTGCGGACTAAAGATCAAATGCAAAGGCACGGGCACGGTAAAATGATTGAGTTTTTAAAGAGAATGTAGGCTATGTCTTAATAACTAAAAGAAGGAAAATGGTCTATCACACGGTCATTGGACAACTTGTCGACAAGGTAAAGTTTTCCCACACGGCAACCCGCGGCCACGGGACCGTTGCGGCCAAGAAGGAAACATCTCATAAGCTGTGCTGGGCACAATGTTAGGCGAGGACTTGCAGCGGGGCTCGCTACTCACGCTGAAAGGGCCTCGTCTAATTAAAGCTAGAAGGAGTCCACGATGGCTCTGGGAGCCAGTGACCAACACACGAAATATTGCATTTGGTATGGAAATGATAACAATTGACAGGGAAGAACATGGTAAGTTTCATAAGGCGCGACGCGGTCCGCCGGGGTAAGTTTCAACGTAAAAGTTCACTATGCTTGTCATTACTTGTTTGTAATCCATTAGGATGGTTAGAAACATTCATACTCTAAGTCATATAAACTCATTCAACCAAATGAGAGCTTGGAATTTAAATAGCCACGCACCAGTACAAAGTGTAATGTACTGATCCTCGCTCTCCACGCAGGTACCCCGAGCTACGAAGGGCGTGCCAACTAAAGCTCAAGGCGGCGTGCATTCTTTTGAAGCCTCGTCCGTGTGAAGGCTTGTTTTCTGGATTTCCTTTTGAAGAAGACCGCACATCAGTCCAAAGCAAAATGATGACTCGACTTCCCGCCATAGCAGGTAGAAATATGTATTGGTTTTTGCTTGTATAAAAGGGTGTAATGTATGGAACGACTATCTCATCGGCGTTCATTTTTGTAAGTCGAAGTCATGTTGTAGCCCGCGCGGCAATAATTGTAAAAAGAGAAGTCTATGTAAAGTTCATATTATCAATGAAAAGTCTATTTCCATTTCAAATGTGTTATTCAATTTCTCTGCGTACTCTAATTTGATGTTGTGTTTCGGATAACCTTATAACTATGCCTTGTGCGAACGCAACTTAGGTTCGCACGGCATCACGCCCGGGGGACGACTATCGATTCGACAGAATCGGGGCGTGACATACCCAGTATGACTGAAGTTAAACCCTGAGAGTTATAGACTCGACCCCGTGTAATACTAATTGATTTTCATGCCTTGTCACCATTGATAATGATTGTGACATTGACTAATAATTGATCATGCTTTCCTAGATGGAACTAAGAGACTGGCTAGTCGTCTTATTGAATTGAATGAATGAGACACGTTCATGTAATGAACTATTGCAATCGATTAGCCGATCCCGAATATTGGCATACAGGCACATGCAGGCTTCAAATTAGTTATTTATTTATCTTACAAAAATAGCATGTGTACTTTATGGTCAAGGCATGATTACTCCGTTGTTAGATTTGATTATTGCATTACGCTATGTAAGACCTACAACCTAGCCGCACGGGTATCGTTGTAGAGTTGCGCATATCGTACCCCATACAAAAGTACTCATTTGAATGACCATGACCCACGGCATGGGACTTCACTCAACGTAGGGACTATTAAGTTAAATAAAATAATGATGGCATGGAGAAAATGGATTTTCGAGTTCTTACATGGCAGCCCTCTTGGGACTAGTAGTGCCCGACAGGCCGGCTGGTTCCCACAGATACTGTAAATCTGTCACACGGGCAGGGAACGGTATCTGCTTATATTATTAAATTGTACATGTTATATTAACGGCGGGCGTTCTGTAGTGACCCGCTCCGCCCTAGCGGAATGCCGATTCCAAATGGCAAGTACAACGACTCAAACGAGCCGTCGACCCGAAGAGTTGCTTCGACCCGATGGAGTATCGATGCGAATCGATGCAAGACTTGTATTGGCCCGATGAGATGGATCCAGACTTAGACTTTCAAAGGCGCGCTCGGAGTATCGCTCGGCCGATGCGAACATCGCTAAGGTGGGTGGCTCCGATGAACCCGTCTCTGCTTAGCCTAGACACATAATAATACGGACACATTCACGAGAATCGCTAGGCGACAACATCTTGCATGCTAATAAATGACCCAACGCACCTAGCTAAGGGAATAATCCCAACTTGTATGCTTATATAGAATACGGAAAGGAACATGGAGAATACGAGAACTCTCGCACCGCGCTCCACGCTCGTGCTAAGGCACGAGCATGCGTTTGACAATGAAACAATGAATGGTTTACAACAATGAAACAGGAAGACTATCAACATAGTCGTTCCGAGTAGAGTTTAGCAACATTGAAAGGCTATGGGACCAATGGGTCGCCAGGGCGACTCCCGCACAGGGAGTTGCAAAATGTATGACTGAATAAGTGAATGAATGAATCAACGAATGAACGAACAAGAAAAAGAAAGAAAGAAAGAAAGAAAAGAAAGAATGAATGAAAGATAAGAAAGAAAAGAATGGTTAGCGACAGGTATGACGGGCACGTGCAACGGGGCTCGCTACCCGCGCTGCACGGACGCCAACCTGGTCGATAACGCATTGTGGCTATGGGTTAGCCAATGATAAGTTAAAAAGATAACTTAATACGAAATGGTCGTGGACAAACGGCACGAGCGAGGGGTGGCGTATGCTGTGCCGTAAAGGAAAAGGGATTCCGCGGCATTGTCAAAGTGTGAAGGACTTGCAGGTCCGGACGGAATCAAAAAGGGGCTTACGGGCTGCTTGGGGGCGGGCTTGGGCACCAAGAGACGTAAGTGCGGGGTATATTTCAAGAGACTATCAGGGTGAACCAGCCGCACGCCATGATAGGTGAGAAAATACCAAGGGGAATATGTCCAGGATGGCTTGTGGTGCCAGCGACCGGTGCATATAGAGTTAAGTGGGCTTTGCTGGTGGCAATCCACGTGCAAGTCCTTGCATTGAAATCAAAGTAAATTATGTTAACAAATGAAGTGCCTTATGAATATGCTTGAAACGCAACACACCAAATGACAAAGAGAAAATTTATATAAGTAAGTTAGATAACGTGCTTACGACATGCTAAAATCCGAGGCAGGGACACTCACTTGACATTGAAAGTTAATATCGAATTGTTGGCTAACTTGGTTTACTTTTGACAGGGAAGGCCGGACGGTAAGTATGGGTAAGTTGTGCATGTATTTCCATGCGACACTCTGAAATCGGTAACACGAGATAGGTTATGACATATGCCATGAAAATGACCCTAAGGCAAGATTAGAAAGATAATGAATGATAGAGATGCACAAAAGTAAATGATACGTGTTTGGTAATGATAGCGTTGTGGGCGAGCTAGCCTCCCCACCAGTGTATAACAATGTACTGATAACCCCACAGTCTACTTGCAGGATGCAGGTATCGTCGGCGGGTGCGGAGCTTCCATCGAACGTGCTAAGGCGCGGAGCTATCTCTGGAGCCTTGGAGCGTTGCAAGGAGCTGAAGCACCCTATACAGGACATAATGTATCGGAACATCGTCATGAATCATTCCATCTTGTAAGCCACTTGGCACGCCTTTTATGTTTCAGAGAGAGAGAGCTTGAGCGATTTGTAATATCGGCCTAGCGCCGCTTGTAACTTCTTGAATATCAATAAAGAGTTTGATTTCGTATTCAACTTGTGTTCATTTACTTTCCGCTGCAAATGGGGACACTCTGTGCGACTCTGTGGCCTAGGAATCAAATCGGTCGTTTCTGGACTTGGCCTTGCACGGGCGCAATCTAGGCCCGTGCGGCATCACGCCTTAGCGAGGACGATCGCTCCTACGGGAGCGGGGCATGACATGTTCCGCTGGGACTCGTCTAATTACATGATTGGCGCAATTGATTGACTGGATAGACTAGCCTTGCTCGCACATAGTAAGAACTGAGAAATCCCTATTTGCATAATTCCAGGATAACTTGGGACTCACAATAGCAAGCCGTAGTAGTTGATTGGCCGTTCAAGATGATTTGTTTGTGTACTGTACCTACTCTGTTGCCTAACTGAGATGATCAGAATGTCAGGACATGACGGGCCAACTTCTGTCCTTATTTGGTTGGGAGGTTGGTTCGAAGTGTCGTGATGTTATGTGAATCCTAGTGGAGAGCAGAGATCTATTATTATATTCTCTTAATTACTGGTTTAATTCTTCATATCGTGCTTCCTTGTGGTACTTGCTATTAGAGGTCTAACCTCTCTGGTTTTGCATGGCCAGATTTAGAGCCAGTCCTCGAGGATCCAGCTTACTTCTACCTCCAAGATGGTCAATACTAGGGGAATGATCGCAGGAGGACTCGAGTGGGTTCCTTACTCCACCGCTCGTTTTATTATTTACTTCATACTTAGCCGTTTGGCACCGACATGTTAGTCGGATTGTCTTGCACTTACTTTTACATAATTGTAATTAAGTCAGACTGCAGCTGATAACAATTGTGTATATGTTACTATACCATCTGGCTATGTTTTGTAAAGCCAGATCTCAAGAACATTTTGACTAAGCGTTTGGGACGCCTTACTGCTTTATCTTACATGTTCTCTATTTTTGCTTCTTGTTTGAATGATTGAAACAATAGATGTGAAGTGATCATAGTAAGACTTTCATGTAGTATGCACCCCCTCGTCTGGTTAGACAGCATTGATCGTATTATACGGTATTCATCTACCCGTAATACGTAGCTGGCTGAGTCATTCCCCCGCTCTCCAGTATTCTGGTTCTGGGACGTGACACTCCCAAGTAGCGGGACCGATCTCGTGTGTTTCCTTGTCGAACCCGCGCCCTCACCCCCGAGTGCCAACGGTCTTACCGGTGCGCCACCGCGCCACTGGTATATATATATATATATATATATATATATATATATATATATATATATACTATGCACATTCACACTTGGGAGGCTCGAGCCTTGTCAGCCCCTCCGAGTGTCCGCTCTAATACCACTAGGCTAGAGAGTTCTGACAAAATATTATAAGTATTATAGTTGAATGCTTGTACAAGTCATAATACATGCATAAGTAAATTTTAAACTATGTATTTACTTCAAATTTCAAAATAGCACACATTTATTTATTTATTTATAATTTAAGGGTGACCTTAAATTTTTATTTAGCAAGATTGTACACTTCAATGTTGCATTGTGGGTCACAAAAAAAAATTTGCATGACGAATACAATTTTGTTGTTGCATATATCTGTCTAAATATAGCATGTACTAATATCTTTCAACATTAAATGGACATGATGTCGTACAAACCTAAATTGTACTTGTACACGACAAGCACTAAAAAGGACGATTACATCATCTAATATACTAAGTCAACGCAGCTGAAAGTTCTAAGCATAAAAGTTGAATAACACATGATATATGAACTAAATCTCTTTATTGACAATAACAACATGATTACAATGGCTCAAGGGCGAGAATGACATTATTACAACATATTGTTCTCTCCCTCCCGATAGAATGGAATATGCCACAAGACTTACAATTCGAGAAATATACACAACGATGTTTTCATACATTATGTTCTTTATATATTAAAAAAACACTCATCCTAACTGCACGACTTCAAATGCCAACTGAGCTCAACATCAATGCCTCAGCACATCCGAGTAAACTTCGCACCTACAGAATGAAAGGATATCAGTATGATGCGTACTGGTGAGTGGCATCTCACCGACTACACAAAACTAACATGTTGAATATAGTGATGAGTTCAAGCAACATTGTATGATCTTTCTAATCATGCCTTAGGATCAGTCACATAACATAGCATACTTATGTCCAAAATCATAAATGTGTCACACAACCTAGTAACATAGTTCATCTTATCCAATACTTACCATCCTCCCCTACAAATGAAACAAACATCATGTTATAAAACATAATATTAAGTGTACGGTATCCATCTAAAACTGCATATAAGAATATCATAATGCGTGTCCCTGCATAAGACACTCATTAGCCACCATGAAAATATAATAGTGTTAAGTGCTCATCCCGCATCCAATACTAGGCTTGCAAGCAGATAACGTTAGCATGCAGCCTAACTACGTGAAGATTGTTGACACCACAAACCATCTTGGACTACAGTGTAGGGGTGAGCAAATACTGACGATACCGAAAAACCGACCGAATACCGATTAAAAATATTCCGAAAAACCGAACCGAAATTATGTACCGATACCGAATTGCCGAACCGACTAAATTACAGTATAATGGTAACGGTTTGAATGTAATACCATACCGAAAATACCGAACCGAACCGATTCACACACACACACATATATATACTCACACACACACACACATTTTTTATTGTTCATGATTAATTTTACACTACTGATTTTTACTTTTATCTTTGTTTTGGTTGGTTTCCTAGAACTTGGAATGGATTTTAGTGGACTTGAATTTATGTTAAGAATACTAAGAATTGAGGTTTTTGATCTTTTGAGCTTATATTTTTTTGTTCTCATAGAATTTTGAAGTGAATTTTGGTTACTTAAACTTATACTAAAGATTAAAATTAGTGACCGCGTTTGATATTTTATGCTCATTTTTAGGTGTTTGCGACTTGTTACATATTGTTCTAATAATTTTGATTAATTGTTTGGTTGGTAGAGGCTTGGCTTTAAAATTAATGCTTCCAAAAAAGTAAAAAAAAAATATTATAGGTTAAGAGGTTCTATAATATTAAGTGTGTTAATTGATCAAATATTAATTGGTAAAATATCGATACCGAACAAAAACCGACCGAATACCGATTTAACCGAAACCGAAAAAATCGATTCTAAATGGTACGATATTGGTATTGATTTTTCAAATACCGATTTTAAAAAATACCGAAAAATCGACCAAATACCGACCGATTATACCGACGCTCACCCCTACTACAGTAGACGAGATACCTTCCAGCATGGGTAGCTAAGCCTCCATTAGAGGTCCCGAATCACCCTACGCTAATACGTTAGCATCGCTCTTCCTAGGCTGACTCGATTCCAGTGCTCTGACGATCGTTAAAGAAACAATACCATGTGCAAAAGTTGTCCATGACCATGCACTAATCGAGAACCGCTAATCTACGACATATACATGACATAAAAATCAGAAACAGAAGCTACTCATCTCTACTCAAAACTACATTCTCTGAACCACCGCTCCGATCCAACTTCCCAATCCAGGGATTATCATACCTACGCAGTTCCCAGTCCAGGGATACTGCCTTGGTGACCCAACAACCCCAACATCACCATATATTAAGAAACATAATACGATAGTCGTCCTGCATACAAACATCATTTCTACATATCACATGATAACTCTTCAACAATGTCATATTTGCATACAAAAACACAGTGATAACATGTCTCCACGTGTTAGCATAATAAGAAGTATAATGGTCCTCATCTACAGCATCGAGATAGCTAGTCCATGTGATAAGATAAAATAGTTCAACTTTACACGAGTCTATATCATTAGATTAAAATTCCCGATTCTATAACAACATGATACAAAAGTGAGATTACTTTCTTATCTATCTTGATTCGTCTATTTTATAGCATGTAAGGGTTCATAGCATAAGAAAAACATACAACATTGTTCCATTTTATCATTGTGTCAGTAAAGGAGTGAAGGTTCATCAAGACCACCCACGCGATGACGAATCGCAATTCGTATGATCACAAAGAAATTTGCAGCAAGGCCCCAAATCCGCTAATTTGAACAACTCAAATCCCATCAATTGAAATAACTCAGAAGCCAACACAATGCCTATGCCTGAATCAAAAACCAAACGGCTGACTCGAGCCAGCAATCCATCAGACTACACTATGAGAAGCGGGTCATTATATCCTCCGCAGCCACCGCCTTGCCATCATCGTCGCATTCCCCATCCTCCTTCTCCTCCAGCCTTAGCGTCCCACAACCTCTGACCGGCTCCACCGAGTCGAGCTCCCCCCCCCCCCCCCGCGTCGCTTGAGTGCGTAGACAACGTCCATGGCAATGATAGTAGGGGAACTGCAAATCATGTCTAGTGAAAATACAAATATCCTCAATAAGAAGAAAATAATTTTCACTTCAGAAAACCAAATTTACTCTAAAAAAATGGGATGTCAAAATAAGGATCTGTAAACGAAAAAATACTGTTTCCATCCCATCGTCCAACATCTTCCATTATTTAATTGCATCCAACGCTAAATTTGGCATCTTATTGGAGAGATTATTGAGTGAGACGGGCTCACCACGTGACAATGTTGAGCATTGATCCTTCTCCAATAACAACATGACACCAATCTCTGTTTCTTCTCTAGTTTAGTCTGAACGGTGTATCATGCTGTCATTGGAGGGGATCAGGGCTCATCACTGCCAAGTGGTGAGCTCGTCCCAATGAATAATTTATTATGTTCTTGAGTCAAATCCATATATGTGTCCACTTCACTACCCAACTCAACACAAACTAAGAGGAATAATAGAAAAGAAGGGATTTTTCTTGCTTTTGTCCCACTTAGTAATATGAATTTGTACATACATTACATTTTTTTTATTAGACTTACATTCCATATTTTTTTCACGAAATTTTTTTGTCATAAAAGGAATATTTTTCATGACAAAATAACTGTTTTCCTTGATAAGAATTGGAATATAAGTCTAAGAAATTCAAAGTGGGAGGTGAGTACAAATTTATATTAATAAATGGAACATATGTACAACTTTATATTAATAAGTGGAGCAAAGTCATATTTATACCAATAAATGTAATACAGCTGCATAAAGTTCGTACGTGCCGTCGGACATCTAAGGCTGTGTTTGATTGGGTGTTTTTTCCATGGAAAATATTTTCACCACAAATTTTCCACCAATTGTAGTGTTTGATAGCTTATATTTTCCATGGAATTATTTTCCAAAAAACTATCATTTTCCATATTTTCTTCTAAAATGGTGGAAAATAAAACTTGTCTAACCCATAGGAAAATATCATTTTCCATGGAAAATAACTATTTCCGTGGAAAATAATGACAATCAAACAACCAAATTAAGTTTTCCATGGAAAATTTTAAAAACCATGGAATTTTTTTCCTAGGAAAATAATTCCATGGAATTAATTTCTTTTCCACGTATTTTCCACCTTGCAATCAAACACACCCTAAAAGTAAAAAAAAAAAATGGGACCAAAGTTAAAAATTAAAAAGGAAAAAAATAGGGTGCGGCTATCCGCACCCCATGGATTACTAAGGACACCCCAAAATTTTCTTTTTTCCTATTCTACCCCCCTCCCATGCTCTGTTTTCCACCCCCGCCCACCCCCGCGGGCGACCCCGACCGGCGACCCCGACGGTCCGACCTCCGCCCCCCTCCCCCGACCCCCCTCCCCTCCTCCTCCCTCCTCCTCCCCTGCTCCCCCGACCCCCTCTCCTCCTCCTCCGACCCCCCTCCCCGCCTCCTCCTCCGACCCCCTCCCCTCCTCCTCCCTCCTCCTCCGACGAACCCCCTCCCCTCCTCCTCCCTCCTTCGATCCCCCTCGGGTTGAGCGGGACGGGGGGGGTGTTCGGAGGAGGAGGAGGGAGGAGGAGGCAGGGAGGGGGGGTCGGAGGAGGAGGCGGGGGGAGGGTCGGAGGAGGAGGAGAGGGGGTCGGGGGAGCAGGGGAGGAGGAGGGAGGAGGAGGAGGGAAGGGGGGGTTGGTGGAGGAGGGAGGAGGAGGCAGGGAGGGGGGTCGGAGGAGGAGGAGAGGGGGTCGGGGGAGCAGGGGAGGAGGAGGGAGGAGGAGGAGGGAAGGGGGGGGTTGGTGGAGGAGGGAGGAGGAGGCAGGGAGGGGGGTCGGAGGAGAAGGCGGGGAGGGGGGTCGGAGGAGGAGGAGAGGGGGTCGGGGGAGCAGGGGAGGAGGAGGGAGGAGGAGGTCGGTGGAGGAGGGAGGAGGAGGAGGAGGGGAGGGGGGTCGGGGGAGCAGGGGAGGAGGGTGAGGGGGTCGGGGGAGGAGGTAGGAGGAGGGGAGGGGGGGAGGGGGAGGAGGGGAGGGGGGCGGAGGTCGGTCGGCGTCGGGTGGTGGTGGTGGTGGTGGTTGGGGCAGCAGCATGGGGAGAATGGGGGAGAGGGAGTAGAATAGGAATTCCATTTTTTTTTATTTTTTATTTTGGTGTCCTTAGTAATCCATGGGGTGCGGATAGCCGCACCCAAAAAAATAATATTAATATTACAGCCCTACCAAAGCACCAAAGAGCCCAAGTGTTTACTTCTTTCCTCCCTTTCTCCTCAAATTCCCAAAGTCCCAAACCTCCCCCTTCCGATTCCTTCGACACTCTCGCCATGTCTTCTTCTTCTTCCCACACTCCCCAGAGGTCCTACAACCAAAGAAACCCCTCCCGCAACCAAAAGATCTACGTCCCCAAGAACACATCCACCACCGCCACCGCCACCGCCTCCGCCTCCGCCTCCGCCTCCTCCACCATCGCAACCGCCGCCGCCACCACCACCACCACAAACCCTTCTTCATCACCATCCCCATCATCATATAAACCTCGTCAAAACTCTAACAACACTCTCAAGCCCACTCCCACTCTCACAACTTCTCTGAGAGGGCCATCCTCCTCCAACAAACCCCGAGACCGATCCACCGGTGGCAGCTTCGTAAAGTACCTCCCCCACGACGAGGCCGTCGCGTCCGGCCTCGGCGCCGACGCCGGCGCCCTCGACGCCGTCGAGTCCCAGTCGGTCGTCGACTCCCTCAACGACGAGCTCTCCAAGCTGCTCAGGATGCCCCCTAGGGATTTCTGGAGAGAAGGTCTACATTCTCTAAACCCTAACCCTAGTCCCTTCCTTTTTTTTTTCTTCCTTCTAGATCCTCGTATTGATTTCTTCGACAGTGGCGAGGAACGATTCGCTGCACGAGTTCCTGGACAGCTACTTGCAGTTCAGGCACAGGTGGTACGATTTCCCCCACCGCGGCGCCACCGGGACCGTCGCGGGGGTCATCGTCGGCGAGGCCGATCTCTGCCGTCGCGTTTTCATGGTCCTCTATCGAATGTAATGCCCATTGTTGTAGTTCTCCAATAATTTTTTTTTTCTCCGGAAGTCCGATTGTGAAACTTTTAGTAGTTCTTTGTTTGCAGCTCTTCCAATAGGGATCCCGGAGCAGGTGGCCGTGATTGCCTTAGCATGAAGGACCACACAGGTGCACTTTATTTATTAGGCATTGGGCATAAGGATAGAAGCCTATGTTGCCTGGAAGCAAATACAACACGAAGCTATAGACACACGGCCACATCGAGTATTTTGGAATGTCAGTGACATGACGTGACACGGACACGGCACCCTGTTCCTGGAGTGTGCCTGCTTACGCTTCCTAGACGGAAGGTGATTAATATGGGAGTTGAATGTTCTTATGTTTCCGATGTGTAGCTCTCTTGCAGGAAAAAAAGTTGTTGGACCTTCCGAAATTGTTCGATGTATGCGCCATTTACGGGCATGATAATGGAGAGCTTACTAGGTCATTGGTAAGTCCATCTATTGTAGACTGTCAGTAATTTAACATGTAGCCGTGCTTTTCGTTGACGGTAGAATTTGGTACTGGTTCATTTTCAGTTTTTGACGAGTATGTAGCATTACGTTCTAGCATAATGATAATAGGAACCTTAGCCAAAGGTCATCAATGTGCTGCTGGAGTCCAGCATAAGGATAATAAGAACCCTAGCCTAAGGTCATTGATGTGGACCATGTGGTGATGAACTCCCATCTTTTGTGTTTTTAAACTTGAGGTATTGCTTAACTTGTATAAATAGCTAAGAATTATGTCTGACTCTGTGAGTCACAAAAAATACCTAACTGTTTATCTCTGTGAGTTTTAAACCCTAGTTTGTTTCGATATGCCTCTAGTTCTTGCAGCTATTTTAACTAATATCCTATTGCTTCTCCTTCCTATTATCCTCGATATACACCACTTTCAACTTGCCAATAAATATTTTTATTCATATCTTATCTATCAACATGTTGCCACTCATCTTAGCATTCTTATTTCAGTTACGCAATGTTGTTTTGAGTCTTTTGACATATTTCTTATTTTTCTGTCGCTCCCATATAGCTATACGGTAATTTTTTTTTGTTCTACTTCAAGGGTATCATGTGATTAGAAAGCACACCATAAGCAGTCATTCATTTTCAACAGTCTTGCTTAAATTTTATTGAGAACATTTTTGTCAATCTCTCAATCTCGATGACCGATTGAAACTAAACATGGAAAACTATCATTGTTAAAACATCTTTTCTTGTGGACTATTATTCCACTTCTTTCTGAATATTGGTTACATTTCATATAACTCTGTTCGTCATACCAGTGTCTTTTTTGTGAGACAATTGACTTTCCATATATACAATCACACAATAACTTGAGTATCTTTGATACTTGTCTGTCCAGAATAAATTGCCGTAACATCTTATGCCTTTTTTGTGTGCTGAAACCATAGTTGCTAGTGCCTTAAGCGCAATTATATGCAAAAATGATTTTTATGCAATAGCCCAATACGATACAACAACAACGTCAACGGCTTAGCCTTTTATCTCAGTTGTTGGGGTTGGCTATTTGGCTTCTTTTCTTCCATCCTGCTCGGTTAAGGTTATTAACTCTCTAATATTACCAAATATCATAACCTTAATACCACATTGGAAACTCATTTAGCCTACTCCTATATCTACTGGCTTCTTTGACTTATATCCAATTTATTACTTGCAGTTTAGTCCATTTCGATTATTTTTTTATATCTTATCCTCCTTTGATACTATCTTCAACTTTCTAGGATACACTCATTTGTCTTTCAAAAATTAATGTCTTAGCATTCTTGCCTCACCTATGTTATTTTTTGAACATGTTTTCAGTCGCTCAAAACTCCAATTGATAAAGCACAGCCTTTTTCATAACAACCTTGCTAATATTCTTTCAACTTTTGTACCAACGATCACAAAGCAATCCGGAATCACTCCACTTCACCATCGTGCTTTACTTCTATGAACAATGCCATTCATATTCTCTCCGTATGATGAGTGATTTTGATTACCAAGATGTACTAATCCTTGTTTGTGCTCGAGTATTTTCTAAAGTTACATTTGATTTACTTTGTGTGAGTCCTACTATATTTTTAATATAAAGCTTCCAAAGTTTTATGTTGACAATTCTATTTTAGAACAATATAACGAGTAAACATTATACACCACGAAAATTATCCTAGTTATGTTTTGTATTTCATTTATAACTCATGCTAAAAGTTAAAAGACTTTATGCTGATCTTTGATGCAAGCCATGCAAGATTTCATTTAAAACTACTTGCAAGTAATGGTATGTGCTAATGGTCAGTTATAGAAGATATGAACAATTTGCAATAGATTTCCTTGGGACTTGGGTCCCTTCATACATACTCTGACATGGTGGTAGTTATTGGTAATATAACTGGTGAAATCACTCGTTATTAACTGTCTTCTGCAATTTGTATTCCCTCTAGTTAGTCAATGGTCAATAACTGTTATTTCTTTTCGCTATTTTTCAGGTTGCAAATGCCATGAAAGCTCAGCCACAGCTTGTAGACAACTTAAGTGCAGCAGTATCCCATTTTCTAAGCATAGTTCATACAATGCATCAACGCTGTAGCTCATCATTGGAGGTGCTATACTGAATCCTATAAATTTATGGCTACTTTTCTTATTTAACATAAGGATTCTTCCTTGATGTAATTTACATGTATTTATAATTTTAACACAAGGGTTCATTCACTGCGTTTAAACCCTACTTGACACAGTGCATTAGTGTTGCAACCCTTTACTGGAGGTGCCATAGTCCTAGAAAGTATTGGTCAACTTTCTATTTACATTTGGAAATTTCCGTTATGTTTTTAATCAAACCTCCATACTGTTATCCTTTTGACTATCAGCCCCTTACCGTCAAGATTCCAGGCAAAAGTTAAAAACAAACTAAAGAGGACCAACTTTAAAAGCAACCCTTCTTTCTCTTCCTTCTTCCCCTGTTTCCCTCAATTAGCTTCTCAAGTGGTCATCTATCTTCTCAAGTGGTCACTATCAGAGTAATACCAACCGTACCTTCAACAAGATTGTCATCATCTTCCACTCCAACATCTGTATCAGGGACTTCACCCTTTTCTTTGTTGTTGTTGTCCATGTTTGAACATCAAGTTTTGGTTTGGTTTAGTTCGAATTTCTCTTATGACGGAAAGGATGGAGTCCCAAAAATTTGGGTGGGAATGGACGAGATTGAGGGCTAGTTATGTTGCACGGACATGGATTCGACACATCATGTTTCAGCCATGTCGACATTCCTAGTGTATTTTGGAGTGTCGGTGGTGTGTCCAACACGACAAGGCATGACTTTTAGAGTGTCCATGTGATGTGGGCCCACCTATCATCATTTAACCTATGTTCTATTTTAGTCATTTTCCTGTTTTAGTAAGGAAGGATTATTTTGGTCTTTCACCAATAATAACCCTTCCTTAATAGTCATTTTCCTATTTTAGTAAGGAAGGATTATTTTGGTCTTTCACCAATAATAACCCTTCCTTAATAAGTCCTTTTCCTATTTTAGTCAGGAAGGATTATTTTGGTCTTTCACCAATAATAACCCTTACTTAATTAAGCCTTTGTTTTTCCCTATATAAACTAGGGTTAGCCATCTTTTATTTTCCATGCTTGTATTGAGAAGAAACTCTCAAGTATCAATAAGAAGGATTTAGACTTTGTCCGTCCACCAAAGTTGGGAGTTTGTTCTTTTCTCACAAAAAGATCATTATCTTTCTCTGTTTCTCTTTTCTACAAATCTTTTGTGAATCGAATAGGTCGATTCACATCAATTGGTATCAGAGCTCTCTACGATCCATGGCGTCCGGCACAAGGAACACGATCGAGGAGAAGATCCAGGGGCTTCGGGAGGATTTCAACATCGAGATCGAAAGTTTGAAGGCCGCAATCAAAGATCAAGCGTCCACACAGGAGGATCTCCAGACCGAGGTACGAAGCATGCGGGAGGAGATGAAGTCGATTCCGACAATGATGAAGTTGTTGCAAAACATCTCGAACAAGATCAATGGCGGCGAAGCGGAGGCGGCAACAACCCAAATCCTAGGCGACCAACTAGGGTTTGTTCATACGGAGGGGGAAGCGACCGACGACCACGGAGGACCGGCCGACGGGAGCTGGCCCGCACCCGCCGTCGCCGCCGCGCCGCCGGGCGGGGCCCTGGCGGCCGGCGACCCTCGCCGGACAGCGGCCGAAGGCCGCGGGAGCGTCGCCGCCAACCGCGCGAGCCCGGGCGGGGCCGCTGCTGTTGGGGGCGGTCGCTGGCCGGCCCCCGACCGCCACCCCTGGCCGGTCGGCGCCAGAGGAGCCGCCGGCGAGCGGCCGTGGCCGGACGCCGTCGATCCGTACGGTCCCGGCGGACCGGTTCCACATTCGGGAGAAGTCCTAGGGCTTGGGGCCCCCTTCGGGGGTCGGACGAGGATTGCGAACTACGGAGATCGGTTCGTGGGCCCGGGAAGGGGCTTGGCGGGAGTTCCGGCGTGGACGGGAGGAGCGGAACCGCCAGGAGGAGCGAGGCACGCCGGAGGCAGCAATTTCTTTGGGGGAATGGCGGATCCCGCCAACTTCCAGAGAGGGGACCTCCCCCCACGACGACCACCACGGAGGAAGAGGAGGAGAAGGAGGATCCGACGGAGGAAGAGGCCGCCATAGCAACAGACGCAGTTTCCAGATTTCCACCTTGAGGACAAGGTGGCTCTTTTAGGGGGCGGTATTGATGTGGGCCCACCTATCATCATTTAACCTATGTTCTATTTTAGTCATTTTCCTGTTTTAGTAAGGAAGGATTATTTTGGTCTTTCTCCAATAATAACCCTTCCTTAATAGCCATTTTCCTATTTTAGTAAGGAAGGATTATTTTGGTCTTTCACCAATAATAACCCTTCCTTAATAAGTCCTTTTCCTATTTTAGTCAGGAAGGATTATTTTGGTCTTTCACCAATAATAACCCTTCCTTAATTAAGCCTTTGTTTTTTCCTATATAAACTAGGGTTAGCCATCTTTTATTTTCCATGCTTGTATTGAGAAGAAACTCTCAAGTATCAATAAGAAGGATTTAGACTTTGTCCGTCCACCAAAGTTGGGAGTTTGTTCTTTTCTCACAAAAAGATCATTATCTTTCTCTGTTTCTCTTTTCTACAAATCTTTTGTGAATCGAATAGGTCGATTCACATCAATTGGTATCAGAGCTCTCTACGATCCATGGCGTCCGGCACAAGGAACACGATCGAGGAGAAGATCCAGGGGCTTCGGGAGGATTTCAACATCGAGATCGAAAGTTTGAAGGCCGCAATCAAAGATCAAGCGTCCACACAGGAGGATCTCCAGACCGAGGTACGAAGCATGCGGGAGGAGATGAAGTCGATTCCGGCAATGATGAAGTTGTTGCAAAACATCTCGAACAAGATCAATGGCGGCGAAGCGGAGGCGGCAACAACCCAAATCCTAGGTGTAGTGCCCCGCTCCCGTTGGGGCGAAGCACTATGTAATAGGCTCGTGCCAAGTCAGACATGGTCGGGAACATAGATGGCTAGTCTGACTCGGCGACGAGTTTGATATACAAAAACCTGAGCATCAATAAAATCGATTTGGACGAGTGATATGAGTACCGTTCCAACTAATGGATCGATTACTGTTGGAATAAGTCCTAGATGCGGTAGGCGGCGTCTTGGCGAAGGAACTCTAAAGAGAGCGACGCAACCCGTCTGCCGTTGGTTTTATTGGTTTTCTTGGCTTTCTGAACGAATTGTTGCGTGGATTTGATAGTATGCTTTCGCGTCGATTTTTGAAATGCGCCTTTGGGAATTTCGAAGGAAGGATCGAAGGAAGGGTTCTAATTCGATGCTCGTGCCATTGCAGGAGTTCGTGTAACTGATGCTTGACCGTCGCGAAGCGTTCTCCTTTCTCTCGGCGCATTCTCCTTAGGTGGGTGGTTCTTCGGCCCCTTCTTTTCTACTCCTTCCCGCCAACTAAATTCTTAAAGTTCAACGTTCAAATCGATGATGCTAACGGGATGTATGCTTGCCACTAAGATCAAGAGCTCGGGATAACATATCAACCTAGAGAAGTTAAACTCCGAATTCATGAGTTCACACTAAGTAGGGAAAAATATAAAGTTCTAAGAAAGAGATAGATTATACTTCATGCCATGCAAAACACAACTATGAAAACCTTGGTGGCGGTACGTCACGCCTCGGAGAATTTGGTGCCTACGGGATGCTAAATCAGAACGTACGGTTTCGGGGGAAAGGACCCTTGCACGAGTAGGAATGGTTATGTGATTTGATGATGGTTACGCTATGCAATTTACTTCATACATATTAAACTGTTCATTCATTCGCATGGTCAAGGACGACTTGTGCACAAGGTGAGCTTTCCTCGAGACGGTACCCGGGGCCCTGGGACCGAATCGGCCTAGGAGGAAATTATGGAAATCGTGCTTCGGCGCGAGGCATTGCGAGACCTCCAGTTAGGCTCGCTACCTGGACTGGAGGGCGCGTCGCAAGGCTACGTAATCGTCCTTCTTGGTGTCGATATCACCAATGACCGCATATAGGATAGATTGCATGCTTACCTATTGTCTTGTGCAGGTGGTAAGTATTATGTGTATCTTGTGCAGGAAAGGAGCACGGTCGTGGTAAGAATGGTTAAAATTGGTTATGTTGCTATCGTTTAAAATGTGCCTTCGATATGAACTGCAACTCATATAGTTCTAAATAGAAAGATCACTTCGTATTGCCTGAATCCTTAATAAGCAGTGTCGGTTTAGACGAGTGGGTTCGTCCCATCCACTAGCAAGTGTGCTAACCCCCAACTCCCCAGGTAACGAGCGTGCTGCGGGAGCTCGAGACTAAGCTGGAGCTGAAGAACGGGAGGCGGCACGAAGCTCTCCTATTTGAAGTATTTTGATGCCCAATTCAGACCGAAGGCTTTTGTTCAAAATGTATAAAGGGGCATGAATGTATGGAACGCCGAAGATTATTTCAAGGCGAGCGTGTCGATAGTATTTCTTTTGTGTTTCAAAGATGTAGCCGCAACGGCATATGTAATGTAAATATGACCTTGCACATATTTTGCAAGCTTATGAATGAAAAGCTAAGTTTCTTCCTATGCTATGTTTTCAACTCTCTGCACTGTTTAATTTCAACGCGTCGAGTCAAGAAGAAATTTCCAAGCGCACATCCTTGCCTTGTGCAAGTCTAATAAAGACTTGCACGGCATCACGTCCCGACCCGTGGGTATCGATTTATATCGAGTCAAGGCGATGGCGACCGATCTGGCGAGTCGGGGCGTGACACTAGGCGACCAACTAGGGTTTGTTCATACGGAGGGGGAAGCGACCGACGACCACGGAGGACCGGCCGACGGGAGCTGGCCCGCACCCGCCGTCGCCGCCGCCGGGCGGGGCCCTGGCGGCCGACGACCCTCGCCGGACAGCGGCCGAAGGCCGCGGGAGCGTCGCCGCCAACCGCGCGAGCCCGGGCGGGGCCGCTGCTGTTGGGGGCGGTCGCTGGCCGGCCCCCGACCGCCACCCCTGGCCGGTCGGCGCCAGAGGAGCCGCCGGCGAGCGGCCGTGGCCGGACGCCGTCGATCCGTACGGTCCCGGCGGACCGGTTCCACATTCGGGAGAAGCCCTAGGGCTTGGGGCCCCCTTCGGGGGTCGGACGAGGATTGCGAACTACGGAGATCGGTTCGTGGGCCCGGGAAGGGGCTTGGCGGGAGTTCCGGCGTGGACGGGAGGAGCGGAACCGCCAGGAGGAGCGAGGCACGCCGGAGGCAGCAATTTCTTTGGGGGAATGGCGGATCCCGCCAACTTCCAGAGAGGGGACCTCCCCCCACGACGACCACCACGGAGGAAGAGGAGGAGAAGGAGGATCCGACGGAGGAAGAGGCCGCCATAGCAACAGACGCAGTTTCCAGATTTTCACCTTGAGGACAAGGTGGCTCTTTTAGGGGGCGGTATTGATGTGGGCCCACCTATCATCATTTAACCTATGTTCTATTTTAGTCATTTTCCTGTTTTAGTAAGGAAGGATTATTTTGGTCTTTCACCAATAATAACCCTTCCTTAATAGTCATTTTTCTATTTTAGTAAGGAAGGATTATTTTGGTCTTTCACCAATAATAACCCTTCCTTAATAAGTCCTTTTCCTATTTTAGTCAGGAAGGATTATTTTGGTCTTTCACCAATAATAACCCTTCCTTAATTAAGCCTTTGTTTTTCCCTATATAAACTAGGGTTAGCCATCTTTTATTTTCCATGCTTGTATTGAGAAGAAACTCTCAAGTATCAATAAGAAGGATTTAGACTTTGTCATGCTACTTAGAGAGAGGGCAAGCTTCTTGTAGGCGATGGGGAAGGTTGGTGAGAATTTCGTCATTACTGGATCCAAACGGTGGAGGTGTTGCCACTGGCAGCTGATTGTCAGGGGTTTATAATAGAGTGCGGGCTGCAGGAGGGCCATTGTCATTGTTGTTGAGGTTGCATATCGGTATAGATGACAAGGCCAATTGTGTCCCTTGCCCACATGTACATGGCATTTGTGATCTTCCTAGCGTATAGTAGGGGTATTAACGAGCCGAGCTTTGAGTGAGCATTCCCCTCCTCTTGCTCGGCTCTCTAATAAAAAAATAGAGTTAACTTTAGGACGAGCCTAAAACTGAGCTCAAGCTCGTCTCGGGAGCAACTCTTTAAAATGAGAAAGCTTGATGAGATAGAATTATAGATGAGACTTAATCCTAAAAATTGACTTTGTTTATGAGCTCATGAACTTTTGTCCAAATGAAAAATGTAGCTCAATGAGCTTAATATCAAATACAAAATGTTTATAAGAACTACATAATAGATTGTAGAAGTATATAACTGAAAGATCCTTCATATATATATATATATATATATATATATATATATATATATAAACGAGCCGGCTCACGAGCCGAATACCTCTAAGCTCGTATTTGGACTATTGGTTTGTTAACACCCTTAGCAGACTGGAGAGAGGACTTACAGAGGGATATCATAGCCCATGGAACTGGCATTGCAAAGGTCATTTGAGAAGCTTTACATCTTGTAGTTGAGTGTTGCATGAAAAACAATTGTAAGCTGGCTTCCGAAGCACTATAGCCATGTCATCCAAACCTACAACGTACCAAAGTAGACTGGACTGTACTGAAGTAGACTGGACGGACAATGTTGAAAAAAATGCAAGCATGATGGGTAGTAAGAAACGTCTCAGTCACAATAATTATTGTGAAGAGTTGATTGATGTACTATGAAATAAAGACATACAGATGAGGACACGGGAAAGATACAAGATACATACATTTTCCGATAGTTGTAATTTTTATGCGTTGGATAGGTACATTAAGTAGTCATCCATGTTGCAGGAGTGCCAACACAAATACGAATACCATTTTGTTATTTCGTGCACATAGTTGTGTCGCCACCTTAGGTTACACCCTCGTCAATGTATGTCTAGAGTCTATCAACCATGGTAGTCAAAGGCGTGCCTCGCAGCAAGGCGCAGTAGCTGCGTCTTGGAATTCACCAAGCAAGGCACTTTTCTTTAGGGCGTGCCTAAGGTGCGCCTTTCAGCAAGGCACAACCAAGAAAAGGCGCGCCTTATGTTTCTTTTCTTTTCTTTTTCCTTTTTTCAAAAAAAATTGAACAAGGAGATAACTTTTGCCTCGTACAAGTGGAAGGGAGGTAGCACTTTCAACGGTTGCTAAAGTTTGTTGTTAGTTTTGTTGACCGCTAGTTCACTTGATGTTTTAAAATATTTTTATTGGTTTTAATATGTTATTTGGTTTATTTCTTGCATTACTAATTTATTTATGTATATTTTTGTTATTTTTTATTTTTGTGCCTCGCTTCGTTCGGACACGCACTTTAAGTGCGCCTTGCGCCTCGGGCGATATGGACCCTTTGCGCCTCGTGTGTGCCTTTGACTACCTTGCTATCAACTATCCATATGCATGATCCGTGCTATTCAAGGTGATGCATGTCTTAGTGAAAGATCTAGCTGTTTGAATATTTTTAAGTCATCCATCTAAGGGCAGAGTAAACACTTTGTATTTAACCACTCAAGGAACATATTATAATTTTTGAATCCAAAGATCTTCACTTATCGATGCTTTTGTTGATGTATGGAAAATTATGTAGTTGCTTACTTTGAAGACCGCTGCTAGGTTGCCCGCCCGCGGGGGTGGCCTGCGCTGGCCCACACCCGCGTGGCAGGCAGCCATTGGCTCCCCCGCCTGGGGTGGGCCCAGGTTAGCAGGGGGCAATGGCTGTCCGCCATACGGGCACGAGCCAGCCTCGCAGGCGGGCAAAATAGACTTTCCGTACTTTGAAACAAGGTTCACAATATCAACCGATACCAATACGAATTGGCTGTATCATATCAGTTTTGGTATGTGCCTATTCAAATATTGACTCCATTATTACCGACCAAGACTGGATATCGAAAATGTGGCTTTCTTTCCGGTCAATTCTCTAAAGCAAAAAATTGAAAACATAAAGAGTATGAGATAAAATAGCGTCAACATAATAATTTGGTCGTGCCGGAGATCAACACGTTATAGGGAGTAGATAAGATTCTTTAGTTTAGTGACATATTGTAAAAATTACCATTTGTCAAAGGTTGTATATCTATAAATTCACATCACCATACATATTAATATTATACCATCCAGAACTCTATATTGGGGTTGTACTTTGTCTAAAAGCAAGTAAATAAATGACATTATTGGTTGTTGGTGAACGATTCATCAACGTTGAGTATTGATCCAAAGCTAGCAAATAACAACAAATAATACATAAAATTATGTTAAATGTATCAAATACTATTTTCTAGTTTTTTGGCTTCCGAAGTGGAGAACTCCGAATCTCCAATCGGAAAAGAACGTCGATACTGATACTCATAAGGAGGGTTCGAAACGGATATGTATACTAGGATCCTTGTTTTGAAGGATGTGGATCATTCTGTGCGATGGCTTACATAATGCTACATGTGCTTGAGTATTATCTGTAGCCTAGTGGTGCTATGTATATTTGTATGCGAAAAAAATAAAATTATATATATATATATATATATATATATATATATATATATATATATATATATATATATTTCCACCGATGGCTGAGATGTTCAGTCGGCTCCCCCCTTAGTGGGGGTCCGGACACGCGTGTGCGTGCGGTTATAGATCAGGTGCTCCCCTAGTGGGTGCATGCATATCAAGAACATACCTATGTATGCGTGTGGGTTCGGAATGGATGTGCGCCTAGCACAACACATGTATATATTGACAAAATGAAAGTATCCATATACCATTGGATTATAATGGATGGTGTAGATCTTTAACAAGTTAAACTTCTTTTAGGGGCTGTTTGGTTCGTGGTAGGTCTCCGAAAGTGTGAAAGTGCCACTTACATCATATTGAGTTTCTTTGTACTTGCAGCAAGTGACACTTTCCAAAATGTGTTTGGATGGAGTACTTTTTGTTTGGTGAAAGTGGAGGAAAAATGAGTTAGTTGTTTGGATGGTTGTTGAAAGTGGATGTTGGGGTTGGATGGTAAACCTAAGTATGCTTACCCTCAATTTATTTAAACCTAAATATTTCTCATTTAAACCAAAATATAACAATATAAATTATTATGAATTACCACTATTAATTACTACTATTGTTACTATTATTATTATTATTATTATTAAATTAATTAATTAATTATCATAACTAAACTAATTATATAATTATTATGAATTACCACTATTCATTAGTACTTTTGTCATTTTATGGAGAATTGCTATTAATTAAAGTATCCTCTAAATCTATTACCATAATTAAATAGAAAATAATTATAATAAACATATAATTATAGTAAACATATAATTATCCCACACAATTAAAGATATTAATTAAACATAAAAAGTTGTTTGGTGTCTATCCGTTGCTGAGTCACATCTCATTTTTTTTGTTTTCTTTGACCAAAACTTTGTATAGAATGCACATCCCAAGCCTACCATTATTAAACAGCTCATTCCAACATCTCCTTTTCCCACATTTCCAAATAAGGCGTCCCCTTCGTCCTCCTCTTCCTGTCCGGCGGAAGGAGACGCGCGGAGGACGTATCGGCTCATGGAATCTGTGCCGGTCGACGTCGAGCAGGAGGAACAGCTCCGGTCGAGATGTCGGTCGCTCGTCGGGAGATTGTCGTAATTCTGGACGGGAAATTGCTCGGCGGCCGGACAGACACAACGTTGGAGGAGGACGACCACCTTTCACAGACCGAAACACCGCGGGGTGGGGGTGGGGTGATCGGACACTCATCGCGGAGGAGCAGTTTCAGAACACTTCTGCAGACGGTCCATTTCACAGAGTTTTCACTTTCAAAGGAGTTTCACAAAAAAAATTGGAAGTGAAAAATGGGGTTTTTCCAGGGGACAAGAACTCTGCTGCTGTCAGATCACTAGAAAACCAAATTTTCAGCAAGTGTTACCAAATAGCTGAACTCGTGAGAGTTCAACCGAGTTACCAAAAGTTGCTGAGTTTCAACCCAGTTTTATGTAACCAAACACCCCCTTATTGTTTAGGAATTTCCATGTTTGTTTCCCCTCAGATAGGCCACATATGCCACCGCTCAAGAACTCGACACCACCTTCCTCGACTGCATGTGGTCTCTTGTGAGCTCGGTGGTATCTCCTTCTCCATGGCCAAGGCTTACCTCCTATAATCGCACGACAACCACTTGTGTGGCTTCCTTTCTTCGCCTATGCCCCTGCCTCACTTTGGACAGCACCTATCTCCTTTATCTTGTGCCAACCACATGTATGCCTTCCCTGGCCATAGTCTCCAACTTCCTCTTCCCATGAGTGTCGTCTTCCAATCGTTTGCAATGTTAACACTGCTGTCTCACAACTATTGCAACCTTCCTCTCATGTGCCACTGAATGCAGAAATCCTGGCAATAGTTTGCCATTGCCTATATCATACAGTTGTCATCTTCCACAATGACCAACTTGAGACAACTACTTCATTGATGCATTTTATATGCGCTTCTCTACTACGAAGTTGAGTGCTGATCCCCATACAACCTTGAAGTGACATGAAGCACTCTGAACAACGTTTGTCATTGATGTTGTTTCCCTCACCACGAGAACATTGGCTTCAAGATGACGACCGGTCTGCCAAACTTTTCAGCCTCCGTAGACGAGGACACAAATACATCACTATTTATGCTGTCTCTCTCTTGGATCTAACACAATGCCACTCCTTGTCGAGGATGCTACATCACGTTTAAGCATGGAGCATATGATGGCTGCTTGCCGCAAGTTTGTGGAGGCTGCGTGTTTTTGATAAAAGAAACTACAATCGGGGATGAAAAATATTGTTACAGACATGAAGGCAGATACATGCGTGGAACAAGTTATAAAGTGGTAGAGAGGTGAGCTTATAGCAGAGGAATACAAAAATACAAGGGTTATCTTTTGAAGTAGAGGAAACTACTAGTTTTCGGTGGAGGACGGGAGGTTTTGGTTCTTAAGAAAGAGTCTCCATTCTAACTGATCACGAGCGTACATTCTTATGGAGTGCCCTAACCTATTCTCTCATCTTCTTATATATCTTCTCACTTGATTAGTTTCTGTGTGTACGAGAGAGAGAAATGGAGGATGAATTTTTGTTGCTGTATGTCTGTAGAAAATGGGAGTATGGTACGAGGTGACACCGGGGAAGGAGCCACAGTAGGCCAACGGTGGGTGTCCGCTGACCTTGAGGTCTAGTTTCCTTCTACTTAATCTTTGTTTTACTATTTATTTCATTTTTTTCTTTTTACAATTTTAGCAATCAGCTGGTGCCTGGTTGGTAAATTAATGAGATATAAGCAGGTCTTGAGTTCGGTACTTACTAGATAGACTGTCATTGGTATATAATATTTTTTTAATAAAATTCTATAATACTCCCTTAAAGTTAAAATTAATGTTTCCCTCCCCCGGGAATCTTATGCATCTGCCATTGCGTATCTAAGGTTGGTGCGCTCTTGCTTATATTGATTCGGCAAGTTACCTCATGGACGACCCACATCATTCATCCCTATCCCTGAGGAAATTTTTACCCTCATCTGATCCCCTAAGGGTGCGTTTGATTCCAAGGTGAAAAAATATGTGGAAAAGATGTTGTTAATTCCATGGAATTTTAAAAAAATTCCATGAAAAACTTAATTTGGGTGTTTGATTATCATTATTTTCCACGAAAAATAGTTATTTTTCATGGAGAATGATATTTCCCTATGGGTTGGGCAAGTTTTATTTTCCATCATTTTAGAAGAAAATATGGAAAATGATAGTTTTTTGAAAAATAATTCCATGGAAAATATAAACTATCAAACACTGCAATTGGTGGAAAATTTGTGATGGAAATATTTTCCATGGAAAAAAGCCCAATCAAACGCAGCCTAATTGTTTATTAATTGTGTTGTCCTTTTTCCTCTTATCACCCATTCAGAGCAACCTGAAGAGTGAGCATGAAATCAGCAATGAATAGCATCAAATTATCATAAAGTAGAGGAACATTTCAATTTGCCAACTAAACTTGCTATAACTTTGGTAAATGAAAGAAGGTCTCGTTTCTTGTTTTTGCAATATCATCAATTCTGGTATAGAAAGCATTTGGTATGCACATAAAATGATTAAATTGATTTTTTTTTTTTTTGTATTTTAAAAGGAGATAAAATATCTCATGGTCACTAGTCTCCTCCCCTTCCCCACCCCCTTATCTTGCCTTCATCTTCCTCCCCCTCCAGTACTTTTAATGGGACCTGATCCAAACTTTATTGGCTTGGGTGTCTTGATTGGGATCTGATTTGAACCAAACTCTGTCTGAACACAAAGGTGATGTGGTTGACTAGGATTTGATTTGAATTTGTATCCCCTGGCTAGCTAGTTTAACTTTACTTCTGGTGGTTGTGGGTGGGGGTGGCATGGAAAGGGTAAAGAGGAGGCGGGCTGTGAGGCCGGACCCGGACATTCGTTGAGGGTAGAGAAATTTCTTTTTTTTTTCTAAAGAATGTTAAGAATGGAGGTAAGTTAGTTGCTTCTACATTTGTTCTTTAACGGTGTATTCCCAAAGAATCAGAGTGTTTTGTTTTAAATGGATTACATCGGAATGCCGTATATTTGCAAAAATGAAGAAAGAGGTTTCATGCCACTTACCTTGTAATCTTTCATACTCCTGCAGGTTATACTCATATCTGACCTAGTTAATATGTGCGTTGACTAATGCCTGATCTGCACACAATGACAATGAAATATGCTTACAGAACCTGCATTTTAGTGGGGGCCTCGGCGGACTGGATTTAGGGGGCTTGGCCAAAAGCTGCTGGCCTATTAATATGTATAGTTTTGAATGTGGTCGTCTATATCATGTTTCACCTTCTTGTTTTTTTGGCAATGTCATTTGTAAGAAGATTGTAGAAGTATATTGACTTGGCGTGAGAAAGAAAAGAGAGACAAAATAACCTACCTAGATAGCACCAGCTGTATACATATAACAAATTGGTACATGGAACTTGCTTCCCTTTAAGATACGTAATGATTGCCGCTTTCTTAATTCTCCATTCCTTTCACTTCTTGTTGTAGCCACCTAATCATATATCTATATTCAATTATAGCAACAAGCGTCAGAGCCATTTTGATCTGTGAATCTGGTATTGCTGTTTAATGTAGCTAATAAATAGAAAAGAAGTACCAAGGCACTTCATCCTACCTTTTCCCCACACTATAATACTTCCTTCCTCTATTTTTTGAACTTCAACACCTTTACTTTTCTGCTATCTTGTACTCCACTTGTACTGTGTTAAAACAGCATAACCGTTTATGCTTAACTTGCAATAGAGTACTGGAAGGACATGCTATCATAATGTCTATAATTATAGCTAGATTGCAGTACATCACCCTTTATAGAGATTTGATTGAGACTTATGTATGTAAACTTTATAAAATTCATGTAAACTTTATAAAATTCATGTAAACTTTATAAAATTCATATATCGTCCAGTATATGGGGGTAAGTCTGCGTACATCTCAACCCTCTCCAGACACATCAATTTCCAGGCCTTGCATAAGCGGAAGCCTCATGGCACTCGGCGCCCTTTTGTGTCATCCAATATTTGTGAATGTGGTGTTTTTTGTAGATACACAGCTGATTTTACTAGTGAGATTTAGTTGATTGGCTTTTGCTTATAATTAGATCCAAATATATGTTATATCTGGGATGACTTTCTTTGGTATCTTTCTTCAGAATTTTCATTAAAAATCTTATTTCCAAATTCCAACTAATAGTGTTGACTGCCAGTTTTCCATTTGAATAGTTGGCTTTGTTGGAAAAGGCTTTTTTGAGGAACCTTTCGACCCTCAAAATATTAGTTGAATATTTGTTTTAATAGATTTATTTAACTAAATTCGCTAGTATCTGCATGGTAAACATATGGATATCCGAAACCAATATATAGGAGACTGTTAATGCATAAAGATCCATTAGGACATCCATCTCTATTTTTGACTCTAGAGATTACTGTTTTGCACATATTAACTGCAATAGTGAATCAAACTTAACAGGTATCAAACTAACCTTGCTCGAAGCTAAATCACATTATTTTAGTTTATTTCTTTTTCTCTATAACATGGATTACGTAAAAGTCTAAACTACGACCTGAAAGAGCAGAAGCAGCTTTTGAAAGCAGCCTCCCCCTGCTTTCAGAACTGCCCAAAAATGTACCAGCTTATCGGAAAACAAGCAGAATTAGCTGTTACCAAAAAGCTTTTCCTGTTGCTTTTCAAAAAAAAGACAGCTGGCCAAATAAGCTGTAACAAACCCATCATAACTCTAGGTTTTGTGCATAGGAATAGTTACCTTTGGCTTTTACATGAGTATGCTACTATTGAATTGCTTATTGTCATTATTAGAAGCAATCAGCACTTATTTCACCACACATAGTTATTGTCTTTGATTTTTCTGTTTCATCAACCATATTCGCTAAGAATTTTTTTGGCATTGACAGGCAAACAATAATTTCTGTATCTGCATTATCGATGTTCGGAAACAGTCTTCTAGCTTTATTCATGTTATAATTTTCGATCATGTCAAGAATTTGAGGGTCTGGCCCAGACTAAAACCATTTTCTCGAGTAGGTCGTGAATACAATGAACCATGTTCCAACTTTTTCTACACTTTTTATGAGTGGTATACTATCAGCCCCTACTTATAAAAAATTTGACAACAAGGCTTTTGAACCTTCTCTGACATTTGATAGTATCAGCCCCTACCGAATTAACCGAATGCTCACCCTTACATCTGAGGGCATCTATGCATTATACTATCAAATTATCTATAGTCTAGAAGTACTACATAGTTGATTATTCATCAGTAGTTCGACATGCCATGATGCCAATAAGAACGCCTCAACAAACAATTAATGGCAGAAATTACTTGCTTTGCATTTACAACTTTATATTTTTTAATGCTTTCTATCGGAAGGATTACTTTAAGAAGATGAAAAATCATCTAGTCAAAAAATGTTATGCAGTTACTTATATCCTCTGGAGGTCATGGAGATCATGGACATGTGCATCTACTCAAAGATTTTTTGGAGGCAAGTCATGCTTCTTTTGGACATTGATTTTTTTTTTTATAAATGTTCTTAAGAATTTGATAATCTTGACAAAGAATGTATATTTTCCCGTCAGGTGATGGACTTCATAAATGATGCAGTTGTGACATTTGATGCTTTTGCTGATGCTTTCAATCACGCACCTCTATTTTTATCTCTGTCATTTGAAATGAGGTAAATATCTTTCTGAAGTACCAATATATGATTTCTACATGTTTTTTGAACTTCCATCGTAAACCTACATTAGTTATAATATTTTGAAAGCATATAATGTGTTTGGCTTGCAGTTATGGAAACGAGGAGTTATTGAGCACTTTGGCAAGATTGCATGATTCCTTTCTACCATCTTTATACCAAGGGTTTATGGTTATTTCTAATAGTGGAGTGGATGCAACAAGTAATATATCTGGTGGTTCACTTCCTAACGTGACTCTCAGTTTAAGAACATTGTCTATGAGAATCGTGAGCTTAGGATGGAAACTACTGGACTTCTGTTATTTACGTAATGATTCGATTGAGGATGTCCTTCAAAGTACAACGAAAATGTTTCCTGCCAAAGTTGACGATCCTGCCATAAGGGGAGACATTATTGTTCAAACATTTAGAGATATTAATGGGCAAGTTCTTCATAATCTTCCAAGGAGTAGTGGTGGTACCTTCCTTCAGAATCTTGAATTTAGCTACAATATATTGAGGAAGATTGATGGCCTTCGCAGTTCTGGTAATACATAACTTTGAGAACCTTTCTCTTTCTCTCCCTTTTTCTTTTGAAAATTTAGTGTAATATGACTACAGATGATTGCCATATTGACAAGGGCATGGCGTGTTCGACTTGGGTAAATTTTCAAATCCAGACACGGCAATTGCACAAATTTGTGTATTTGTTATTGTTTTCAATGTCGAGCGACATTTGCGAAATGTTCATTTACATGTCTTTTTCAGGAGCTAAATGACCCCACAATGCATCTTTTATTTCTCGTCAATACCTCGACACAATTCAGTGAAATGTCACATCTTAATGGGTTTGGTTACCATAATGGGTTTGCAGTTTGCACGGACATAGCCTGTATGTTGTTAACCTGTTAAGAACACCCTAAATCAAGAAAGTAAGAAGATCGTAATTCTCACAACAATAAAATCATATCATCTCGTTTCTCAATACTCTCGTCTTCTCTCTCATCATTCACGATAATCATCGTTCTGTCTCATTAGTAGTTATTATCTTAATATATAGATAAATAGTTTGTTATTATTCTATTGCCTCAATGCCTTCGTACAATGTGTTTGTTCGATAAAAACTGATATATATATATATATATATATATATATATATATATATATATATATATATATATATATATATAGGATATTGAGATAATATATGTAGACTAGTATATATTTTATAGATTATTATTAGAAAATTGTTATAATTATTCTAATATTCATTAAGACTACTTAGGAAGACTAAAGACAACAATCTTAATTATTCTAAATTTATTATTATATTAATATATCATGCAAGACTATTTTAGGAAGACCAAAGGACACCTCCCATAATTGCCTACTTGCCCTTATTAACTTTAATGAGTAATTTTAATTAATAAACATATGCAAGGTATATTTGGAAACAAAAGTTTCACAGTGAACCTCAAGTTTTCTCATTATATAGTAGTATAGATTATTATATGAATATTACATGCAAGGTATATATTTAATGAGTCCAGTATGATTGTCCAATATTTTAATTTTATCTTTGACATGTCCTTCGACTATGATATTCCACATGTCAAAGCCCAATCCAACATGAACTAGATATCCAATTTTTAATACCTTGATATTTGTTAGTGTACCTATATTTATGTTAAACATTATATAGAATTTCATTTTGTCCTTGTATATGGAAAAATATCAACTTGTAAATAATTGTTGATAAAAAACTGGAGGGATTTTTTCCCCACAAAAGGACCTCCCATAGAGCACTTGTGTCTTTTAAGTAAACAAAGATGAATACCTTAAGGGGCTGTTTGGTTCGTCGAAGTGCAGCAAAGGGGAAAATCCGGAAATTGATAGTTTGGGTACGCATTGCTTTGAAGTGCGGCGAAGTGGAAAATCCTTCGTTTGGGTGCTTTGAAGAAGTGTAGGTTAGATGTGGGAAATCCTAATGGTTGGTGTTTGGATGGTTGTTGAAGTGAGTGGGAAAGTGTAACTTGTTGAAGTGAAGTGAGAGGAAGTGGAAAATTCAACCAAACACGCGAAGTGGGACTCAGGATTCCCCACTTCCGCGCTCCACTTCGGAGAAAAAAAAAACTACGATTTGTGGCAGGCAAGATTTATTGTCCATGTCACTTCTCTAAGTAAATATTGTCTGCAAATCCTCCAACCAAACACGTGAAGTGGTCCCAAATCTGGATTTGGGCCACTTCGTGTCTTAAAATCCGTGAACCAAACAGCCCCTAAATGCTGGTATATAGCAATGTAGTTATTTAACGTATGGTGAAATTAGTACACAATGCATTCATGCATTACTTTGATTTAAGAATTCAGTTAGACGACAATCAGTTTGGTTATTGTGTGAATGTATTTAGTACGGGTTCCTCGTTATATGTCTGTATACAAGTTTATGAATCATATATGAAGGTTCAGAACATTAAAAACTATATAGGAAATGATAGCGAAGTATGAGTATTGGAGAAGAGTACATGGTTCAAAGTTGAAAATGACTGGTTTATATGGCAGATATTGTGGCTTTTGTAAATATGTGGACGGACAAACTAAAAGTAGACTAAGAAAATCTGTCTAACTAATATCACACATAATATTATGATTAACAGCTAATTACTAGTACTGGAATGATTGCTGTCGTGGTATCCTATTTTTGCAGTATCAGAACTAAGAGCAAAACATTTATTGATTTGTCCAATTACTATATAATGTGTTTGGGCCCATGATGTTAATTTTATTAGCTTGAGTTTATCTGTTCTTAGTAGAATAAAGAGGCAATTTTCAGAGGGTATATTTTACATGCTTTTTCCATATATATATATATATATATATATATATATATAGCAAATGACCTCTAGCCTAGTGGTTAAGAGAGATGCATGCGGCCCGAGTGGTCAGGAGATTGATTCCTGGTGGGAGCGTTCGCCACAATTACCTTCTTTCAAAAAAATACATATATATATATATATATAGCTCCTGCATTAGGGAAACCTTTGTTTGGTGTCAAAAGTAAATGTTACTACTTGCAAAAATGTTTTTGTTGGAAAAGTTCTTCAGTAATGTGATAATTTAAATTAGAGAATATATAGACTCGGAGAGGCAATTTTGAGAGGGTATAATATACACACTTTTTCCATTATATATATCACTGCATAGGCTTGTCTACTATTGTTTGCTAGTATTTCGTCTTCTAGCTGAAGGTGTAGAACTTGTTGCTTTCCTTTTGGAATGTTCGTTTTGCTATGACATTAATGGTCACTATACAGCGCTTCTGCACTAGGGAAACCTTTGTTTGGTGTCAAAAGTAAATGTTACTTGCAAAAGTGTTTTGTTGGAATAGTTCTTCAGTGATGTGATATTTTAACTTAGATAATATATAGAGAATATTACAACAGTACAGTTTACTCCAATCTTCTTCAGCATTCATTTTAATTATATTGCAAGTCTTGTCATCCTCTTTTTATGGATTTTTCTCGTCACCTAATAGAAATGGTCATACAAAATTTCCACAGGTTACTTTTGGCACTCATAAGAAAAAAAAGGTTTATAGTGATGTCTTTATGTTAGGAACTCATCAGATTGTTCCTCATGTAACTCTTACTTATGTTTCTATCAACAGGATGGATTTCTATAGATGAGGATCAGTCCCAATATTTATATCAGATTGCAACCCCACCTCATTTAATGTCCTGGGAAAAGGAGCAGAAGCTGCCAATCAATTCACAGAATGATAAGTTGCCAATTGATGAAGATTCTGTAATCATCGAGTCCAAAATTAGCCAAATAAAAGACCTTTTCCCTGACTATGGGAAAGGCTTTCTTTCAGCTTGTCTTGAAGTCTATAACCAGAATCCTGAAGAGGTTATCCAGAGGATATTAGAAGGAACACTTCACAATGATCTTTTGTCTCTAGACACTTCCCTAGAGCAGGTTCCACCACCCAAATCGGTTTCTCAGAACCAGAGTTACAAAGGGAAAGGAAAGTTAGTAGAACCTATATCTCTGAATCCGAGTGACAAAGGGAAAGGAAAATTAGTGGAACCTATATCTCTGGATCCGAGTGACAAAGGGAAAGGAAAATTAGTAGAACCCATATCTCACAGTAGTAATATCTTGCCTTCTAAAGTCGATCTTGCGGCTGCAAGGAAAGCTCAAGAAAGTGTTTACTCTTCATCTTCACATGGGCGGTTCATGAGAAAGTCGAAGGGTAATGTGGATGGGCCTGATTCCGAAATTCTAGACTCAATGGCTGCTAAAGATTCAATACGATCTGCTGTCCTTGCTGCAGAGTATGATGATGAGTATGATGATTCTTTTGATGATCTAGGTCTAAGTGTTGTTGGATCAGGTTTCGAGGAAACTGAAAATTCAAGTGATGTGATCAGCTCCGTAGGGGGTTCTAGTTCAAGATGGTCGAAGAAGAAAACACAATTTTATGTTAAGGAGGGTAAGAACTACAGCTACAAAGTTGCTGGTTCTGTTGCCGTATCAAGTTCTCAAGAAGCAGCTCTTGTTAGTCAAGCACAAAAAGAGACTATACATGGCCTTGGTCAAGGTGGAAATGTTCCACTTGGGGCTGTTAAAAAGGTTATAGATGCCGAGGAGCAGGATCACCAGAACTTTGATGCTCAAGAAAACTCGGATAGCGGAGGCTCTAGTTTTAGAGGAAGGGGAGGAAGAAGAGGTGGTGGCGGCGGCCGCGGAAGCCATTTCAGGAAAGATAGAGCAATGAAGAAGCACTTCCAGAGTTTGGGTGGTCATTAATTGTTTAATTTCATATGATGTCCATATTTTTGCACATGGAAAATAGTAAATGGTTCAATTAGGAATGCATATACATCATGCTCAGAGGGTACTGGGTGATCCATTTTGTCTTACATGAATCTTGGTGTTCCTTTTATATTAATTCAGTGTATTTCAAGTGTTACATGAAAAATCATGTCCTGAGAAATATATGTATATACAGTTGTCTGGTTGCAGCTCACTGAGCTTTCTGCATGCATCTTCTGTCATACATTCATATATGGAACTTGGAAGTGGCCAATAAGGAAACTCTTGAAAATTTAGATAAATTTTAGTTGCAACATAATGCTTTATGCTTCTTTACAACCAGTTAAGTGATCTGTGGACTATAAATCCAAAATGGATGGGTGAGATTGAGTTCTCGTTATGCTTCTTGTAGTAGAACACGCTCATGGCAAGTGGCTTGGAAAATTGCATGATCATCATTCATTGCAAGCTGGAACATGTGTATGTATAGCTGATTTTGTTGGTTTTGTTGTTTCTTGCAAATTTGCTATTGCAGTGAAGGAGCACATTTAAACACAAGCAGTTCCTGCACTAGTCTGACAACAAATCTACTCTTAAAAAAAGTATCACCTCACTTATAATGCACAATTTGAGTTGTGAGTTCTCCTGAAGATGGTTGAGGTAGTCTCTCTCTCTCTCTGCATTTTTTCTTGTGTGTTGATGAACTTAATTTACTGTTGCATCTGTGTATGTAGCCTATTCCTCCTGCTTGCGTTGAACATGAAGGGAAAAATCAGGCCTGGAGTTCCTAAACTAGTCAGTGTTGATGGCAAGTCTTGGTGTTGATGCCACAAGGAGCATAGGCAGGAGAGAGAGAGAGAGAGAGAGAGAGAGAGAGAGAGAGAGAGAGAGAGAGAGACTTTGGTGGAGAAGGTATGCGACAATTCGTGCTTGCCAATGGTTTTGGCATAGGATACTTCTTCGTATTTTGCTACCAAGGCAAATTTTCGGCACAAGAGGCTGTGTGATGGACCCATCTGCTGCTTTTATTGATGATGCTCAGAAAGAGGTCACAAAGAAGAAGAAACTGGAGGAGAAGAAATTAAGGCTGAAAATTGCCTCTTCTTCTACAAGACGAAGAAAAAAGTCTACTACGAGCATAGAAAAAAGAAAGAAAGAATGAAATATTTGCGTTATTTCTTCAGTTTACTGTCCTATAAATCTTTCGGATCTACTATGTTGTCTGCGGTTTGTAACCGCGGACGTGACCGCTGGCCGACGTGGCGGTCGGCCATTGGCCCTTTGGTCCGAATGAGGCTCCGAGATAGCGGTCGCGGGAGGGTGGGGGGAGCAATTGGTGGCCGCTATGTTGGCTGGCGGTTACAAACCGCGCACAAAATATCATTTTTATAAATCTTTTCAAAAGATTCTTTTCAAATCTATTATATTCCTTTATAATCCTTTATAATGTATATTCCTCCTTCACAGTTAAACCTCTTTGAACCCTGGAAAGCAAAAACTAAAAAAAGACAGAAATCACACAACAAACAAAACTCGGGCTTCAGCCGCTTAGAAGAAGAAGACGAAGACGGGATCCTACAAATGCTTGAACACCAGCTTATTTTTGTTATGGACCAGGAAGAAAAAACAAAACAGGACGTAAATTTTCAAGGTCACGATGATGCATCAAATCGGAAGAGGAGCAATTGGGACATGAGTGAAGGAGGTGCATCTTGAAGCCAACCTTCTTGGTGAGGGTATTACTAATTTCTTTTTTATGCTGCACAAGCAATCTGTATGGCCGTTGGATCGCACCGCATCGCATGGATCCCGCGCGGGCCCGCGCTCGATCCGATGGTGCAGGAGATTTTTTATTGAGAGTGAGGTTTTATGGGGAATCCAAAGAAAATTCACATCCAACAGTGGTTGGAATTTAATATTTTGATGTGGGCCTCATAATTATTATTGTTCGTTTAAAATTGGGAGTCCAAGATTTTGAGAAAAATACCTTAAATGAACCATGTCCTATGGGCACGGGTTATGACTAGTATATATATATATATATATATATATATATATATATATATATATATATATATATATATATATATATGGGGGAAAGTACGGGAGTATCAACTATTGTAACAGCACATCCTATTTCTTCTGGAAATTGCTGAGAAACCCAATTTCGGGGTGGGCTTTTATGAAATGACCACCCGCTGGATAAGTTTTATGAAATACCAAGAATTAAGTATTTTCACGTTAAATATTCCAAGATTCCCTTTTAGATGCTACCCGCTAGAAACTGCTATTTTTATAATACCGAAACTACCCCTCCGCGCGAATTGGTCATCTATATGTATTTGAATTCAAAAAACTCAGATCTGGATTGTGATTTTCGTCTTCTTCTTCACTGGAAATCTGAATTCCATTGCTCTCATCTTCAGCACAGATCGCAAAGATCGTTCGTAGTTCGGTGTGCTTTTCTTCAGTCGAACTCAGATCATCGCTCGTCATCATCATCATCTTCATCTTCATCGTGGAGACATTTGAAGTTTTTCGACAATTAGGTCAATTGTGGAGAGAATATCTTTCTTCTTCTTTTCCATCAGAATTATCATCGTTTTGAAAGAAGAACGAAACTCTTTGTTCATGAAAAAAAACTAAATTACACGGAGAATGTCATTCTCCGTTTTATTTAAAACGGAGAATGCCGTTCTCCGTGTTTCTAACACGGAGAATGGTCATTCTCCTGCGTTTTAACACTGGAATGACCATTCTCCGTGCTAAATTACACGGAGAATGACCATTCTCCGTTTTATTTAACACGGAGAATGGCATTCTCCGTGTTAGTAGCACGGAGAATGACATTCTCCGTCTTAATGTAGCACGGAGAATGGCCATTCTCCGTTTAAATTAAGACGGAGAATGTCATTCTCCGTTTTATTTAACACGGAGAATGACATTCTCCGTTTAAATTAACACGGAGAATGTCATTCTCCGTTTTATTTAACACGGAGAATGACATTCTCCGTTTTATTTAACACGAAGAATGGCATTCTCCGTGTTTCTAACACGGAGAATGGTCATTCTCTTGCGTTTTAACACTGGAATGACCATTCTCCGTGTAAACTAAGACGGAGAATGACCATTCTCCGTCTAAATTATGACGGAGAATGGCCATTCTCCGTGTAACTTTCAGGACGGAGAATGACATTCTCCGTCTTAATTAAGACGGAGAATGTCATTCTCCGTGTTACTAACACGGAGAATGGTCATTCTCCGTCTTAATTAAGACGGAGAATGCCATTCTCCGTGTTACTAATACGGAGAATGACCACCCTCATGTGAAATTAACATTTTTCGTGTTCTAACACGGAGAATGGCCATTCTCCTGCATTTTATGGTCAGCTGAAACTTTGGAGGGCCATAACTTTTGACTGGGAGGTCGAAACGAGGTCCCGTTTGTCGCAAAATGAGCGTATCGTCGAGGAGACTGAAAGTAACAGCTTCATCGTTAGACGGCCTTCCGAAATTTTAGATTCGCAAAAAAATGATGTTTGGACCTCCGTTTTAGCATTTTTGTCGTTTGTCCCAGTCTTTCCGAAATTTTTCGACGAGTTTTTGAAGATTTTTTAGGAGAAAACCTAGATTCGAAAGTGAGCAGCGTAAGGAAGAAGATGAAGTATCGAAACTTTTTTTTAAGAACAGTTTCGTGGGTGTTTTCAATAAATTAAAAGGAAGGGCAAAAGGGTCATTTGGAACCCGCTTTGGATAAGTTTCTCTAATTCTGGGCACGCGATGAAAGTTTTTTTAGCGGTGGGTTTTACATAAAACTTTTTTAGTTTTTGGGCATTTCATAAATCTTCCCGATTTAGTCATGGGGCCCACCCTCTCACATTTCCTCTTCTTCCTTTTATTATTTCTTTTCAACTCCACCTCATCCTCAGGATAAATGCTCCCTCCATCGGCTGCCGGCAACTCCTAACCATAGCTCCCACCCTGCTATGTTTGTCTTTGGCGTGACAGGCACCAAAAAGTTCGGGCTAGCTATCGACCTCGTCCTCCATCTCGGCGCAACGAAGATCGTAAACTCCGGCAAAATCCAAGTATATGACGGGCTGAACATGGTGACCAACAGTGTGCGGGCGTGCCGCAAGTCCATCCTGAAGCCGAATTCACCGTGACGGACTTCCGTCGCGAGGCCACGCTCGAACTCGTACATCGAAGAACTGGTCGACGGGAACAGCAAAGAGTTCAGGTCCAAGCTTACGAGTGCTGCTACCTGTGAGCAGACCCGGACCTGCCCGTGTCACGCCCCGCTCCCGTAGGAGCGATCGTCCTCGCTAAGGCGTGATGCCGCACGGGCCTAGATTGCGCCCGTGCAAGGCCAAGTCCAGAAACGGCCGATTTGATTACTAGGCCACAGAGTCGCACAGAGTGTCCCCATTTGCAGCGGAAAGTAAATGAACACAAGTTGAATACGAAATCAAACTCTTTATTGATATTCAAGAAGTTACAAGCGGCGCTAGGCCGATATTACAAATCGCTCAAGCTCTCTCTCTCTGAAACATAAAAGGCGTGCCAAATGGCTTACAACATGGAATGATACATGGCGATGTTCCGATACATTATGTCCTGTATAGGGTGCTTCAGCTTCTTGCAACGCTCCAAGGCCTCAGAGTTGGCCCCGCGCCTTGACACGTTCGATGGAAGCTCCGCACCCGCCGGCGTCTCCTGCTATCCTGCAAGCATACTGTGGGGTTATCAGTACATTGTTATGCACTGGTGGGGAGGCTAGCTCGCCCACAATGCCATCATTACCAAACACGTTCCATTTACTTTTGTGCACCGTCTATCATTCATTGTCTTTCTAATCTTGCCTTAGGATCAATTTCATGGCATAATGCATAGCCTATCTCGTGTGGCCGAATTCAAGTGTCGCATGAGAAATACATGCACGACTTACCCATACTTACCGTCCGGCCTTCCCTGTTCAAGGTAAACCAAGTTAAACCACAATTCATGTATAATAACATTTACACGATTCATGTACGCATTCAATATCAAGTGTGTGTCCATGTCTCGAGATTCTAGCACGTCGTGGGCATGTTCTAGCACGTCGTAGGCACGTTTTTAGAGTGTTACAATTCAAGCATGTTTCGAGTATTTCATTCAAGCATGTTCAGGAGTGTTACATATCGAGCATGTTCATGTTCAGGATGTTATGTTTCGGGCATGTTCATGAGTGTTATATTTCGGGCATGTTCATGTTCAGGATGTCATATTTCAAGCATGTTCTGGAGACACTTCATTTAGTTTACTTAGACCACTTTGATTTCAATGCAAGAACTTGCACGTGGATTGCCACCAGCATAGTCCACTTAATCTACATGCACGGGTCGCTGGCTTCACAAGCCATTTAGGACATTCCCCTGTGGCAATTCTCAACTTAGCGTAGGGTGATGGCTGGTACACCCCGTTAAGTCTCTTGAATATACCCTCCTACTTACGTCTCTTGGTGCCCAAGCCCGCACCCAAGCAGCCCGTAAGCGCCGTTGATTCTGCCTAGGCCGGCCACGGTTTACCCCCCCAACGCCCGTGCCGCAGAATCCTTCCACACGACGGCCACGGTATTCCCCCCCATCGCCCGTGCCGTTTGTCCACGACCATTTCGTTTTGTCTTGTCATTTTAACTTAGCGGCTATCTCCGAGCCGTAGGCTAACCCTTAGCCATAATGCGTTAACGACCAGGTTGGCGTCCGTACAGCGCGAGTAGCGAGCCCCGTTGCACGTGCCCGTCACACCTGTCGCTAGCGTCTTCCATGTCTTATCATTCATGCCATAATGCGTTAACGACCAGGTTGGCGTCCGTACAGCGCGGGTAGCAAGTCCCGTTGCACGTGCCCGTCACACCTGTCGCTAGCGTCTTCCATGTCTTATCTTTCATGTATTCTTTCTTTTCATGTTATTCTTTCACTTGTTCGTATGTTCATAGAGTTATTCATGTGTTTGTTCATTCATTCGTTGATTCATTCATTCACGCATTATGCAACTCCCAGTATGGGAGTCGCCTTGGCGACCCATCGGTCCCATAGCCTTCCAATGTTGCTAAACTCTACTCGGAGCGACTATGTTGATAGCCTTCCCGTTTCATTGTTGTAAACCATTCATTGTTTCATTGTTTGAACGTATAAGGGACATGAACGTGAGCTTGTGCCGTAGCACGAGCATAGAGCGTGGTGCGAGCGTTTCTATAATTGCCGAGTTCTTTTCCATGTTCTAAACAAGCATGCAAAATGGGATTATTCCCTTAGCTAGGTGCGTTGAATCATTTATTAACATGCATGGTGTTGTCGCCTAGCGATTCTCGTGATAGTGTCCGCATTGTTATGTGTCTAGGCTAAGCACAGACGGGTTCATCGGAGCCACCCACCTTAGCGATGTTCGCATCGGCCGAGCGATCCTCCGAGCGCGCCTTCGATAGTCTAAGTCTGGAGTCATCTTGTCGAGCCAATGTAAGCCTTGCATCGATTCGCATCGATACTTCATCGGGTCGAGGCAACTCTTCGGGTCGACGGCTCGTTCTGAGTCGTTGCACACGCCGTTTGGAATCGGCGTTCCGCTAGGGCGGAGCGGGTCACTACATAATACACCACTCAAAATAAGTCTCGTCCTCGAGACTTTCTGAGTGCAGGTCATCCTACCATTCCTTAACTCGTGTTTTCGTGTTTCTTAGACAATTTCATCGAGCGGCCCTATCGTTCGACGGCATCGAACCATATTTGATATCTTTCTAAGTTCCGTGTCGCACGCGTTGGGTCGATTTTATCAAATAGCCTTTCATTCATTTTAGAGTTGATTGTACTTATTCGATTCGAGTATTTCTTTGTCTTGGTTGCTATTTCTCCGTGTCATGGGACGAAGATGGTTTCATGAGGCACGTTGTAATTCGTCAAATGTGCGGGTCGAAGGCTGAGGCAAATTCACTTTTTCGTTCATCTCGGTCATCGAGATAACCCGACTCGCTTCTCAAGCGTTCTCGTTCATGAAATCAGTATGGTTTCTTCTTAGCGGGGTCGACCAAGTATTACACTATCGTCGAGCATAACTTCCTATCAATGGTTCAATTCGTTGTACCAACTTTTACTAGCACGATTTCACGTTCACGACACTTGTTCACTCCCCAAGTCGTGCTAGAACTCATCGTATCACTTGGCCGGATCGTGCACGCATTTCAGGCGTCCCCAAAATACCTGCATTCAGCCTAGCCGCATGATAGAGAATTTGTCATTCTCACTCGAGTCGCATCGTGCACATACCCAGGCGTCCCTGAAATATATGCATGTCAGCCGAGTCTCGTGAGTAGGGTTTCCTACATTCGTGGTTCATGCTATCCGTCCATGCCAATCCTCAAGATCAATCTTTTGATTGCTAACACATGAAACAGGGGCGTCTCGCCTAACCGCTAGGCCATCTTTTCGAGGCTAAGTCAATGTCAGGATTGGAATCATAGTTCCCCAACAATAATGCCAACACTGACCCCAATCCTAGGGTCAAACCAAAGTCGGTAGTACGGGATTTTCTACCCAAGCTCGCGTCACTCAGATTTCTAAACATCGAGCACGATCACCTATTCTCGTCAAGGCATTCGCCGCGTATATCCGAATTCATTCTGATCACATACTTCACATATCCATTCTTTCCAATTCATGTATTCGATCACGAGTTCATCTAGCTTTGACAATATGTTGCGCCCCAATCTCACGCGAGTCCGATTATCCACGGTGGTTCATGAATCACCATGCAACGCTCCCGCGGAATAATCATTCTCATCGGGGCGTAACTCTTGTTTGCGTCTAGACTAATTCATTTTCGATACGCGGATTGGACCTACTAAATCCTCAAACTTAGTCATTCAAGCACACCGAATCATTCTCAAGTCATCTTCGCGTCAAACCACAAGTCGAAGCAATCGTATTGCCACGCCGTGCAAGTTTGATCACCCCCGCTGGATGAATCACCATACCAGCGCTCACGCGGAGTGATCGCCCTAATCGGCGCGACGCATGTGCGAGGCTGGAGTTGCGCTCGCATAAGACAAGAATGTCGACGTTGGGGTTATCGTCGAAGTAAATCCAAGCATTTCATTTCATCCAAGTCAAGATTTCAATTCGATAGTTTACCCGTCATTTGTTCAACCAGAAAATCCTCGAGCCAAGTTTATCCTTTTCCTCGACACATTTCAATATCCCGATTATAACATCCATCGGAACAATGATATTTGCACGATCGTCATTTGCCGAGTCAGAGTACCCCCGAGTTATCGCATATCGATCTTTGATACGCCTCAATACCATCGACGATATGCGTAACCTGACGATCTTCCTTTGCAACCAATTTCGAGTCGTGCGTTGATGCTGTTGTCCGAGTTGGATATTCCTCAATTTTTCTCGATACTCAAGATCAAGTTCAGCCGCTTTTTCCTTAAAGCTCGTTTCAAGATCGTTATTCAAACTCAAGTCACATTTCATTTGCATCAATTCGACATCGCACGCACGTTCCTCTAAGTTTCCTCGATCAAGACCATTCACTTTCATTCATCGTTCCGAGTCATTTTCTAACATGCGTTTTCCATTCACAAGTTGTCCGAACGACATCTCGTTCGGGACACACGAAGTCACGATCAACTAAGCGTGACACGTTCTAAAGCTTTGCGCATCCGCATCGCTTCGCCGACATACTTGTTCTATCCGTTATATCCTTTAGTCTCGCTCGAACAATTTCTATGTCGTCCATACACCACTCAGGGTTCGAGCCACTCGACTAGTCCTCGACACTCACTCTTATCCTTCTTCAAAGCTATCACATACACCACTCGGGTTCAAGCCATACGATCTAGTCCTCAATCACATTCGCGTCATTCTCTAGGACGTCCTTTCGATTCGTTCGACGAATCTCTAGCGTAATCGCTTACGTCGTCTCGACGTACTAAGTCGTTCACACTAATCCTCAAAATCCAAGTCAATCATTCGCGTACGCCTAAGCGTTAACTCGATAGCGTTCCTATCGATATACACTCAAAGTGTATCTCCGTTCTCGATCGAGCGATACATTGATATCGCTCGCAACTCGATTGCACCAAAAAGTCGAGGTGCACAACACGCGGACTAAGTTGTGCCGCATAACCATCCCGTGCGGACTATGTTCATGTTTGCACGCTCAGTTGCTCGGGTCAACGCAAGACTAGTTAGGCACGCACGAGACATGTTAACTTGCATGTGTTCTCTATCGAGTCATTTTTAATATCGTTCGGCACAAAGGCCTTCGCCTATCGATCCCGTTCGACCGAGTACTTGTACGAGCTTTTGAAAATATTAGACTTATTGTATGGAACATCCCAAGGCACAATGAGAGAGAGCGTACACATCCTTTTCCAACGACGAGCTTTCAAAACTGAGAAATCGACATGAAGTCCAAGGACGTAAAGCCGTGCTCTGATACCAATCTGTCACGCCCCGCTCCCGTAGGAGCGATCGTCCTCGCTAAGGCGTGATGCCGCATGGGCCTAGATTGCGCCCGTGCAAAGCCAAGTCCAGAAACGACCGATTTGATTACTAGGCCACAGAGTCGCACAGAGTGTCCCCATTTGCAGCGGAAAGTAAATGAACACAAGTTGAATACGAAATCAAACTCTTTATTGATATTCAAGAAGTTACAAGCGGCGCTAGGCCGATATTACAAATCGCTCAAGCTCTCTCTCTCTGAAACATAAAAGGCGTGCCAAATGGCTTACAACATGGAATGATACATGGCGATGTTCCGATACATTATGTCCTGTATAGGGTGCTTCAGCTTCTTGCAACGCTCCAAGGCCTCAGAGTTGGCCCCGCGCCTTGACACGTTCGATGGAAGCTCCGCACCCGCCGGCGTCTCCTGCTATCCTGCAAGCATACTGTGGGGTTATCAGTACATTGTTATGCACTGTGGGGAGGCTAGCTCGCCCACAATGCCATCATTACCAAACACGTTCCATTTACTTTTGTGCACCGTCTATCATTCATTGTCTTTCTAATCTTGCCTTAGGATCAATTTCATGGCATAATGCATAGCCTATCTCGTGTGGCCGAATTCAAGTGTCGCATGAGAAATACATGCACGACTTACCCATACTTACCGTCCGGCCTTCCCTGTTCAAGGTAAACCAAGTTAAACCACAATTCATGTATAATAACATTTACACGATTCATGTACGCATTCAATATCAAGTGTGTGTCCATGTCTCGAGATTCTAGCACGTCGTGGGCATGTTCTAGCACGTCGTAGGCACGTTTTTAGAGTGTTACAATTCAAGCATGTTTCGAGTATTTCATTCAAGCATGTTCAGGAGTGTTACATATCGAGCATGTTCATGTTCAGGATGTTATGTTTCGGGCATGTTCATGAGTGTTATATTTCGGGCATGTTCATGTTCAGGATGTCATATTTCAAGCATGTTCTGGAGACACTTCATTTAGTTTACTTAGACCACTTTGATTTCAATGCAAGAACTTGCACGTGGATTGCCACCAGCATAGTCCACTTAATCTACATGCACGGGTCGCTGGCTTCACAAGCCATTTAGGACATTCCCCTGTGGCAATTCTCAACTTAGCGTAGGGTGATGGCTGGTACACCCCGTTAAGTCTCTTGAATATACCCTCCTACTTACGTCTCTTGGTGCCCAAGCCCGCACCCAAGCAGCCCGTAAGCGCCGTTGATTCTGCCTAGGCCGGCCACGGTTTACCCCTCCAACGCCCGTGCCGCAGAATCCTTCCACACGACGGCCACGGTATTCCCCCCCATCGCCCGTGCCGTTTGTCCACGACCATTTCGTTTTGTCTTGTCATTTTAACTTAGCGGCTATCTCCGAGCCGTAGGCTAACCCTTAGCCATAATGCGTTAACGACCAGGTTGGCGTCCGTACAGCGCGAGTAGCGAGCCCCGTTGCACGTGCCCGTCACACCTGTCGCTAGCGTCTTCCATGTCTTATCATTCATGCCATAATGCGTTAACGACCAGGTTGGCGTCCGTACAGCGCGGGTAGCAAGCCCCGTTGCACGTGCCCGTCACACCTGTCGCTAGCGTCTTCCATGTCTTATCTTTCATGTATTCTTTTTTTTCATGTTATTCTTTCACTTGTTCGTATGTTCATAGAGTCATTCATGTGTTTGTTCATTCATTCGTTGATTCATTCATTCACGCATTATGCAACTCCCAGTATGGGAGTCGCCTTGGCGACCCATCGGTCCCATAGCCTTCCAATGTTGCTAAACTCTACTCGGAGCGACTATGTTGATAGCCTTCCCGTTTCATTGTTGTAAACCATTCATTGTTTCATTGTTTGAACGTATAAGGGACATGAACGTGAGCTTGTGCCGTAGCACGAGCATAGAGCGTGGTGCGAGCGTTTCTATAATTGCCGAGTTCTTTTCCATGTTCTAAACAAGCATGCAAAATGGGATTATTCCCTTAGCTAGGTGCGTTGAATCATTTATTAACATGCATGGTGTTGTCGCCTAGCGATTCTCGTGATAGTGTCCGCATTGTTATGTGTCTAGGCTAAGCACAGACGGGTTCATCGGAGCCACCCACCTTAGCGATGTTCGCATCGGCCGAGCGATCCTCCGAGCGCGCCTTCGATAGTCTAAGTCTGGAGTCATCTTGTCGAGCCAATGTAAGCCTTGCATCGATTCGCATCGATACTTCATCGGGTCGAGGCAACTCTTCGGGTCGACGGCTCGTTCTGAGTCGTTGCACACGCCGTTTGGAATCGGCGTTCCGCTAGGGCGGAGCGGGTCACTACAGCCCGTGTTGCACACATTCGTGTCCTACAGGGTGGTGGACACGGACATGGCCGATGAAGTAGTTAAGAGGATTCTCCGATCCGGACGGAGACTACATGAAGGGTATCCAGAGGGCGATCGGAGTACCTGAGATGGACTGCTACATTCGATGTGAGTCGGCTCTCGATGCGGGCGCTCGAAAGATACTGTTGGAGTTCGCAATAGAAGAGATCACATCCAACACCTACAGGCTAAGATGTTGAAAGAAATAATAAAAGAAAGAAGAAGAGGAAGCATATCCGCGACAGTCGGCTACAATTGCTATATTTCATGGTGTACAATGGGCCGGTCTAGCCCGAGCCCGACCCAGGCCCGGACCGGCCCGCCCCCCTTAAAGTCCGGCCCGGATCGCTTTTGGACCGAACCGGCCCGGCCCCCCACTCCCGAACGGGTCGGGTCGGGCCTCCCCCCCCAGCCAGATCCCGGCCCGGGCCGGCCCGTGGAATTTTTTTTTTTTTTTTTTAATGTAGGCCCGGCCCGAAGCCCGGACCGGTTGGCCCGGCCCGAAGCCCGGCCCGCGCGGACCGGTCCAGCCAGCCTACCGTTGGCTGCTTTCAAAATTTTTTTTTCTTTCTTTCTTGACCGTTGGAGGGGGGGGATTCTTTTACAAAATTGCCCCTCCCATATAGCCGTTATTAAAACGTTGGGAGGGGCATTTTGGTCATTTTTGACGTAAAATGACCAAAATAACTCCGAAAAATTCCTATAAATAGGCCAAAAATTCCATTTTTCAAACACAACTCATTCCTCACAAATTCTCTACATTTCTCTACGGTGCTCTGGTGTTCTACTGCTTTTCCTCCCCGGTGCTCTGGTGTTCTACTGCTTTTCCTCCCCGGTGCTCTGGTGCTCTACGGCTTCCCGATCTCCCTCCCAACTCCATTCCGGCTCTACGGCTTCCCGATCTTCCTCTCAATCCCTTACTTTCTTCTAACGTAGTTTACTTTATTTTATTTTATATATGGCTGGTGAAGGTTCAAACCCACCTGATCTTGCTGGACAGACTTACCAATATTTTAGTAATTTTTTTGACGGTACTGAAATTCCACCTGAGCAAGTAGCCACTAATCCGATTCCGGAGGGGTTCCAACCATCTCCTCCGGAAGTCGCTAGTACCACCCAACGTCCTGAAAAGAAAAAAAGGTCTAAGTATTGGGATTATTTTACTTTGATTTTTGAAACTAATCCTGATGGTTCGCTTGTTTTAGATGCCAAGGGTGAACCGAAACCGTACAAGGCGCAATGCAAGAAATGTTGCAACCAGTACGCATGGAAGAAGGGCGGTGGCACCGGGACCATATCCAGACACTACGACACTTGCTACGGGAAGGACACACTTCAAGCGTCCCAAACCCAAATAAGCTTTGGCGCCACCGGTTCTTCTTCAATGGGTAACTTTACTTACTCAGCTGCTCGGCATAAAACTGAATTAACTAAACATATTATTCGTGACGAACTTCCTTTCACGACGGGTGAAAGCGAATCTTTACGAGATTATGCATCAATTTCTCTTAACCCCTCCTTTACTAGAGTTAGTAGACAACAAGCTCGAAATGAGGCTATTCGTCTCTTTAACGAGCGGAAAGCCGCTTTGAAAGCGGATTTTCAAAACGTCAGTAAGTTGGCTATTACTTCTGACATTTGGACTACTAAGTGGAGTTATGCTTATATTTGTATTACTGTACACTATATAGATGCACAATGGATGTTGCAAAAACGCATCATCTGTCTTAAACTTATAGAATGTCCACACACGGGTGCTATAATTTCAAGTGAGATTTCAAGACACGTGCGTGAATATGATATTCACCCTAAAATTTTTTCTGTCTCTTTGGACAATGCATCAAACAACAATGCTGCTATGTCTTCTTTGTCATTGATTTTTCAGCCTATTTTAGAAGGTAGACTTTTGCATGTTAGGTGTGCTTGCCATATAATTAACTTAGTTATTAAAGAATGTTTAAAATTTTTTGATTCCCATTTAGACACTCTGCGACAATGCTTGCTCCACCTAAACTTGTCTCCAAGTAGACAACAAAGTTTTGCATACACTTGCGCACATTTTGGTATTACTTTTAGAAGATTTGTGAAGGATATACCAAATAGGTGGAACTCCACCTACTTGATGATGAAATCTGCAATTCCTTTTAAGAGTGCTATTACATATTATTGTAGTTCGGATGTCACCTTTGACTATCAAGTTACTACTGATGATTGGGTAGCAGCTGAAAGTGTTTGTGAATTTTTAGAAGTTTTTTACAATGCTACATTAACTCTTTCTGGTGTTTATTATCCCACATCTTGCTTAGCTTTACGTGAACTTTGTAACATGTCTTATTTATTTTCTAAATATAGAGATTATCCAAATTTTGAATATGCGGTGAGAAATATGGAAGCCAAATTCAAGAAATATTGGGGTGAAGTACCTCTTTTATATTGTTTGGCTTCCATATTTGATCCTACAATCAAATTGGATGGCGTAGAGGTTTTATTAGATGGATATGGAGAATATATGGGTATAGACGTTACTGACATGAAGGCAGAAGTTAAAGTTGCTTTGGACATGTTAGTTATACTGTACGAAGAAGGAGCAACGTCGACCCGACCAACTCAGGGGGGGGCTAGTAGTAGCTCCGGCTTGGCGTCTAAGCTATCAGCAGCCGGTCGCATACTGCAAAGGAAGAAACAAAAGCAATCTTTCCAACCTACTCAAGAGTTGTCTCTTTACCTTAATTCTTATCAAGACGAAGATGAGACTCCAGATCACTTCGCCGTTTTAGAATGGTGGAAGAGACACGACAAGAGATTTCCTGTGCTTTCTAACATAGCACGCGATCTACTGATGGTTCCGGTGTCTACGGTAGCATCGGAGTCCTGTTTTAGTGCAAGTTCGAGGATGTTGAGCGATAGGAGGAGCCGCTTGAAGCCCGATATCTTGGAAGCAATAGTGTGCGTACAAGATTGGATGAAAGCCGATAGAAGAGCACAAAACCAGAAATATGAAGAAGATAATGATGTCCACGAGCTGGATTTGGAATCGCTTTCATTGCATGAAAGCGAACAACAATGAGACTACGGTGCAAGGTATTAGGTATGTACATTTAAACTTATACATTTCAATTTTAAATTTTAACTTATACTTTCAAAAACTATTTTTTATTTTTAACTTATACTATTTAAATTTTAAATTTTAACTTATAATATTCAAATTTTAACTTACACTTTCAAAAACTATTTTTTATTTTTTTAAAAAAAAATATTTTTTAACTCCGCCTATGCCAAACAAGCATTTGCCGGTCCCAAGCCCGGATAAAGGAAGAGGGAGAAATGTTTTTTTTAAATTTTTATAAATTTTTATAAACATTTGTATATATTTGTATAAATTTTTATAAAGATTTTTATAAAGATTTTTATAAACATTTTTATAAACATTTTTCTAAATTATACTATTCAACATTTGTATTACAAACATTTGTATAAACATTTTTGCATAAACATTTTTTGTATAAACATTTGTATAAACATTTTTCTATAAACATTTTTGTATAAACATTTTATAAACATTTTTGTATATATTTGTGTAAACATTTTTAACTTATACTATTCAAATTACAAACTTTTGTACTACAAATTTTTATTAATTTTTTTCAAAAATTAAACATTTTTCTAAATTAAAATTATGTTACAAATTTTCAAAATTAAAATACAAAGGGAAAATGTTTAAAAAAGGAAAAAAAATACAAAAGAAACTGTAAAAAAATAATATATATATATAGAAAAACCGGGCCGGTCCGGTTCAACCGGCCTGAACCGGCCCGAACCGACCTTGGCCCGGCCCGGCCCGTGGACCGGTTCAGCCCGGACCGGCCCACCCTGGGTCCGGTCCAGTGGGTCGGGCTGGGCCGGCTCTTCAAAAACCGGGCCGGGCTTGGCCCGGACCGTAAAATACAATGGGCCGATCCTGGACCGGCCCGAGCCCGGTCTGGCCCGCAGCCAATGGACCGTGGGCCGGCCCGGACCGGCCCGAATACACCTTGAGCTATATTGTCCCGTACTTTCCGTATTTTTTGTCCCGCACCTGAAGCTTCCTATATATATATATATATACTAGTATATGTGCACGTGCGTTGCACGCATTTTAACATTTCTTAATTAGTTTAGGAAGACTCTTTAGGAAGACCAAAGGGTAGTCTTCCTAATTACTAAGTTGTCCTTATTAAAATTAATGAACTATTTTTAATTAGTATAAGTATGTAAGGGTATTTTTGGAATTCAAAAGTTTCACCATCTAAGTTTTCCTATTATATATATATATATATATATATATATATATATATATATATATATATATATCCTGTACCATTGGATCGAGTGGGACCCACGCGGGGCCCATGCAATCCAACGTCCAAAGGAGCGCGGGGCTCTGACGGGGCTCTGGAAACGGGAGTCAGACTCCCGATCCTGACCCCCCCCCCCCCCCCCCCCCCCCCCCACCCCCACCCCCCAACACACACACACACACACACATATATATATATATATATAGCCTTGCACTTGTGGGCTCAGTTAAGAGAGATGCATGCAGTCCGAGTGGTCAGAAATTTGAATTCCAGTGGGAACGATTCAAAAAACAATTTACTTGGTTCCAAATAAATAAATAAATAAATAAATAAATAAATATATATATATATATATATATATATATATATATATATATATATATATATATATATATACACACCGTTTTGGAAGGTATCAAAAAAATTAAATTAGAGATTCTCTTGTTAATATCTATAATTATACTTTCTCAAAACTTATTTTTGTTGTTTCTTGACCCTTGTTGTGAGTTGGTTCTAGAAGGTCACATGAAACTCGACCTCTTGCAGGTCACGTTGGACCTGATAGGTTGTCTCAACCAGAGGGAGGTTGTACAAGTTCGAAGCATTCTCAGACTTATGTACCGGCCTTGTTGTGTCTTAACTCTTGTTGTGTCTTAACTCTTGTCATCTCCTGTGTGTGCTTGACTTGCAGTTTTAAAGGAAGAGTACATATCAAGTTATCTCCAGTGTGCGCTTTAACACTCGATTCCTCCAAAAGATCACCAAGCACATGTAAGTTTCTTGAAGTTAATTCAATTTCTTGAGTCATAATGAATGGTGTAAGTAGCTATAATCCCCAGAAAAATAAACACGAGATTGTGACATAAATTTATTTGAAGTTATAATGAACCTATATATGACATAGTACTATAGTAGTATATAACTAACCTATGCTAAAAATTTATAAATAACCTATTATGACCCCTTAGAACTAATCTATGTTAGAAGCTACTCTCAAGCTTAAAGCTTGAGAGTCAAGTCCACGCTGTCCGCCTTCTGCAACTCCCGGCGGCCGTGATTGATCCATCCACATCCTCCGACGGCGTTCGCCGCTCCGCCTCGGTAGTATTCTTCCGTCAAAGGCATGTAGCCGCCGGTTGCTTGTTGCCGATTGAACATCGTCGACGGTGCTGGTGCACGCACATAAGGCCTGTGCACCATTGAGTTCGCTTGAACATCCATGGGCCGGGGGCCGTAACTTCCCCAAGAAACATACATACTAGGCGCGACGGACCGGTTCACGACACGGTACTGTTGGTTGGTTCCGCTGCCAACCCCGCTACTGCTTCCACCGCCGCTGTCGTTGCTGCTCCCGTTGCCGTCGCGCCCGGCGATGGCGCGCTCCCTTTTGTGCTTGTTCTGGTGCCCCCCGAGTGCCTGTCCGCTGTAGAATTTGCGCGGGCAGTAGCTGCACGAGTATGTGCGCCGTGCCTCTGGCTCGGGCGACGACACCTCCCTCTTCACCTCCACCACCGGCTCTCTCTTCACCTCCGCCACCGGCCGGAACGGTGCGTCATCAAGCTGTCCAATCAGGTCCAACTCAATCACCACCGCACCCAGTGGTAGTTGCCACAATGATGAGCGTGAGTTCTCCGGGATGCACAAAGACTCCATGATCTCTTTCTAATGGCTTGAATCTAATTCTAGATATAGTGTTTCAAACCCATTTAAATAAGTTTGGTGGGAGTAAACTCTGAGAGATTATTTGCACCTTTCTCATACACTTCTTTCATTGCATGTTATTCTATGAGTCATAGAATCCCAAAAAAGAAAATAAATATCATCTATGCATCTAAGTATATATAACTGCCATTTTTGGTTGCCAACATATAATGATGAGTCATGATTGGAAATCAAAGATTTTATTTTGTATTGCAATCTATCCGTATATTCATGACAAACTAATATTCTTATATTTTAATACATCCATGGTAACAATAACTATTATCAATTCTTGAAAAATATACTAAATATATTCAATAAGATTCACCTTCAAAAAACAAAAATTGTAGATATTTTAGATTTAAGGAGTAATTGTGTTGGTTTTTTAAGGTGAGTTTTTGTTTTGTTTTGTTATGCTCTGTTTGGTTATGGTTTTATACATAGTTTTGGGGAATATAAAAGCTACAGTAATCACCAAACCGTGTTTGGATGCAACTTTTCAGCTGCACGGAGCTTGGTCAGCAGCGGCGCCCACAATGATCACGGCAACGGCCATGACCTCATCAGCAGAGAACGACAACGCCTACGGAGCGAGCTGTGGAATGACAACGCCTACGGGTTGATGAGAACGACAACGCCGAGGAACTCGTCGATGACAGCAGTTCCGTGTCCCCTTCCTCCGCCTGGAACTCGTCGATGATGGCCTCCCCGACGAGTTCCAGGCGGAGGAGAACCACATCGGCTTCGCACTCGACCAGATCCGGCGGTGGTCGTCTCCACCACCGCTCTCCACCCCCGACGAGGAAAGCTCCAGGAGGAGCCCCGGTTCTCCGAGCGGTGGCGGTGGTGGCTGCCTCCACGGAAGTAGAGTAGGAGGAGGACACGGTTTTCTGTCCGGACACGAAATGTGTCCGACTGTATGCAGTCAGAGCATATAAAATAATTCAGCAAAAAAAATATGAAAAAAATCTCTCCAATTTTTTTTAAAAAAAAAAAAAAAATCTGTTTTTCAAATGAAAGTAACCAAAAGCAAACTCACAATTTCTATACTCAGAAAATAATTTCATACTTTACTTTCAGAAAAACTGTTTTTAGAACTAAATTTCAGAAAACATATCTGAAGTAACAATTTCAGAAAATCTTAAGTTGAAAAAAAACAATAATAATAAAAAAAAAAAATTTGGTGCGAAATAGTCTTTATTATAATTCAGATAAATATAACATGTTAGGTTCCCTAACATGGCCTAGGCACATCACTGAAACGGAAGAGCACGTAGGGGAGTGTGGTAGCAGCTGAGGGAGTGTAATACTTATGCAGATTTATTAGCTGGCTGCCAGATCATCCATCTGCGGCCAAGTCATTCAACTGCCACCAGGTCACATGACTAATACAGCTCAGCAAGTAATTAGCAGTTAATGAACGGTTAGTACTAAATAAATCAGTCCTCAGTAGTAATCAATGTAATTTTCCACTACATATAGGAAAATGGAGCTGCTACGTTGTCCGCGGTTTGTAACTGCGGAAGTGACCGCCGGCCGACGTGGCGGTCGGCGGTCACGTCTGCGGTTACAAACTGCGGACAAAATATCATTTTCGTAAGAAAAATGGTAGAGAATAGGAGAAATTATTTTGTGGTCCGGCCTCACCACGTGTCAATGATGAATGGTGAGTCCGACTACTAATTTCTTTACACTTGGCATAATTTTTTTTAAAATTTGTAAAAAAAAAAAATAATGTACATAAATTCACTTGACATATAATTAGAAAAAAATAGATTTTTTTTTTTGTTTCAAAACATTAAATAATTGACCTAGAAAATAAGAGAAATATAGTGATATAATATATTAAGCCGAATGTCAAGAAACTAATGGCCGGACTCACCATTCATCATTGTCACGTGGTGAGGTCGGACCATCCAATTTTTTTCAGGAAGTAGAGAGTAGACCTGTCAAATGGGTCGAGCCGGCCCAGTCCGACACGAGTCCGATCCGAAAAATTGGCCCATATGCCGGCCCGGCCCCATATATTGGGTCGTGCTATATCGGCCCATAATATAAGTACGGAAGAATGAATCTCAGTTTCTTTCCCTCTTTCATTAACAATTGTCAATTCAATTCCTAGCTCCTTCTCCAAGCAATTTCAATAAACATAGAATTCTAGTTTTCCTCTTCTCTGTCATTTTCCTTCTACTGCACAGTTTCTTCGTAGCTATGGCTAACAATTTGGTACCAGAGCCGCTCCTCGACTCCGTGGGCGAGGCGCCGGCGGCGGAGGAGGAGCGTAGCTCCAGCTGTTACGGATCGCGTCATGGCTCTCCGGTCGGCCAATCAATGGAAGGTAAATTTCAGTTACTCAGCGACAGATTCGTTAGGGTTCTTGAAGAGTTTGCCAGATCTGGGAAGCAAACGGAGGTTGGATCTCCAAATCACCAGATCTACAACCCTAACCCTAGTTTCCAACCCCCAGCACTTGGCACACATCCACACATTAACCCGCCATTGGCACCAACTCACGGGGGAGATCCTTGGGGAACGACACCTGTGGCCTCAATGGGACTTCGATTGAAGATCCCCGACTTCGATGGCAGCACGGAAGTGGAGGAATGGTTACTGAGAGTAACCCGCTACTTCAATTATTACGATGTGCCGGAAGGCGATCGAGTGAGAGTGTGCTCCGTTCAAATGAAAGGAGCAGCAGCTTATTGGTTTGATTGGCTGTCGAAGATTCGAGGAGGGATTATGAGTTGGGAGGAGTTCTGCCAAGCCATAAAACTCGAGTTTACCGATCATGTAACCGACTTGAAGCTGTTAAAGCAAGACGGGACGGTACCGGATTGCAATGCTCGGTTCCAGAAATTGTCCAAGAGAATACAGGGCACAAATGAAGCCTGTCCGATCCGTCGATATATAGGAGGATTAAAGGAAGAGGTGAGGTACGAAGTCCAGATAGCTAGTCCTCCTACCTTACCCGCAGCTGTGCAGTTGGCCAGACTTTACGAAGCAGAAATGTCGGCCCTAGGGAAGTCTTGTAAGAATAACACCTGTATGGGGAAAGGGGTTTCAAGCCTCGGCCAACCTCCGACACAAGCCAATGAAACAGCAAAGAAATCGTCGTACGCCCCTACTAACACTACGCATACCTCCACCATATCCCCAAGTGATCAGGAACCTACAGAGGGACAGGAGATTCTGCACGACGAAGACGCTTCTGGGACATTTGCGATACCCCTGCAAGCCCTGTCTTGTGTTGCACGCCATTCCACTATGAAACTGAGAGGCACCCTCCACGGAAAACCAGTCTTAATCCTAGTGGGCTCTGGTTCCACCCACAGCTTCATAGACAGTAAATTTGGGGAAGGATAGGCTTAACCAAAGATGAAGACAGAGCTTTTGAAGTAACGGTGGCCAATGGGGATAAGCTGTGTAGTGAAGGTTTGAGCAATGGGGTCATTATTGAATGTCAGGGCAAGGAGATACTAGTGAACCTTCTTCATTTACCTATCACAGGGTGCCAAATTGTTTTGGGAGCAAACTGGCTTAGTACACTGGGGGACATAGTCTGGAATTTCAAGAAGTTAACCATGAGATTTGACGAAAATGGAGCAGCACAACAGTTTCAAGGAATCCAGACACCACCAAAAAACTAGATTCACATCCTGCAGTAACTGAGCTACTACAGAAACAATAATTTCTGTATCTGCATTATCGATGTTCGGAAACAGTCTTCCAGCTTTATTCATGTTATAATTTTCGATCATGTCAAGATTTTGAGGGTCTGGCCCAGACTAAAACCATTTTCTCTTGTAGGTCGTGAATACAATGAACCTGGTTCCAACTTTTTCTACACTTTTAATGAGTGGTATACGATCAGCCCCTATTTATATAAAAAATTGACAACAAGGCTTTTGAACCTTCTCTGACATCTGAGGGCATCTATGCATTATACTATCAAATTATCTATACTCTAGAAGTACTACATAGTTGATTATTCATCATAGTTCGACATGCCATGAAGCCAACAAGTATGCCTCAACAAATAATCAATGGCAGAAATTACTTGCTTTGCATTTACAACTTTATATTTTGTAATGCTTTATATCGGAAGGATTACCTTAAGAAGATGAAAAATCATCTAGTCAAAAATGTTATGCAGTTACTTATATCCTCTGGAGGTCATGGAGATCATGGATATGGGCATCTACTCAAAGATTATTTGGAGGCAAGTCATGCTTCTTTTGGACAGTGAAGACTGGATTTTTTTTAAATTTTTTTTCTTAAGAATTTGATAATCTTAACAAAGAATGTATAGTTTCCCGTCAGGTGATGGATTTCATAAATGATGCAGTTGTGACACTTGATGCTTTTGCTGATGCTTTCAATCACGCACCTCTATTTTTATCTCTGTCATTTGAAATGAGGTAAATATCTTTCTGAAGTACCAATTTATGATTTCTACATGTTTTTTGAACTTCCATCGTAAACCTACATTAGTCATAATATTTTGAAAGCATATAATGTGCTTGGCTTGCAGTTATGGAAACGAGGAGTTATTGAGCACTCTGGCAAGATTGCATGATTCCTTTCTACCATTTTTATACCAAGGGTTTATGGTTATTTCTAATAGTGGAGTGGATGCAACAAGTAATATATCTGGTGGTTCACTTCCTAACGCGACTCTCAGTTTAAGGACGTTGTCTATGGGAATTGTGAGCTTAGGATGGAAACTACTGGACTTCTGTATTTACGTAATGATTCGATTGAGGATGTCCTTCAAAGTACAACAAAAATGTTTCCTGCCAAACTTGACGATCCTGCCATAAGGGGAGACATTATTATTCAAACATTTAGAGATATTAATGGACAAGTTCTTCATAATCTTCCAAGGACTAGTGGTGGTACCTTCCTTCAGAATCTTGAATTTAGCTACAATATATTGAGGAAGATTGATGGCCTTCGCAGTTCTGGTAATACATAACTTTGAGAACCTCTCTCTTTCTCTCCCTTTTTCTTTTGAAAATTTAGTGTAATATGACTATAGATGATTGCCATATTGACATGGGCATGGCGTGATCGACTTGGGTAAATTTTCAAATCCAGACACGTCAATTGCACAAATTTGTGTATTTGTTATTGTTTTAAATGTCGAGCGGCATTTGCGAAATGTTCATTTACATGTCTTTTTCAGGAGCTAAATGACCCCACAATGCATCTTTTATTTCTTGTCAATACCTCGACACAATTCAGTGAAATGTCACATCTTTATGGGTTTGGTAACCATAATGGGTTTGCATGGACGTAGCCTGTATGTTGTTAACCTGTTAAGAACACCCTAAATCAAGGAAGTTAGAAGATCGTAAGTCCTACCTTCCCAAAATTTCTCTCACCTTCTCCAGAAAATGACCCTGACGATTGCAAGGGCACCAACAATACAATCATATCATCTCCTTTCTCAATACTCTCGTATTCTCTCTCTCATCATTCACGATAATCATCGTTCTGTCTCATTAGTAGTTATTATCTTAATATATAGATAAATAGTTTGTTATTATTCTATTGCCTCAATGCCTTCGTACAACGTGTTTGTTCGATAATATATATATATATATATTTTATATATATATATATATATATATATATATATATATATATATATATATATATAGACTAGTATATATGCACGTGCAATAGATTACTATTAGAAAATTGTTATAATTATTCTAATCTTTATTTAAGACTACTTAGGAAGACTAAAAGACAATTATCTTAATTATTCTAAATTTATTATTATATTAATATTTTAGGAAGACCAAAGGACACCTCCCATAATTACCTAGTTGCCCTTATTAGCTTTAATGAATAATTTTAATTAATAAACATATGTAAGGGTATATTTGGAAAGGAAAGTTTCACGTTGAAGCTCAAGTTTTCTCATTATATAGTAGCATAGATTATTGTATGAATATTACATGCGAGGTATATATTTAATGAGTCCAGTATGATTGTCCAATATTTTAATTTATCTTTGACATGTCGCATCTGATATTCCACGTGTCAAAGCCCAATCCAACATGAACTAGATATCCAATTTTTCATACCTTGGTATTTGTTAGTGTACTAATATTTATGTTAAACATTATATAGAATTTCAATTTGTCCTTGTATATGGAAAAATATCAACTTGTAAATAATTGATGATAAAAAACCGGAGGGATTTTTTTCCCCACAAAAGGACCTCCCGTAGAGTACTTGTGTCTTTTAAATAAACAAAGATGAATACCTTAAGGGGCTGTTTGGTTCGGCGAAGTGCGTGAAAGGGGAAAATCCGGAAATCGATATTTTGGGCACGCATTGCTTTGAAGTGTGGCGAAGTGGAAAATCCTTCGTTTGGGTGCTTGCTTTGAAGAAGTGTAGGTTAGATGTGGGAAATCCTAAAGTTTGGTGTTTGGATGGTTGTTGAAGTGAGTGGGAAAGTGTAATTGTTGAAGTGAAGTGAGAGGAAGTGGGAAATCCAACCAAACATGCGAAGTGGGAATGAGGATTCCCCACTTCCGCGCTCCACTTTGGAGGAAAAAAAACTCCGATTTGTGGTAGACAAAATTTATTGTTCTGTCACTTCTAAGTAAATATTGTCTGCAAATCCTCCAGCCAAACACGTCAAGTGGTCCCAAATCCGGATTTGGGCCACTTCGTGTCTTCAAATCCGTGAACCAAACAGCCCCTAAATGCACAGGTATATAGCAATGCAGTTATTTAACGTATGGTGAAATTAGTACACAATGCATTCATGCATTACTTTGATTTAAGCATTCAGTTATACGACAATCAGTTTGGGTATTGTGTGATTGTATTTAGTACAGGTTCCTTGTTATATGTCTGTATACAAGTTTCTGAATCATATACGAAGGTTTCAGAACATTAAAAACTATATAGGAAATGATAGCAAAGTATGAATTGGAGAAGAGTACATGGTTCATAGTTGAAAATGACTGGTTCATATGGCAGATGATATAGATTTTGTAAATATGTGGACGGACAAACTCAAAGTAGACTAAGAAAATCGCTCTAACTAATATCACACACAATATTGTGATTAACAGCTAATTACTAGTACTGGAATGATTGCTGTCATGGTATCCTATTTTTGCAGTATCAGAACTAAGAGCAAAACATTTATTGATTTGTCCAATTACTATATAATGTGTTTGGGCCCATGATGTTAATTTGATTAGCTTGAGGTTTATCTGTTCTTAGGAGAATAAAGGGGCAATTTTGAGAGGGTATATTTTACATGTTTTTTTCCATTATATATTTGGGAACATGTAATTGTGTTATAGACTCCTGGCCTAATGACCTACAAACTCGGCCCAAAGGTCCGCACCCATACTAATATCTCAACCAGTTTAAGTGATCTGTGGACTATAAATCCAAAATGGATGGGTGAGATTGATTTCTCTTATGGCACATACATGGGCGCATTACTCTATGCTTCTTGTAGTAGAACACGCCCATGGCAAGTGGCTTGGAAAATTGCATGATCATCATTCATTGCAAGCTGGAACATATATATGTATAGCTGATTTTGTTGGTTTTGTTGTTGCTTGCAAATTTGCTATTGCAGTGAAGGAGCACATTTGAAACACATACAGTTCCTGCACTAGTCTGACAACAAATCTACTCAATAAAAAAATGTATCACCTCACTTATAATGCACAGTTTGAGTTGTGAGTACTCCTGAAGATGGTTGAGGTAGTCTCTCTCTCTCTCTCTCTCTCTCTCTGCATTTTTTTTTTCTTGTGTGTTGACGAACTTAATTTACTGTTGCATCTGTGTATGTAGCCTATTCCTCCTCCTTGCGTTGAACACGCTAGCATGAAGGAAAAAATCAGGCCTGGAGTTCCTAAACTAGTCAGTGTTGATGGCAAGTCTTGGTGTTGATGCCCACAAGGAGCATAGCCAGGAGAGAGAGAGAGAGAGAGAGACTTTGGTGTAGAAGGTCTGCCACAATTCGTGCTTGCCAATGGTTTTGGCATAGGATACTTCTTCGTATTCTGCTACCAAGGCAAATTTTCGGTACAAGAGGCTGTGGGATGGACCCATCTGCTGCTTTTGTTGATGATGCTCAGAAAGAGGTGACAAAGAAGAAGAAACTGGAGGAGAAGAAGAAATTAAGGCTGAAAATAGCCTCATCCTTTTCTACAAGATGAAGAAAAAAGTCTACTACGAGCATAGAAAGAAGGGTATGTTTGCGTTATTTCTTCAGTTTACTGTCCTATAATTCTTTTCTTAAGTTTCTTTTCAAATCTATTATATGCCTTTATAATCCTTTATAATGTATGTTCCTCCTTGAACAACAATAGGTTATTTTTGTTATGGACCAAGAAGAAGAAGAAGAAACAAAACAGGACGTAAATTTTCAAGGTCACGATGATGCATCAAATCTGAAGAGGAGCAATCGGGACATAAGTGAAGGAGGTGCATCTTGAAGCCAACCTTTCTACTGCATCTTTAATTTCTCTTTTATGTTGCACAACCAATCTGTACGTTCTTTGCATAATATTATATATATGGGTCCGGATCGGGTGTTCCGTTTCCGGAGCCCAGCCGTTGGATCGCGCGGCATCCCATGGGTCCCAAGCGGACCCCACTCGGTCCGATGGTGCAGCGGGGACGGAACTTTGGCGGGACTTTGCGGACGGGTACTTTGATCCGCGCGCCCTCTCTCTCTCTCTCTCTCTCTCTCTCCTCTCTCTCTCTCTCTCTCTCTCTCTCTATATATATATATATATATATATATATATATATATACCATCGGATCGAGTGGGGCCTGTGCGGGTCCGTGGGATCTAACGACAGGGCTTTGGGGGGCTCCCTATCTTTTCGTTATTTTTTCGAAATATAAAATTCGTGACCCTTGTTGTGAGTTTGTCCTAGAAGGTCACATGAAACCCGATCTCTTGCAGGTCACATTGGACCTGAAAGGTTGTTCTAGACAGAGGGAGGTTGTCTTAAACAGAGGGAGGTTGTCCAAGTTCGAAGTCTTCTCAGACTTACTTATATACGGGCCTTGTTGTGTCTTGAAAGTCTGTGTCATCTCCTGTGTGTGCTTTACTTGCCGTTTTAAAGGAAGAGTACATATCAAGTTATTTCCTTTGTGCGCTTTTTAACACTCAAATCCTCCAAAAGAACAACAAGCACATGTAATTTTCTTGAAGTTAATTCAATTTCTGAGTTACAATGAATGGTCTAAGTAGCTATAATCCCTAGAAAAATGAACACGAGATTGTGACATTGATTTATTTGAAGTTATAATGAACCTATATATGACATAGTACTATAGTAGTAAAAAGGAATAATAATAATAATAATAATAATAATAATATATATATATATATATATATATATGCTAAAAACTTAAAAAGTAACCTGTTATGACACCTTAGAACTAATCTATGTTAAAAGCTACTCTAAAGCTTAAAACTCAGAGTCAAGTCTACGTTGTCCACCCTCTGCAACTCCCCGCGGCCCTGATCGATCCATCGACATCCTCCAACGGTGTTCGCCGCTCTACCGAGCATATTCCTCCGTCAAAGGCCTGTAGGCGCCGGTTGCTTGTTGCCGATTGAACATCGTCGATGGTGCTGGTGCACGCACATAAGGCCTGTGCACCATTGAGTTCGCTTGAACATCCATGGGCCGTGGGCCGTAACTTCCCCAAGAAACAGTCATACTAGGCGTGGCGGACCGGTTCACGACATGGTACTGATGATTGGTTCCGCTGGCAACCCCGCTACTGCTTCCACCACCGCTGGCGTCGTGCCTGGCGATGACGCGCTCCCTTTTGTGCTTGTTTTGGTGCCCTCCGAGTGCCTGCCCGCTGTAGAACTTGCGCGGGCAGTAGGTGCAAGGGTACGTGCGCCGCGCCTCCGGCTCGGGCGACGACACCTCCCTCTTCACCTCCACCATCGGCTCTCTCTCCACCTCCGCCACCGGCCGGAGCGGTGCGTCATCAAGCTGTCCAATCAGGTCCAACTCGATCACCACCGCACCCAGTGGTAGTTGCCACAATGACGAGCGTGAGTTCTCCGGGATGCACAAAGATTCCATGATCTCGTTCTAATGGCTTGAATATAATTATGGATATAATCCTTCAAACCTTCAGCCATTTAAATAGGTTTGGTGAGAGTAAAAGAAGCAGCTCCGAGAGATTATTTGCATTTAATGACCTTCCTTTCTCATACACTTCTTTCCTTGCATGTTATTATATGAATCATAGAATCCAAAAAAAGAAAAAAAAAGTGTGTATATGTCACTCCCCGTTCCCAGAATGCGTAGTCTTATTCATGTACAACTCATGTGTATTTATTTTAGTATTTATCATGTATTATCCTGTATTTAAATTCTTTTAATTCATGTTAATTAAGTTTCTGTTAATTAATTATATGCTCTTTAAATTTTCATGTTAATTAATTAGCTGCTCTTTAATTTTTATGCTAATTAATTCCTGCAATTTTATTTCTGCATTTCTTCCTGTAATTTTATTACCTGCATTTACTTCTCTGCTTTAGTTGTATTTTCGGTTGGATGAGCCCTTAAACCCGACCCATTAAGAATCCGGCCCAACTCCCACCTACCACCCCTTTGCTACTTAAAGCTACCCTCTCCCTTCTCTCTCCTCATTCACTCCTTCTTCACCATTACTTCTTCTTCTTCCTTTCATTACTCTCTCCACCTACCAACTAGGCAAGTACATCTTGCTCTACATGAGGACCATATTTTATGGTTCAATATTCTTCCTCTCATGATTCTAAGAGAGTTTAGTGCTTAGTATTTTTGATTTCATTGGTTCATTTCTTGTAGATCTAAGTTATTGTATTTTCGGTTGTCTATGGGTTTTGATCTAGCAAACTCCTTTGTTCTCAAGATTTGATGGTTCCATGTCGTAGAGCAGTTCATCCTACCCAATTTTGACCTTTGGAAAGTTGGATTCGGACTTATTTTGACCAAGTTATGAACTTTTGAAGCTTTGGGGTACAACCATAGAGTTCTTGCTGTTTGGAGAAGACAGTGAGCAGTGTATGCTAGCTTTTAGCTGCGTCACTGAGCTGTGCGCGCTCTTTAGCGCAGCATGGAATCCATACGCTGCCTTTTTAGGAAGCGTGTGTCTTGCATACGCTACCTTTTGGAAGCGTGTGTCGTATGGAGTTCATACGCTGCCTTTTGGGAGCGTATGACTTGCATACGCTGACTTGGATGGTCAGGAGTCGTATGGAGTTCATACGCTGCCTTTTGGGAGCGTATGACTTGCATACGCTGACTTGGATGGTAAGGAGTCGTATGGAGTTCATACGCTGCCTTTTGGAAGCGTATGACTTCCATACGCTAGCTTGGCTTGAGCGTAGCTTGACCTGAGCGTACGCTGGCATGAGCGTAGGCTGACATGAGAGTAGCCTGCTTACCCTGGATCTTCTATAGCCCTGTATATTGATATCTTATTAGATGTTTAACGTCCATTTTATATCCTTACGCCTTTTTGCATAAACTTGATATAATCATGATATGTTGATATTTCTGTTAATTATAGATTGTTACGTGGGATGTACCATGTGTCATAAATTGAGTTATAGATACCCGGATTGACTAGAATTAAACCCTGAGAGTTGTAGACTCGACCCCACTGAATGCTAGTTGACTTTCATGCCTTGCCACCATTGATAATGATTGTGATCTTGACTAAATTGATCATGCGTTCCTAATTGGAACTAAGAGACTGGCTAGTCGTCTTATTGAATGAAATGAATGAGACACGTTCATATTATGAACTATTGTAATCGACTGGCTGATCCCGAATATCGACATACATGCACATGCAGGCTTCAATCTATTTATTTATTTATTTACTTATTTAATTTCTACAAAAGAAGCATGTGTACTTTATGGTCAAGGCATGATTACCGTGGATAGATTTGATTGTTGCATTACGCTATGTAAGACCTGCAACCTAACCGCACTGGTATCGTTGTAGAGTTGTGCATATCGTACCCCGTACGAAAGTACTCATTTGAATGACCATGATCCACGGCATGGAATTTCACTCAACGTAGAGACTATTAAGTTAAATAAAATAATGATTGCATGGAGAGAATGGATTCCCGAATTCTTACATGGCAGCCCCCTTGGGACGAGTAGTACCCGACGGGCCGGCTGGTTCCCACAGATACTGTAAATCTGCCACACGGGCAGGGAACATTATCTGCTTTTATTATTATTGTATATTGTATATTGACGGGCGTCCTGCTAGGACTCGTCTAATTCATGCATGGGCCAATTGATCGACTGGATAGACTAGCCTTGCTTGCACATAGTAAGAACTGAGGAATCCCTAATTGCATTATTCCAGGATAACTTGGTACTCATAATAGCAAGCCGTAGGAGTTGATTGGCCGTTCAAGATGATTTGTTTGTGCACTGTACTCTGTTACCTAACTGGGATGATCAGAATGTCAGGACATGACGGGCCAACTTCTGTCCTTGTTTGGTTGGGAGGTTGGTTCGAAGTGTCTTGATGTGATGTGAGTTCTAGTAGCAAGCAGAGATCTATTATTATATCTCTTACTTACTGGTTTTAGTTCTCATGTCGTGCTTCCTTGTGGTACTTGCTATTAGAGGTCTAACCTCTCTGGTTTTGCATGGCCAGATTTAGAGCCAGTTCCCGAGGACTCAGCGTACTTCCACCTCCAGGATGGTCAATACTAGAGGAATGATCGCAGGAGGCCTCGAGTGGGTTCCTTAACTTCACCACTCGTTTTGTTATCTACTTTATACCTTGCCGTTTGGCACCGACATGTTAGTCGGATTGTCTTGTACTTACTTTTGCATAATTGTAATTAAGTCAGACTGCAGCTGATAACAATTGTGTATACTTACTACATCATCTGGCTGTATTTTGTAAAGCCAGATCTCAAGAACATTTTGACTGAGCGTTTGGGACGCCTTACTGCTTTACCTTACATGTTCTATATTTCTGTTTCTTGTTTGAATGATTGAGACAATAGATGTGAAATGACCATAGTAAGACTTTTATGTAGTATGCACCCCCTCGTCTGGTTAGACAGCATTGATCGTATTATACGGTATTCATCTACCCGTAATACGTAGCTGGCTGAGTCACTCCCCCGCTCTCCAGTATTCTGGTTCTGGGGCGTGACAATTTATTTGTGATATGCTGGTTTTAGTTCCTAAGTGAAGCCTCCTTTGTGGCACTTGCTCTTTCTGGGGTCTGACCCAGCTGGTTTTGTGTGGCCAGATATCGGAGCAGCAACAGAGGATCCACCTGTCTTCCAATCCGATGGTGACCACCAGGCGTAACCAGGGCAACGAGTGGGTTTCTTTTGTCCTCCCACTCTATTTGTAAAATTATTCTTTTGAGGCGTTTAGCCGGCGAGCACGTGTTAGCTCGTATTGCACCTTTATTTACTGTCTGCCTATGGGCTGTAACATGATTGACAAATCCTAGGGTTGATCATGTATTGACTAAAACTCTTGCTAGTCCTGACATTTTGTACGACTAGCTTCATGATCATCCAATATGTAATGTATGGGACGCCTTACTATTGTATATTGATGCTCTAATATCTTGTGACTGCTACTACTTGCTTGTGATTGAGACAATAGGTTTGATCTTGATAACACTTCCCTCCACCATTCCTCAACATTCATCACTATACAAGTACTCCTTAGTCTTCATCAAACTTCCACGACTCAACCCTCAAGTTTACTAAGCTAAAGATGGCATCCAAGACCATCGAGAGCTACCGGGCAGGCGCCGAGGTCTGCCACGGAGACGCGGAGTGCAGGAAGAAGTCCGTCGAGCTCCTCGGCGAGCTCGGCCTCCCCAGGAACCTGTTCCCCCTGGTGGACATCCAGGAGTTCGGCTACAACAGGACCACGGGGTTCATGTGGCTCGTCCAGAAGAAGAGCACCACCTACACGTTCGAGAAGATCAAGCGCAAGGTGTCCTACGCCGCGGAGCTGACCGCGTTCGTGGGGCCTCGGTCGATCAAGAAGCTGACCGGACTGAAGACCAGAGAGCTCCTCATATGGCTCACCGTCTCCGAGCTGTACTTTGCCGACCCAACCACCAAAGAGCTCACCTTCAAGTCCTCCACCGGCATCTCCGACACCTGCGAGGCGTCGGTGTTCGACCTCGAGTAGTAGAGAGAGTATGGGAGCTTTCTTTTGCTTCTTCTCTTTGCACGCATGCCAAAGAAAGAGGACATAGGAGCTTTACTTCCCACTATCCATATAGGGTGCTTTGCTATGTTGTAATTTCAAGTGTTTGTTATACGTTATGTATGCATATACGTGTAATAAACTTTTCAATTAATCAATGGAAATGATTTGCAGTTTAATATAATATAATTTTTTTTAAAGTTTATTAGTCTTAGATAAATAAATTTGGAAAAATTATAAGCAAAGAAGATCAGGGCGACACTAGCACAGTACAGCCAGCGCGACCGTTCAGGACCCATGGTTCACGAGGACCCAAAAAATTAAGTTTAAACATAAATATGTTAATAATTTTGTATAAAAAATAGAAATAGTATGTATCATGGACCTTCTCGACGTAAAGTTATTGTAGGATATTGGTTAGTATTTTAGATTTGTATAATAAAGGTCTTTAGTTCAATTCTTGTGATGACCTTTTTTTTATTTACTTATATTTTATTTTTAAATATTTTTTAGGGTCCTATTTTGAAAATTCGTTCCGGGTCCCCATAACCTCAGAACCGGCCTTGAATAAGATCGTTATATGGCAATAATCTTAATTCCGCCAATAATTTCGCCAATATAGCAGAATAAAAAAAAATTCTTGGGTTATTTACAATAACTATTTGTCACTCTCCGTTCCCAGAATAAGTATTTTATACGTGTACTTCTTGAATGTATTTATTCAATATTTATCATGCATTTGTTCTGTATTTAAATTCTTCAATTTCGCGCTTATTAATTTTTCTGTATTTTATTTTCTGCTTTTTCTTGGCTCTTGGTTCATTTCGGTTCATGGAAAACCAACTTGGTGTGGTTTGGTTCAACATGGAAAGGAATGGATGGCTTGGATTTGGTGGAGAGAATGAATGGTGGAGATCCACTTGACCTTGATATAAAAGTTCTTCTTTCATTCTCTCTCTTCATTCATTCACATTTTACTCCTCCACCAAACCCTAACCCACTTGTGAGAGGCAAGTACATCTTGCACACCATGAGGGATTTCATGCATCCCCATTTATTTTTAGTCTATGTTGTTCATCTTCTCTTCCTCTACAAGTTTAGGTCTTGAAGTTTTTGATTTCCATGGATGATTGGGTGTAGATCTAAGTTTTAAGTTTTGGGTTTTCATATGAATTTTAGGGTTTTGATCTATCAAACATTGTTGTTTTCGAAAATAAGTGGTTCCATATTGTAGAGAATTTAATTCTACTAAAGTTTGGCTTTTGAAAAGTTAGATTTCGATTTATTTTATGAAAGTTATGGCCAAGTATTTTGTTCGTTCTGTATTCATCTGCAGCATGAGGCGTATGTCGCAGTAGGCGCATATGATGTCGCAGTTGAGCCGCATGAGGCGCATGTCGCAGTAGGCGCATATGATGTCGCAGTTGAGCCGCATGAGGCGCATGTCGCAGTAGGCGCATATGATGTCGCAGTTGAGCCGCATGAGGCGCATGTCGCAGTAGGCACATATGGTGTCGCGAATGAGCCGCATGAGGCGCATGTCGCAGTAGGCGCATATGGTGTCGCGAATGAGCCGCATGGGGGGCATGTCGCAGTGGAGCCGCATATGGTGTCGCGGTTGGGCCGCATCGGCCGCATGTCGCAGTTGAGCCGCATATGGTGTCGCAGTTGAGCCGCATGAGCCGCATGTCGCAGTTAGTCCGCATGCATGTCGTAGAATAGGCCGCATATGCCTATTTTGGTTGTTTCTGACTGTCATATGTCCTATTTTGACTGAATTGTGGCTAGAATTTCTTCCAACTCCCAACATAAAATTTGTAGATCTTTTCCTTGGCTTCAAGAATATGTTACCAACTATTTTATACTAGTTATGGACTCGACCATGCTTAATACTAATTTGACTTTTATGCCTTGTCACGAATTGACCCCGACTGTTACTTGACTAATAATTGATCATGCGTTCCTAGTTGGAACTAAGAGACTGGCTAGTCGTCTTATTGAATTGAATGAATGAGACACGTTCATATTAACTATGAACTATTATAATCGATTGGCCGATCCCGATTATTGACATACAGGCACACATGCAGGCTTCAATTTATTTATTTATCTATTTTTCTACAAAAGCAGCATGTGTACTTTATGGTCAAGGCATGATTATTCCGTGGTTAGTTTGGATTGTTGCATTACGCTATGTAAGACCTACAACCTAACCGTACGGGCATCGTTGTAGAGTTGTGTATATCGTACCCCGTACGAAAGTACTCATTCTGAATGACCATGATCCACGGCATGGAATTTCACTCAACGTAGAGACTATTAAGTTAAATAAAATAATGATTGCATGGAGAGAATGGATTTCCGAGTTCTTACATGGCAGCCCTCTTGGGACTAGTAGTGCCCGACAGGCCGGTTGGTCATATGCGTTTTTCAATGCAGTGTTAGATTGGATTATGCGGCCGAGTCATATGCGTCTAGGTTTTTGTCGTATAAGAATCACTGTCTTAATTTGATGCATATCATCCAAGCTTACTATCTTTGCTGCATAATGCTTCAGCTACTCAATGTCTTATAAAGGGTACATTAAAATGAACATATAAAATTAATATAATAAAATATATTTAAGATTGAATATTGATTTTGATATGATTTAAAAGCTTTAAGATCACCCAGATGAAAAAGAAAAGAATCAATGTCAGAATAATAGTTATGACGAGAGTTAATTAAGCAGAGAGGGATAAGATTAAATATTAATTAATTGCCAATATGTAAATAGGAACTGAGAGAGTCTGTCTGTTAATTAAGTAGAGATAAATATTCTAAACTATTGAATATATTAGGTGTTTTAATGCTGATCATCCTTTAACTTTATTTATTTATTTTTGACAGAAAATACCATATAATTTCATCATTATATATATTCTTTGCTTTTATTTGTCAATCTTTATAGACTATCTTTCTCTTGAATTAGAATTAACTTTGACAACTTGTCCCCATTTCAGATAATGATCTTCTAGTTATATACTCTACATTGTCAAACATGTGCATATGGCCGCTTATTACGTTTGGTTAGAAAACTGGAGGCTTAATTGCACTTTGATACCCTCAACTATTACGCTTTTTCAAGTTGATACCCTAAACTTTTTTTTGTAACAACTCGATACCCTCAACTATTTTATTTTTTCAACTTAATACCTAAAACACAAAAAATCCCAAAAATGTCCCTGGCTTTCTCTCTCCCATGCAACCCCCCTCCCCCCCCCTCCCATTCCGGTGACCACCTCCCCCCCCCTCCCTCTCCGGCGACCACCTCCCCCCTCCCTCTCCGGCGATGGTGGAGTCGGGAAAGGAGAGGAGGGCAGCGAGAGAGGGAGGGGGTGCGGGTTGCCGGAGGGTGGAGGGGAGCGGGGGGGAGGGGGAGGGTGCAGGCGCGGCGGCGGAGGGGGAGGGTGCAGGCGAGGCGGGGCACGGGGGGGGAGGGGGGGGGGGTGGCCTGGAGTAGAGGGGGGAGGGGGGGGGGGGGGGGGGGGGTGAGTGGTAGTTTTAAAATTTGGGTAAGGGCATTATTGTCCAAAAAATTATCTGGGTATCAAGTTGTTACAAAAAAAAAGTTTAGGATATCAACTTGAAAAAGCGTAATAGTTGAGGGTATCAAGTAGCAATTAAGCCAAAACTGGATGTTGCTATTTGGCCTGTCCCTGCTCAACCGCACCGCATGACGGTCACCCGTTGATCTTATGGTCCGGATTTTAAGAGAATGGGCTCACGTACTAACATAGGTGTCAATGGACATCTATCACGTAGGCATGGTCAAGTGGCCGATACGTGGAAGGATGAGCCAAATATCATTTTTGTAGAAAATAAGCTTCTGTTCCAAAAAAAAAAAAAAAAGGGGAACCCAGAAACCACCTTTTCTTTCCTCTACATTGATTTAACTCCTCCAGGCTATTTTTTAGCTTGGAATTAATTGACAATAAATTTTGAGAACTTAAAGATCCCTGGAGATGAGCTCTTGTAGGTAATTAATTTCTTTCCCCAAAATTAAATTTCTTTACTAAACAGATTTTTTTAAAAAAAAATTATTCCAAAGTTCTCCAAGCTATTGACTATAGTTTGTTAATCACGCAGCTCATCGTTGACTCCCTCAACTGCAACATTTCTTGCATTAATTTCACATCACCTTCTTCTTCTAGATGCCACGATCCCTAGCGTTGCCAAAGTTGATTCATTCTCGGCTAGCTGTTGTTGAGTACTCAACGTCGTCGCCCACCGCTATTGAACATTTCAAACTTATCAATAGATCGACAATAGTCTATTGTTTAAATTAAGTCACCCCCTTCATTTGCCTATATAACACTTCCCTCCACATTCATCACTACAAGTTTAATTCCAAACTCCCAATCCTCAAGTTTACTAAGCTAAAGATGGCATCCAAGACCATCGAGAGCCACCGGGCAGGCGCCGAGGTCTACCACGGAGACGCGGAGTGCAGGAAGAAGTCCATCGAGCTCCTCGGCGAGCTCGGCCTCCCCAGGAACCTGTTCCCATTGGTGGACATCCAGGAGTTCGGCTACAACAGGACCACGGGGTTCATGTGGTTCGTCCAGAAGAAGAGCACCACCTACACGTACGAGAAGATCAAGCGCAAGGTGTCCTACGCCGCGGAGCTGACCGCGTTCGTGGGGCCTCGGTCGATCAAGAAGCTGACCGGACTGAAGACCAGGGAGCTCCTCATATGGCTCACCGTCTCCGAGCTGTACTTCGCCGACCCAACCACCAAAGAGCTCACCTTCAAGTCCCCCACCGGCATCTCCGACACCTGCGAGGCGTCGGTGTTCGACCTCGAGTAGTCAATTAACAGCAGGCTATAGAGTTCATTGGTTCTCTTCTCTCCATCTAAAATAAGCTTTCTCGTGATGTGTTTTCGAATTTCAAAGTGTTTGTTAGTTGCTATATGCATGTATTATTTTCGTCACAAGCTTTTCGATTTCTCATTAACATGCAAATGTCAGTCAAGAAATAGTTACTTGTTCGATTGGTTTCGGAAACAAGTCCTTATCAAAAATACAAAAATGATATAGGAACTCGTGACTTGTTAATTTTAATAGTCGTTGGATTACATGTATTTGCGATGTCCGACATAACTTACGGAACGTTGCGCACACTGCGTTACAGAACTTTTGCCCAATTTCCCACACACGCCAACCCCCACCCACCATGATTGGATCCCGAGACCGTCCGTCTAGCCAGAAAACTTGTACCGTTCCTTGCTGACCACAAGAGTCAGCTGAGTTCGGTAATTACGTGTATTTCATTATGTTATTTTTTTAATATTCAACTTTTGTATACAAACCATACAAAAGTTAATTATATCAACATGATGAGCCCTGGTAAGTCTCCAGGACCTGATGGCTTTCCTGCTATGTTTTACCAAAATTACTGGGGTCTTGTTGGGAACGAGGTTACTTCCATTATCCAAAATTTCTTCCGCACTAACATGATGCCCCCTAAGCTCAATCACGCTTTCATTGTATTGATCCCAAAAATTTACACTCCTGCAACTCCTTCTGACTTTCGATCGATTTCTCTCTGTAATGTCGTATACAAAACCATTACCAAGATTCTGGCAAATATGATTTGTCCTTTCCTTCAACGGCTCATCATCCCACAACAGAATGCCTTTGTCCCAAGAAGGCAAATGTGCGATAATGTAATTTTCGCTCAGGAACTCTTCCATTCCATATCCAAATTTCTTCCATCAAGAAGTGGATTCGCACTCAAGATTGATATGTCGAACGCATATGATAGACTCAGCTGGGAAGTCCTTAGCCAGGTTCTTATTGGCTACGATTTCATTGGGAAATCACCTGACATTATTATGCAATGTATCACAACTCCATCTTTTGAAATCCTCATCAATGGATCACCATCCCAGGCGTTCGTCCCTACTCGTGGGGTTAGACAAGGATGTCAACTCTCCCCATATCTATTCATTATGTGTGGGGAGCTGTTGTCTAATCAGATCAGGACCATGGAGAAGAGTGCGCTCTATTCTGGTATCACCATTAGCATACAGTCTAAAGTTTATTCTCATTTATTTTTTGATGATGACTTACTCCTCTTTGGTCTCTGCAACATCCACAATATTATCCAGATTAGATCTATTCTCTCAACCTTTGAATCTTGGACTGGACAACAAGTCAATTTTGGAAAATCTGCTATCTATTTCTCTCGTCATCTTGATATCTTCATGCGCCGGATATTCCTGAATATATTCAATGTTAATAATATGGATGACAAATATCTTGGCCATCACCTTCTTCTATCCAAGAAACGAACCTCGACCCATCTTACCATTTTAAACTTAACTCTTGGATGACCAAACTTTCGGGATGGAAGGGTAAATGCCTTTCTTATGCAGGAAGGACAGTCCTTATCAAGTCTACTCTATCCTCCTATTCCAACATACTATCTATGAACATATCTTCTCCCTAAGCAACTTACAAGGAAGCTTTCTCAGTTACAGAATCCTTGACCTCTAAATTCCAAAACTAAAATTATTTCTCCCCATAATTCGGAATTCTTCGTCTTCTAAATTGAAGTTTTTCTTCTTCATTAAACAAGAGAGATTGAAAATTTTAATTTGTAGAATGGATATATTATGCAAGTATCATCTATATATCGTAGAACCTAGAAAGTTAGGCTACATTGTTAATATAAGGATATTTTATTAGAAATCTAGGTCAAGCACAACTAAAAATGTTCAAACAAAATAGACAACTTGATCATAACTATGTTATCTCATATGACAATATCACTAAAACTATCTAGAAAACGTAACATACGAATTTTTTTAATGCTCCCCACAAGATGAAGCGTAAATGACAATCAAGCACAACTTTCTAAAGTTCCATCCTAAGCACATATGTTAATCGGTTCTACAAACTTTAAATTGAATTTACGTCAAAATAATTTCATTAGAAATAAGTGAAATATCACATTCGCCTATATCATATAAGTCAAATCAATTACAAAATCTATCATAAATAAAGTTTTTTTTTTTTACGTACCACTCACAACAACTACAACATCAAAAACAATAAAATTACACTAATCACAAATTTTGTACATTATTCCGTCACAATTTGATCACACAATTTTTCATAAATTGTTGGTCTTTCTTTATGTTTCTCTCTTTTCCAATTTTATATCAACAATGTTAAGAATATAAATAAAAAACTAAATTTTTTAGGGGTTAGAGTCAGGGGCGGATCCATTAGCTTGAGACGGGCTGAAGCCCACCAAAAAATATCTCTCTTTTTCCATATAATTTTTTTATTTCTTTTATATATGGATTAATGCACTTCCAGTCCATCTAAAATTTTGGTATCCCATTTCGACTATAATTTCTGGATACGCTCCTAATTAGATCATGATCCTTTTATCTTTAATTAGATGTCGGATTGTAAAAAAAGGTATACATCAATGTTTTAAAACCCGGACCGGCCGGTTCAACCGGTTCACCCGTGAACCGGTTGTTTTTCCGGTCCGGTTCAGTATTGACCCGGTTTTTTTTTTAAAATTAATATTTTTGTAAAAAAATTAATATCCATAAAAGATTAATTTGGACTACTTAGATGAACCCAGTGGTTGAACCAACTGGTTGAACCAATTTGACCCGACCCAGTGCCTTGGCCGGGTCAAGCACCGGTTCGATTTTTAAAACATTGGTATACATGATTTTTGCAAAAAAAGAAAAAGACAAATGCCTGCTGCCACTTTCTTTTTCAAAGTCCATAATTAGCCGTCAAGCTTGCATCTAATTACATGCAAAAGCAAATGATATTTTTGTGGGCCATTTTTAATCATCCTAATTAGTGATTCATTTATAATTAGATATAAAAACAAGCACCCCGTGAGACCAACAATAGAACTTATTTTATTTTTTATTATCTGTATTATACTTGTTATATGCTGACAATTTTTTTATTTTTTATTGAGTTTGTACATCACGTTGCACCAAAACATATAGAATTATAGATGCCACTACCATGATAAAACAAAATATCTAACCAATAAGAAAATGATCATGTTTTTTGTGACAATGATTTTTATTTCATACATCAAACCTTGAGGCCCAAAAAATTCACGTGTGTACTTTGGGATGATCTCCACCGAAGATTATGGACCCCATAGCATTATATGAAAATATGTGCTGACTCATTCCTAAAGTCCAATTGCAAAATCCTATGGGCTTTTTGGTTAAATCGACAAGTTGGAGACGTTTTTGGTGAAATGGATTTGAAAAAATTGGAAGGAAAACTTAACCATATGGATGTTGAGTTGTATCTCATTTTCGATTGATTTTGAGTGACAATATATAGTCAATAATATAATCTCACATCCGGTAGGAGATGGGATCATAAGACATATATAATTGGGATTGATTGAAGTCTTATGTGAGAATTTTTTTAAGATATATGAGCCCAGTCAAATAGTCTATCTTGTGAGCCAATTCTGGTTCGAATCACACCCGCATCTGCCATCAATAGCAGACTCGGCCCGAAGGGAACATACTCTACTCGTATACGAAACATACTCGACTCGTAGACCCATTTCGTCCGCACCCGCGTCTGATCCATATCGTCCGCACCCGCGTCTGATCTGTCTAGTCCGCACCCACATTGGTGGGGCTACTGAAAATTAGTTGCTTCTTCCGTTAGCTCGAAAAGTCCATTAAATGATAGAATGTCTCTACTAACTCAAGTGTTTGCGTGGACCCACTATTTCTTTCTTTCTTTCTTTCTTTTCTTTGCTTCCATCGCTAGAAGCTATAGTCTGATCTATATGGATTCCACTTGAGCTACTTTTCAAAGTTCCTTAATAATTTCAGCAATGACAATGACCACGACAATGAGAAGAAAATGCTCCTCCGCAAATTCTGCCAAATGAGTCCAAGAACTAATGCACAAAATTACAAAACTCAAGCTTGAATCAAGAATTGTGGGTCAGATGGTGCAATCACACGTCCTTCTTTTTTTTTTTCTTCCTCCAACCTGATAAGGATCTGAGCTCCAACATTTTTCTTACCCCATTCCCTACGGACCGACCTCCCACCGACGACATATGGGAACACCACGTGCAAGCATATATATATATATATATATATATATATATATATATATATATATAAATGAGACTTTAAAACGGTTCACTTTTGAACCGTCTAAGTCGTCATTATATTACGGTTTATTTTATATTAACAAATGTCGAAAAAAGTTCAAAAATGTTATATATATCCAACATAGAAAATAGAACTCAACCAAATAAAAAAAATACCTCCCACCTTAACCACATGAGTTAGAAAAAATATTTAATTATAATTGGATAATATTCTTATTATACACGCAAAATATGTGCATTTGCTATATATATATATATATATATATATATATATATATATATATATATAATTGTAACTTGATACCCTCAACTATTTCTATATTTCAAGTTCATACCATAAACTTTGTTACTCAACAACTTAATACCATCAACTATTTTATATTTTCAACTTCATACCATAAAATTAAAAAAAAAAAAAAAATCCAAAAAAATCCTTATTCTTCTCTCCCCTCCTCTCACCCCCTCCCTCCCGCGGGGTGGGGGAGCGTTGGAGAGTGAGAGGGGGTTGGGGTAGTTTTTAGTTTTGAGTAGGGACATTATTGTCTAAATTTTTTTTCAGGATATCAAGTTAAAAAAGAAAAAAAAAAATTAGAATACCAAGTTAAAAAATCTAAATAGTTTAGAGTATCAAGTTGTAATTAACCTTTTTTTTTATTTTTTATATATATACTATTTGCCACTTCTGCCATAACGTGCTCCAGCAGGCTCCATTTATGATTTCGACAGTGGCATGGCATGGCATGCAAGTTCTGGTGGAAGGGTTCTTTCAGGGAAACTTTCCTGTTCAAGTGATGGAGGAAGAACAATGAAATGGAGATGCTTTGACGTGCGTAACGTATAATTGGAAATAAATAGTTTTTCCACTTGTGATTCGTTTCCATAATGGTGACGTAAAATAAATAGTTTTTTTCACTTGTGCTTGGTTTCCATCAGACCATATTCTAATGGCGATATATAAATACTAAAATAAATAAAAATTAACCACACTCTAAAAAAAGTAGACCGACCTCGTTCGGGTTTGACCAGACCTATCACAAAATGATTTATGGACCCAAGCCATTTTGCACCTTGACCAAACTGACCCAACCTTGGTAGGTATATACCACCAGACATATCCTAATAAAAATAAAGAATCAAAGTTAGTTATATATTTGTAAACAAAGTACAATTCCAATTCTAATTCCAAACACCGGTAGTATTTCCTATCCCGCACAAATTAGCAGATGAATAAGGCCATCTTCAATCCATCCTCAAAAATTTTCTCAATTTCAGAACTCAATTTTTTTTCCCTATATTATGCTATCCTCAAAATTTTACATCCCCAATCCATCAATCCTCAAATAATAAACAACAATTATTTATTTCTACATAAATTTATTTTTTCATAACTATTTAATATAAATCAATGTATTTAAATTTTGATGTACTTGTTTATATATATTTTTAAGTCAATGTATTTTAATTTTAGAAAATTTGATATTATTATGTTAATTTCTGGCCAATTATTTAAATATTATTTTATTACTCAAATGAATATAATAAAAAAATACTAATAACAAATATATTCAAGATTAGATTTTGTTTGAAGATCTCAACAAAAATATTTTAATAGTATTATTATTTTATTATTTATAATTATAAATTAAAAAAATATGGTAAGTTAATTAGTTTAGTGGTCATGAATAATGGATCATCAAATTTGAAAATTTTCTCTTTTTTTCTTCAAATTTGAGGATCTATCCTCCTTTTCTCAAAAAAATTTGAGATTTTTTTTTTCAATTTGAGGCTTAGTTGGAGAAATTTTTTGAGAAAAAAAGCTTCAATTTGAGGTTTGAAGAATATGGTTGGAGATGTCTAATTCTTCTCTATATTTTTACATATTCAAATCATAAAGTGGAGGAGAATTAAAACTCATACTCGACGTACTTGATAATAATAAAAAAAGAGAGGGAGAATGATGATCAGATGATGCAGAAAGAAAAGAAAATAAAGGGCTGGAAATCAAAGACACCTATAAAGCATATTATTTTTTTACAGTAAAAAAAAGGAATATTTTAGCAAATGTCCCAATTTGAAATATTAAAACTAACGTATACTTCCACTATTATTTTTATCTAGCAAATATCTCTATTTGAAGGTACGGAACAACAAAAATTTAAGATGTACCCTCACTTTTTTCTTTCTTTTTTTGCTGTTTATATGAAAGTGGGAGTATTTACTAATTAAAAAAACTAGTGAGAATATATGTTAGTTTTAACATTTCAAATGGGGACACTTGCTAAAATATAAAAAAAAAAAAATTCAATTCTCCCTGCCACGTGTTTCCCCACACCCATGTCTTCATGTATACAGAAATTGCGGCTCTGTGACTGTACGTCCCACTGCCGGAGAGCAAGACCAGAGAATCTCAATCCACAACTTTCCTTTAATTCTCTCTCTATATATAACATACTCTTCTTTCACTCACGAGAGAGAAAGAGAGAGAGAGAGGAACAAAAACATCAACAATGGTCAAACCTCCCGTTCTCTCTCTACTTTCTCTCTCCACTTTCTCTCTCCTCCTCATCCTCTCCCTCTCTTCCGCCGACGTTCACCGGAGATTCCTCCACGAGCCGCTCGTCCCGGTCGACTCGGCCCCACCTCCACCACCATCCCAGCCCGCCGGCCCACTTCCCACGGCCCCGCCTGGCCCGCCGGCCCCCTTCTTCCCGGACTCCCCGGTCCAGCCCGGCTCCTTCAGCCCCCCTCCCCCTCCCCTTCTCCCCCCGCCCGCCCGCTCCGCCGCCTCCAAGATCGTCCTCGCCGTCTCCGCCTCCCTCCTCCTCCTCGCCCTCCTCTCCCTCTCCGCGTGCTTCCTCTACCACCGCCGCCGCCGCGGGACCGGCGCCCCCGAGGACTCGAGAAAGCCCTCCGGAGCCACCGGGTTCCGCCCCCGCGACACCACGGACGCGCCCTCTCTCGGCACGGTGGACCCCTCCGCGGAGCGGCGCAGGACGAGCGAGTCCAACGGGTCCCCGCACCGGAAGCTCAGCCCGGGGCCGCCGCGACGCCACCCGAGCCCGCAGCTGCAGCCGCTGCCCCCGCTCGTCGGACCGGCTTCCGCCAGGTCCGGTCCGATCCCTTCCCTCCCCGCCGCCTCCTCGACAGACGACGATGCATTCTACACGCCGAACCGGTCGGTTTCGGTCGCCTCGTCGATGGATAGTCATAGCCCGACGAGTCCGGTGTCGAGGAAAAGCCTGCCGGCGATGACGGCGGCGAAGGACGCGATGGTCACTGCCGCTGCAGCTGCAGACAGCGCGCCTCGGTCGCGGAGGACCACGTCCGTTCCATCGGCTGCGCCGCCGCCGCCTCCTCCTCCCCCTCCGCCGCCGCTTCCGCCTCTGCCGAACAGAATGGGGAGATCCGGCAGGCCGCCGCCTCCTCCGAATTATCAAGCAGCAATTCCGGCCCCGCCACCATCGTCTAGACGACCACTTTTGAGGCCTCTCCCGCCGGAGGCCCCGCGGTTCGGTCCGCAAAACCGTGCTCCCAGCGTCAGCACTGCACTGGCAGAGGAGAGTGGAGAGAATTTGGACGGGGATGACGGGAAGCCGAGGCTGAAGCCATTGCATTGGGATAAAGTCAGGGCTAGCTCAGATCGAGCAATGGCTTGGGACCAAATGAAATCGAGCTCGTTCCAGTAAAGAAATTATATTCTTTGGCTCACTGTCACTGGAAAATTTTATCGAATTAGTGTTTACTAATTGATTCACTATGTGTCAGATTGAATGAGGATATGATCGAGACACTGTTTGTCAACGATTCGACAAACCCCGTTCCCAGAGAAACAAATAGACGGCAGCTCTTTCCGCCATCCAAGCAAGAGAATAGAGTCTTGGACCCGAAGAAGTCGCAGAACATCGCCATACTTCTACGGGCTTTGAATGTTACTCTAGAGGAGGTCTCCGAAGCTCTTTTAGATGGTGAGCACAATTCCTCATTACCAATTCAGAATCAATTGGGTCACATTATCTAGAACCCCTATTTTTTGATATGGAAATTACGATTACTGTAGAACAGACCCAAATACACAACAACAACTGAGAAAGAGAGTTTTTACTTCTGGAGCAACAAGGAAGCTACTAATTCATTCAACAGCTTCCTTCAAAGTTACAAGGAAGTACAACTTATATTGAGGTTGTGCTGGAATAGGAAGAGTCTAGAACAGAACAGAGGCTCAGAAGCCAAAGAGTCAAAAAAACTAGAAGTCTCTACCTAAAGTCTTCTAGAGACTAAAACCAAATACAAAACTAATTATATTATATAGTGGTCATAATAAAATAAGCTTGGTTTATTTTCTAACAGCCTCCCTTAAACCAAGCTCTTCAAAGTTCACCATCCCCATCAGTTTCTTCAGTTTGAAGAAAGCAACAGCCTTGAGAGGCTTTGTGAATATGTCTGCAACTTGATCTCCCGAAGAACAATGCACAACTCTAACTTCTTTGTGCTTTACTAAATCACGAATATAGTGGTGCTTGGCATGGATATGCTTTGTCCTCCCATAAAAAACCGGATTCTTTGATAATGAAATGGCTGATTTGTTATCACAGAAAATTGTTGTAGGAATTTTCTGTTCATGGTGCAACTCTCCAAGAATTCGACGCAACCAGATTGCATGAGTTGCACATCTATTTGCTGCAACATACTCTGCTTCAGCCGATGAAAGAGCCACAACTTGTTGCTTCTTTGATGACCAACAAATAGCTCCAGAACCAATATGGAAGGTATAACCTGAAGTACTCTTTGCATTTTCATCTCCAGCCCAGTCGCTATCCGTATATCCAACAAGTTCATTTGGACAATGAGTTGCATAAAAGATCCCATCGCTTTGAGTGCCTTTGACATATCTCAATATCCTCTTTGCTGCTTGCATATGTGACTGACGAGGAGCTTCCATAAATCTACTTATCAACCCAACACCAAATGTGATATCAGGTCTAGTAGCGGTCAAATAACGTAGACTCCCAACAAGCTGCTTGTAATGAGTTGGATCAACCAACTCTCTACTGCCATCTTTTATCAATTTCAGTCTTTCTTCAACAGGGGTTAAGATTGGCTTGCATGAATCCATCTTGAAACGCTTGAGAATGTCTCCAGCATACTTCCTTTGTGAGATAAAAGTTCCATGCTCGCTTTGCATTACTTCAATGCCAAGAAAATAAGACATAAGCCCCATATCAGTCATCTCAAATTGAGATGCCAAAGCCTCCCTTATTTCTTCAACTAACTTTGAGTTATTGCCTGTGATAATAAGATCGTCCACATACAAACAGACTATAACAACATCACCCTGCACATTAGTTTTAACATATAAAGTGTGTTCATATGGACACCTTTTAAATTCATTTTCCACAAAGTATGAATCAATCCGGGTGTACCAGGCCCTTGGAGCTTGTTTAAGGCCATACAAAGCCTTTTTTAGCTTATAAACCTTCTCCGAGTCACCTTCTTTCACATAGCCAGGTGGTTGCTCAAGATAAACCTCCTCCTCAAGGGTACCATTTAAAAATGCAGACTTAACATCCATTTGAAATATTTTCCAACAATTATGAGCAGCAAGAGATATTATCATTCTAATAGTATCAAGCCTAGCAACAGGAGCAAAAACTTCAAGATAGTCAATACCTGGTTTTTGCTTGTACCCTTTGGCTACCAATCTTGCTTTGAAGCGATCCACCTCTCCATTCAGCTTGTACTTTGTCTTGTACACCCATTTAACTCCAATGGCTGTCTTTCCCTTCGGAAGTGAAGTGAGCTCCCATGTGTCATTCTTTTCAATAGCATGAATTTTTTCATCCATTGCCTTTATCCAATGTTGATGATGGCATGCCTCACTAAAAGAAAGAGGGTCACAATCAGCATACAAGGCAAAATTGACAATTGCTTCATCTGTCAAATTATTTTCTCTATCCAACTCATAGTCTTGCAAATAAGGTGGCAAACGACGATCACGTTGGGGCCTTCCTGATCCAACTCCTTGCGAAAAATCAACTTCTGGAAGTTGGTTTGCTGCAGTCTGAATTTCTGCACCCTCCACAGTTTCATTATTAGCTCAGTCTTCCTCGAATGGAATAAACACTGATGATCTGCTCTCCTTGTTTTCCTTTGAAGACCAGTCCCAAGAACTCTGCTCATCAAAAATGACATCTCGACTGACTATCACTTTTTTTGTCTTTGGATTATAAAGCTTGTACCCCTTTGTCACCATACTATAGCCAACAAAAATGCACTTTTCAGCTTTATCATCAAGCTTCTTCCTTATGTGATCTGGAACATGAGCAAATGCGATGCATCCGAACACCCGCATATGATGAATGTTGGGCTTTTGACCACTCCACATTTCATAAGGAGTGTTCCCATCAATGCTCCTACTTGGAGACCTGTTCAGGATGTATACGGCACACAACACAGCTTCTGCCCAGAACTCCTTAGGAAAATTTTTATATTTCAACATGCATCTAACCATATCCATAATGGTTCTATTTTTTCTCTCCGCTACTCCGTTCTGTTGGGGTGTATACCTCGCTGTCAACTGGTGCTTAATGCCATGTTTCTTCAAGAACTCATCACAAACAATATATTCTTGGCCCCGATCAGTTCTTAACACTTTAATCTTCTCCTCACTTTGTTTTTCAACATATGACATGAAGGTTTTAAAAGAATCACAGGCCTCTGATTTATTTTTCAAAATATAAACCCAAGTCTTCCGAGTAAAATCATCAATGAAAGTAACAAAATACTTTCCACCACCATGTGAAGGAACCTCGACCGAGCACAAGTCAGAGTGTATAATTTCTAGGGGCATTTGGGCTCTCAAAGCCTTCCCTTTCGGAAAGGTATCTCTGTGTTTTTTTCCAAGAACACAAGTCTCACAAACTTGGTCTGGAACATGAATAGAAGGCAATCCAGAAACTAATTTTTTTTCTAGCAAGCACATTCAAACTATTGAAATTCAAATGCCCAAAACGCATATGCCACAACCAATTATCACCATTTGTCACAGAACTAAAGCAAGGTAATTTTTCATACTGCATATATAATGGAAATAAGCGATTTGGAGCCATGGTTACCTTTGCTATTAGTCGTTGTTCGGCATCTTTGATGGTGAAAACTCCTTTGAATATTTGCAAGTCATACTCTTTCTCTGATAATTGCCCCACACTCAACAGATTATGACTAAGCCCAGGCACATAATAGACATCAGAAATGGTGTTGCACATTTCATTCTTCATCTGGATAGCAACCTTGCCCTTTCCTTTAACTGGCATCTTTGCAGCATTCCCAAAGGTGATCTCTGACTGTATTGACTCATTAAGTTCAACGAACAACTCCTTGTGACCGCACATATGGTTGCTGCAATCCGTATCCAAATACCATGTGACCTTTTCACCATTACTTACAGCATTGAAAGCCATCAACAAAGTCTCTTCATTGTCATTGTTGTTCTCTGCAAACTTCGCCCGAAATTCCTTGTTCTCTGCCCTTCTCACACTGCACTCATGCTTGTAGTGACCATATCCATGGCAATTGAAGCACTGCACATTTGATCTATCACGTCCTTGATTCCAATGAAAGCCTCTTCCTCTTCCTCTTCTTGCTCCAAATCTGCTATATGAACCTCTCTTGTAATTACTTGTATTCTGATTTCCCTGTGCTGAACTTGAGTCACCACGAGATGACCAATTTTTGTCTTTTTTGAAGCTCAGCTGGGTCTGCAACGCTTCTTCAATCACCATCTCTGACTTTTCATTGAGCCTTTGTTCATAGGCCTGCAACGAACTCATCAAATCATCCACCGTCATAACATTAAGGTCTTGTGACTCCTCAATGGCTGTGACCTTGCCTTCAAACCTCTCTGTCAAGGTTCGAAGAATCTTCTCCACAATCTGGAGGTCTTTGATAACCTCCCCATTGGCTTTCATCTGATTGACGATAGCCAAGGTTCGTGCAAAATACTCAGAGATGCTTTTCTTTTTCTCCATTTGAAGAAGCTCGAATTGTCGCCGTAGAGTCTGCAACCGCACCTTCTTTACTTTGTCACGCCCAACATAGCTGTTGATCAAACAATCCCATGCCTCCTTCGATGTAGTAACATGGGCGATCTTCTCATAGACTTCCGAATCGATTGCTCCATAAATATACATGAGGGCTCTGCTATCTTTCTTCCGATTTCGAACTAATTTTTCTCTCAGGTTCTGTGTGAGATTAGCTTGATCACCTGGGTCTGCAAATCCATTGATCACCACCTCTGTATACTCCATGATCTTGAAGAAAAGCTCCATCTGTGATCTCCAATGTTGGAAGTTTCCTTTTCCATCAAATTTACCAACTGGGCATTGAGGGAAATCATTTATGTTTCGATTCGCCATGGCTGATCAGCTCTGCTACACCTGCTCTGATACCAAATGTAGAACAGACCCAAATACACAACAACAACTGAGAAAGAGAGTTTTTACTTCTGGAGCAACAAGGAAGCTACTAATTCATTCAACAGCTTCCTTCAAAGTTACAAGGAAGTACAACTTATATTGAGGTTGTGCTGGAATAGGAAGAGTCTAGAACAGAACAGAGGCTCAGAAGCCAAAGAGTCAAAAAAACTAGAAGTCTCTACCTAAAGTCTTCTAGAGACTAAAACCAAATACAAAACTAATTATATTATATAGTGGTCATAATAAAATAAGCTTGGTTTATTTTCTAACAATTACTCTTTAGACACAATGTTATACTTTTAGATCATCATGTTACATTCGAATATTAGCAAAACTTAATCATTGGGGGAAGAAAGAAGACCAGGGAGGTTTTGGCTATTGTAGGAAAGAGTTGATGGGGGGTCCTCATGTCATTCCCTCCTATCCCGGTCGGTCCTACGATTTAGTTATTGTTTACAAATATTTGTTATACAAGGATTTGGTTTTGCAATGCAACAATTAGTTAAAATCCAGATATTTTGTGAATACATGAGTATGACCACATATAATTAGGCACATACAAATGCCAGAGATTCTATAGAGGTATGCCATATGGATCTGGTATTGTTTTATGCTGGTTGTCGGCTTCCTAATGCAATCCTTCGCTTTGTTGGAGCCTGGACCAGCAGCATAAGGCATTAAATTTACTATTTCTATTCAATAAAAGTTACAGGACCTATTTTCATCTCCTGGATTTTCTTATCAGAGTGGATCATGTGCTTGGCAGTCTCAAAATTTCCATTTTGACAATGTGTCTGTTTCACTCCATAGAATCTTTGTGGGTCATTCTGCTCTCTTTCATCCTCTCATTGATTCACTTGTCTACTCCTTATCCATTCTAATTGATGTAGTCTATGATGTCTATTTTTCCATCTTCCATTTATATTCAGCATGGTCCCAACTCTTATAATTTCTTACTAACCATCTGATTTCTATGAAGAAATGAAATTGGCACAAGATTGCTCTATCAACTGTTTATTTGGGTTGTAGGGGATTATATTTGTCTATCCTTGTGAAATTTAATCACAAGACAACTCCATCTATCCTTTATGTTCTTTTAAATTCATCTTCTCAAAGTATATACTTATGTATCGAGGCACAATTTCCCTTTCTTGCTTTGCACAAGTATTGCACAATGACACTGTTACCAACAACAGATTTTTGTGTTACTTCAACTTGCTAATGCCAACAATTGATTTGAGTGTTCTGTTCTCAAGTCACACCTATCTTATAGGATGTTGATGTGACAGTAGTGTTGTCGGGTGAAATAGAATGGAAGCTAATTTGACATTTTCCCTTGTCCCAGTCTGATGGATGAAAATCTTGCTTGTCATATTTTTTGTGATTTTATGTATTTTGTTATTATTATTACTTTCCGGAAGTGTTTTCGCCTCTTCTTTTGATTATGAGAGGCTAATTAATCTCTCTTTGAACTTTCTTTGAGCTTGTTGACAGAATCCCTTCTATCCACTTTGGCAATTTAATGTTTGCTTCTTACCTTTATCTTTTGCTTTGGTTAATCTAATGTAGTAATGTTCACTTCTTCTTATCTTTACCTTTTAAAGATACTAATATTGCTTCTCACAGCTCTTTTGATTCTAGGACTTACTGGCAATTTTTTTTCTGAATGTCTGTACCATTCTCTGAAGCCTTTTTTAAATGCTTGAAGAAGTAGGTTCACACTCCAAGGTCTTGAACCTTATTGTCTTTTCCTATAGATCGATCGTTGTATTTATCTTATATCCTCTCTAATGCCTCACTGAGATAACGATATTGAATCTCTGCGACCATTTTCCTATTATCATTTAGCAAGAAAACTGTGTTAATGTCTGGTATTCGTCTCAAAATGATGATTAAGTGTGTACTTCAGCCATACAGTCAAAGGTATTAACCATATATACTCTTTACAGAAACAGCTAAATAGCCTCAAAAGTTTTCCAGAAAATTACTGATTTGTATACAGTTATTAACATATGTCCTGAGCTCTGTTTTCTGGACTGAGGTCATTCTCAGTCAACTGGGCCTTACACCTTTCAATTCGAAAGCTTTTGTGAAGGTTAATTGGTGGCAGTGGGCACAGGAATCAAATGTTGAAGCAAATTAAATCTTCAATTACAAGAAAGAAACAATAATCTGTATACTAATAAGTGCAACAGTATTTGTTAAAACAGAGACAATAATCTGTATACTAATAAGTGCAACAAATGCTGTTTCTGAAAGTAAACTTGGTCGATGATTTCATTAGCTTTAATTTATTGTCCAACTAGCCATCTACCTGTTATTATGAATGGCTTCACTTTCAAGTCACGTGCTTAAACAATAATCTGACACAAACCGGACCAGGTACCTAACCGGTCAGTCCCCAATCTTGTGGATTTTCAGCTTATTCTCCTTTTAGCCAAAACTATATTTTAGAAGACATAACTGGTAGGGGGTCCTAGAGTGTTAATTTAGTGTAGGGAGTAAGTGGATGTTAATGAAATGTATATGTGAATTCACTCTATAATCATGCAGGGTCTCTTGGTTCGTGTTCTGTTTATTCTGGGTAGTTGCTAACAACAGGAATGCAAGCCTACCGGTAGGATTTGAAGGACAACCTTCTTCTCTTCGAAATAAATTTCTCATAAAAAAGCGAATATACAATCCATCCTATTATACTACCACAAATGACAATTGTGTTTTGGTAAATTCTTATATGCCGGCTACTTAATGAACCCACTTCTGTCTATTTTGTAGTAGTTAAATTGAAAATTTAGCTCGCTTATGATACAGGTAATCTGGAAGGGTTGGGGCCTGAGCTCTTGGAAACATTGGTCAAAATGGCACCCACAAAGGAGGAAGAACTAAAACTGAGAGATTACAATGGTGATTTATCTAAAGTAGGTTCTGCAGAGCAATTTTTAAAGGCAGTCTTGGATGTACCTTTTGCCTTTAGAAGAGTTGATGCAATGCTTTACCGAGCCAATTTTGAGACAGAAATCAAATATCTTACAAAGTCCTTTGAGACATTAGAGGTAAAAATTCTGTTCCCATTATCATTGTTGTCCAGTACAAATCCATAATCCATTTTAAAATTAGTTTGTATTTAGTACAAAATCCATAATCTATTTTTAAATTAGTAGTTTGTATTTAGAACTTTTAGTGATATCTAGTAGTAGACGGTTTAATGACTATTTGTGATGGTAACTGACACGAAATCAACGGAATAAACACCGTTTCCAAACGGGAAGAAACCGTCAAGGACCGAAGTGAAATGCACAACATGCACACGATAAACAAGCACAAGCACAAACACAATGATATTTACGTAAAAAACATTGACGGAAAAAATTATGCGACGATCGAAACACAACCCAAAAAAATTCACCAAGGAATAAAGGAAATGCATTCGATTCCTTTCTAGCTTCTCCCACCGTTCCAAACGGATCACTACAACTACTCAAATTGAATGGAAATAGATTACAACGAATTTAGCAAGTTACTGAGGAACGAGACTATGAGTACGAGCTGATGTGGATCTCCTCAAACAATTCTCTCTTTGAATCAACACCAAACTCCGAATCTCTTCTCTTATTTGCAAGTTGATCACTATTAGAGTTATTATTGTTATTTATCTTATGTGGGTGATGCATATTAATATAAATACACATTATGTGCAACCTAGGGATTAATCATTTGCACTCTCTTTTATCATATTCTTTTTTTCTCTTCTCATTCTTTTCTCTCCAAACATCATATGGTATTAGAGCAACTTGACGGTACTGCAAATCCCATCAACGCATTTTTTTCGCATGTTTTTTTTTGGGTGTAGACTGTAGTTTGATGGTTGCATTTTTCATCTGTTTTTCGTGATTCATTGACGTTCGTAGTTGTTTATGAGATTTAGGATTTCTACAGATCTTGGTGTCGTGGTTGATAGTCGTTGTTGGTTGTGAGATATAAGGTTTCTATAAATCTTTGTTGGTTGTTCGTTGTTGGTTGTGATTCATTGTGAGATCTAAGGTTCCAGATATCTCGACTTTTTTGTTGCATCTGCAAGTATAGTGGGACCAAATCTTCTTGTAAGGTTAATATTGCTGGTGATGGAAGTAGTAGTGGGATTGGTCCTTATTTTACCGTTATTCGTAATAATTAATTGGGCAAATCGATTCCAACGATAATACTCAAAGGTGCGAAACTACCATATTTGGTCCAAGTTTATCAAAGTATGAGGGTAAAAAAGAAGTTAAAGTTTTCGACAGAAGAACACCCGCCTGAAACGTTCGCTGAGTATGAGGATTGGATGAGTGTCGAGACATGTGTTAAGTCGTGGTTGTGGCATATTATGGAGCCACACATCGTCTCTAATATTTAGTTGTATAAATCCTTCAAACATATTTGGGTATCTCTAGAAGAATCATATTTGCAGAACACAATGTGGACTGTAGTTAGTCAGTTTATGCATGTCCCTCGACAACCACATTGAGAGGCTATCTCTCGCAATGTACGTCACAATTGTTGATAGGAGGTTTACTTCTGGCTATTATACATTTGTGAGTGGCAATCTTGTGATGTAGCATAGTAAGATGCAGAATATTATGGCTAGCTCTAGTGTTGAGGCCGAGTATCTTACGATGGCTCATACAACTTCTGAGATGATGTGGGTGTAGTCTCTTCTTAATGAAATGGAGATTATGGTTTCTATCCCTATGAAGATGTATTGTGACAACCAATCAACAATTTTTATTGCAAGTATCCAGTGTTTCATGAGCGCATTAAGCATATCGAGGTAGATTGTCTTTTTGTTCGTGATTTGTTGCTAAAGAAACAGATTGTCACTCCATATATTCGGTCTGAGGATCAGCTAGGTGATATTCTAACCAAATCACATGTTCATGGTCTATTTTATGATTTATGTGACAACCTGGGCATTGCTAATCTCTATTCTCCGCTTGAGGGAAGGTGTTAGAGTTATTATTGTTATTTATCTTATATGGGTACAATGAAGTAATCGTGGGTGTATTTTTCATCATGCATATTAATATAAATACATACGAGGTGCAACCTGAGGTTTAAGCCCTTGCATTCTCTTTTCTCATATTTTCTTTTCTCCTCTTCTCCTTTTCTCCTCTCAAATTTCACCATCACCTTTTGAGAAATCTCTCTCCTTGTTATTACTCCAATTTTTTCTTAGAATTAGGTTAGGAGAACCCTATTTGAGTCACCATAATTCCTAGGCAATTATGAATATCATGATCTAACGATGCAGATAAAATACCAAGACTCGATTCAGCCTGATGCGACCGTTGGTATACTGTGGGAATAGAAAATTTCACACAACAGATTTTTTTTATGAATTAGTATATTGTTGGTATTGTTGATAGTATACTGTAAGCACTGCTACTGCTTAGATTCTCTCTGTATCAAGTTTTATTTGAACTCCACTTTGTCGTTTTCGACTTTTCGAGATTCTCCAACACACAGATGATGGTCGTCGTACTCTAGGTCTTCTCCATATAGGTTGGAAAATCCATCCGACACCAACAAACCTTCCCCTTCTTAACTAGGTGGATAAGCTCGTTATTCTGACGACTCCCCTGCAGAACTCAAATTATCCCCTTGGCAAAACCTTTGTGAGCATATATGCTCCATTGTGATTATTATGAACTTACTCAAGCACCACATCTTTCGCTTCTAGCACATCTTATATCCGATGACACTAAGTTGCAATGTGTTTGGAACGACTATGAAAAGTAGGATTCTTCTTAAGGTGAATTGTGCTTTGGCTATCACTAAGCAAAGTGTACTACTCTTGCTTTAGCCCCATATCCTGGAAAGACTTTTTTATCTATAGTAACTCCTTGCAAGCCTCTGTCGTCGTAGACAAAGCGACACACTTCTGCAACCGCGACTGCCAAGATAATGCCCAACACCAACAATTTGGTGGTATACATTAGCAATCACAAATTAACTAATCAATTGACCTACATTTACTTCTCACATCATGTGAAGCCTACAAGAATTCTGGCATGGAATCTATCCCTATCTTTGGAGTATATTTCTAGAAGCTGCTTTATTTGGTCAAAAAATACTAGGCCAACACACATTTCACTCATGCTCGGCTAATGTCTAGGTTTCAAAGAACCTAAATGTGGCTAGAAGTGTGGCATGAGCTGACTTGAGCTAAGCTTTGTCTAAACATAAGAAACAAATTCCTTTTTGTAGTGGCCTGTTATTTTGGATTTAGAGCTTGTATACTCTGCAATCCATAAACAGTTGTGTGTGCATTTTTGAGAGAGAGAGGTGGGGTGGGTTGGGGAGGCCTCCTCCTGTGTGTCACTAATAAGTAATTATTGCAATGACGCAACCCCATAAACACATATATTGTTAAGATGTTATAGGCACACACATAAATATGTTCCTATGAGTATCTTTCTATGTACAATTGTGTTGGTGCCATACACTATCCTGTATTCCTTAGGAATTCTGATATCCCAAATCTACAATTTGTACCTTATGCTGTCCACTTCCATGCACATAGCACATTCCATGATGCAGTGATTTCTTGGATGTAACGCTTCCAAACTTCCGTCACGTGAAATCACTAGTCTCTTTTTCCAGTACAGACAAAGCCTTGAATTAATTTTGAATTAATATGCTTCTTGTGCAGGATCCATGTCATATTGGTTAATGTATGGTTTCATAGTCCTTCTGAATTGTTCACTTAATTTTCTTCATTGCATTTGGTTCATTGGTTTGCATAGCAAGTGTCAGCAAAGAAATAAAACAGGGAAAGCATTTTAATTGGGGGATAATATTCACTCATTCTTCAAGTAAGATTATATGTTTCTTTACATGTTGCAAACAAACAAGGCATGACATTATCTTTATCAGCTACACTTTCCTTTCCCTCATGTTCTTTGAAATTGAACATGGTCATAAAAGAAGATACTATGCATGAGAGGTTTTTGATATATTATGCTCCACACTGTTAACCAGGCAGCTTGTGAAGACCTAAGCAGCAGCAGACTATTCTTAAAGCTCCTAGAAGCTGTTCTCAGGACTGGAAACCGGATGAATGTTGGCACAAATCGAGGTGAAGCGAAAGCCTTCAAGCTCGATACTCTTCTCAAGCTTGCGGACGTGAAAGGGACTGATGGGAAGACGACTCTCCTCCACTTTGTCGTCCAAGAGATCAGTCGGTCAGAGGGGTCAGGCTCCTCCAATTCAGCAACCGAAGACCCTCCCAACAAAGCCAAGGAAGAGGCATTCAAGAAGCAAGGACTAAAACTGTTGGCCGGGCTTAGTAGTGAGCTTGGAAATGTCAAGAAGGCAGCAGGAATGGACTTCGACGTCCTCCACAGCTACGTTAAAAAGCTAGAATGGGGACTCGAGAAGATAAGGTCGGTGTTGCAGCTCGAGAGATCATGCGAGCAAGGTTTGAAGTTCTTCCAGTCGATGAAGGTGTTCCTGAGGGAGGCAGAAGAAGAGATTAATCTTGTCAAGGCCGAGGAGAGGAAAGCGATGAACCTAGTAAGAGAGATCACGGAGTACTTCCATGGTGATACGGCAAAGGAGGAAGCCCACCCCCTTAGGATATTCATGGTGGTGAGGGATTTCTTGTCAGTGCTAGACTATGTATGCAAGGATGTCGGAAGGTTGCATGAGAGGGCAATGATGGGGTCTGGAACGTCGTTCAGGATGTAGGCAAAGGCTCCTCTGCCAGTTCTCCATCGCTATGAGCCAACGTTAGAAGAAAGTTCCGGCGACGATAGTTCATGATCCTGAAATGAATCAGGAGGGAGGGAGTGAATGAGTTTGTGTTCACTTCTTGTTGAGCTTGAACTGGTCTGGACAAAGTGAGACATCAAGAGCCTTTTTCCTTTCTGAGAAGGGATTGAGGAACATGGGGAGTATCAGAAATTGGCAAATCATATATATATATATATATATATATATATATATATATATATATATATATATATATATATATATATATAAAACGAAAATAAGCAGTTCTTGTGTAGGGGTGAGGCCTGTCATGTAAATTATATCACATAGAATCAGTTATTGGGGAAAAATGGCTTGGTTTGCCATTAGTATATGATTTTGCAATGTTCATTAATACTTCTCTCTCATTCTATGTATTCTATTCGTTTATAGGGAAACGAGGGGATCATTGTCCAACAGTTGGAGGTCAAGATTCCAAAGTAAGTGTTACAAGTAAACAAGTTTTACCGGACTTTAACTGTGATGATCCTTGCTGTCAGTTATTGACTTCATTTCTTGATTTGAGCTTGTTGCAATATCTTCGATTTTGCTCTCCGGTTCGCCATAGAATTTTCTTGTTATTATATCAATACACTATTGTACTATGCTACTGAATGGTAATACAAAACAACAGGTATTCAATCCCGGGAGAAATTATTCAATGTGCCGGACTGACCGTTAGATTGTAGAAGAATGTGTGCATACAGTATAGCTCTTTACTGTACGGATCATTATTCAACGGTCGAACACGGATGCGTCGCAGCTGTCGGAGATGCCGGCGGGGGACTTGAAGGGGAGATCTTTGGTGGTAGTGTCGGCAAAGTATATCTCCGAAATAGTGATCCATACGAGGAGTACTTCCTTGGTCTTGAGTCCGCTCAACCTCTTGATCGACCGAGGCTCCACGAACGCGGTCACCTCCGCGGCGTAGGACACCTTGCGCTTGATCCTCTCGAACGTGTAGGTGGTGCTCTTCTTCTGGACGAGCCACATGAACCCGGTGGTCCTGTTGTAGCCGAACTCCTGGATGTCCACCAATGGGAACAGGTTCCTGGGGAGGCCGAGCTCGCCGAGGAGCTCGACGGACTTCTTCCTGCACTCCGCGTCTCCGTGGCAGACCTCGGCGCCCGCACGGTGGCTCTCGACGGTCTTGGATGCCATGAGTAGAGTTATGGGCGATGTTTTGATAATTTAGGCAAAGGCTTATAAGGAGATGCGCGCGAGTGAGGAATGTTTGGGGGGGGGGGGGGGGGGGGGGGGGGGGGAGGGGGGGGGGGGGGGGGGGGGAGGGGGGGTGGGGGGGGGGGATAGAGGGATATATATATAGGCGGATAAGGGAGACACTTTTGACTCGGTATAAGTTAGTTTGACAACGTGTACCCATGGCTGGGTTATAGTTTTGTCACAAGTTGTGTTGAATCAAAAGAGAGCATGCAAAAGATAGCCAGTCAACAAAGACACAGTGGGGGTAGGCCCCTATATCCACAACAGGGAGAAAATGTACAATAACATCTGCCTGCCTCAACCGAAAAAAAAAATCTAGTCGGGTGATAAAAAATCAGTAAATTGAATCATGAAAATTTATTATTTATTTTATTTATAATAATGATAAATTTTGTAAACAATGGATCCAAGTCATGTAATATAACGTGCACAAAGTCTCGTACGTATTATCGAACATTTCAAAAAATAAAAATAAAATCTTAACCTCTTTTTTTTGTTATATCTGCAAAAGCTTGAATTTTTTTTGGTATTTGTACAAAGGTTCAACAATATATTATTTAGTGTTATCTAATTAATGAATATAAAAATATTACCTTAAAGTTAAATGTAAGTAGATCTGTCAATTGGGCTGGGCTGTCCAGCACGGTCCGAAAAATTAGCCCATGTGCCGGCCCGGCCCGATTAATCGTGGGTCCGGGTCGGCTCGGTTCCGTATATTGGATCGTGCGGGGCTACATATATCGTTCCATAACATAGGCCCGGCCCGAAGTCGAAGTCGGGCCTACCCAAATAAATAAGGATCAAGTAGTTTCTATATAAAAATGATTGTTATTAATATTTAGAAAACTTAATCATGTTATTATGTTATGTTAATCTACGTAAATATATGTGATTGTTGAAAAACATACATGAAAACATGTTGGATGTTCAATCATTTGTGTTTAAAAAATGATTGTAATTAATATACAAAATTTTTGAGAAGAAGAACGGAAATGTATGCCCAAAACCCACTGTGTCATGGGTCACGTGCCGGGCTGGGCCGAGATTTTCAACCTTTGGCCTGGCCCGGCCCGCTACAGTTCATGGGCCTAAGATGTCCGGCCCACTTGACAGGTCTAAATGTAAGCCGTTCTTTGTGGTTACCGAGAAGAGGTAATTAAGATCCGAGTGACGAAAGATCAGTAGATCGAGCCACGGAGACGTATTATTTCTTCCATTTATTGATGGTGATCACTCTCAAATGCTAATAGACTCGATCAACCCAATGGAAAATGATACTTATTGGAGGATATTGATCACTCCCAACGGCTACTCTGATCAACCCAATGGAAAATGATACTTATTGGAGGATATATAAGGATTCTGGTTGATGAAGGAAAGCAACTCAGAAGTTCTCGAACAGATATCAGATTCCTCCACATTTCAAGATCATCTAATTATGCAGCTCATGTCTTGGCAAATTCAACACTTAATACTCAATATTTATGAGAATTTTGAAAAAAAAAAAAAAATCATTTGTCAATTGGCTTCATGAACACCCACAATCTTGTATACATTGATCTACATCCATAAGGATATTGCCGAATAATTTTATGATGAATGAACTTAAATCTTTACATATATTCATGTCTTTAAGATTTGATCGTACCATCTTAATTACAACATAATTATACCGATTTAAATACTCTACATACATATTTAAGGTTACTTTGCATATACAAAATTAACTATAAAGCAGTTATATCAAATTAATGATTATCCAAAAATATTATATCAAGGAAAAATAATAATATAGTAGTTAATGTAATAGTCTTTTTTTAGATGTGTAGTTAATATAATAGTCAGAATTAGAGGTAAACACAGACGAATACTAGTTGGAAGTGTTTAAAAAATATATGGTCCTAACTCGATTCATCCGTGGACCCTATAAATTTGCAATAAAGACTTCGTATTGATATTGTTGGTATGTCAATTGTGCTTACCCATGCCTACCTAATACAATTATGCTATTTGGCTCCCAAATTTTTTGGGTGATGCCATCTTCTATTATATGACATCTGACATGGCAACCGACATGACAGCTGACATATCATGTTTTAACCCAAAAAATTAATTACCCAAATTTTTTTATTGTTAATGTTAATGCTAATTTTTTTAATGTTAATATTAATGTTTATGTTAAGATTAATATTAATATTCATGTTAATTTGATATTAATATTAATTTTAATATTAATGTTAATGCTAATTTTAATTTCGTGTTAATATTAATTTTAATGTTACAGTTAATATTAATGTTAATGTTGATTTTAATATTAATGTTCATGTTAATTTGATATTAAATTAATTTTAATGTTTAACTTTTCTATGTCAGATGTCATGTCATCAGCTATGTTATATGCCACATAATGAAAGATAGTATCATCCAAATTTTTTTTGGGAGTCAAATAGCATTTTTGTATCTAATATGTTATCACATTATTTGGAACTATACATATATACCAATAACTATGCAACATTCATACTGCACATTAGAATCTACTTTATCACAGCCACTTGAATCCTATCTATTGATACTTCTCTTCTCCTTTTTTTTTTTCTTTTTTTTCTCCTCCTTAATGACACATTGTTTCTACTCTATTTCAATAATGTTACGAGCACGCACTTCTGTTGACACACTCCATAGTCAGACTGATATGGCAGAACATTATTGGATGTCAACTATTACATCTCTTTTAAGCTTTTCTTGACATCCAATAATGTATTGTCTCATCAGTGTCTCATTTTAAGATTTTTTTTTGAACATCCAATAATGTACTGTCACCTCAGTATGGCTATGGAGTGTGTCAAGAGAAATATATGCCCATAATAATTCTTGCCTCCATAATTATCTTCCATCTAATTTAAGAATGGATTTACATTTTATGTCAAAGCACACGAAATTGATGGTTAACACACACAATATATATATAGTCATTGGATCGTGCGGCATCGCGTGGGCCCGCTCGATTCGGTGGTGTAGTGGACGTGACTTTGGTGGGGCTCCACAGACATGTATCTTAATCCTCGCCATATATATATTTTTATTTTTATTTTTTTTGCGACCAGGTAAATTATTTTTGGAATCACTCCCACTGAAATTCGAACTCCTGACCACTCGGACCGCCTTCAATATATATATATATATATATATATATATATATATATATATATAGGGAAGATTTATGAAATGCCCAAAAACTAAAAAAGTTTTATGTAAAACCCACCGCTAAAAAAACTTTCATCGCGTGCCCAGAATTAGAGAAACTTATCCAAAGCGGGTTCCAAATGACCCTTTTGCCCTTCCTTTTAATTTATTGGAAACACCCACAAAACTGCTCTTAAAAAAACGTTTCAATACTCCATCTTCTTCCATACGCTGCTCACTTTCGAATCTAGGTTTTCTCCTCAAAAATCTTCAAAAACTCGTCGAAAAATTTCGGAAAGACCGGGACGAACGACAAAAGTGCTAAAACGGAGGTCCAAACATCATTTTTTTGCGAATCTAAAATTTCGGAAGGCCGTCTAACAGTAAAACTGTTACTTTCAGTCTCCTCGACGATACGCTCATTTTGCGACAAACGGGACCTCGTTTCGACCTCCCAGTCAAAAGTTATGGCCCTCCAAAGTTTCAGCTAACCATAAAATGCAGGAGAATGGCATTCTCCGTCTTAATTTACACGGAGAATGACCATTTTTTCGTCTTAATTAGGACGGAGAATGACATTCTCCGTCTTAATTTACACGGAGAATGGTCATTCCAGTGTTAAAACGCAGGAGAATGACCATTCTCCGTGTTAGAAACACGGAGAATGCCATTCTCCGTGTTAAATGAAACGGAGAATGTCATTCTCCGTGTTAAATAAAACGGAGAATGGCATTCTCCGTCCTAATTAAGACGGAGAATGGCCATTCTCCGTGCTAAATTAAACGGAGAATGACCATTCTCCGTCTTAATTAGGACGGAGAATGCCATTCTCCGTGTAATTTATCACGGAGAATGGTCATTCTAGTGTTAAAACGCAGGAGAATGACCATTCTCCGTGTTAGAAACACGGAGAATGCCATTCTCCGTGTTAATTAGGACGGAGAATGTCATTCTCCGTCTTAAATAAAACGGAGAATGCCATTCTCCGTCCTAATTAAGACGGAGAATGACATTCTCGATCCTAATTAAGACGGAAACGGAGAATGTCATTCTCCGTGTTAATTAGGACGGAGAATGGCATTCTCCGTCTTAAATAAAACGGAGAATGGCATTCTTCGTCCTAATTAAGACGGAGAATGGTCATTTCCAGTGTTAAAACGTGTAATTTAGTTTTTTCAGGAATAAAGAGTTTCGTTCTTCTTTCAAAGCGATGATAATTCTTATGGAAAAGAAGAAGAAAGATCTTCTCTCCACAATTGAAGATCTGAGTTCAAATGTCTCCACGATGAAGATGATGATGATGGTGATGATGATGACGAGCGATGATCTGAGTTCGACTGAAGAAAAACACACCGAACTACGAACGATCTTTGCGATCTCTGCTGAATATGAGAGCAATGGAATTCAGATTTTCCGTGAAGAAGAAGAAGACGAAAATCGCAATCCAGATCTGAGTTTTTTGAATTCAAATACATATAGATGACCAATTCGCGCGGAGGGGTAGTTTCGGTATTATAAAAATAGCAGTTTCTAGCGGGTGGCATCTAAAAGGGAATCTTGGAATATTTAACGTGAAAATACTTAATTCTGGGTATTTCATAAAACTTATCCAGCGGGTGGGCATTTCATAAAAGCCCACACCGAAATTGGGTTTTTCAGCAATTTCCAGATATATATATATATATATATATATATATATATATATATATATATATATATATATATATATATATATATATTTTGCTCCAGAATTTATATTTTCATATGGATGTCATACCAAAATCTTAATTGCCTCCGGAAAAGGAAAAATGAATTCTGGAGCAGGCAGCTAAAAAAAATTTTGTAAGAGAACCATTTTGGCTTCACCACTTAAGCAAGAAAAAAAAAACATGAAAAAATAATAAACATAAAGAAGAAAGAAGAAGTTATTTTCCTGATAACCCTAATTCCTTTGTCATGTATATATAGAGAGGGAGAGAGAGAGGGAGAGAGAGGGAGAGAGAATTTGTGGATCAGTCGAGATTGAAAACTGACGCCACGCAGCTGTCGGAGATGCCGGAGGGCGACCGGAACGTGAGGTCCTGCGTCGTGGCGTTCTCGAAGTAGATGTCGGCGACGGTGATCCACATAAGCATCTCCCTCGTCTTCACCCCGCTCAGCTTCTTTATAGAGCGGTGCTGCAGGAACGCCGTCACCTCCGCCGCGAACGACACCTGGCGGTCGATCTTCTTGAAGGTGTAGGTGGTGCTCTTCTTCTGGATCATCCACATGAACCCGGTCGAGCTGTTGTAGCCGAACTCCGAGATGTCCTCCAGCGGGAGCAGGCCGGTCGGGAGGCCGAGCTTCCCGAGCAGCTCGATCGACTCCTTCCTGCACTCCTCGTGCCCGTGGTAGACCTCCGCGCCCTCCCGGTGGCTGTCGATGATCTTGGTCGTCATGTTCACTCAGTTACTAATTATAATTGCTTGCTTGATTGATTTTCCGCATTCGCTTGTACAAACAATATTATTGGAGATCTAAGGAAAATTTTGAGATTAATTATGCATGGGAGATGATGATGATGATGGTGATAGCAAAACAAGACACCCTTGAAATTAGCTGGAAGAAGAAGAGAGAACTATATATAGATCCAATATGGATGGACAATAGAAAGAAGTCACGAGAGGACCTGAATATATGCAAGACACAAACAGATCTTTGACTTGGTCTGTGTCCCTTAGTTTGACAAATTAATCTCACCACAATCATGTCAAACACGTCCTTGTATACATATATATATTTTTTTTGAAAGAAGGTAATTGTGTCGAATGCTCCCACCGGGTATCGATCTCCTGACCACTAGGATCGCATGCATCTCTCTTAACCACTAAGCTAGAGGTCATTTGCCCTTATATATATATATATATATATATATATATATATATTATCTGTTTGTGTCCCTTAGTTTGACAAATTAATCTCACCACAATCATGTCAAACACGTCCTTATATATATATATATATATATATATATATATATATATATATATATATAGAGCGGATCAAAAGCTCCCCTTAGAAAGCTCCCCAAAAATCTTTCTCACTCTAATTCGTAATATTAATATTAATATTAATGTCAATAATAATGTTAATATTAATGTTAATGTTAATATTAATTTTTTTTTAAATTTTTTATATATTAATGTTAATGTTAATGTTAATGTTAATGTTAATGTTAATATTAATTTTAATGTTAAATTTAATGTTACTTTTAGTATTTAATGTTAATATTAACATTAATATTAACATTAAATTACGGATTAGAGTGAGGGAGGTTTTTGGGAGGCTTTCTAAGGGGGGCTTTTGATCCGGTTCCATATATATATATATATATATATATATATATATATATATATATATATATATATAAATATATATATATATATATATATATATATATATATATATATATATAAGGGAGGTAGGGTGCCACCCCATGGGAGGGTGTCTGCTTGTCATCCCCCCATGCTATCATCAAGCACATGGGTGCATGATGATAGCATGTGGAGGGTGACAAGTAGACACCCTCCATAGGGTGGCACCTCACCTCCCTCATCCTCTATATATATATATATATATATATATATATATATATATATATATATATATATATATATATATATATATATATATATATATATGATGCCATGTAGATGTAGTTGTACCATAGGTTATCCACCAATCCAAAGAAAATGACTGATAATATTTTCCACTAATTGGATTTATATTTTTGAGATGTCCGACGATATGTACGAAATTTTGTGCACGTTACATTGCATGTCTGCACTGTCTTCAATTTTCACCAAATAAATAGAAGGAATAATACGCTACAAAATACATTAGGACAGAACAAATAAATGTTGTCCATGTCCTTGTATATATATACGGAGCTGCTACGTTGACAGCGGTTTGCAACCGCGGACTGACGTGACGGTCGGCCATTGGCTCCCTGGTCCGGGTGGAAACCGAAGATAGCCGGGAGGTGGGAGGGTGACTTTGTGCACGCTATATTGCATGCCTGTTGGGCTCACTGTCCCCAACGCCCACCAAACAAATGGAAAGAATAATATGCCTCCATGACTCGATCCGCTGATCTTCTTCCATCCAACCGGAATCTTATACCTCTCATCAATAACCAAAAGAGCCACTTGAATTCGGTCATTAATTGAAAATATTAAGTTTACATATGTGCATGAAGTCTGACAAACAGTTGTAATGAAAATTACACCACGTTGAAGAGAATTTTTTTTATTACTTTTCAATTTTTTTGGGCTAAATTACAACTTGACACCCACAACTATCATAATTTTTCAACTTGATACCCTCAACTTTGATAGGTACTAACTTAATATCCTATCTCAACTAATATTTTTAAGTTGATACCCAAATTTTTTTTTTATTCCTAAACTACCATCCCCCCACCCCCAGTACCCCCCTACTGCTACTTCCCCCGCCCCACCCCAGGCGGCCATACCCCCCTCTCCCCTCGGCGGCCATCCCCCCTCCCCTAATTAAACCCGGCCCCGACCCCCCCTCGGCTGCTACACCCCCCACCCACCCCCCGACAGCCATTCCCCCATCCCCTCCCCACGGCACCGACCACCCCCCTACCCGGCCCCGACGACCCCCTTCCACCCCGAGCTCGAGCCCGCTCTCCCACTCCCGCTCGCGTGCACCCCACATGCTGCCCCCCGCGCCACCGCGCCTCTGTGCGCTGCATCGCATCCCGTCGCGTGCCTCCCTCACGCTGCCCCGTACGCCGTCGTGCGCTGTCCAACTCGGCTTCGCACATCCCTGCGCTCGCCGTCCAATCGCGCGTATCCGCCGCCTATCGGCCACCCGCAACCGGAGAAAGAGGGGGGGGAAGAGAAGGGACAATTTGGTCCAAAGAAATTTCAGGGTATCAAATTGGTACCTATAAAAGATGAGGGTATTAAGTTGAAAAACTGTGATAGTTGAGGGTATGAAGAAACATTATAGCTAGCCGTTATAATCCGACCGTTTATCAACGGTCGTTAAGTTTTAAAAAGAAAAAAAGAAGAAGTTATTCTGCTATATTGGCGGAATTTAAGAGTCCTCTCATATATCGATCTTATTCAGGACCGGTCCTGAGCTCATGGGAGTCTGGGACGAACTTTCAAAATAGGACCACATACCTAATGTAAAAAATATTAAAAAATAAAATAAAAGTAAATAAAAAATATCATCACAAGAATTGAACTAAAGACCTTTATTATACAAATCTAAAATACTAATCAATATCCTACAATAACTTTACGTCAAGAAGGTCCCTGATACATACTAGTTCTATTTTTTTATACAAAATTATTAACATATTTTGTGTAAGATGATACATACTAGTTCTATTGTGGGTCCTGAACGGTCATGCTGGCTGTCCTGGGCTAGTGTCGGCCTGATCTTCTTTGCTTATAGGTTTTCCAAATTTATTTCTCTAAGACTAATAACCTTAAATGCAAGTGGTCTCTCATTTGTGCAAGATGTATTTGCCTAAGTGGGTTGGTGGTTGAGGGAAATGAATGCGAGAGTGAATGAGGAAAAGAGTGTGAAAGAGATTATTTATAGTGGGTGAGGGTTGGCTCCACCAAACCCTAATCTTAAGCATGCTCTAACATGTAACTAATGACATGTTTAAATGCTACATGATACAAGTAATCAAACTAATTAATTAAATAAATAAAATCCTAACCACAACACGGTCCAGAAATCCTATCATCGAAGTAGTGAACCATGCCTACAGCCAAACAAGGACAAGGGATGGCACACTATTCCGCGATAAGATACTGTTACATGCCATGGTCAGGTGCAAATATAGGATACATGCAATAAAGATACAGGTGCCAGATACCATATACAGGAAAAAGCAAAAAATTTACTTATTCCGGGAACGGGGAGTGACACTTGTACTCTTCTTCAATTATCAATAAAGAGAATACTTTTATATACCTCTCTATGACTGCAAGTTATCTTCTCATTTTCGCTGTTACAAATCAAATGTGTTTCCCATTCGATAAGAAAGAATGTCTTCATTAACTTCAATTTGTCTACTTCTGCAGCTGCGATGTGTTCCTCTAACGCCCCAGTCCCAAAATACGTAGGACTAGGAACGTAGACATGCCAGCTGTACTCATACGAATTATTCTCCAATATATGGAAATCTTGTATGAATACATAAGCTGTAAAATGTAGTAGAAACCATAACGACTAATCTCATCCACAAAATAAAGGAAAATTAAAGATATCATAATACCAACTATGAAAAGTCTTTATACAATATGTTGGGCGAAGACAAATCCACTACCAACAAGCAAGGAAAGAAATACATAAAGAATGAAATAAATTTGGCGAGCGAGCGAAGACGATCCAAGTGCAATCATCCTCGAAAAATATAGAGAGGACCACGGCTAGAGCTAGAATACCTGCGAAAGACAAGAGCACACACCTGGCGAGATAACCAGGTCCTCAGAGGGACGTAACAAGACACATAATATCATGCCAATAACTGGATAATAAAGCTCAACAGAAAAGTAAATGTCTAAACAGATAAAGGTTCTTAACCATTCTATGTGTAAATGCATTTTGAAGACAATGTTCCACACAAGGGCTCCCGAGACTAGAAACACGACGCTAACAGACGAGGGTAAATGCACGGCATATTTGTATTTCAACCGAGGCACTAGTGGCATCTAGAGAAAAATAAATAAATGCACGGCCACTAGCTCTCGACTGAGTCACAAATGGCAGCTAGACGAAGGTAAAGGTGTGAAAGCCCCTGCGCCTAATAACTGTCTTCACCCACCCCATGCACTACTCGTGCTGAATCCACACCACGATATTCCTAATAACCGCTAAGTCTTCTAGGCAATTATATTAGCAGTTATATCCTAACGCTCGTCCTGTATGCACCGATGTACGGTCGGTACGCAAGTCCGAATCTATATGAGACACGTGACATCGTGGCACACAGGTGTCGGCCCATGAATGCGGCACAAACAAATGTGGTCCCTTAATTATAGGCCAAATGCATAAAAAAAACTAAAATATAATAATTTGCAACTACATATGGTTTTGAAAGGACAACAATTAAAACATGCATGATATTGAGCAAGAAATTAAACAGTGAAGGCAAGGTGTCTTGCCTGGTGTGTCGCCTGGTGGTGCGATGTTTTGTCATGTCTCAATAGTCCAATAGCCACGATCAAGGCGTAGGGGTCCGAATCCGCAAGAAAGTGGGAAAGCATGATTTAGTCACGATTAATGATGGTAATCGAAAAGAATTTGAGAATATAGATACATCCACTAATTTTAGAAAAATATTTTTATCATACTATTACGTAAATACTTGAAAATACTGTATATATACAATATGGAAGAATACATTTTTATTAATCAATTAAACCCTTAGACAATAGTAGAAAATTTTAAAATTGTTTTTAGGCAAGAAGCTCCAAGTTTGTAAAAATAAACTTTTTAGATAAAACAGTATAAAAGTATTTAAGTAATCGTTCAGAAATATCAAGAAGTCATTTAGGCCAAGAAATATCACTTTATTGAATATATAATTTATTTTGATAATTACAAAAATCAAAGAAATATTTCGATACTGAAACTAGATTTTTGTCACAATAACTTTTGCTCAACCTATATTTGAAAATACCCTAACATAATATAATTCGAAATCAACATACGTAAAACCTTAGTGTTATGATTTTGGAAAATATTATCTATCACTAACTTTTGAGTAACAAAATAGACAATAACTATTTATGTAACAAAATAATATTAATACTAATAGTAGCATTTTTAACAGAATGTAGAAAAATAACCAGTTAAATATTTAACTCAAATTTAGCTATAACCTTATTAGTAACAATAATAATAATACTACTAATAATAATACTACTACTACTACTACTACTACTACTACTACTACTACTAATAATAATAATAATAATAATAATAATAATAATAATAATAATAATAATAATAATAATAATAATAATAAAAAGTAACTTTACAATAGCACTGCTGTTCTTCAAAGAAAAAAGGAAAGAGGAAAAAGAGGGGTGGAGAGAGAAATGAGAAAGGGGTGGACCTGGTGAGAAAGGGGGAAGCGGCGAGAGGCACTCCGCAGTGTGGCGGTCGCTGTTGGCCGCGAGGGAGGCGGAAAGGTGAGGAGATCGGGCGCGTGGGCGACGATCGTGGCGCCGGGCGGAGCTAGAGCCGGCGCTTCCGCTGGAAGGTGGCTGCTCTCAGCTCGACGCGGGGCGCCGCTCACCTGGACGCGGCGCATGGCGGAGCGCCTGATGGCCGCGGCTTCGTTCGTGGCGGTGGAGGCGGGCGCCGGAGACTTCGACGCGGCGGTGGAGGCCGGTGCACGAGCGGAGGAGGTGAGTTTGGGTTTTTAGGGTTTTATTTTGGGGTCTTGGCCTGCCGGTGGTGGCGCTCAGCCAGGGTGGCCGGAAGGAGGGGCTGGCTTCGATGGTTGACCGTGCGCGGTGGGCTTTAGGGGTGGTGTGGCTGGTATTTGGGTCGAGATGGTTTCTTGTCGGAGGAAACGACAGGGGTGGCGGGTTTGACAGGTTGGTGGTGGCCGAGGAGGAGAAAGGGTGGTGTCGGACAGTCTGCGACGGGTGGCCGCGAGGGCGGGGAAGCGGGCTATGGTGGACAGGTTCGATGGTGGCAGGAAGTGGTCGGGGTGGAGAGTAGTTGGGGATGGCAGTGGTGATGGTAGGGTTGGCTTCGGGTCGCGGGGCTCGGGGAGGAGGCCGGTTATGGTGTGGATGGTGGTTGTCTCTGGTTGGGTATGCCAGAGGCGGGTGGCGGATGGCGGAGACAGTATTGGTGAAGGTGTTGGCGGAAGGTCAGGGCACGGTGGCGGAGATTAGGATAGGATTTTAATTATTTGGTTTGTGTCGGGGTGTGTCCGACACGGAGGTGACGGGCTTGTATTTTGTAAAATATGGAATAAAAAATTGGATGGGTGACACGGACACGATGCATGGTGGGTGGAAATTATTTGTCGAGTAATGATAGAAAGTTGGAGAAGTACCTGCCTATTTATAGGATGTGGGAATTTCCAATTGGATAAGAATTATGATTTAAATTCTCCATTTAGATAAATCACCTATTAATTTAAATCAATCCAATTCGAAATCAATTACAAATCCAATTTAAATCAAATTTAATTTTTAATTTAAAATCAATGGGATAAATAAAATTTCAAATATTTAACTATTTAAATAAATCCAAAATTTTAAATCAAGGTTTAAATCGCCACCATAATTTTGAAATATATTTTTCCAAGAATACTAATAATAATAATTTCAAAAATTATATTATTATTTTAAATAAACCAATAAAATATTTATGAATTATATGTATGCACTAAGAATATTTTTTTTTACATAATTATGTTTTTCTAGTATACAAAAAAAATATTATTTATTATTAATAACTTTTAGAAATGAAGTAAAAATAACATACTTAGAATGATAGCAAAACTAATTATTATATCCATTATTTGAAACTATAAAAAAATAGAACAAAATGTTTTTCTAAAATATGTACGCTCGCATATAATCGCACTCGTCGAGCAAATTCGAAAAATAAAATTTCGTGCGCGACGTACAATACGACTACGCGACGTATAATACAAAATTTTTTAAATCAGTACCAAATAAAAAAATAGTAAAAATTTAGGAGTTTTACAGTTCCTATTTAAAGATTATCAATCATGTACCATCTTTGTCTTGTACAAGTTGTGAAACTCATCTCACAGTATTAGTATTTATATACGGATACGTATTTTGTAGTATATTTTGTATTTTCTTGGTTTTCGGAATGCTTTTAAATTTTTCCAACTTATAGATTTCTCCTTGGACGGCATACCGCCAGTGTACCGGTGTATACCGACGGCATACCGTCCAGACAGATTTTCCACATTTTAGATATTTTTGATTTCAGATATTTTTATGAATAGTATTTTCGATATTTTCGTGAAGATATTTTGATGAATAGTGTTTAAATATTTTGGTGAATAGCGTAGATGCACCCTATTACCCATTGGATATTTGGTTTTGTTTGGATGACCATGATTGACTTAGATTTTGACATGGATCACGATCCAACGGCTAAGATTAATTTTCCCTTTTATATATACCATTTTACTTTCTCTCTCTGTAATGACCCGCTCCGCCCTAGCGGAACGCCGATTCAAACGACAAGTGCAACGACTCAAATGAGCCATCGATCCGAAGAGTTGGCATCGACCTGATGAAGAATCGATGCAAGACTTACATTGGCCTATCGAAGATGAATCCAGACTTAGACTTTCAAAGGCGCGCTCGGAGTATCGCTCGGCCGACGCGATCATCGCTAAGGTGGGTGGCTCCGATGAACCCGTCTTTGCTTAGCCTAGACACATAACAATACAGACACTATTGCTAGAATCGCTAGGCGATAACACTGCTCATGCTAATAAATGACTCAACGCACGTAGCTAAGGGAATAATCCCATCTTGTATGCTTGTATAGAATATGGAAAAGAACATAAAAAATGTGAAAACTCTCGTACCGCACTCCACGCTCGTGCTAAGGCACAAGCTTACGTTCAAGTTCCCTATGCGTTCAACAATGAAATAAGGAATGGTTTACAACGATAAAACGGAAGACTATCGACATAGTCGTTCCGAGTAGAGTATAGCAACATTGGAAGACTTCGGGACCGATGGGTCGCCAAGGCGACTCCCGCATAGAAAGTTGCATAATGTATGAATGAAAGAATGAACGAATAAGTGAATGAATGAATCAACGAATGAATGAATGAATATGTGAAGGAATCAATGAACGAACGAACAAGTGAAAGAAAGAAAAGAAAGAATGAATGAAAGATAAAAAAGAAAAGGAAGGAATGGTTAGCGACAGGTACGACGGGAACGTGCAATAGGGCTTGCTACCTGTGCTGCACGGGCGCCGCCGCCAACCTGGTCGATAACGCATTATGGCTAAGGCCTATGGCTCAGAGACAACCGTTAAGTTAAAATGACAAGTCAATATGAAATGGTCGTGGATAATCCCATCGTATACGGGAGGTAGGAGAAATAAGGGATTCCGCGACATGATCAAAAAAAAGATTGTGGTCGGCCTAGACGGAATCAAAATGGCTTACGGGCTATTTTGAGTGGGGACTCGGCCACTCAAAGAGACGTAAGGTCAGACATTTCAAAAGACTATCAAGGTGTACCAGCCATCACGCTATGATATGTAAGAATGCAAAAAGGGGTAGTTCAAAAGACTATCAAGGTGCATCCGTACGCTATGATAGGTAAGAATACCAAAGAGAATATGTCCAAAATGGTTTGTGATGCCAGCGACCGGTGCATATAGACTAAGTGGGGTTTGCTGGTGGCAATCCACGTGCAAGTCCTTGCATTGAAACAAAGTAGTCTAAGTTAAATAAATAAAGCGCCTTCTGAACATGCTTGAAATGTAAAACACCAAATGATAAAGAGTACTTCATACAAATGAGTTAGAGAACGTGCCTACGACATGCTAAAATCTGAGGCAGGGACACGCACTCGACATTGAAAGTTTATATGAATTGTTGACTAACGTGGTTTACTTTGGACAGGGAAGGCCGGACGGTAAGTATGGGTAAGTCGTGCATGTATTTCCATGCAAACACTTGAATTTGGCAACACGGGATAGGTTATGAAATATGCCATAAAACTGATCCTAAGGCAAGATTAGAAAGACAATAAATGATAGACGGAGCACAAAAGTAAATAGAACGTGTTTGGTAATAATAGCATTATGGGCGAGCTAGCCTCCCCAGCAGTGCATAACAATGTACTGATAACCCCACAGTTTGCTTGCAGGACGCAGGAGATGTCATCGGGTGCGGAGCTTTTCTTGAACGTGCTAAGGCACGAAGCTAATTCTGGAGCCTTGGAGCGTTGCAAGGAGCTGAAGCACCATATACAGGACATAATGTATCGGAACATCGCCATAAATTATTCCATGTTGTAAGCCACTTGGCATGCCTTTTATGTTTCAGAGAGAGAGAGAGCTTGAGCGATTTGTAATCTCGGCCTAGTGCCGCTTGTAAACTTCTTGAATGTCAATAAAGAGTTTGAATTCGCTTCAATTTGTGTTCATTTACTTTTCGCTGCAAATGGGAACACTCTGTGCGCCTCTGTGGCCTAGCTCGAATTGGCCGTTTCTGAGATTAGCCTTGTACGGGTGCAATCTAGGCTCGTACGGCATCACGCCTTAGCGAGGACGATCGCTCCTACGGGAGCGGGGCGTGACAGATTGGTATCAGAGCACGGCTTTACGTCCTTGGACTTCATTTCGATTCTCTCAGTTTTGAAAGCTCGGTTGGAAACAAAAGAAGTATACGCTCTCTCTCGTTGTGTCTTGGGATGTTCCATACAATAAGTCTAATATTTTCAAAAGCTCGTACGAGTACTCGGTTGGACGGGATCGATAGGCAAAGGCATTTGTGCCAAACCGCGACGGACTTGAGTTGGAAGGAACAAATGCTAAAAGTTAGCAAAATGTAGTGCGTGCTAGAATAACCTTACGATGACAATAGCGAACGAGTACGTGAGACCGAAGTATAGTTCAAACAGGATGATTATGCACGCAGCCTTTTGGATAAGTTGTGCCGAGTGTCGCGCACCTAGACCTTTTGGTACAAACGAGTTTGCAAGCGAGATCGACTATCGCTCGGACGAGAATAAGTGAGACTTAGAATGTATGTTGAAAGAGACGCTACTTGACCAACGCTAAAGCGAACACGAGAAGTGGTTCTTAGACTTTGAGGAACGTGCGAACGCGCAATTGAACATATCGATTGGGAATCGAATGACCTTTTGAGGATTTGTAGAGTGACTTGACCCCGAGTGGTGTATGTGATAGCTTCGAGGAAGAATAAGAATGAGTGTCGACGACTAGTCGAGTGGCTTGAACCCTGAGTGGTGTATGGACGTCATAGAAATTGTTCGAGTGAGACTAAAGGATATACGGATAGAACGAGTATGTCGGCAAGCGATGATATCGTGCAAAGCCTTAGAACGAGTAACGCTTAGTTGGTTGCGACTTCGAGAGTCTCAAACGAGATACCGTTCGGACGAAATGTGAATGTGTAGTGCAAGTACAAAACAAGTTGAATAGAGAGTCGGAACGATGAAACGAATGGAGGTCTTGGTCGAGAAAACATAGAAGTTCATGCATGCGATTTTGAATTTAGTCGAAGGGATTGAAACTTGAGTTAAGGTGAAATACCCATGGACGAGATCGAAGATAGCACGATCGGAAGATAGCATGCATAGAAAACGTTGATTTGGAGATACGAGAATGACTATAGATTTGGAATAGACGTTGCTCAAAAACTTGAGCTAGCATGAGATAATGCAAATTGAGGAATTAAGTTGCACGACTCGGAATTCGTTGTAAAAGGAAGATCGTCAGGTTATGTACATCATCGATGGTATTGAGGCGTATCAAAGATCGATGTATGATAACTCGGGGGTATTCTGATTCGATGAATGATGATCGTGTTAGAAGTTATTATTTCGAAGGATGCTATGTTGGAGAATTTGGATAGAAATGAATGTTTGGAATGAAGAAGGGAAGTGACTTGATTGTTCGGTGACAACCACAACGACAACGATCTTGTCTTGCACGAGCGCAACTCCAGCCTCCTACATACGTCACGTCGGATTTGGGACGATCATTCCGCGTGAGCGTTGGCATGGTGATTCATGTCCAACGGGAATGATCGAACTCAAAATACCTTGACATGGCAATTTTGATCGCTTCGACTTGTGGTTTGAAGCGAAGGTAAATACGAGGATTGTTAGGACTTGCGATTAAAGAATAAGAAAACTTGAGGATTGAGTAGACCCAATCTGCGTATCAAAAATGAGTAAGTCTAGATTCAATACAAGAGTTACGTCCCGATGAGAATAATTATTCTGCGAGAATGTTGACATGGTGATTCATGTCCGCCGTGGATAATCAGACTTGCGTGAGATCGGGGCGCAACATATTACAAGGCTAGACGACCTTGTGATCGACTACGTGAATTGGATAGGGTGGATAGGTGGATTGTATCAAACATACTTGAAGAGATAGACTACGATAATTGCTAGTGCGGACGAACGATATTGGCATGTCAAGGATTTGATTGAGGACAACCTATCGTAGGATGACTTTCCTAAACGAGCTCGGACTTGGAACGGAGAATGTGTTGATACGGATAGGGCGAACGTTGCTTGATGTTTAGAAATTTGAGTGGAGCGAACTTGGGTAGAAACTCCCGTACGAACAAACAAAATAGTTTGACCATAGGATTTGGGGCGAGCGTCGTGCAACGACCTTGCACGATGAGCCACGGACTTGACTAGTAACTATGACCTCATGAGCTGACCTAGCGGATAGGCGGACGACCCTATGCCGAATGATTGGACCTGTGCGATTGACATTACAGTATCGTCTGGACGGACGATAGACTTTGGGCAACAAGACTTAGAGTAGGACGGAAAACTGGGAGTGTGCGTGAACGACGACGAGATTGGCCCCAAACGAAGGAAATCATAGGAATGGATGATGCGCAAGTAAAGTTGGGATAACGAATTGAATCATTGATAGGAAGATATACTCGATGATAGTGCAATACTTGGTCTTGAATCGGACGAGAATTACTTAGACTTGGTCGACCCCGCTAAGAAGAAGTCGTATTGATTTCATAGACAAGAACACTTGAGAAGCGAGTCGAATCATCTCGAGGATCGAGATAAACGATAGTGAGACGCACATGAGTTCAGTTTTAACCGAAGTTAGTAAAACGATCGGCAAATCGAAACTATCACGAGTAGCTTGTCCGACTTCGCTAATCGCTAAGCTTGGTTGAAATGTACATATTCGGGGGACGCCTTGAATATGTGCACGATCCAAACTCAGCGATATGATGAACTCGAATGCAGCTGCAAGTGGGTGTTGAGATGCGCATGAACGAATGTGTGACTTAGCCTCAACCTACGACTCTCATATTTGATGAATTACAACGCACCTCGTGTGACCATTACAGTCCCATGACACGAAGAAATATCAACCAAGTCGAAGAAACACGACGATCGAATAAGTACCATCAACTCTAAAATGAGCAAAAGTCATTCAATAAAATCGACCAAACGTATGCGATACGGAACTTGGAGAGGCATCGGGCGTAGTTCGGTGCCATCGAACAATAAAGCAATTCGATAGGAATTGTCTAAGATACGTACACGACATGAGTTAGGGAACGGTAGGATGACTTGCACTCAGGAAGTCTCGAGGACGATACTTGTTTTGAGTGGTGTATTATGTAATGACCCGCTCCGCCCTAGCGGAACACCGATTCAAACGGCAAGTGCAACGACTCAAACGAGCCGTCGACCCGAAGAGTTGGCATCGACCTGATGAAGAATCGATACAAGACTTATATTGGCCTATCGAAGATGAATCCAGACTTAGACTTTCAAAGGCGCGCTCGGAGTATCGCTCGGCCGACGCGATCATCGCTAAGGTGGATGGCTCCGATAAAACCGTCTTTGCTTAGCCTAGACACATAATAATACGGACACTATTGCTAGAATCGCTAGGCGATAACACTGCTCATGCTAATAAATGACTCAACGCACGTAGCTAAGGGAATAATCCCATCTTGTATGCTTGTATAGAATATGGAAAAGAATATGGAAAATGTGAAAACTCTCGTACCGCGCTCCACGCTCGTGCTAAGGCACAAGCTTACATTCAAGTTCCCTATATGTTCAACAATGAAACAATGAATGGTTTACAATAATGAAATGGAAGACTATCGACATAGTCGTTCCGAGTAGAGTGTAACAACATTAGAAGACTTCGGGACCGATGGGTCGCCAAGGCGACTCCCGCATAGGGAGTTGCATAATATATGAATGAAAGAATGAACAAATAAGTGAATGAATAAATCAACGAACGAACAAGTGAAAGAAAGAAAAGAAAGAATGAAATATGTGATTGAATCAATGAACGAACGAACAAGTGAAAGAAAGAAAAGAAAGAATGAATAAAAGAAAGGAAGGAATGGTTAGCGACAGGTACGACGGGGACGTGCAACGGGGCTCGCTACCCGCGCTGCACGGGCGCCGCCGCCAACCTGGTCGATAACGTATTATAGCTAAGGCCTATGTCTCAGAGACAACCGTTAAGTTAAAATGACAAGTCAATACGAAATGGTCGTGGACAATCCCATCGTATACGGGAGGTAGAAGAAATAAGAGATTTCGCGGCATGATCAAAGGGAAGATCGTGGTCGGCCTAGGCGGAATCAAAATGGCTTACGGGCTGTTTTGAGTGGGGGCTCGGCCACTCAAAGAGACGTAAGGCCAGGCATTTCAAAAGACCATCAAGGTGTACCAGCCATCACGCTATGATAGGTGAGAATGCAAAAAAAGGTAGTTCAAAAGACTATCAAGGTGCATCCGCACGCTATGATAGGTGAGAATACCAAAGAGAATATGTCCAAAATGACTTGTGATGCCAGCGACCAGTGCATATAGACTAAATGAACTTTGCTGGTGGCAATCCACGTGTAAGTCCTTGTATTGAAACAAAGTAGTCTAAGTTAACTAAATAAAGCGCCTTCTGAACATGCTTGAAATGTAACACACCAAATGATAAAGAGTACTTCATGCAAATGAGTTAGAGAACGTGCCTACGACATGCTAAAATCTGAGGCATGGACACGTACTCGATATTGAAAGTTTATATGAATTGTTGACTAACTTGGTTTACTTTGGACAGGGAAGGCCGGACGGTAAGTATGGGTAAGTCGTGCATGTATTTCCATACAAACACTTGAATTTGGCAACATGGGATAGGGTATGAAATATGCCATAAAACTGATCCTAAGGCAAGATTAGAAAGACAATAAATAATAGACGGGGCACAAAAGTAAATAGAACGTGTTTGGTAATGATAGCATTGTGGGCGAGCTAGCCTCCCCACCAGTGCATAACAATGTACTGATAACCCCACAGTTTGCTTGCAGGACGCAGGAGATGTCATCGGGTGTGGAGCTTTCCTAGAACGTGCTAAGGCACGGAGCTAATTCTGGAGCCTTGGAGCGTTGCAAGGAGCTGAAGCACCATATACAGGACATAATGTGTCGGAACATCGCCATAAATCATTCCATATTGTAAGCCACTTGGCACGCCTTTTATGTTTCAGAGAGAGAGAGCTTGAGCGATTTGTAATCTCGGCCTAGCGCCGCTTGTAAACTTCTTGAATGTCAATAAAGAGTTTGAATTCGCTTCAATTTGTGTTCATTTACTTTTTGCTGCAAATGGAAACACTCTGTGTGACTCTGTGGCCTAGCTCGAATCGGCCGTTTCTGAGATTAGCCTTGCACGGGCGCAATCTAGGCCCGTGCGACATCATGCCTTAGCGAGGACGATCGCTCCTACGGGAGCGGGGCATGACACTCTCCTCTCTCTTTTCATTCTCTTCACTCTCTCTTCATTTCTTCTTCCCTTCTCTTCCCCCTTGGAGCTTGCCAAGAGCTTGGCCTTTGAGGCCTTGGGTGTGGTGTCTAACCCCTCCAGGAGGAGGAGTAGAAGATTAGGCTTGGAGTTTAACCTAGGCAAGTACATCTTGCCAAATTCTTGAACAATAGTATTTTATTGTCATTTTTGTTTTCCTTGGTATTAAATGCTTAGAATTTTCCTAAACTCATTTTGTTAAATATGTTTTCCTTATGATTCTCGTATATATGCATGTTTCTAAAATTTATTTAAGCAAGATTTTGATTTTCTGTTAAAATCCAATCTTGACTTAGTAGAAAACTTGGTATCAAGAGTGATACTAGTGATACCATCATGGATCTTGGTCACATATACATATATGAGGTCCTTACCTAGTTTGTATACCATAGATTTTGAGTTTGGTGGAAATCGAAACCCGTTTTGGTATCCCGAGGACCTATTTTTAGAGTATTTTGAGGTATTGATCTATTAAATATTTGAATTTGTGAATTCTAATAGTGCCATTTTGTAGAAAATTCAATTCTATGCAATTTTGACTTTTAAAAATCCAAATTTCGATTTAAAATAAAGTTTTTATGGCCGAAATAAGTTTTGGCAAAAATCTGGATTTTGTTGCTGTTTGGAAGATCGGTATACCGACGGTATGGCGGTGTATACCGACAGTATGCCAATTTTTGCAACAGAAACTTTCTGTCTTTAGGCCGAAATACCGTCCGTATGCCGCCGTATACCGCCGGTATGCCGTTTTATGCCTTTTTAGTCTGTTTTTGCCCGTTTTTGTCCGTTTTTGTCCGTTTTTGATATTTTCTTCGACTATAATGATTTCTTAACATAATTAGATGATCTTGCATAGTTAGAGAATGATTGTACACCCTATATACACTTGATACTAGCGCATGTTCAATCATTTTTCTATGAAATGTACTTAGCTTTAATTATTCTTTTCCACATGCCATGATATGTCTTTTTGATAGATTCTTTCTTACAAGCTATGATAATTGTTGCCATGTCTTCTTTGCTTACTAGATAGTGGCCCGTCGTGGCGCACTCATGATACATGTCTTCTTTGCTTACTAGATAATGGCCCGTCGTGGCGCACTCATGATACATGTCCTCCTTTGCTTACATGATAGTGGCCTGTCATGGCGCACTTCCTATAGTGGCTCATCATAGCGTACTCCTAGCTTCCAGTTTATTATATTTTCTTGTTGTGGCTTGTTATAGTGCACATTCTTGCTTTTGTCTAGTCTCGCATGTCTCATGTCTAGGATGGATTCTGCGGAGTGCCACACCCGGAATCCAACAAGAAAATGTTAAGGACTAAACAACTAGCTTGATTACTTAGATCATTGAGAATTTCCCAGTTACCTGTTTCCTTTTTGATCTTGGTCTTACATATATATTCATAGGATTTAGAGCTATCTGTCATAATGAACACACTTCCAGCGCACCGTCGAGTGTTGCACCGGGTATATTTGTCTCCAGGGCGATGTACCCATTATTATATGTCTTAGGGTACATTAGTCGCCCGGGCGATGTATGTCACGCCCCGCTCCCATAGGAGCGATCGTCCTCGCTAAGACGTGATGCCGCACGAGCCTAGGTTGCGCTCGTGCAAGGCAGGTTCCATAAGGGCCGATTGCAGCAGCTGCGACGGGGTCATCGCACAGAAGTCCCATGCAAAGACATTGAATAATAGCAGCGGAATTTGAAACAAAACACAAGTCATTGCAAAATACTCTTTTATTGATATTGAACCAAAGGTTACAATGGGGCGCAAGGCCAAGATTACAAGTATCTTAAGCTCACTCAAGCTCACATTACAAGTCGCTCAGCTCTCTCTCATCTCTCAATACAAGTCTTGAACCAACGGACGCTTCGAAAGGCGACGTCCATACATTATGTCCTGTATAAGTCTTGAATACATGCGGCCGCACGCATGCTTCGAATCGCCAAGGAACTCCATGCCTCGACGCATCCAAGCGAGCTCCACGCCACGAGCTTCTACCTGTGCATGCACATAAAGAATATGTGGGTGTCAATACTCAACTGTACTGGTGGAATGAGCTCTTCGCCCACCCATACAAAACTAACACGTTAGATTTACTTTGTGCAACATAGTCCCTTCCTATCAATTGTCTTTCTATTCTTGCCTTAGGATCAGTTTTAGGACCGACGCCTTGGCCTAATTTTGTGTCTCTAGACCATCCCGTGCTTGCAACAACAACGTCGACTCAACAACGTTAACTTATCAAGTCGTGCTTGCCTTTCGGCCAAAATCAGAGACGCAACTACGCGATAAGACTCCATTCCCGTGTGACCGTGCTATAAGGCCTTGTTGAGGCCGTGCCTCGCAACTCAATGAGACTCAATCATATCGCCACCTCGCGGCCCTTGCCGTCTCGCGGCCCTTTGCTACCAAATCATCATCCGACCCAATCAAGACTTGAGGGTTAAGTGTCACCTGACCGACTTTGCCTTGCAGCATCTCCTGACTTAAACTCAAGATAACTCACATCCAAACTATGCCACTTATATGCCGACAACATAAGATTCGATGCCACATCTCGTGCCAAAGCACGCCGCCCATGTTGCAGCCAATCATTAGGCCCAAACGTTTTGTGTTCCAACCATACACACATTCAACTAGACTAAATTCAAAGGCACACACGCAGATTGCCGCTTGTGCCGACCCATCTATATGAATTGGTCACTAACACCACAAGCTATCATGGACTATAGCTTTGCCATTCGGCGACCCTTTCAACGCAAGTAGCTAGCCCCGCTAAAAATTTCTGAATGACCCGAGCGGTTCGTCCAGCTACGACTATACCGTGTTTCCCTCTGGAACGACGCGGTCCCATGGCGCCCAGGGTTGTCGCTCATGGAAACTCCTTCTTGTCAACAAGTTGTCCAATGACCATGGAAGACTCGACACAAACTGACGTCTCATACAGTCATTCCTCTTCCAATGTTACCATCTCTTTTAAACCAATATCAAGACTTCTATCATTTGAGACCCCTCGATGACCCACGGTCGCGAGCATTCTTTCCATGTTACCATATCATTTTATTCACTCAATACCTATTCGATGGTCCTTTCTCCAAAACTCATTGAATCAACCGTGGTCTATGCCTTAAACACTAAGTCCGTGTATCGTGCCTCAAACCGACTTCTGATCTACGCGACGCTATTGCCCAAGTCATACTTTATATGATGGGCCTTGAGACCGTAAGACTATGTGGTTATTCCCAACCGTAGACTCGTAGGATCGTGCTTGCTACCACTCTGATAGCCTAACATAACTTGCCTGACTTAAACGTACAACGACTCGACGAGCGAAGGCTGCGTCAAGCCTCGAATTGCGGAAACGTGCCGCGTATGCGTTCGACTTCTGAACGACCAAGTCATTTGGGTGCCTAGACCTATATCATAAGCCGTGCAACGCAACTTAACTCATGGGGCAAGCCAAGGCTATGCCAAGCCTTGGACGATAGGACCGAGCATGCTTTATGAAGCATTTATGCGGGCAACGCCTATGACTTTAGGCTACGATCATAACTTCGCCTACTCAACCAACTTTTCTTCTTCCAAGCCACGGGACGAAGGACCGAGTGTCATTTTTAAAGCACATCGTGCACCAACTCTAAGCCGACCGTTGGACCTTTCCATATTCTAACTCAATTCGACCCGTCGAGATTATTCCCTTTAGCTATGTGGATTCGTCTCTTTTATTATCAAGCCTACTTGTGCAACTTGAAAACATACGATTTATTATGCGAAGGCTAAGATGAGGCAAGTTCACCGAAACTATCCCACCTGAGCGAGCGGTCGCCTCGACCGAGCGATTCATTCGAGCAGTCGTTGCAAGGCTAAGTCCGAACGCCGTTGGCGTTTCGATTTCTCCGTTTGACTGAGCGGGATGGAACACTATATCATACACCACTCAGAAAAAGTTTTGTCTTCGAAACTAACTGAGTATACTTATCGTCTTATCACTTTTAAATCAACATTCACGGACTCTCACACACACTACTCTTATACATTTCTCAAATTCGAGCCACGCTCGTGCTACCCTCAATCTGTTCTTCAAAACTCACGATCTCAAAATCCTCGATACTTCTCATTCCTCAAGTCTCACTTGAATTCAACATATCACTTAGTTTGGATCGTGCACACATTCCATGCATCCCCGAAATATATGCATTTCAACCAAGCCTTGTGATAGTGAATCCAATTCCACCTATCGATCCATCCACTCAATCCTGAAAATCAATCATACCGATGCTAACTCTCGCAACATGGACATCTCGTCTAGCAGCTAGGCAATCTCTTTAGGCTAAAGTCAATTGTCAGTATTGGAATCATAGTTCCCAAACAATAATATCAACACTGACCCCATCCTAAGGTCAAACCAAGTTGATAGTACGGGGTTTTCTACCCAAGCTCGCATCACTCCCATTTCTAAACATCGAGCATAGATTTCCTATACACATTCCAACATTCGTCGCACGGGGTCCGAGACATTCAGCAAAGCCATCCTACGATAAGTTCACTCCACCAGATCTTTAACATATCAATATCGCTCATCCAATAAGCCGTTTTGTATAGTCTATCTCTCCAAACCCGTTCGATATAGTTCACCTATCAATCCTTCCAAGTCAAACACGCTACGACACAATTCATAGCTAAACCATAATTCATATTTCATATTTCCTAAGTCATTCATCCTAATTCACGCATTCGATCATGAGCTCGTCTATCTTAACAATATGTTGCGCCCCGATCTCACGCGATTCAGATCATCCACGGTGGACATGAATCACCATGTACGCTCCCGCGGGATAGTCATTCTCATCAGGGCGTAACTCTTGTTTTGAGTCTAGACTAATTCATTCTCGATGTGCGGATTGGACCTACTCAATTCTCAAGTTTACTCAATCATCAATCACAAGTCCAAACATCCTCAAATTTTCCTTCGCATCAAACCGACAAGTCGAGACAATCAAAGTTGCCGCATCCTGATTTTCCGAGTTCGATCATTCCCGTGACATGAATCACCATGTCAGCGCTCACGCGGAACGATCACCCCAAATTCGACGCAACGCATGTACGAGGCTGGAGTTGCGCTCGCGCAAGACAAGATCGTCGACGTTGTGGCTATCAATGTAACCATCAAGACACGATCATTTTCATCCAACATTCATCTCAATCAAAATCCTAAGTATAGCATCCAACCGAACAATAACATTTGCACGATCATCATTCGTCGAGTCAGAGTACCCTCGAGTTATCGTATATCGATATTTGATACGTCACAATACCATCGACGATATGCGTAACTTGACGATCTTCCTTTGCAACCAATTCGAATCGTACGAATGATGCTATCGTCCGACTAGATAATCTCCTCGACATTCAAATTTAAGTTCGATCATTATCCCTCGATTCATTCACAACATCAATTTCCTCAAACCAATTTCACGTATCGTTCATCCGTCCATCTTAAGTCATCGACCAACGTATTTTTTCAATTCGCATCATTCTTTGCTAACTCAAATCATCGAGCAACATTCAATTCAATCCTTAGAGTCATTTCGTAACTTCAAAATCAAACCTTTCATGTACGCTATCTACCTGTCGTGCTAACGTTTTCTATACGATCCACTTATCGATTTCCTTTATTAAGTCATCCGTTCGCAACACCTTAACTTTTTCTTGATTCGATTTCACCTACTCAATCATTCTCGCGTTTCCTACTTGCACAATCCCCATTCCCGTGTACGTTCCGTACACGTAAATTCTAGGTTGTTCGAATCAATTCATCAAATCTTTAAGACTAAAACTTATTCATCGATACTCAATCTATGGCTTTGCATACACGCGACGCTTGCTGATAGACTCATCGACACCCCACATCCTCAATCGATCGATCGACATTCTTGAGACTATCGCATACACCACTCAGGAATGAAGTCATTCAACAAATTCTCAAAACTATCATTCGAATCAAAATCGACTTCTTTGAATCCCGTTCGAACCATTCCTCTACTTCCAAGCACACTCATCTATATCGCACCGACGATATCGCCGTTTGATAGCACCCCTATCGATAGTCATCTCATTTACTCAATCGAGTTTAACTCATTCTTGCTCAAAATATTACGAATCCTGCACTCGACTTTGCTAAGGTCGACACAATCCTTGGTGTATATGCCCAGCCCGACTTAGCCAACCGTGCTTACACAAACCATCCTTTTTTTATCAAAACCTGTTCTTCTATATTTTTGCAAAATAGTTAGACTTATTGTATGGACATCCCGTGGGACATTTGAGAGAGAGCGCACCAACGATTTCAACTTTGCGAAAGCAACAATTCAGAGTTTGCGAAAACAACGAAGTTAAAGAATTCAATCGATAGTCCAAGGACGTAAAGCCATGCTCTGATACCACTATGTCACGCCCCGCTTCCGTAGGAGCGATCGTCCTCGCTAAGGCGTGATGCCGCACGAGCCTAGGTTGCGCTCGTGCAAGGCGGGTTCCATAACGACCGATTTCAGCGGCTGCGACGGGGTCGTCGCACAGAAGTCCCATGCAGAGACATTGAATAATAGCAGCAAAATTTGAAAAAAAACACAAGTCATTACAAAACACTCTTTTATTGATATTAAAACAAAGGTTACAATGGGGCACAAGGCCAAGATTACAAGTATCTCAAGCTCACTCAAGCTCACATTACAAGTCGCTCAGCTCTCTCTCATCTCTCAATACAAGTCTTGAACCAGCGGACGCTTCGGAAGGCGACGTCCATATATTATGTCCTGTATAAGTCTTGAATACATGCGGCCGCACGCTTCGAATCGCCAAGGAACTCCGTGCCTCAACGCATCCAAGCGAGCTCCGCGCCACGAGCTTCTACCTGTGCCTGCACATGAAGACTATGTGGGTGTCAGTACTCAACTGTACTAGTGGAATGAGCTCCTCGCCTGTCATGACCCGCACCCACTTTTCGGATACGAGACGTGTCCAAGCCAGCCTACGCCGCAGAGTCGGCGGTAGAACGCTGTCAAGCCCGTAAGAAATAAATTCTCAAGAAATAACATTTGATGCTCATTCACATTTCTACATTTATTACAACATTTATAATTTAAGAAAATACAAGATTTTACAATTAATGAAATTGATACAATTGCTTTCTATTTCTAGGTTGACCTCAGCATACCCAAGCCTTCCCAATGCTAAGAGTGTGATCGCAGCTAAACCTGAAAAATGTTGGTTTTCAGTCAGAAATGGAACAAGTACACAAACCGACGATAATGCAAAAACACAATAGAATTAACAAGACATGAAAATAACATATGAGATATGAAAACTGGAAGATAACTGATGACATAGCATGATAGAGAAGTAAAAGAAAAATAAAAGACATCTACCTATGTGGTGTGAAATATCTGTTTCGACATGTGAACGGCTAGGGGGTAAATCCGACACCCTGCACGTGTCGTGTGCAGCTGCTATTCTCCACGAAAGACACGGGGGATAGTTCTGGGTAGTCCACATATCTACTAAGATATTTCCCCTCCCGACTATTCCGTGTGACGAGCGTGTCAACAAGCAGCAAGATATATGTATAGACAGGAAATGAAAAGACTACTATGAATCGGAAAGCAATCAGAAAGTGCACTTGCCTGAGGTCCTTAGCTGGTGAAACCAATAATACTATACCACTCAATGAGCCACAATCAGTCAACACATGCAGAAGTCTCCAGATGCTGAAATAAATAGTACCAACGTTCTCAGAATAGTCAAATTATCTAGGGTTGCCTATCCTTAAGTCCAATTCTGGATACAGGGGCAAAACGGTAATTTCGGGCAAAAAACGATATTCGCCGTTGGACCCGCTTTGCACCAAAAAGCGTGCCAGAGTCAACAGTCTCTAAAGTCGTCAAACTATATGTCAACAGGTCCAGTTTTCTGATACGAACCCAACCGTATGTCCAGAGTTGGATTCCGGCGGGCCGTGCACAAAATCGCCCGTTGAGTGGGACCGTGGAGCCCGCAAAACGGCGTTCCGATTCAACTATCTCAGAATTGAATCAAACTTGGCATACAGGACCAAAAAAACGATACGATCCTATTGGTACAATTTTCGTCTCGATCTGACGAACGTGCACGAAGTAATTGAGAAACTTGTACAGAGGCCGATACGGGAAATTTTGACGGATACGCATCAAATTCGTCGCGCACACGCGACCAATTTGAATTTTGTCAAAGCCCACACGTCCACGAAGCCGTTACGCACCTTTCAATGCTTTCGGTTCGCGACCACGTCATCCGGTTTGGCGGGACGCACGTCGTATCAGATGGTTTTTATTGATTTTCTAGTTTTCAAAAATAGGTTTTTCTCTAATTTTGAAATCTATTTTCTGATCGGTCATTAGATGATTTCAAATTCTAAAATATGGGTTATAATCTCCTATAAGTCGTCTATAAATCTCTTCAAACACAAATTCAAAACTGGTGATGGTTTGACGGAAAATTCGACGCCAAGTTGGGTGTTTGGAACGGGTTTCTGTCCTGTTTTAAACAGGTTTTTTGACAACTTTGTGTCATATTATCGAACAACCTAGGACCTTCGAATAAAAACTAAATAAAGGGATGTAGACTCGTATAGGTTGACTACATACCAGAGAAATTCGTTCGTGAAACGGACGAGCGTGGAGGGAGATATCTCGTCGTGAAGTGGCCTTCATTGATGCAACTGCTGCTGTTGTTGTGTTCCATCTCGTCGCCATGCGCGCGTTGTCCGGCGGCTCCGGTCGGCCGGCGGCGACCCTCGGCGGCGCGCGCGTGCGGGGTGCGCCCAGGGGAGGGGAAGGTTGGCGTGAGTGTTAGGGTTTCGAGATGAATCTCCCTCGATCTCTCTATTATACACACGCGGAGCGGGGGGGTCGGGTTTGTGAAACTCGTGGGGTCGAGTTCTGGGCTGAGGGACTATAGGCTCGGGAGGCTTGGGAAGTTAGTTGCTGTGTACTCAGTTTTGTGTGGGGGAAGCTCTCGACCTGGGAGTCAAGTGTGTGGGTTGGGCCCGCTCGGCTAGGCCTTGTTGCCTGTTGCTTTGCTGAGGGTTAAGTGATTTTGTGGTCCACTGTTCACTCGGGTTGGCCTGGAGCCAAGTCTCGGCCTGGCTGGCCTGGCTTTGAAGTGGGCCGGCTGGGCTTGGTCCACTTGTGTTGAGTGTTAGCCTATTATGCATATATATATCACCATATATATATCACTATATATATATATATATATCTATTATATATATAATACTATATATATTTCTATTATATACAACACATATATGTATATACACACATATACACTTATATATTTAGATATTTATATATACATATACATCTACCATATATATATATATATATATATATATATATATATATATATATATATATATATATATATATATATATATATATATATATATATATAGAAATATATATATAGAAATATATATATATATAGAAATATATATATATATATAAAAATATATAAATATAAATATAAATATATATATATATATATATATATATATATATATATATATATATATATATATATATATATATATATATATATATATATATATATATATATATATATATATATATATATATATACACTTATATATATATATATATATATATATATATATATATATATATATATATATATATATATATATTTTTTATTTTATTTTATATATATATATATATATATATATATATATATATATATATATATATATATATATATATATATATATATATATATATATATATATATATATGTATACACCTACGCGCATACACACCATATATATTTTTATTTGACAATAAAATAATATAAAAATAATATTATTAAATAATAATCCCAATAAAATAATAATAGTAATATTAATAATAATAATAGCGAGATTTAATAAACCAATAATGGTATATATACCATCATGCACAGTCTAAAAATCCCCATTTAAATAAAATAAATAATAATAAAATATTTCAAAATTTCTGGGAATGGGAGCTACAAATCTACCCACATTAAAAATAATTTCATCCTCGAAATTCTAATCCATAACTATTCCTTAAGATTCAATGAGAAGTCTACCTGAACCTTAATCTCCTTAAATTTTAATTCCTCAAAATTAGTTTATATTCTTCTCCTAGTCATATAGCCTCCAGGACTTCTACCCACCTTTGGTCACACTAATCCTCAAACTAAAATCTCAAAATCTTCTAACTGGTTGCTAACAACCTACCAACAATTATCTAGGCATATGGTATCTATAATCCTCTCGTATCTATCAAGCAGCTCAAAATTTAACAACAACAAATTTACACAAGTAGCTAAGAAATATTGGTAAACTCTAATAAGCATGACCATTCTCGCTCCGAAATAGGAAGGATGTGAAGGTAAGGAAGAATAATCGAGAGCAGATATGAAGTCTCAAGAGCGGTAGTGAGTTTCCAATGATGCAGGTAGAAAGAAAGTTTACGGACCATTGACCTTTTTGCTAGATGGGGCTGCTCTAGTCTAGTCACTTGCTAAATCGAAGGACACTTCGTTCTTAGAGGGGCTTGTAATCCATGCAATACAGAAGTCTCGTTTTCGAAATTCTAATCAAGGTTCCATAATGGAACGGAATTCGAGAAATCAAGATTGTGATCTTTTTCGTGGTTATTTAAACACACGAGCAAGGGATATAAATGCAATACAAGATCGTCTCTCGACTTCCAGGTAGATGGAATAAGGGTTATGAATGACTTCGCATTCTAAGAGGTGGAGACTACATCATAGGTACAAGAACCTATTCCATATAGTTCGGTTCTATAGACCAACTATGGAGTTTGTCTGGAGGGGTTTTACTGGGCCTTAATGGGTTTCCTATTTGGATATCACTCGTTGGTTGAATGAACCTTGGATCTCAATCTATATGGACTGAACAAGATCCCAAGATAAACTATTTCTACTAGATTAGGGTACCCTAGAATATGTTTCCACCCAAGTGGTTGAGCTAGCTGCCAGTCAAGTTGGTTAGCTAGGTCCCTCAAGCCCAAAATACGTCTTCAGTGACTTTTGTGTTTAAGTAGCACAAGAAGACACAATTGAGTGGCACACTAGTAACATGTGCGTAGTGGACTTCGAGTAGATCACAACCACATATTGGGTCTAATGGTTTGAGTCGAGGTTGAGTCTCCAATTGTAGTCGGGAAGTTTACCGGTAAGATGGTAAGGGTCATAGCTAGTCCTTTTAACCTGAAAGTCGTAGCACAAAATAGAGTACAGGGGACGGTTTTGAGTGGGACATGACATACCTAGATGAAGGTGGACTTGTCTAGATCTTGCATATAAAATCTGTTGGAAGGTAACAGTTGGTCTCGTTCTCCGAATATTAATGACACGGCCGGGAACACAAAATGATCTAAATGAAAAGTGGGAGTCCAAGGGCACTATTCGTCATCCTAATGGAAGTTATTCTAATCACTCGGTAATCCTGGTATATCCTAAAATTTTTAGAAGGATTTCAGTCTACCCACCTTAGAAGCTAGGATATGGTTTTAGGGATAATGATGTTAGCAGGATTCCAAAGTCCGGATATTGTACCTCGACTCTGGTCAATGAAGAACAAGGCACAGCATAATAGGATACGGTAAATATAAGTCAAGCCAAGGATCGTTCCTCAAAGTCAGATAGCTAGAAGGTCCCAATAGTAGCTTGAAGGTCGAGAGGAGAACGAGTAACTCAAGGCAAGGTTCCAATCATAGGGCTGGCCGATGGTAGCTACGCTTGCGTATACCACTATCATAGCCATGGGGATACTCTATATCTATCTATCAATTACGAGCTTTCGTCCTTTCAAATCAGTGAAAGACCAAAAACAATATAGAGTTCAAGAATGATGTCACTGAATACAATTACGTGATTCAAGGGCAGATGTATAATTCAAAAGGAATTGTCAATACAGTCGCGGATGAGATCCTGGGTACCTCTATATCTCAATCCACATAGGATAATTAAATAAAGAGTGAACCAAATGCATCATGGTTGATCAGACCGTAATACAATGATTCTGATTAGACAATATGTTAGCGGACGTCCCCAATAAACATATGTCTCGATTCAAGCTCGATAAAAGGGCAAGCTTGTAAAACTAGGCTGTAATTGCAGCGTTGGTCAAGATAGTCAAAAATATAGGTAGGCGAGATTTTTGGAAAGAGGTACAAGTAGTTCGAGTTTGGAGAGTGCCAAAATCTTACCTGGTGTTCTTGCCTATACAATCATCCTACTATCCCTTATCCTTAAGGCCTTGGTCGACTAATGGGTTATGAAACTCTAAATTCTAGGTTCTAAGTAAACCTATTAGTGCCAGTCAATTACCTCGTCAATAGATCGCAAGAACCACATAACGCTAGGTTGGGAGACATGCTACTCAACTTACAGAACTTTTACTAGTTTTGGCTTTGGAACTTATGGGACACACATGGCATTTTTCTACCCTCTATAGTATCCTAAACTTGTAATCACATCGGAAGTCATTTCACCAAGAATTATGTCCCGCCCGTATACTCGACGGTGGTAAACCCTTGGTTCCGTGATTCAGCTGTGATAGGCTATCGGGTACTCTACCTTACATTGACACAAGGGTATCTAAGATCTAAAGAGGTCAACTAGGACATAGTTTTAGCAATGTTCCATAAACTATAATTCTTCGAAGGAATTTAAATTCTATGGGTTGTGCCTCGCCAGTGCGCTGCTGGCTGCAGTGAACCCACATTCTCTACTCTTAAATAATTGACGACAGTGCGCTGCTGTCTAATTATCGCAGTCGTATAATTATTCTAACTATATTCTTAAGGGCTTTAAGGAGCTGCTAGAGTTCAAACTAATTGGCTATGATAGAAAGTGTAACCTCTGCCTATAAGTATCAATCTTTAAAGCAAAAGACTAGTCGAAAGGAAATATCTGAAGACAAGTGAAGTAAAAACATCCTAATCTTTATCTCATATGTATTTTAAATGGCTGAGGGAAAACTTTAAATCAAATCTAACTCGATATTCGTACACGAATAGCAGAATCAGAAATTATAAACTAACTCCTTACAGCAAAAGAGAATTTAAAATAGACGATTCTAACTCATGATATAAGATTTATATCTAATGAAGCAAAAGAAAATTAAACAGTTCATCAAGATTAAAGCTTTAATTCTAGGCAATCCTAACATATCAAGCGAATAGTATATCCACATTGGATCATATTGTTATATCAAAAGTAATGGTGTATTTATAGAGATCTGACAAGCTACCTAAATTTAACAACTCTATATCCAATTTGTATGGCCTATCAGACAATCTTAACTATCCAGTTAGTCAAATTAATGAGGGACTCCTATTCCTAGTCGTTCTCTTAAATCATTTTAATCCTAGTTTGTGAATGAGCATTTCCTGGTCACAGGCTCGTAATAGTACGACTAATGTACCATCATGAGTTCGTAATATTTTACGAAAATCGACCTGCATGGGCCACCACAAAAATTTGTCACGACCTGTACCCGCTTTTCGGATACGAGACGTGTCCAAGCCAGCCTACACCGCAGAGTCGGCGGTAGAACGCTGTCAAGCCCGCAAGAAATAAATGCTCAAGAAATAACATTTGCTGCTCATTCACATTTTTACATTTATTACAACATTTATAATTTAAGAAAATACAAGATTTTACAATTAATGAAATTGATACAATTGCTTTCTATTTCTAGGTTGACCTCAGCATACCCAAGCCTTCCCAATGCTAAGAGTGATCGCGGCTAAACCTAAAAAATGTTGGTTTCCAGTCAGGAATGGAACAAGTACACAAACCGACGACAATGCAAAAACACAATAGAATTAACAAGACATAAAAATAACATATGAGATATGAAAACTGGAAGATAACTGATGACATAGCACGATAGAGAAGTAAAAAAAGAGGCATCTACCTATGTGGTGTGAAATATTCGTTTCGACATGTGAACGGCTAGGGGGTAAATCCGGCACCCTGCACGTGTCGTGTGCAGCTGCTATTCTCCACGAAAGATACGGAGGATAGTTCTGGGTAGTCCACATGTCTACTAAGATATTTTCCCTCCCGACTACTCCGTGTGACGAGCGTGTCAACAAGCAGCAAGATATATGTATAGACATGAAATGAAAAGACTACTATGAATCGGAAAGCAATCAGAAAGTGTACTTGCCTGAGGTCCTTAGCTGGTGAAACCAATAATACTATACCACTCAATGAGCCACAATCAGTCAACACATGCAGAATTCTCCAGATGCTGAAATAAACAGTACTAACGTTCTCAGAATAGTCAAATTAGCTAGGATTGCCTGTCCTTAAGTCCAATTCTAGACACAGGGGCAAAACGGTAATTTTGGACAAAAACGATATCCGTCGTTGGACCTGCTTTGCACCGAAAAGTGTGCCAGAGTCAACGATCTCTAAAGTCATCAAACTACATGTCAACAGGTCCAATTTTCTGATACGAACCCAACCGTATGTCCAGAGTTGGATTTCGGCGGGCCTGTTTGCAAAAACAAAAGTTGATCTTTATTTCAACAAACTTTGTAAGAAGATTACAAGAATTCTGGGAAATTACAACTATAGGAATCCGATCTGAATGACGATCGCTTTATCCCTTGGACGATGTGAACTTTGAAGACGATAGCCTCTGAAGATTGCAGCAGTACTTTGGCAAGAACTCCTGATCTCTGGTGATAATTTCTGATATATGTGCGATCCCCCCTAGGAAGGACTTGAAACTTTATTTATAGAGTTCTGGAAATAACTACTTTTTAGTTATTCTGGACTTGTGCAGGTTGGATTGCGCATGCATTGGACCGCGCAGATATCAGACTACGCTGGCAGTTATTTGATCGTGGGCCAACTGTATTGGACACATGGTATTATTTGATTGAAATGCGCATGATCGTGTACAGACGGTTACCACGTAATGAGTCATTGATGGCATGAAGGCCACGTGTACTTTGTCAGTTGTATTGATGAAGTGCGCCAACTGAATTGTGCTGGCTTCAGATTGCGCTGGGATGGACCGCGCTGCAGAGAGTCTGGCCTATTGCGCTGCATGTACAGCTGTCCTCGAGCGCTGTGCTGCACGATGAATGAACAGTTTCCTTGTTCTTCGTGCTATCAGTTATCAGAAGATCTGATTCTCTGTCAGGTAATGATGACGAGGCTACGTCAGCTTGCGCACTAGGATGAGTGCGCAGTTCAGCCTGCACAATCGAGTTGGTGCGCAATCTGTCTCCTGCGCAATTCACTTGAAGGATACCCAATTTGATTTTTATGACTTCTTTGATGGGTGCAACTTGATTTTTAGGACCTACAAGACCCCCTTCAAAGTTTTCGAAGTTTGAATATAGTCAAAGCTTCGAAATACTTTGAATTTTGATTAAAAAATCAAGTTGCGCAAGAAATGACTTGTCTGCACAATTGGAGGAGTTAGCTCCCATATCTTCGGCACAATCTGAGGCGACCGTTGCTCTTTGAAAAACTATAAATAGTTCTCTTTGTTCTTCTTGTTTTTCTTTACTTGTTTTCACTTTGCTAAAGAGAGAAAAGTTCCCGAGCCTACTCCGACTTCCTTCCTTCTTCTCCGTCGACTTCAGATGGCCCCGAAGCGTTCTGCATGTTTTACGACATGAAATCGGACATCCAACATTGCAAGGTAGTTATTCGATCGAAAATCCTTTTTAGGGTTCTTCGACATGATTGAATCCTCAAACCTATCTCTTTTTAGAGATTTGGTTATACTGTGTCGCCTATTTAGGGTTTCGGTTGCACAAACCCAATAGTTTTCATTTTTATGAAGATTATTTTCTTGCGTAATCGGTTAGAACGCGCTGGCAAAAGTCAGTGCAGCCTGCTGATTTGCGCAAGGCTGTCCAGCGCAAACTGATGCTGTGCAATTTATTCAGCGCAATCTGCTGGCTTGCACAAGTGGATGAGTTGGCACAACCAGACAGTTTGCGCATAGAAGCTATTGTTGCACAATCTGATGCTTGTGCAATCTGATGCTTGCGCAATTTGCTGACAAAATTTTTGATTTTACTTGTACTGAATTCTGTTTTTTCTGTTTGATGCAGTTAACATCAGAGAGGACCCAGAGTATGAAATATTTGCAGGGTCCCTTGCTGAACCGGAATTTAAAGAAGATTTGTCCCATGTACTTTTTCTCCAATATGCTCTGCCATCCTCCCGCCAAGCCATCTTGGTAGCTCAGGACAATAAAACTTTATTAAGTCTGATGAATGGGCAGCCCCTGCAGTCTGCTGACGCCATTACCTATAAGAAACCCTTGTTCTTATTTGGCGAAGCTATTGACAAGAGTTCTCAGCCAAGACCCCGTGTTGAGCAGAGAATTTTCCAAAGGAAGGAGAAGATAATCCTGTTACCGGACATTACTAGATGCCTCTCTCTAGCCCGCTATGCCCATGCAAGCCATCCCAGGAGGATGGACTGGGATATTACCCCCCTCCAGCAAGCAAGGGCAGGGAAGATTTGTGTAAAGAAAGACCCAAACAACAGGGATATGTTCTATAGCTCCTCTGAGCGTCATAACACTTTGCTCAGAGGGTTGAAGCATGGCTGCATCCCTCCAGAGAACTCTTCTTTGCTGCTGCCGGTGAGGACACCAATCTTTGCTAATGAATACACAAAGGTTGAGGGCAGATACCCGGATCAGGACATCTGGCTGACAGGTCTGGTGAACCCAGACAACAGAAGGTGGAACTGCATAACCAATTGGATATTGGTTCAGTTCGAAGACAAGCTCAAAGAGATCGAGCTATATCAGGAGGTATATGCTACCGTGTATGGATTCCTCCCAAACCCTAATCTGTTTCTGGCCTTGGCAAAGAGGTACAATTATAGGACAGGGACATTCATGACACCCTGCGGGAAAATTGGATTAGCCCTTCATGAGATGAAATACATCTCGTGCCTACCAACGGGAGACTTCCCTTATGAGGAATATGTTCCAACAAACGACGAGTTAGACAGACTACGTCGAAAAAATACAGAGATGGTGGCCATTTTTGACGAACTACTGTGCCACTACAAAATATGCTCCATGTACTATAAGAGCGGTTCTTCCGGCACTTGTTATTCCTTAAAGTGGTTGCCTTATCGTTTCCTTAATCATATCATTGAGAAAAAGACTAAGGATCATGATACTTGCAACCCGACTTTCTTTCAACCCCTCAGCCACGGTGAAGTAATAAGATTGATGGAAGAAAACAAGAAAATGGATATCAAAGTTAACGATGAACATCAATACCCTCCACTCAAGACCGGAGATTTTGTCGAGAGTTTTATGAGAATGGGTTACAGGCCCATGTCAAGAGAAGCCCAGCTGGCAGGATTCCTGACATATTAGCTCCGACGCTTCGTCGTACCTGGAGCGAGCGTCGTGGACCACTTCCACCGTGGCATACTTTTTGCTGCTGTCCGGTTAGTCTTTGGCTACCGGATGGATTTACTGTCAGCGATGACCTGTAGAGTGAATGCAGGTCTTCGTCTTTATGTTGACTCCATGCTCAAATGGAAGGGTGAGAAGGGAAACTTCCCTCGACTGGAGTTGCCTTACACCTATTTATTCGGATTGTTGCTCCTGCACCATCCATCATTGATGAACCCCGACATGGGAGCAGTCGGCGGTAGCTATCTGCGGAGATTCTCCCGGAGCAAGTGGGTGTACACTAGTCTGAAGGATTACAGACGTGCCCTGAACCTTGGAAAGGGATGGAATTTTTACTGCGTTGCCCCTCCAACCGGTTACGAACATATGTCGACAAATCTAGTTGACCTTGGGAGGCAGCCGTTGGGTCGGGCAGCATTTGACTGGCTGAAGACGATCAGGCCGTCGCATTTGGTGTATAGATTTGAAGATGAGTGTTTCTTGGAACCATATCTGCCAAGCCGCTTCGCTCGTCAATTTGGTTACGACCAGTTCCACGTAGACAATACTATAACTTGCCTACAAGGAAAGGGGTATCTAATTGATGGTGCCAGAGCATGGGCCTATTACAACGCTCGAGACACAAGGACAGTGTTCTCGATACCGACCAAGAATGATTATGGCCCTCGAATGTTATATACATATTCACTTTTTTACACAGCTGTAAATACTTTTGCCGAGAACTTCAATTATGTAGATAGCTTCGCGACGGCGACGCGTTTGAAGAAAGGAGCAACTGCTATGCTAGCTCTAGGAAATGATGAGCAACATGAGCCAGTGGATGATCCCTTGGAAGCCTCAAGGGAGGCTAACTTCCCTGAGGAGGTTAATGAACCACTGAGGGTTTCTTTGAAAGTGGCCAAATCTCCAACTAAGGAGAGAAAGAGAAGGATTAATGAACCTTCCTCTCCGGTTGCGAAGAAGAAACTCCTCCTAGACCCATCAGTGAAAGTCACTACCAGGTCGCAGTCTCGGCAACTGGCCGAGTCGACCCGAGAAGAAGCGACCACACCGACCTCTCTTCCAAAGCGGGTCGATGTAGTAGATGTGGAGATTCCCGAAAGACCTCTTCATCGAAAGAAATTGGCCTCTAGAAGGAGAAAGAGGGTGATTACCCCTCCGAGACAAATTTTGTCTTCAGTGGTGGCCAGTGCTGTAGCTGGAATAACCATGTCATCCCCTACACCTGCCTCCGAGCCTAGGCAGGAGACTCCTTCCCCAGAGCCAAGGGATGAGGTTGAACAAAGAGATGAAGTTGAGCTAGGGGCTGAAGCTGAGCTGAGAGATGAACCTGGACAGAGAGATGATGAAATTTTGCTATCTCCTTCTCTTGCGGTGAGAACTACCCAGATTCCTGCTACGCCAGGAGGGCTCCGTGAGGAAGAAGATCGTCTGATGATTGAAGCTTTAAATGATTGCGACTTCAGTCTGCAAGACGATGTCGATCAAGCCGCTGCCGCAACTGCCAACGAGGAAGCTCCAGAGGATAGCATAAGCGATGAAGATACATCAACTGAAGAAGTTGATGATACATTAAATCTCGAAGAAGGCACTGATATCCACATGTCTCCCGAAACCATAGACGACACACTAAATCCTGAAACGGATATGGAGGTATACGTGTCTCCGGAAAGGAATACAGATGTAGAAGTAGCACCTACTGAAACTACTTCTGCTGCTCCAAAAGGTATTAAATGATTTTATCTACCTTCTTTTCATGGATTCAAATAGCTGACATTTATATTTTTATCTATGCAGAACTTGAATCTTCCCCGGTTCCTCCCGTGTGCACAGATATAGTGCCAGTAACGACTATCGCTAGCGGTAGCCGACATTTCTCAGGTGGTTCTGAGGCCGGAAGTAGCCAGGCAGTAATATCTGAGGCTACTTCTGTTAGACTGGAATCTGTACCAGCAGACGAAAGGCTTGTTGCTGGGGCAAGTCATGGTAAGATTGCCTTTGATCTTTTGATCCTTTTCAATTAGTTACAAATGACAACAACAATCAATGATAAGGTTCATTTGATTTTGCAGAAGAGCATCTGGGAGGAGCAACTAGCTCTACGATGGCTCCTCTGGCTAAAGAGCCGTCTACTCAAAGAGAAGAAACCGGACGTCTGTAGTCACAGACACCTGCTGCTGCTTCTACACCTATGGGAGTAGCTGCTACCCCGGGTGCTCTGGCTACCAACCGTTTTGTTGTCAGCTCTTTTAGCAATCTCTTCTTTAAGTCTTTGAAACCCTTAGTAGATAGGGTGATAGAAAAAGAAGAGGCTGGTTTCTCCATCGTCAGAGATACAACTTCCTACTTGATCAATGCCATCCGTCATCAAGGCGACGAAGCTCAGGCTATTTTTCTCGAACATGTACTAGATGAGCTAGAGGCATCGGTCAAAGTTTACAAAGAGCTGAATAAGGGAGAGATGGAGTCCTTGGTGCAAGCTGAATTTGAAAAGATGTCTCAGGAGGCTGCGGTTGAGAAAGTTAATTTCCAAATTCTCTTGGATGCTTTCACTAACAAGTCTGCTGAGTATAATGCCCAAGTGGAAACAGTGGCATCTGTTGCTGACGAGAAGGAGCGGAGAGTTGCGGAGCTGTAATCCGAATCTGCCCGTCTTAAAGAAGAGCTGAGACTTGTCCAGCTTGCTCTGGAGGACGAGGCCGCACAACACCAGACTGTAGTTCAACAGCTGAATGCTCTGACTCTGGAAAGGGATGAGTACGTCGCAACTCATCAAGAAGAAATCTCTCGCAGAATAGTGACTATGCCATCTTTCGACGACAAGTCTGGGATGGAAGAAGCTAGGAAGCGGGTGATGGAATCTCGTGAGGAGCGGCTGCAATCTTTGAAGCAGCAGATGACCAACTTAATGACTCCGCCAGCGGAATAAGAAAGATTTTTGTATCTTCAATCTTTTTATGATATGAAATTTCGTAATGTCTTTCAATTTTTTTGATCAATCAATAAAAAGACATTTTCTTGGTGGCTCTATTATTTGTTGCATATCTTATTCAGATATAAATAATAGCGATAAAAAATATATTCAGAGGTGCAAGACATGATATATTTCTTAATTTTGGAAAATAATCATATTCAGTTATATTTGCTCAGAGGTAATGTGGACGTAGCAAATATAATTTATTGAATATCATTATTTCAATAGACAACTTAATCAAAGATGACAAGTTGCTAATATGAACGAAATGGATGATTCGTCAAAATGAACGAAATAAATGAACGAAATGAATCGTCAGGATGAACGGATGAACCGTCAGATGGATGTAATGAACGGACGAACCGTCAGATGAATGAACATATGAACTGTCAAATGGATGAACGGGTGAACCGTCAGATAAATATAATGAACGGGTGAACCGTCAAATAAATGTGATGAACGGACGAACCGTCAGATGAATGTGTGAACGGGTGAACCGTCAAATAAATGTGATGAACGGGCGAACCGTCAGATGAATGTGTGAACGGGTAAACCGTCGGGTGAATGAAATGTAGTTTCGTTGTCGTATGAATCTCTGTCTATAAATAGAACAGAAAATCAGAAGGGATAGTCACTTTTCCTTTTCAACATAAAGATGTCATCTGGAGATGCATCCAAGAAGGCTGAGATCGCCCCGAAGGTGGAAGCGGGTACTGAGGAACGTCCAGTCGATCTGGCTCAACCAAAGCAGATAGCAGCGGGTGAAGGTTCGTCTGCCCCCAAACCACCAAAGGATATCTTGGACTTCCTTCTTGAACCAGGGAAGACTGAAGAAGAAGAAGCCATGAGGATGGCTGCTTGCAAGTTCCTGGTGGGTTCGAGCAAGAGTGTTCTTGGCTCTTTTGCTGATCATGTCTTCGATAAAGACGGTAGTGGCCCGCGTCCTAATTTTGAGAAGGATGATAGTGACCGTCCTTGATATTATGTACTATCATTCAAGATGAAATAAAATTGAATTTTATTTATGAACTTGTCTGAAGATTACAAGCAATGTCTGTTATATTTATACATAATACTTTTTGAGGAACTTGCCATTGATAGGCATCATTGCAACTCGACCATGTAACTCTGTGAGTTGATAGGCTCCTTTTGAGAAGACTTTGCTCACGATATATGGCCCTTCCCACTTCGCATCGAACTTGCCTTTGCTCGAGTGAGTCATAGTCATAGGACGTCTGACTGTCAGAACGAGCTCTCCTTTCTGAAAGGCTCTGACCTTAACTTTGCGGTTGAAAGTCTTTGAGATGCGGGCTTGGTATAACTCAATATGCTGTTGAGCCATTAGCCGCTTCTTATCAAGCGCTTCTAATTCTTGGAGTCGAAGAAGATCGTTGTTCTCTGTCGTGAGTTCGTTGGTGATAGCAATCCTCAAAGAAGGAATTTAAAGTTCCAGGGGCAGAACTGCTTCACAGCCGTATACCAAAGAGAAGGGTGTACAGCCTGTGGGGTTACGGACCGTAGTGCGGTAGGCCCAAAGACATTCTCCAAGTTTTTCACTCCAGTTTCGTTTGTTAGTAGACACAAACTTTTTGAGGAGCTTGATGATAGTCTTGTTGAAAGCTTCAGCTAAGCCATTAGCAGCAGGATTGTAGGCTGTCGAAGCGACATTGTCAATCCGATGATCGTCACAGAACCTTATGAACTTTTGGCTGATGAATTGAGGTCCATTGTCATGAATGATTCGTCGAGGTACACCAAATTGATAGATGACATGGTGTTTGACGAAGTTGATGACACTGCTGGTCTTGACTTCTTGTAGAAGCATGGAAAATAATAAAGAAAGATCTATGCGGCCAGAGAGCCCCATGCGGCTCAGAGAGTTCATGTGGCTCAAGTATCCATGCGGCTCAAGCGTCTATGTGGCTCAAATAAGCTCTATGCGGCTCAGAGAGGAGCCACGTGGCCTGCAAACAGCTCTTCCATTTTGTCCTTTACTGCATTAAATGCTTTGACGGCTGACAGCTCTGGCAAGGTGACAGTTCTGACACAAAGATATCATTATGACTCCCTCATAATGACGGACTCCTTGGGAAGCGAAGAAAATCTCTGACACAATCCTCCGAGGTTCAGAAACTGTCATGCGGCCTTGACACGTGGACAGTCGTATACGGCCCAAGCGGAGGCTCCCCCATGCGGTTCATAAAGAATAGCCCCATGCGGCTCACGAAGACTAGCCCCATGCGGCTCACGAAGACTAGCCCCATGCGGCTCACGAAGACTAGCCCCATGCGGCTCACTAAGACTATCTTTATACGACTCACGGAGACTAGCTCCATGCGGCTCATGAAGACCATCTTCATGCGGTTCAAAAAGAAGGCATCCATCATGCGGTCATCTACACTCACGCGGCCCAAATCATTATCATGCGGTCCAAATGTTCAGGGGGCCACTCTCAAGCAGCCTTGACACGTGGCCAGCCTTATGCGGCTCAAAGAGGAGCAACTTTCCTGCGGCTTAGATTTCTGTAGTGGCTTGCAATTACGACACGTGGCATGATAGCAGGGCACGTGTCATCAAATTGATCGAAATCCCTCAACAAATCCCAATGAAATATTGGGATCAAATCAGATCATTTACAAATAAGCAAATTAATGACACGTGTCAAGAAATCCGAGGTTGGCATGATAAATCAGGAGGATTTATGTCAATCAGCATTAATTACCCACAAAAGATTTGATGCAATCACATTTATTGCCCAAATCTTGATGAACGGCCCAGATCCAATGATCATTAGCCGTCGACTTTCAAGAATGGGCAATCATTGCAAACCCTAATGAAGTCCCCCACTCTTATAAATAGTAGGGTGCCATTCCCTTGCAAGGAGAGACAGAAAGATAGAGAGAGACACATAGAGACATACACAGAGACAGAGAGAGATATACAGAGAGAGACATAGAGAGCCGGAGAGCCTGAAGGGAGAGCATTTCTTGGTCAACGCCCAGCAGTTCTTCTACAGAGCCAAGGTTGCACCCGATCGTCCAAGGAGTAAGGCAGAGCTGCCGTCGCTTTCCCGAGCCTCTACCGTCACCCCCAAAATCTAAAATAAACAATTGTACTTAGATTGTTGTACCTAGGTTTTCGTCCCTAGGCTTTCTTTGTACAAGCGAGTTTTTATTATGAAGTAAAAGTCTAGTTCTTCGATAATTGTTCTGTTCTTTTATATTTCATGGCAAATACGATGACGAATCTGCTGGGGACAAACTTCTCCACGGCTGAGGAGTTGGTGACGCAATCGGATACAGCCAAACTTGGCTCCACGCAACAGAAGATGATCGTCCGCTTCGACCAACAGGCGTTCGAAGAAATGCTCTCTGAAGGAAGTGCTGGCCCGGTCCAGAAGCGAACTCGTTCAAAGAAATCTCGCTGCGAGTGGAGGCCAAAATCGTTTGCTCCCCCCAAGCTCTGGACGGAGTACTCTCTGCTGCCCAAGACGGCGAAGGCGACTCTCATGCGGTTCCACTTCAAGCCGTAAGGGACTCTACTGTCCCCAAGTCCGGCAAAGGAAAGCACTACGATGCTGGACTTGCAGGGACAAAGAGTGATTCTACGCGCCCAAGAAGAAGCTGAACGCTCATATGACCAAGTCTGCCAACCACATGCAGGACGCTCATGCGGCTGAATCTGCCAGCCGCATGAAGGAGGTCTATGCGGCCAGATCATCCAGCCGCATGAACACGACTCATGCGGCCGAGACTCCCAGCCGCATAAAGAAAGTCTATGCGGCTACGCCTGTCAGCCGTATGAAGAAAGCCCATGCGGCTACGACTTTCAGCCGCATGGAGACTATTGATTCCAGCCGCATACCGCCTATTCCACGTGGCTCTGTCTTCGACCGCCTCTCCTATGGTCCTGATCTCCTGTGCTCTCAAGAAGACATGTCTGACTCTCACCAGTATCACTTAGACTCTTCCTACTATGTGCCCTTACGCACTAGAGCAAAGAAGTCTAGGGCAGCGCGAGTTTGGCAAGCTCGATCCGCTGATCCGACCTCTGACCATCCGAGCGTCCTGCATACCGTTATGCGGGCCTCAGATAGGAAGTTGTACATAACCACTCGAGTCTAGCCCCCGGCGGCAAACGGACAGAGAGGTTTCCGAAAGTCTCCCAAAATCCAGAGAGCAAACATGGTCGATCCAGACCTATCTGACTTGCGTGAGGCCATCCTCCACAAACGCAAGAAAAGAGAAGGTGCCTCGGGGTGCAAAGGGTCCTCTCACGGACGTCACTGCACCCAGATCATCGTCAACTGCTGTTGCAATAACGCGACGGTACGAGAAGACCGGCAGTCCGTCTTCCAAAGACTGCAACAAACATGTTCAGAAGATGAGGCGCCTCCCATCGTCTCCTGCAACTATACTCATAAAATCCCTGCCGATGGGAGAGGAAAGAAGACCAATGCTCCCAGCCCAAAGATTTCGACTACTATGACTAAGAGACTATCATCTAAACGGGTGCCCACCACCAGAGCTTTCCAAGGTACCCGTTCTAAGACGAAATCTGCTACAGTGGAAGATTCGTCGTCCACACCACTGGGGATTGCTGGGACTGGGGGTAGCACTCCTCCAAACCTCCACGATAATCCGATGTTCCAAGAAGACGAGCCAGGGGAAACAACTCTTCCATCAGATGCAGCAAACCCCGACGTTCCCGAGGATGTCCACAACTCCCAAGACGAGGCAAACTCGGAAGCTGGGGGTACTATCCCTTCTGAGTTCGAACGAGAGGAAGATATTCCCACATACCCCGATGACTTCTCACTACAGGGGTATGATTCGGAGGGTTTGTCCTCCACCGTTCCTTCCGTCTCTCCTCATGTAAAGACGATGTTCATGACGGATAGCAACCAAGGTGGTTCCAGTGATCGCCAATACATCGACACTCTAGAGGCCATACTGCATGCCTTGGTCAAGTCTGTGGACGAGATCAAAGCGACCCTTCCAACTCTGCAAGGAGGAACGCTTGGCCAAACAAGCGCGGGTCCCGCGGTCAATACGGATTCGAATTCAGCGGCACCAAACCCGGGCAACAATCCTCCTGAAGTAACACCCCCCACCGTCGTGGATGAGGCCCGCGAAGCGAGAAGAGAGGTCCAGGAGCTCCGAGCCATGTTTCATGCTCGAGAAAATTCTCAAGACCTCATGATACGGCAACCGTACCCTGCTGCATGGAGGGATGTCCCCTTCCTACCAAGATATAAGCCGTTCAATATCAATCCTTATGATGGCAAGACCTCCGCAAGTCGGTACATCACTTACTTCGAGGTCACCACCGACCATCTGTCCCATGATGATGCCATTCTCACACGATTATTCATCGGGGCATTGGAAGGAGTCGCCTTCGACTGGTATCGCAACCTGCCAGACAACTGCATCCACTCATTCGCCGGCTTCAAGCGCATGTTCTTGGAGAGATTCTACGAAGTAGGACAGGACATCACAATGTCCACCCTCATAGACGTCGTCCAAGGGGAGAAAGAGCTCACAAGGAACTATATCGAGCGGTTTTGCCAAACCGCAATGAAGTTGCCGTCTGGAAATCCGGATTCCTCCTTGATTGAAATTTGTCAAAAGAGACTGCTTCCAACAATCAGCCTCTGGATGGGCGAAAGTCAATTCAAGGACTGGAAGACGTTTATCATTAGTGCCACAAGCGCCGAAGAACGACTGAAGAAGGCTCACCAACTGGGATTGCACATCTCAGAGGGAGAGGACAAGAGCAGGCGTCCCAACGCCAACACCAATAATGGGGGTAGCTGTCACGCCCCGATTCGGGGAATCGCTCGCGTTGCTTCGATTCACGCCGAATTGATCGTCCTCGCTAAGGCGTGATGCCGTACAAGTCTGGAGTTGCACTTGTACAAGGCTAGAACATGCACATTCATACCATTTGAAACATTTGAAATTTAAGCCACAGTTGCGGAAACATTGGAAACATAATATAGGAAGAAGAAATACTCATTTTATTTATAATTGTAGTCAGAATACAACTTTTCTCGATAATATTTGAAATGCCATTTCGGCTACATTGATTCATGAAAAGAAGTACAACTGATAGGCTGCCATGAATAACTTCTCGTTCCATACATCATGCCCCCTTAGTACTTTGAAATATAATCAGCTATCTTTTGAAAACTCTGCAATACTTTGTGCGTCTTTAGGGAAACAACTTGAAAGGAAACAGCAGTTCAGAAAGCTTTAATTCGGACGTGCGCCTGAGCCTTCTCCAGTACCTGTGGAGGAGGGGTCAGCACATTATAACAATGCGCTAGTGAGCCCCGTTGGCCCACTCAGCTAAACCAACATTTTATTAATGACAAGCATTTTAAAGATATGAACTTATAAGGGACAGTAAGCATTATGAGTAAATCACAATAAATGTAACATGGAATAAACCATGCTTACTTTACCATTGGTCGAATCCAGCTTTCCTGCATAAGATACAGGATAATAATAATATACTTACCGCCCCTGCATAAGACATTGATTAGCATACATCCTTACAACATGACCACTGGTGGTTGTGCACCATGTCGACGTGCCATATAGGACTTCGTATTGGTATGCGGTTGACCATTCACCAGGTTGCGAGCCCGAATGAAGGTTCCGATACCGTGCTACCAAAGCACTAATTCCTCCTAGGCCGACTCGATCCCACCGCCGCGGGTACCGTTCGAGGAAATCCTTGTATACAAGTACGTCTATGGTCATGCGAATGTGTGTCCGACTCGATAAATATTGTGTGCATAGAATATTAAGTACTAAGCAACATGTTTATTCCCAACATTTCATATCTCATCATCATAGGCATCGATTATCTCAATTCAATGTTCCAGCGACAAGCAATCTCAATGATGTTCACAGTGTAATCAAATCTTTCAATGTTCAAGGGACTAGCTTTCGTTTCAATGTTCTATGGGCTAGCATTCATTTCAATGTTCAATGTTAAATCTCTAGCTTCTTAGTGGTATTGACTTGTGGCATTTAGCAACTCGATATCGATCAACGGATGTTGCAAGACAATTATTTAGTTGGCATAAAGGAATAGCGAGAGGGACAATACCACCACAGAGATCCACACTCACCAAATTAGAGAATCGCCGAGAGAGAGAGGAACACTTGCACGCTTAGCCTTCCGTCACGCGTCAGTCTGCATTGGCACCAAAAGTTTGGTTAATAATCCATCTCGTTGTGTTCTCTTCTCTCAGAATTCTCAAGAATGAATGCTATACAAATCGATAAAAACGGGCAAGAATCAAATCATCGAAAACCATTCAGAAAAGCATCCATCAAAACCAAGCAGCAAAACCAGTAGCAAAACATCCAGAGAAAACTCTTGGACGCATTTCAAGAGAAACCAATCCATTAGTTGGAAAGGTTCTTATGCACTTGTCCGTGATCGATTCGGTGCCGACGGTAAGTTTCCCCAATACTCGGTTCCGACCGAGTTAGCCAAGCCACAAGCCTTACATAGTGAACCGCTAGAAGCGGGACACTACATAATATACCACTAAGAAAAAGTTTCGTCCTCGAAACTTAAAGCAAAAGTCCTACCTCAAAATTATCAAACAGCGATGGGTATTTCACCCGCATCTCTTCCTCTAATTCCCATGTCGACTCCTCTACAGCATGGTTCCGCCACAGCACGTTGACCAGGGATATTGTCCGATTCCGCAAAACTTTCTCTTTCCTGTCTAAAATTTGGACAGGCTCTTCAGTGTAGGATAGGTCAGCGCTCAGCTGCAGCTGATCGAAGTTCACTACATGGCTTGGATCATGCACGTACTTCCGTAGTTGGGATACATGGAAGACATCGTGCACATCAGCCAAGACCGGAGGTAGTGCAAGTCGATAAGCCACTGAGGCTACCTTCTCTAAAATCTCGAATGGTCCGACGAATCTCGGGCTTATCTTTCCTTTCATCCCAAACCGCATCACACCTCGCATGGGTGTGACCTTCAAGAAGACATGATCGCCTGCTGTGAATTCCAAAGGTCGTCGATGTACGTCCGCATAACTTTTCTGTCGACTTTGAGCAACTCTAAGTCTTTCTCGAATTAAGCGAACTTTCTCGACGGCCTGCTCCATAAGTTCCGGTCCAAGCACTTGCCGTTCACCTACTTCATCCCAGCATACCGGTGATCGACATTTCCGTCCATATAAGGCTTCGTACGGGGCCATCTGAATACTTGCCTGATAACTGTTGTTATAGGCAAATTCTGCTAATGCGAGATGTGTGTCCCAATTTGTCTTCGAATCGAGTACGCACAATCTCAACATATCTTCAAGAATCTGGTTAACTCTCTCTGTCTGACCATCAGTCTGCAGATGGTAAGCTGTACCGAAGTTCAACTTTGTGCCCATGGTCGAGTGCAGACTTATCCAAAATTGCGACAAGAATCTTCCGTCTCTATCCGATACTATAGAAGCTGGCACCCCATGCAATCGAACAATTTCGTTTATGTAAATCTGAGCCAACCGTTCTACTCCCCATGTAACTTTTATTGGAATGAAATGTGCCGACTTGGTTAATCTATCCACGATAACCCAAATCGCATCATTTTCCTTCTGAGTTCTTGGCAAGCCGACGATAAAATCCATACAGATATTATCCCACTTCCACAGTGGAATAGCCAAATTTTGTAGTTCTCTGCCTGGCCGTTGATGCTCGGCCTTTATACGCCGACAATCCATGCATTGTGACACAAAAAGAGCCACATCCTTTTTTATGCCATGCCACCAAAATGTGGTGCGTAAATCTTTATACATTTTCGTGCTTCCCGGATGCAAGGAATACTTTACGAAATGAGCCTCGGTTAGTATTTCCTTCCTGATATCCTCGTCCTTAGGGACGCACAATCTTCCCTTGACACGAATAGTGTCATCTTCAACGGTAAAGTCTGACGCCTTTCCTGCTAGAATCAACTCGCGTATCTTCTGCAGAAACGGGTCATCCTTCTGAGCACTCTTAATCCTTCCCTGGAGACTCGGCTCAAGTTGTAACTGAGCCAACTGCACATTCTGCGGACGAATCCTGAACTCGATGCCCATCTCTTCAAGATCTCGTAGTACCTCTTTTGCTACGGTTAGGGACCCAACAAATTTCCGACTCAAGGCATCAGCTACTACATTTTTTTACCCGGCGTGTAGGAGATTGTCAAGTCATAGTCCTTGATCAATTCTAACCAACGCCGCTGCCTTAAATTCAATTCCTTTTGCGTGAATATATACTTCAGGCTCTTGTGATCCGTGAAGATCTCGCAGGATACACCATAGAGATAGTGTCGCCACAATTTCAACGCGAACACAATCGCCGCCAGTTCCAGATCATGTGTTGGGTAATTCTTCTCATGCTGTTTGAGTTGTCTCGAAGCATAAGATATTGTCTTCCCACGTTGCATGAGAACACATCCCAACCCAAGTCCCGACGCGTCACTGTAGATCTGAAATCCCTCAGAGCCTTCCGGAAGTGCTAAAATTGGAGCCGTGACGAGCCGCTGCTTGAGTTCTTGGAAACTACTCTCACAGTCGTCCGTCCACTTGAATACGACTCCCTTCTGAGTCAGGCGAGTCAAAGGCGAGGCGATTCTCGAGAAGTCTTTCACAAATCTACGGTAGTACCCGGCTAAACCAAGAAAACTCCGTATTTCACTAGCTGATGCAGGCTGCTTCCAGTCCACAACTGCCTCAATCTTCTTTGGGTCAACGGCAACACCTTCTGCCGAAACAACATGTCCTAGGAACGACACGCTGTTCATCCAACACTCGCACTTACTCAACTTTGCATAGAGCTGGTTGTCCCGCAGCGTCTGAAGTACTTCCCTCAAGTGTTCGACATGAGTCTCTCTGTCTTTTGAGTAGATCAAGATGTCATCGATGAATACGACAACGAACTTGTCTAAGAACGGTCGAAACACTCTATTCATTAAATCCATAAAGGCTGCTGGAGCATTAGTCAAGCCGAATGGCATGACCAAAAACTCAGTGTCCGTATCTCGTACGGAATGCTGACTTAGGAACATCTTCGGGTCTGATCTTCAACTGATGGTATCCTGAACGAAGATCAATTTTTGAAAACACGGTCGCCCCTTGTAGCTGATCGAATAGATCATCTATTCTTGGCAGGGGATACTTGTTACGGATGGTTGCTTTATTCAATTCTCTGTAATCGATGCACAGCCGCATCGTCCCATCTTTCTTCTTCACAAATAGCACTGGAGCTCCCCATGGAGATACACTCGGGCGAATGTATCCCCGGTCTAGTAATTCTTGTAGCTGCACCTTTAGTTCCTTTAATTCTGCCGGTGCCATCCTGTACGGCGCCTTCGATATCGGACGAGTATCCGGAAATATATCAATTGTGAATTCAATTTCTCTATCCGGCGGCATTCCAGGTATCTCGTCCGAAAACACATCGGGGAACTCTGCCACAATTCCTGTCTGATTCGAGCCTACACTCTTCATTCGAGTGTCCTGGACAGAAGCGAGAAAGCCTTCACACCCTGAGTACAGCATGTGCCTGGCTGTAACTGCCGATATGACCATGGGTCCTTGGAATGCCGAGCCGCACGAGTAGGAGAACGCCGTTTCACCAGGTAGGCGAAACACAACTCTCTTATCCGCACAGTCGATTGTTGCATGACAGGCGCTGAGCCAGTCCATTCCCAATATGATATCGTACTCTTTGACGTCGAGTACAATTGCGTCCAAAGATAAAGTTTTGCCTCCAATCTTGATGTAGCCATCCCTGCAAATTAGAGTTGCAGGCATATCTACTCCCGAAGGAGTGCTAACACACAAAGCGGTCTTTAGTTGAGTCATACAAAACTTATTCTCCGTTGCAAAATCAGAAGAGATAAAGCAATGAGTAGCACCAGAATCAAAAAGTACTCTTGCAGGTATGCCTTTGTACAGCAATATACCTGTTATAACATTCTCTGCAGTCTGGACCTCTGCCTGAGTCAAGGCATAAACCCTTGCTTGCCCACCTTGTTGTTGATTCGGTACATTCCCAGTTGGAGCTGGCAAGGCTGGTGGCGCTTGACCACGATTGTTGTTGTTATGTTGGCCTCGGTTCTGATTATTGTTATGCCCACGATACTGATTGTTGTTATTTCCACGAGGATACTGATTATCTCCTTTGCCTCTACAGTCAACTGCCCGGTGACCAATTCCACCATATTTGAAACACCCAGAACGACAGTCCTCAGTTTTGTGCCCCCACCTGTTGCATTTATTGTAACGTGGCAACTGCTGCTGAGGTCCCTTGTTATCCCCTGTGTTGTGACGCTTAGCTGCGTCATTTCTTCCCGCCGACCAAGGTCGTTTCTGGTTATTGCCTTGGTAGTTTTGTGTCGTCCCACGACTAGTTGATCGATGAAATCTCTCCATCTCGAGAGCTGTTTCGTACGCCTCTCTGTATGACGTACACTTTCGAGTTAGAACATCCCGCTCCAGGCCCTCATTCAAGCCTTGTACAAATCTTCCTCGCTTCGCGTCGTCATTCGGTACCATGTATCCAGCGAATGCGACTCTCTTCAAAAATTCTGTCTCATAGTCACGCACTGACATACTGCCTTGTCGAAGTACAATGAACTCATTTTCTTTTTGTTGTCGGACAGCTGGTGGAATGAATTGAGTAATGAAAGCCTGCTTGAAGGCTTCCCAAGACATCTTTATATCCTGATTATTTTCGCAAAGTGCCTGTCTCTGCGAAATCCACCATTCCTGGGCCTTGAGACGAAGTTGTACAGCGGCACACTCCACTCTCTTACTGCCCTGAATCTCCAACATTCGAAAATAGCCCTCCAGTGTGTTCAAGAAGCCCATCACCTCATCTGGCTCCTCTTTTCCATCAAATTCAGGCGGGTCGCAGCTCTTAAATTCAGAGAACTTGAAGCTCGGTCTCTTCCGTGTCGGCATCTCAGATTTCTCTGCCGGCACTTCCACGGTCTCGGTTACTGCGGCCTTTGCAGAAACATTAGAATCAGCCGTCAGCTTGGTGACAATCTGAGTCAGATTATCCACTTGTTTTTGTTGAGCCTCCAGCTGCTCCTGAAACTGATACTGAAGCTGCTCTTGAAGCGCGCGATGTTGAGCTTCGCTCTACTTCCTCTGAGCCTCCATTTGCTTAATCAGTTTCTCGATCGGGTCTGACTATGAATTCGTCTTTGAGCTATCACCCTTAGTCATTCTACAACAAAGAAATAATTCCATTAGCACTCATAAAATATTTATGGGCTTATTGTATGGAACATTATTTCATGCCAGCGCTATCGACACCATCAATCTAGAAAATTTGCATCAAGACTTCCTTTTTGAAAATATTTTAAAAATCCGAGGATTCTAAACCGTGCTCTGACACCAATTTGTCACGCCCCGATTCGGAGAATCGCTCGCTTTGCTTCGATTCACGCCGAATCGATCGTCCTCGCTAAGGCGTGATGCCGTACAAGTCTGGAGTTGCACTTGTACAAGGCTAGAACATGCACATTCATACCATTTGAAACATTTGAAATTTAAGCCACAGTTGCGGAAACATTGGAAACACAATATAGGAAGAAGAAATACTCATTTTATTCATAATTGTAGTCAGAATACAACTTTTCTCGATAATATTTGAAATGCCATTTCGGCTACATTGATTCATGAAAAGAAGTACAACTGATAGGCTGCCATGAAATAACTTCTCGTTCCATACATCATGCCCCCTTAGTACTTTGAAATATAATCAGCTATCTTTTGAAAACTTTGCAATACTTTGTGCGTCTTTAGGGAAACAACTTGAAAGGAAACAACAGTTCAGAAAGCTTTAATTCGGACGTGCGCCTGAGCCTTCTCCAGTACCTGTGGAGGAGGGGTCAACACATTATAACAATGCGCTGGTGAGCCCCGTTGGCCCACTCAGCTAAACCAACATTTTATTAATGACAAGCATTTTAAAGATATAAACTTATAAGGGACAGGAAGCATTATGAGTAAATCACAATAAATGTAACATGGAATAAACCATGCTTACTTTACCATTGGCCGAATCCAGCTTTCCTGCATAAGATACAGGATAATAATAATATACTTACCGCCCCTGCATAAGACATTGATTAGCATACATCCTTACAACATGACCACTGGTGGTTGTGCACCATGTCGACGTGCCATATAGGACTTCGTATTGGTATGCGGTTGACCATTCACCAGGTTGCGAGCCCGAATGAAGGTTCCGATACCGTGCTACCAAAGCACTAATTCCTCCTAGGCCGACTCGATCCCACCGCCGCGGGTACCGTTCGAGGAAATCCTTGTATACAAGTACGTCTATGGTCATGCGAATGTGTGTCCGACTCGATAAACATTGTGTGCATAGAATATTAAGTACTAAGCAACATGTTTATTCCCAACATTTCATATCTCATCATCATAGGCATCGATTATCTCAATTCAATGTTCCAGCGACAAGCAATCTCAATGATGTTCACAGTGTAATCAAATCTTTCAATGTTCAAGGGACTAGCTTTCGTTTCAATGTTCTATGGGCTAGCATTCATTTCAATGTTCAATGTTAAATCTCTAGCTTCTTAGTGGTATTGACTTGTGGCATTTAGCAACTCGATATCGATCAACGGATGTTGCAAGACAATTATTTAGTTGGCATGAAGGAATAGCGAGAGGGACAATACCACCACAGAGATCCACACTCACCAAATTAGAGAATCGCCGAGAGAGAGAGGAACACTTGCACGCTTAGCCTTTCGTCACGCGTCAGTCTGCATTGGCACCAAAAGTTTGGTTAATAATCCATCTCGTTGTGTTCTCTTCTCTCAGAATTCTCAAGAATGAATGCTATGCAAATCGATAAAAACGGGCAAGAATCAAATCATCGAAAACCATTCAGAAAAGCATCCATCAAAACCAAGCAGCAAAACCAGTAGCAAAACATCCAGAGAAAACTCTTGGACGCATTTCAAGAGAAACCAATCCATTAGTTGGAAAGGTTCTTATGCACTTGTCCGTGATCGATTCGGTGCCGACGGTAAGTTTCCCCAATACTCGGTTTCGACCGAGTTAGCCAAGCCACAAGCCTTACATAGTGAACCGCTAGAAGCGGGACACTACAGTAGCTCCTCCAACAATCGGGACAACAAGGGCAAGCAGGCTATGGTGGCCGACACAGCACAGAAACTGGAGCTAAAGCCGGCAGATAAACAGTGGCCGCAAATTACCTACTCCTTCGAAGACGGTCACGTCAAGCCCATCTTGGACAATACCACCACAGAGATCCACACTCACCAAATTAGAGAATCGCCGAGAGAGAGAGGAACACTTGCACGCTTAGCCTTCCGTCACGCGTCAGTCTGCATTGGCACCAAAAATTTGGTTAATAATCCATCTCGTTGTGTTCTCTTCTCTCAGAATTCTCAAGAATGAATGCTATACAAATCGATAAAAACGGGCAAGAATCAAATCATCGAAAACCATTCAGAAAAGCATCCATCAAAACCAAGCAGCAAAACCAGTAGCAAAACATCCAGAGAAAACTCTTGGACGCATTTCAAGAGAAACCAATCCATTAGTTGGAAAGGTTCTTATGCACTTGTCCGTGATCGATTCGGTGCCGACGGTAAGTTTCCCCAATACTCGGTTCCGACCGAGTTAGCTAAGCCACAAGCCTTACATAGTGAACCGCTAGAAGCGGGACACTACAGTAGCTCCTCCAACAATCGGGACAACAAGGGCAAGCAGGCTATGGTGGCCGACACAGCACAGAAACTGGAGCTAAAGCCGGCAGACAAACAGTGGCCGCAAATTACCTATTCCTTCGAAGACGGTCACGTCAAGCCTATCTTGGACATGCTCATACAAGGAGACAGAATTCAGCTTCCTCCACCAAGACGGGAACCGCGGCCGACAGAGATGGAGAACCCAAAGTACTGCCATTACCACCGCTAAGTCCACCATGCTACACACGACTGCTATCAACTAAAATGGTACATCCAAAATCTCATCGATTCGAACGCTCTGGCCATCGATTTCGAGGAGGTAACAGTGGCAGCCAATATGGTGTCGGTACAATTCGGCAACTTCCCTCCGACGAAAACTCAAGACGGTGTGGTCCCCATCCCTCTGGCGATAATGAAGATTGCTAATCTTCCACCTCCCCGAGAACAGACTGCTGGTCTAGTGCCCCTCACCACATCACGAGGGAAGGTCATGTGGGTCCATCCAGACTTGGTATCAGAAGTGACTCAGCCCACACCATCTTCTATTTGTAAGAAGAAGAGTGGAAAAGTCAGGTCCTGTCGCACAATCTCAGCAGATATCGAAGAAGCTACAGCCGTCGTCACTCGGTCTGGGGTACAATCCCAACCCGTGGCTGACAACTCGATTGAAGATCATCAGCCCGCTACAACCAACGCTCCGGGACCGGCTCAGCCTCCGACGACCGACAAGCCTAGGCCGAAGGAGACTCGCTTTGACAAATCCCTCTGAAAAGAGGCACCGCAGGGGCTGGAAAGGCCCTACAACTTTGACATCTTAGCACAATTGGCCAACACACCGGCCAAATTGTCATTATACGAGCTCCTGAGACTCTCAAAGGATGTTCGCGCGGCTTTGAGCGATGCACTCCAGAATGTCGACGCCTATCTGGCTCAGGTCAACCTCACATGAGAGAGCCCTCCTGCAGATCTCCAAGACAGCGCTTGCACGGGAGCGATGCCCAATATCGTATTCACTCTGCAGGATATGCTCATCAAAACCAACCTGCATGACCGTCCGTTATATTACACTGGATACATCGACGACGTAAAGGTGGATCGGATGCACATTGATCCTGGTTCTTCCATAAGCATCATCCCGAAGGGTCTGTTACATCATCTCCGCATTCCTATGTATCGCCTGATGTTAACAAGTACCGCCATCAGCGGTTTCAATTCGGACAGGAGCTACCCAATTGGGAAGATTCGCCTGAAGTGCCAAATTGGCGATCTCCAGTCGGAAGTCACCTGTTACATCATAGATGCAGACACTTCATACAACGTCCTCTTGGGGCGCCCTTGGATACACGATTATATGATCGTGCCTTCCACTCTACACCAGTGCTTCAAATATATCGACAAACACGACTTCGTGAGGACAGAATTTGCCGACATCGATCCCTTCAAAGGGGTCGAATCCTACTACTCAGACTCCTGCCTGTACGAAAAGTCGAAGAGGCACCTTAGTGAAGAAGATGTGTAAGCTCGTACCGAGACAGCCACAGGATCAGAAGAACCTCTGACGATCCACCTCCAAGCTCACAAACCTGGCAAGTCCGCACCCCTTACAGCCACTCTACGTAAGGACGCAATCAGCCTCTCGGCACAAGAAAAGCAAATAATAATCCGGCTGCCAAGGTCTGGCCAAGTGTCAAGACCCACAATGGAGCCATTAACAATCAGACTACCAAGAGTTGGCCAGCCACAAACGGAGAAGCTCAATCCCTCCGACAAGCCTATGACGATACACCTTCCCAAGAAGAGTCGTCACCCCGATGCAAGGTCTGGGACCTCTAGCGAACCAGCCACTGCCCGCCCAGCATCGAGTACCAAACTGGGGGTCGCTAGTCTGCCAACAACCCCACGCTCTGCTCTACCAGCTGAACCTCTGACGATCAAGTTGTCCAGGTCGTCCTCTCAGTCTTTATTTATACAGGGGGTAGCTGAAGAGGAACCGGAGCTAGCCAAGTATGTGGCTGCCCACACTGATGTTCCCTCTGCAGAGGATATAATCCCGCTAGAAAAGATATCTTACTTCATCAATAAAGGGCTATCTTTGAACTACATCGAGCTTAATAAGCTTTGTATAATGTATGTTATGGAACACGGTATAGGCACTCACCTCCACACACAGGTGACAAATGTGTACACCGCCATCCAGCTTACTCCAGTGGAAGACGCTTACCGCATAATCGAGGGAGGGGACCATCCAATCATCTTCGGCCGGAAGGACGATCCGCAACACTTCACCGTAGAAGAAGTCGACCTTGAATCAGATGCCGGAAGACTGTCTCTGTATCTTTATAGCCCCCAATCCAAATATCTTATGCAAAAATAGGGGTATGATCTGGCAACTATACCAGGCTTGAACTACGACACTGGACGATGATTACCTTTGAAGCCATCGGTCCCGGCTGGCAAACTACGGGACTACTATAGCAAGACTCGATGTGGATTAGGGTATGTTACACCCACAACGACCCCTGAAAGTTCAGACGAAGAATGTGACTGGCATTCATATTCAACCGGGTCACCAATTTCTGATTTAGATACCAGCATCGGGGACGTATTCAGACAAGTCCTATCAGTCAACATGGCATTCGCCGACGCTTATGAAGAAGATGAAGACATTTCGGAAATCCTCGAGTTGGAGCCGTTGGCCCAACAGTTGGATGCACAATGGGAAAAGTGGTTCGAACAGAGAGAACCGCCTACTGAAGATGAAGTTATACAGGTCGACCTCGGCAGCGAATCGTCTCCAAAACCAATCTTCATCAGTAAAAGCCTAACAGACGAAGAACGAGAATCGCTACTGGAATTTGTCAAAGAATACATTGATGTGTTCGCCTGGAGATATGAAGACATGCCGGGGTTAAATCCTGATATTGCTCTTCATAAGCTCAACGTTCGGCCGGATGCAAAACCAGTCAAACAACAACAGCGACGCTTCCACCCAGGCATCATAGATGTGATCGAAGCCGAAGTCAACAAACTGATAGCCAGCGGCTTTATTCGTAAGGAGCAACATCCTGACTGGGTCGCCAACATAGTATCCGTCCTCAAGAAGAATGAAAAGATTTGAATCTGCATCGACTTCCACAATCTGAATGAGGCATGTCCCAAAGATGAATTCCCCCTCCCTATCACAGACATCATGATTGACAACACCTGCTGCTTCGAACGTATGTCATTCACGAATGGCTTCTCGGGGTACAACCAAATCAAGATGTCTCCTGACGACGAAAACCATACGTCATTCCGAACACCAATTGGCACATACTGCTACACAGTCATGCCTTTCGGTTTAAAGAATGCTGGCGCCACATATCAAAGAGCCATGAGTATCATCTTTAGAGACCACTTACGCAAGACGGTGGAGTGCTATATTGATGATATCGCCGTCAAAAGTCGCTATAAGGGAGACCATCTGCAGGACCTGAGGACGGTATTCGACCTGATGCGAGCGTACAATTTGAAAATGAATCCCACGAAGTCCTTCATGGGCGTATCCAGCGGGAAGTTCTTGGGCTTTATCATCACCGCCCAGGGTATCCATGTAGACCCTGAGAAGACAAAAGCAATTATGGAGATGGGTCCTCCGAGAAATCTTCGCGAACTCAGAGGCCTTCAAGGGACGCTAGCTTACATCAGAAGGTTCATTTCTAACCTCTCCAGGAGATGTCGACCATTCACCCATCTCATGAAGAAAGGCGTCTCATTCGTATGGGACGAAGAATGTCAGCGGGCCTTCGACAGTATCAAAGAATATTTGTCGAACCCTCCAGTCCTGGTGGCCCCGGTCGCTGGAAAACCATTCCTGCTCTACGTACGAGCAACGGAACATTCCTTCGGGGCTCTGCTGGCACAAAACAACGATGCAGGCCATGAACAAGCCATATATTACCTCAGTCGAATGATTATTGGGCCAGAGCACCGATACACCGCTGTGGAGAAGGAATGCCTCGCCCTGGTGTTCGCCATCCAGAAGATGCGGCACTATGTTACTGGACAAACCATACATGTGATCTCATGAGTCAACCCTCTCAGAGTCCTCATGACTAAACCAGGGGCACTCAGCTCCCGCCTCACTACATGGGCAATATTGATGTCCCTCTATCATATGATCTTCGTCCCACAAAAGGCTGTCAAAGGTCAAGCCCTGGCAGACTTTTTGGCAGCTCATCCAGGCTCGGAGTCGTCCAGAATATATGAAGAAATCCCAGATGAGGTCGCCGACTCGCATGCGACCTCTCACGATAATATATGGCGAATGTTCTTCGATGGTGCTTCGAGAACTGGACCCAAGGGCAACATCATCGTCGGAGTCGGAGTGGTGCTGGTTTCTCCTTCCGGATTGGTGATTAACCGGGCTTACTCTCTCACAGAACCCTGCTTTAACAATGTGGCCGAGTACAATGCTCTGGTCATTGGCCTCCAACTTGCAAGAGAGCTGGGGGTAGAATACCTTGAAGCATACGGCAATTTTCAGTTAATCGTCAATCAGATACGGGGTTCATACGAAGTCCGCCATGAAGACATGATCCCCTATCACCAAATAGCGATCGACATAATCTTATCATTCGAGGGGTTCTTCTTTGAACATGTCCCCAGACTCCAAAATATCGAAGCCGATGCCCTAGCTGGCCTTGTCGCTTCCCTAGCGGTTCCGAACTATGCTCACCAATCAGTGGATGTGATAGGCCATGAACTGGTTTGTCCCAAGAACAATGTGCAATTCGTAGCGAGTTATTCTGCCCAGACAATTGACGAAGTCCCGGACTGGAGACAACCGTTCATTGACTTCGTAGTCTACGACATCCTGCCCGAGAACCCAAAGGAAGCTACTTCCATCAGAAGGCGGTCTCTCAGATTCTTCTACGATGCAGAGACAAAAATGCTGTATCGACGATCCTACGATGGATTATTGCTTCGATGTCAGTCAAACACAGAAGCCAAAAAAGCCGTACGCGAAGCTCACGACGGTGTCTGTGGGGCCCATCAGCCTGGCCCTAAATTGTAAGACCGTCTTCGCCGAATGGGCTACTACTGGCCCACGATGGTAGCAGATGCGATAGACTATGCAAAAAAGTACAAAGCTTGCCAAGTCTATGCAGACTTCATTCACCAACCATCCGAATTTCTACATCCGACAGTGGCGTCCTGGCCATTCGAAGCATGGGGAATGGATATCATTGCTCCAATCACTCCACCTTCCTCCTGTGGACATCGTTTCATACTCGCGATCACGGATTACTTCTCCAAATGGGTGGAAGCTGTTCCGCTTGCAGAAGTCAAAACTTTAAACGTGATCAGCTTCCTCAAGCATCACGTCATCTATCGCTTTGGACTGCCCCGAAGGATCATCCACGATAATGGTTCGCAGTTTGCAAGCCACGCCTTCTATTGGTTCTGCGACAAGCACCGCATCCAGAATATCGCTTCAACGCCATACAATCCAGCAGCAAATGGGTTAGCAGAAGCATTCAACAAAACCATCATCAAACTTCTCAAGAAGTTTGTCTCTTCCAACAAATGCGACTGGAACGAGAAGCTTGGTGAATGCCTATGGGCATACCGTACCACAGTTCGAACGGCCACAGGGAACACACCATTCTCCCTGGTGTACGGGAGTGAGGCAGTTCTTCCATTGGAGACTCAAATACCCTCACTCCGCATCGCCCTCACTTATTAATTGACGACGGATGATAACTACTGTCGCCGGCTACAAGAGTTAGAGGCCTTAGAGGAAAAGCATCTCCTGGCTCAGCAAAGGATCGAACTATACCAAGTACGCATCTCTGGAGCCTTCAACAAGAAGGTTAAAATCAAAACATTCCAAGTGGACGATCTCGTTCTGGCAGTCCGAAGACCGATGGTCATGACTCACAAGACCGCCAGGAAATTCCAGCAAAAATGGGAAGGTCCATTTATCATTGAGGCCGTATTCTCCAACGGTGCTTACCGCCTCGCAAAACAAAATGGAGACTTGCTCATGTTGCCCGTCAACGGCAAGTTCCTGAAGAAATATTATGTCTGAACGACATTCCAGATCATTGAGTTATGTACCCCGCTGGTGCCGCTGAACTCACAACCATAAAATTCCAGATTATCGAGTTATGTATCTGCTGGTGCCGCTGAACTCACTTTCACAACACTTTCCAGATTATCGAGTCATGTACCCGATGGTGCCGCTGAACTCACATCCACAACATTCCAGATTATCGAGTTAAGTACCCGCTGGTACCGTTGAACTCACTTTCACAATATTCCAGATTATTGAGTCATGTACCCGCTGGTGCCGCTGAACTCACATTTCTAAAATCCAGATTATCGAGTCATGTACCCGCAGGTGCCTCTGAACTCATATTCCGGTCACTCTTTCAGATAGTAAGTCATGTATGACCATACCTCTGAACTTTCTTCCTGGAAGAGATCCTCCCTTATGATCCACTACCCGCACTCCCAGTGCACAAAAAGGGTAACAGGTCCACAAATTTCCAAAACGGCCATGTCCTCATTACCTCTGAGTCGTTTCACTTCCGCCAAAAACAAATCACCCCTTTACATAGAACTTCCATGTCGTCATTACCTCTGAGTCGTTCTATGTACCCTCCTTTATTGAGCCCACTCCTGTCATGTCCTCATTACCTCTGAATGGGAAGACTCCGTCGAAGAAACCTTCATGCTTGCCATGTCCTCATTACCTCTGAGTAAGTATAATGATTCCCTTTCGACTTATTATCTGTACCCACGACCGGAGTACGCCAAGGATAATAGGTCCACAAATATCCTCCGTTGAGTCCACTCCCGCCATGTCCTCATTACCTCTGAGTAGGAAGACTCCACGGTAAAACCTCCGTACTTACCATGTCCTCATTACCTCTGAGTAAGTATGTTGGTTCTCTCTCGTCTTATTATCCGTACCCTGAACCAGGATACGCCAAGGGTAATAGGTCCACAAATGTCCTCTGTTGACCACAAATATCCTCCGTTGAGTCCACTCCTGCCATGTCCTCATTACCTCTGAGTAGGAAGACTCCACGGTAAAACCCTCATACTTGCCATGTCCTCATTACCTCTGAGTAAGTATGTTGGTTCCCCTTCATCCTATTATCCGTATCCTAAGTCGGGGTACGCTAAGGATAATAGGCCCACAAATGTCCTTTGCTAAGTCTCTTAGTACAGGCCCACCATTCCTCATCATGCCCCGGGAGCCCAGCTGCTCCATAGCATTCTATCTCCCGATACCCTGAACACCCATGACCACCTTACCGTGGAACCGTTCTAGGTATCCCCAATCAAACTTGTTACCCGTACCTAAAACCAAGGTATGACGGGAGTAACAGGTCCACAAAAAAGTCCCCCATGCGGGACACACATCACCACAATACTACAGGCACAAACAAGCAATACAAATGAAGGGTAGAATGGAAAGTACTCTTTATTTGATAGACAAAGAAAGCATTACATATGGTGGAGACCGTGTCCCTCTCAAAAAGAAAAAAAAGGAATACAGAAACAAGAAAAGGCCGGCTATAGTTCGGCATTACACAACTCCAAAAGGCGATTTCTCACCAAGGTAGTCCCTCGCTCAAGCCGCTGCCTAGCTCGGCGCTCGGCCTCTCGGGACAACTGTTCTGCATCATTCAAGTGCATATATGCCTGCCAATCATTTTCCATCTTCTTCAAAGCAAGTTCCAGGTTGGCAGAAGCTCTACTAAATTTGTCAGCCTCCTGAATAGCCACCTCTTTCTCAGTACGAGCAGATTCGAGCTCGGAATCCAGGAAAGCCAGCTTTCTCTGAAGCTTAAGAATCTGCTCCCGGGTGTCAGTTACCCCGCGGGAGGCAGTCGCTTCCCGAGTCGCGCAATCTTCAGTGCGACGGCTCCATTGATCGTACAACCGAGTCAGACCCCGGCGATCCTTCAATATAGCTGGCTTGAGCGACTCCCGAGCAATCCTTACCTTCTCTACCGCGGTTATAAGGAAAGTACGCTCTTGATCTATTGCCACTGATAGATCAGTTTGTCGTAGTATGCGAAACTGGGCCACAAGACGATCGGCCTCTAACAGCTTAGGCTCCAGAAGCGCCGCTAGTCCCGTCCCACCGGGAAGTATTCTGAGGATATTAATTTGGCTACCGGTACATTGACGGGCCATAGCAAAGGGAGTCCCCCTCTCCACGGCTGCCTCAATCCTCCTCTTCAGGTGGCGGTGGAAACTGTCGACCACATCCTGGGACACTTCATCCAAAACTTCTGTAGAGGACGGCGTCAAAGGGAGTGTGGCAGACAGTACCGAAGGAGTAGCCTCAGAACTTGTCGTCACTGTCACCAGGGAAATGAATTCTGTACAAAAAGATGCATGAATGGCAGTTAGCTCCTCTTCCGCCGCCCGAAGAGCCTGGATGCTTGGCAGAGCGGAAAGGTTAATTCCCGAAACCCTGTTCGCAGAGGAAGGCACAGAAAGCGTCGTCCCTTGCCCCAGCTGTGCTATCACCAGAGCTCCCAAACTTGACCCAGCAGGAGGCCCCTCAGTATAGGTCGGAAAAGAAAGAGGCACACGTGCTTCCATCATATCCCCTCCAGTAGAGTCCACCTCGACAATGTCCGTCACCGACAATAAAGGGGTGGGACCTGCACGTCCAGAGCAACCATTAATCCACGGAGGACAGGATGATAGAAGCAAAAAGGCCTCCTCACAAGTTAAGAATCTGGTTTATCTTACCAGGAGAAGAGCACGGAGGCTGCAGCTCGTTTGAAGCTGGCATGGTTTCCCCACCCGCAGCTTCCAACTCAAATTCAACCGATTTTTTTGCCCCGGCCACCCCTGAAGGGGAGCCAGCCAGGTCAGTGTCATCCTGTTGAAATTCAGCTATCTCAGGGACAGGTGCAGTAGAGCCTCCATCCCCATGAGTTGAGGTCTCAGGAAGGTGAGACTCCCCAGCCGCCTCCGGAAGAGCCCCACTGGAAGTGATGGCGGTGCACATATCATTGATCAAAGTTGACAAGGCCGGATCGACCTCAGTAGTCGAGTCCCGAGAAGCAGACTCCCCGGACGCCTACAAGGATCAAAAGAAAAAACGATTAGGCCGTAACTTAGAAAAGAAGGAAAAGGCAGTTGAAATCCTAATCACCTCAGAAACAGCGTCAACATCAATAAACAGCCTGCGACGTCTTACCGCAGCCCGCTTTGTGGAGTAGGTCCTGCCATCGTCAGTGGACAGACGCCTGTCTCGTTGGCACGAAGCACCAGGCACAACAGGTGGATGATCCTCCACCTCTTCGTCCGGCATAGTAGGAGGCTGGTCCCCTATGCACCTTCTCATCCGAAGAATGCGACGAGTCATCGGCGGCCTGCTCGTCATCCCCTTCGTCCGCCGCAGTGGACTCCGAGTCTGGCACAGGAATCCTATTCGCCCCTCTTGTAGCTCCCCTTCCCGGAAAATTTTGAAATATTTTTTTATTTGATTTAAATGGGATTTTTTTTACGATTTTTATAAATATGATAATTAGTTAATTATTAGGTAGATGACTCTAGCCATAGTTGAGTTTTGAAGTACTAGACGACTAGGATTTATGGCACGGGAGATGGAGCAGTGTGCCTTGACTAGTGTACTAGCCATGCCCGAGGAAACCTAGCCATAGGGATGTCGTAACTAGGAAAACCAGGCCAAGTTTTGACATGACCATTATAAATAGTTAATTATTCATTATTAATATTATTTGACGTTTAAGTGACCCGGTCGTACCGAACTAGTCAAACTGGACCCGAATTGAATCCAAGCCCAGGTAGGCATATAGTGGGACCAAGTACGACCTTGTAGACATGTTGGTAAATGCAAGTATTTTGTATATATTTTTGGCATTGGCAACTATTTCCTAAAATATTTGTTATGGATAGAATATAGGTATTATTAATATTAAATAGCGTATGGATTATTGTACGAATTCTGGAGCCAAATAAATGGGGTGGTTGATAAGTGCACCACAATATATTATTGGTTTAATTTCAGTGTTAATAGGGTTATTATCATTATTATATTATTGGGGTTATTATTAAATATTATTATTATTTTGGTTATGTGTGTATGAATATATATGTATATATATAGTAATAAGTGCGTATGTATATATACGTATAAAGTATTATGATACATAGATGCATGTGTATATATATATATATATATATAAATATAGATAGTGTATATGTGTATATGTGTATATATATAAATATTATATATGTATGTGAGAGTGTATATGTAAATTCATATGTATGTTATATGTGCATACGTGTATATATACATAAATATTATATAGGTGTTATGTATAAATAAATATATGTGTATATGAGTGTATATATATATATATATATATATATATATATATATATATATATATATATATATATATATATATATATATGTATTTGTACATAGGTGATTACATATATACATATATGTAGATGTATAAATATAATAAAGGAAAGCCCAAAGGATAGCAACAGCATGCCCGAGCTAGGCCAGCCGAACCCAGCAATAATACCCAGCCTTAGCCGAGCCCAAAAAGGATCCCAGCCCAACTACTGACTTTCTCCCCATATCAGTAAGACCCGCGCCGACTATTACTCATAAGTATCGAGAGATTGGGAGAACCCTAACATCAGAAACCACACTAGAAACCCTAATCTTCGATTCCCAGTGCCACCCTCGTGCACCCCGACGGTGGCACGACCCTCGTCGCACCCCTGGACGTCATCCTGAGCCGCCGGCGGCCGGCAACTGGCCGGGCAGACGCGCACAGCAGCAGGACGACAGGTCCTGTTCGAGTTTGAGGTAAGCGATTTCTTCACCGAATTTCTTCCTGCATACTCGACGAAATCCCGAAACCCCTGATTCGTTTAGAAGCCTACTAGATCCTCTTCAAACCCCATTAATGGGTTCGATCGAAATCGATCTGGATTTCGAGTTATATCAACTTGAAATTAACGAAAACCTTGTCCCTAAGAACAGTGTAAACTGTCGAAACCCTCATATTTCGAGAAGGATTCTGATCAACAGGTTAGGGATTTTAGAAAACTTTTTGAAGGGACATTTAGACAACATATAGGTCTTCATCACCCTTTTTGCGGATTTGGAAATCATCGACTGAGCGTCGAGAAATCGAATCCCAAAGTTTCCCAAAAACCTGTTTTGAAAACATTGAAATTGTTCCACACGACGTGCGTCACGCCAATCCGGACGACATGGTCGCGAACCGAAAGCATCAAAAGCTGCGTAACGGTTTCGTGGTCGTGTGGGCTTTGGCGGAATTCAAATTGGTCGCGTGTGCGCGACGAATTTGATGCGTATCCGTCAAAATTCACCGTATCGTGCACTTTGCAAATTCTCCAATTACTTTGTGCACGCTCGTCAGATCGAGACGAAACTTGTGCCAGCAGGACCGTATCATTTTTCTGGTCCTGTATGCCAAGTTTGGTCCAATTCTGAGACCGTTGACAAAATTACCGTTTTGCGGGTCCCACGGTTCCACTCAACGGGCGATTTTGTGCACGGCCCGCCGGAATCCAACTTTGGACATACGGTTGGGTTTGTATCGGAAAACCAGATCCATAAACATGTAGTTTGACGACTTTAGAGACCATTGACCTTGGCACGCTTTTCGGTGCAAAGCGAGTCCAACGGCGGACATCGTTTTTACCCGAATTTACCATTTTACCCCTGTGTCCAGAATTGGACTTAAGGACAGGCAATCCTAGCAAATTTGACTATTCTGAGACTGTTGGCATTGTCTGTTTTAGCTTTCGGAGACAGTTGTGATAATTTGGACTTTATGGCTTAGTAGTAGAGACTAGATTGTTATTGGATTTGCGTGCAACCTCCAGGCAAGTATACCTTGCCTCCCTCTACAGTTTTATTTACATGTATTTTATTTTAGTTTCCAGCTTTTGGATTATTTATGGACATGTGCTTTTTCATGTTATTTTCTGTGGAGTTATTTTTATTGTTTATAGCCATGTTCATGTTTTGGCCTTGTGTTTCACATTTGGAGTTTTTCGTCAGTACCTTGCTTGAGTCGTGTCATAGAATGAGTGCGTATAGTGAACTGCTAAATCCTTGATATTGCTTCCTTGGCACCAGAGAGTCCACACACGAGACGAGGGTATTTTTCTTGATCTGTTTACATCCGTGAGTCCACACTCGGGACTAGGATGTCGATTATTGTACTAGAGAGTCCACGCTCGGGACGAGGGTGTAGACTTGACTTGCACCAGAGAGTCCACACTCGGGACGAGGGTGTTTACATCAGAGAGTCCACACACGGGACGAGGATGTAGTATTTGCACCAGAGAGTCCACACTCGGGACGAGGGTGCCTTGCCGTGAACTAACCAGAGAGTCCACACTCGGGACGAGGGTTAGTACTAACCAGAGAGTCCATACTCGGGACGAGGGTTAGTGTTAGTTCAAACCAGTGAGTCCACACTCGGGATGAGGGTTTGGTTCTTCCATTGTACAGTATAATTTATATGCATGTTCACCATCTCGCTGCTATTTTTTTTTACATTCGTGATTGCTTTATTTCATGTCTAGTACACTTTTCCTGTTATAGTTTCACTTTACATGTTTCTAGTTGCCTGTACATTCTTGTTCTCTCTGTCATGATATTTCTATCTGTTACACTGTGTTAGCCTCATATGTATTCCTTGTTGGAGTCGTCTAGTCCTACACCACGACTTTCTCGACTTGATTATAACTTGATTTACATCAGAGAGTCCACACATGGGACGAGGATGTAGTATTTGCACCAGAGAGAGTCCACACTCGGGACGAGGGTGCCTTGCCGTGAACTAACCAGAGAGTCCACACTCGGGACGAGGGTTAGTACTAACCAGAGAGTCCACACTCGGGACGAGGGTTAGTGTTAGTTCAAACCAGTGAGTCCACACTCGGGACGAGGGTTTGGTTTCTTCCATTGATCATCGTGTTTCGTTCATCCGGCAGTTCATTATGCGTAGTTGTTCTAGTGTTCGTGTTCGTGTTGTGTTCGTAGTCATTTGTCTTGTCCTTGTTCTTTCTTGTTTATTTCCTTACGCATGATAAAACTGTTAGATAGACATGTATATTATGTATCTTGCTATGTCCTCTGAGGACCTGCTGATCTCCTCAGGTTTAGCAATTTCATGGAGTTAGCTAGTAGTTCTGGATGGCGGAGGACTTGCGGTTCTTGCGGGATTCAGGTACCGTCATTGTATTTATTATCTGATCGTGCTTTTCATCCCTTATCATGAGATATCATGTTCCTTGTTTCAGTTGAAGACTCTTGTTATATTCCTTAGAGTCTTATCGGACATTTATGCTAGTGGGCTGCAGACCATGACCCATAGTGTTCATTCATATTCCATATTCTTATGGTGGATTGAGATATAGATTGCATTGCCATGATTTGGCAGTAAACCATAGCCTTGACAGCGTTTACGTATTCGAGATGGGCTGGAGTTCGCTCGATGCGTAGCTGGGCTTGCTCACGCTCTCGCGTCCGAAAAGCGGGTGCGGGTCGTGACACCTCTCTTTCTCTTCCTGGAACCCTCGGGCTTTTCTGCCAAGCCGGTCTCCGACAATGAAGCTGGTGTTCATGTCAAAGTTTACGAGAGATTTGCTCGTCGCAACATGATAAAGAGCCGCCATGTACAGAATATCCCCTTGCGTATTAGCGTCAGGGACTGAGAAGCTAGCCCGGGTATGAACAGTATTGTAATAATGCCATGCTCGGATGCCGTCAAGGACACTGCCCTCGAAGCCCAGGCAAGCACTGGGGCAGTCAAGGAACAGCTGACTATACCCGAATTGACGAGAAAACCTGCTAGGCAAATAAGGCTCCAAGTATACGTTATTTCGGTAACGATATACTAGGTGCGCGGGGCGAATGTTGCGCAGCCATAGAAGCATATTCTCGGATAAGAGCTGGGGAGGTTCAATGCCATCAACGTGTACCCCCCTCACTTTTTTAGGGGTAAACTGAGGAAGAGACACAAAGAAGTCAGGCCCGTCAACTCTCGCCAATGCCCTCCAATAAGCCGACATGGTATCATACTTCCAAGACTGATGACGGTATCGAAAAAGGAAGGTGTCATCAGCGGTAACATCCTCCTCTGTTCCGGGCCTCATCAATGACCGGTAATGCATCAATAACCACCCCATGAGATAGTGGTATGAAAGCTCTATCCGTTCAAAGTTCAGCATCGTCTCGCAAGCAATGACTTTAGACAAAAAGGTACGGAGGCCATGGTGTATGCTACACACCATAGCCGGAAGAAGGGCCAGTCTTACTTTGAAGACCAGTTTTCCAGCCGGAAGAATGAAGTGGCGGCTGATCCTTTCAGTAGAACCTGCCCCTCCCGAAACCACGCAATTTCGTAGCCATACCATCAAGAACCCGGCCAAGATTGCTTTCTCAGACATCTGCCGAGTACCGTAGTGGAAATAACTGAAGGAGTCAGTGCGGCTCCCAAATCTATCGCGGGTGGACCTCGACCTTTTTGCACTCAATATCAGGTCCTTTACCTCCGTTGGGGTTTGAGGACCCCGAGAAGAAACCCGGCCGGAAGGACGTAATTTGAAAAGATACGCGACCCAGGCCGTAGTATGGGGGGCATTTCCTTCTGAACTATTATTCTTCTTGATAGCAGTCTGGTGACAGATGCTATGGTGGCACAGCAGCTCCCGGTACACAGCGACGAAACCAGGAAATCGTCGTGTCACGCCCCAGTATCAAAATACGGAGACGGACTAGGCCAGCTACTCCATATGAGGTACGTAACGTCATACGGCGATCGTGGCTGTCGAGAGACTAGGGGGTACATGCTACAATCAAGTCTCCTATGGTCCCACAGAGTTCTATGTCTCAATCAATCAAATCACATCAGCAAATAAATGAACATTAAAGATAAAGCAGTAAGGCATCCCCGACGCTTCATCAAAATGATCATGAGAGACTAGCTTTATAATTTAGCTATCTCAGAGAGTCAGGAGTACAGAATTATACACAGCTGCAGTCTGTTTAATTACAATTATGTACTGACACAAAATATCGAGTAATCCGGCTAACAGATGTCGGTGGCTAAACGCCACAAAGGTATAAGCAGGAGTGGTAGAGAAGAAACCCACTCGAGTCCCCGAATCGCCATGTTCCTAGTATGTACCATGGATGTCAGGAAGGAAGATCGTGTCCTCAGGCTCTGCTACGGGATCTGGCCAAACAAAACCAGCGGGGTCAGCCCCGAATAGCAAGTACCGCCAAAGGGGCACAAGAGTTAAGATTAAAAACCCAGTTAAATAGAATGATTGATAATAGTAATACTTATGCTACCATTATAGGGTAACGCCACATCCTCGAACCTATATGGCACCCTTACAACCAAACAAGGACAAAAGGTGCCGCATGGAGTCGGGACGCGTCGTACTCTATAACTTTCGCATAAGTTAAAGGGTATAAACAATAAAATCTCCTGATCGTGACTTCGGTCGACAGCCTATCATAGCACAATAACCAACCCAACAATCAAACAAGAACATGGGTTGGATCATGCACCATGATAGACCATGTTCCTCAGTCATTCACAGAAGTAGCACTTCACAACCAGAATAAGTCTTCCGTTCATAACTTCGGTCCACAGCCTGTCATAGAACGATAACCAACCCAACAATCAAACAAGAACATGGGTTGGATCACGTACCATGATAATCCGCTACCCTCAGTTATTCACGGAAGGTAATAGGATACAAGCAAGTCGTTTTTTACGACCAATCAAGTCTACGAGTTTCTAGTGGGACAAGGTTATCCTCGTATCATGTTATTTAGAAATCCTCAGATCGTATCTTTCCAGCAAGGCGAGCCAACCCAGGGGTTCGCGTAGACAGGTATGATTGAGCACATGTCCCTCGTAAGGCCACCTTGCTAAAACATATAATATATAGCAGGAATTAATCGGATACAGTCATCCACTCGTTGCAGATGACACAGTATCCGTGGAGACCAGCCGGCGCGTCAAGACAGTATCTCAAGGCGGCTGGTGTAACACGATCTCGGGATTTTGCCCTCCCCATGCATCTAGTATATTTAGTTGCCTAATTTAACCCTAGGTGAAATCTTGGACTTTCATACTGTGGCCTGCATGATTATCCTCCTAAAGTCGTACTTTAGTACGAGTACCCCAAAGAGGATCCATGTCAATCAGTATGTCAACATGTTCTACCCTCCTTAGTGTAATGTATCATTGCAAATACGCCACGTAGAGTTACGAGTCATTTGTCGAGCATGAACAAGAACTGGAACTTTCAGGTACATGTATCAGGTAGGAACACTTTGTTCTCCGGGATCACATTAGTGTTCATATGGGAGTGAGTCCATGCGGCTCAAAGGGAGTGAGTCCATGCGGTCGGGTCAATACAGGTTCATGCGGCTGGGACTGCACGCTCATGCGGCTGGAAAGGCGGGTTCATACGGACGAAGGGGTGTCGGCTTATGCGGCTGCGAAGGGAGCAATCGCCAGGCGGCCGGGGTTCAACAGCATATGCGGCTATGATCAGACAAAGTCCTATGCGACTGAGCATGGGCGATACATATGCGGCTGGATGATGGATGGGCCTTATGTGGCCCAAAAAACAGTAGCGCATATGCGGCTGGGTGCAAAAGACTCATGCGGCTGAAAGCTAGCCGCATGAAGTCCATGCGACTCAAGATAACAGGGGCTCATGCGGCTGAGTCTGAACAAGGCTATGCGGCTCAATTACTTGCCGCATGAAGATTCATGCGGTCAAGTACTCAAGCAAGTCTTATGCGGCTAGGAAGAACTTTCCATGCGGCTGAGCTCGAACGAGTCTCATGCTGCTGGAAAGGCCATGCGGCCAGAGACTTGCCGCATGAGGATTCATGCGGTCAAGTACTGCTCTTCTTCTCCACTTGTCTGAGAAGAGGAGCCAAGCAACCATGGCTTCCAAACTACACAAAACCTTCATCCGTAGCCCAAATCGGAACTTCCTTAGGTCAAAATGGGGTAGAACGAGATCCTCTACAACATGGAACCATCAAAACTAGGAACTAACAAGATTTAGTAGATCAAAACTAGTATAGGTTGAGGAGAAGAACATGTTTTGGCAAATAGTTTTGTAAGAAATCATTGACAAAATTATGGATCCATCTCTTGAGCAAGTTGGTACTTGCCTTGGTTGATGGAGGAAGTATTTGGTTGGTGGAGAAAATAAATGAGAGGAGAGAGAATGAGATGAGTTGTATTTATAACCTTGAACCCAAGGGTTCATGATGAACCAAAGGGTTCATGGTGAACCATGGGTGAACCAAAAATAGGTTTCCCAAATGAGCCAAAACTGTAGGCCCGAAAATAGTAAATAAATTACGAAATATTATTTTGGAAGATGCATGGAGAAATACAACATAATAAATATAGTATAAATATAAGTTAAATACAATTTATCGGTTTACGTATTAAAATACGTATTCCAGGATTGGGGAGTGACATCTCTACCCTTCTTAGAAAAATTCTGTCCTCGGAATTCCAGCCAAGACAGGATAGTGAAATCAGGACAAGCAAGGCTCAATCATATACAAGTTAACTATCATAGCAGTTATTATCATACATCACAAAGTGTAAAACAAGCAGGTGCAGATAAGCATGGAATCGTGTCAATAAGGTGCAAAAATATACCTTATTAGTCAAACAAATGCGGATACCGAGATCTGATCTCGTCCTTGCGCTTCCAGGTTGACTCTCCCGGAGGGTGATGGTTCCAAAAAACACGGACAAGGCTTATCGTCCGATTCTTGAGTACCTTCTCTCGCCGGTCTAAAATAGATACGGGTTGTTCCTCGTAAGTTAGGTCGGTACCAACGACTAACTCAGAATGATCGAGGACATGACTCGGATCCGGGACATACCTACGTAATTGGGACACATGAAACACATCATGTATGCCAGTTAACGAAGGCGGAAGGGTAAGTCGATAAGCCACATCGCCTACCCGAGCGAGAATCTTAAAAGGACCAACGTATCTTGGACTAAGCTTTCCTTGGGTTCCAAATCTGATGATATCCCGAGTAGGCGAAATCCGCAGAAACACTTGGTCGCCAACTCTGAACTCTAGAGGCCTACGATGCTGATCTGCCCAATGACGATGTCGGTCCTGTGCAACTCGAAGGCGCTCTCTGACCAACTTAACTATCTCCACAGTCTGCGTGATCATCTCTGGACCCAACAACTTCCGTTCTCCGATGTCGTCCCATGCCAAAGGGGACCTGCACTTCCTTTCGTACAATGCTTCGAACGGGGCCATCTGAATGCTAGCCTGATAGCTGTTGTTATAGGAGAACTCCACTAGATGAAGGTGATCCTCCCAAGATCCGCCAAAATCCAAGGTACACGCCCGTAGCATAACTTCTAACGTCTGAATGGTTCTTTCTGATTGCCCGTCAGTTTGTGGATGATAAGCAGTACTGAATCTTAACTTGGTTCCCAAACTTTGGGGTAAGCTCCGCCAAAAATGGGAAGTAAACCGCGTATCCCGATCTGATACTATACTAACTGGAACACCGTGCTGCCTTACTATCTGCTTTATGTACATTTCTGCAAGCTGTTCAGTAGTCTGTCCAACTCGAAAGGGAAGAAAATGAGCGACCTTCGTGAGCCGATCTACTATTACCCAGACTGCATTCTCGCCAGCCGGGGATCTAGGTAAACCGGTCACAAAATCCATCGTGATGTGCTCCTATTTCCATTCTGGGATAGGAAGCGGCTGTAGCAATCCTGCTGGTCTCTGCTGCTCGGCTTTCACCTGCTGACATACCGGACACTTGGATACAAATCTTGCTATCTCTCTTTTCATGCCATTCCACCAAAAGTACTGCCTGATATCTCGATACATCTTCGTTCCTCCTGGATGAATGGAGTAAATAGAACTATGAGCTTCGGACATAACTTCTTGCCGAAGGTCTCCACTCGGTACACAAAGTCTGTTTCCAAACCTGAGCGTACCATCTTCTTGAATCACTAACTCCTTCCTACGGCCGGATTCACACTCCAACCGCAACTTCTGAATCTGTGGATCTCCTGCTTGTGCTGCCCTTATCCTCTCTACTAAGGTTGACTGAATCTGCATACTGGTCATTCTTCCTATATTCCTTGGCAAAACTACTTCGATTTCCATACTCTGAAGGTCTTCTAAAATATGCTTCTGCGAGGTCAAGATAAAGGCACTGTCTCTCCTACTCAATGCATCTGTAACTATATTCGCCTTGCCTGGATGATACTGAAGATCTAAGTCAAAATCCTTCAGTAGTTCTAACCATCTTCTTTGCCTCATGTTCAAATCTCGCTGCGTGAACACGTATTTCAAACTCTTATGATCAGTATAGATCTCTACCCGATTCCCGTACAAATAATGCCTCCACAACTTGAGTGAAAACACCACAGCTGCTAACTCCAAATCGTGAGTCGGGTAATTCTTCTCATGGTCTCGAAGCTGCCGAGACGCATATGCTATCACCTTTCCGTGCTGTATCAATACACATCCAAGAGCCTTCCCAGATGCGTCACAATATACTGTAAAGCCTCCCGCTCCTACCGGAAGCGTCAAGATCGGGGCTGAGATCAACCTCTTCTTCAATTCTTCAAATGATACCTGACAGCAAGCTGACCAAACAAACTCTACGTCCTTGTGCGTCAAACGCATTAAGGGCACAGAGATCCTGGCAAAGTCTGCCACGAACCTTCTGTAGTAACCAGCTAACCCTAAGAAACTTCGTACTTCTGCAACCGTTCTCGGGACTGGCCAATGCTCTACGGCCTCAATCTTCTTCGGATCCACTGACACTCCTGCCCCAGAAATTATATGCCCTAGGAACGAAATGTGATCTAACCAGAATTCACACTTTTCGAGCTTCGCATAAAGTTGATGCTCCCTTAATGTCTGCAAGACAGTCCTAAGGTGTTTCTCATGCTCCTCTTCACTGCTGGAATAGACAAGAATGTCATCTATGAACACCACCACAAATTTATCCAAATACGACAGAAAGATGCGGTTCATTAAATCCATGAATACTGCGGGGGCGTTGGTTAGTCCAAAGGGCATTACTAAAAACTCATAATGCCCGTATCTAGATCTGAATGCTGTCTTCGGTATGTCTTGCTCCCGGACTCTTACTTGATAGTATCCCGACCGAAGATCGATCTTGGAAAAGACACTGGCCTTGCTTAACTGGTCAAACAAGTCATCAATCCTTGGTAGTGGGTACTTATTCTTTACTGTTACTGCATTCAGCTTGCGGTAGTCGATGCACATCCTCGTCGACCCATCCTTCTTGGGAACTAGAATCACTGGCGCGGCCCAGGGCAATTTACTGTCTCGGATGAATCCCTTAGACTTTAATTCTTCTTCATGTTGATACAACTTATCCTGTTCTGACGGCGACATTCTGTAAACTCTGTCTGCAATAGGCCTCGTTCCAGGGTTCAACTCAATGCTAAATTCTACCTCTCTGACTGGGGGTATCCCTGGGAGCTCATCAGGGAAGACGTCGAAAAAATCTTCGACCACTCTCGGAATCTGTCCTGGCTCTGACACTGCTGCTGAGATGACGCCTCCGGCCTGATTCTTCAAGGTTCGAGTAAAGATGAACTGCTCCATCCCAGGAACGCTGAATATGACCCTACCTCCTTTACAATCAATTGTCGCATGACTGTCTCTCAACCAGTCCATGCCAAGAATGACATCAAATTCCCCATAGGGAATTCAATCAATGATGCGGGCAGTAAATGCCCACACATCTCCACCGGACATGAAAAGCGCACTCTGCTAACTTCTACGAGCCCATTGCCGGTGAGTATATCTATCCTCTCCGGCAATGCCTCAAACTCTAATCCAATCCGTGTAGCATATTATGCAGAGATGAATGAATGAGTAGCGCCTGAATCAAATAATGCTACAGCGGGAAATAAGGTGACGAGAATTTTACCTGCCACCACGTCACTAGACGCTAGAGCCTCTCCCAAGGTCAATGTGAGAGCCTGGCCCCGCGGAGCCCCTTGTTGCGGCCTTCCTCGACCATGCTGTTGCTGCCTCTGAGGGCCTTCGGCTTTCTGTGCCTGGCGGAACATCTGAGCCTGCGTTGGTAGACGCTGGGCTAGGGGCCTTACTGCTAATACTGGCCCTCCACTCGGGGTTGCCACTGGAGCTGGCAATGCTGGAAACTGCTGAGCTGGCCCTCCTGGCCTCTACATTATAGGATAAGTGGAGATACGGTGGTCTGAACTACCACACCTCAAGCATAAGCCATTCGCTGACCGACACACCTCCCTCGTGTGCCCTGCCTTCCCACAGAATGTACAGCCCTGGGGTGCTCCCTGACGCTGTTGCTGGTTTCTCGGCTGCTGATGCCGAACTGGCGCTGTATTAGTTGACACGGCCGTCCTCCGCGGCGCTCCTGCATCATGAATACGTACACCGGGTGCTGGTGCCGATGTTCGCTGCATTGCTCCTCCTCCAACCTGGGAATGAGATCTCTTCTGACCTCCTGCCCTCGATGCCAACCTCTGCTGGGTAAGCTCGTGCCTCCGGGCTGCCGTCAAGACAGCGTCAAACGTCTGGTAGTCGTGTCCCTCCACAAGCTGTAGTAGTTCCAAATGAAGTCCCTGCTGGAACCTCATAGCTTTCTCTGGCTCCGTTGCCACCATTGCTGGTGCGAAACGGCACAATCTGCAGAACTCTGCTGCATACCCATCTACGGTCTTGCCTGCTTGCTTGAGACTGATGAACTTCTGCTGGAGCTCATATCGAGCTACTATGCCAAAATACTTGGCCTTGAATCTGTCACTGAAGGTGGTCCAACGAACAGGGCGTCTTATACCAACTTCTTCTGATGCCTACCAGTCGCGGACAAGATCCTGAAGTACCAGTTTGACCTGATCAACCTTCTCATCATCTGGAACCTTGGCTGCCACAAGAATGGCTTCGATGTCTTGAATCCATGCATCCGCAGTGATGGCATCCTCCGTGCCATCAAAATACCTCGTGTTCAAGCGACGAAACCTTCCTGATGCTCCCGAGTCAACCCCGGCACTCCTCTCAAGAGCTAACTGAATTCCTTAGTTCAGCAACACGTTCTGCTCCTGCTGCCGAGTCTGTTGCTGTTGGTTAGTGACAAGAAACCCCCGGATGATCTCCAGGAGTGCTACGACATCTGGTACTGCCGTTGCTGCTGGTGCTGCAGGAGTTTCAATAACCTGCGGCTGCACTGCCTCTGGTTCCATTTTGCTCGTGCCTGCACTGGAGAAGGTTCTCTCCCCTGTTGCTGCCCAGTCGAGCCATGCTCTTGCTGCTCTTCCTCATGGGCCTCTCCCGCTACTGAGAATGAAGCACCCCTATAGAGAAAAATATAAGATTATCAAGTCCGGACGAGGAAGATTTCGAGGATGCAAGTCAGGTTAGAGATCGAGGCAAGGACAGAGAATTCGAAACAGAATTTCAAGGGGAACAAGTTTTGATTGAGACTCCTAATAATTTGTAATACCCCACAAGTCTGAAAATTAGACCTGTATGGGCCACCACTAAAATCTTGTCACGCCCCAGTATCGAAATACGGAGACGGACTAGGCCAGCTACTCCATATGAGGTACGTAACGTCATACGGCGATCGTGGCTGTCGAGAGACTAGGGGGTACATGCTACAATCAAGTCTCCTATGGTCCCACAGAGTTCTATGTCTCAATCAATCAAATCACATCAGCAAATAAATGAACATTAAAGATAAAGCAGTAAGGCGTCCCCGACGCTTCATCAAAATGATCATGAGAGACTAGCTTTATAATTTAGCTATCTCAGAGAGTCAGGAGTACAGAATTATACACAGCTGCAGTCTGTTTAATTACAATTATGTACTGACACAAAATATCGAGTAATCCGGCTAACAGATGTCTGTGGCTAAATGCCGCAAAGGTATAAGCAGGAGTGGTGGAGAAGAAACCCACTCGAGTTCCCGAATCGCCATGCTCCTAGTATGCACCATGGATGTCAGGGAGGAAGATCATGTCCTCAGGCTCTGCTATGGGATATGGCCAAACAAAACCAGCGGGTTCAGCCCCGAATAGCAAGTACCGCCAAAGGGACACAAGAGTTAAGATTAAAAACCCAGTTAAATAGAATGATTGATAATAGTAATACTTATGCTACCATTATAGGGTAACGCCACATCCTCGAACCCATATGGCACCCTTACAACCAAACAAGGACAAAAGATGCCGCATGGAGTCGGGACGCGTCGTACTCTATAACTTTCGCATAAGTTAAAGGGTATAAACAATAAAATCTCCTGATCGTGACTTCGATCGACAGCCTATCGTAGCACAATAACCAACCCAACAATCAAACAAGAACATGGGTTGGATCATGCACCATGATAGACCATGTTCCTCAGTCATTCACAAAAGTAGCACTTCACAACCAGAATAAGTCTTCCGTTCATAACTTCGGTCCACAGCCTGTCATAGAACGATAACCAACCCAACAATCAAACAAGAACATGGGTTGGATCACGTACCATGACAGTCCGCTTCCCTCAGTTATTCACGGAAGGTAATAGGATACAAGCAAGTCGTTTTTCACGGCCAATCAAGTCTACGAGTTTCTAGTGGGACGAGGTTATCCTCGTATCATGTTATTTAGAAATCCTCAGATCGTATCTTTCCAGCAAGGCGAGCCAACCCAGGGGTTCGCGTAGACATGTATGATTGAGCACATGTCCCTCGTAAGGCCACCTTGGGAGTGAGTCTGGTTAGAGTTAATACAGGTTCATGCGGCTGGGACTGCACGCTCATACAGCTGGAAAGGCGGGTTCATGCGGACGAAGGGGTATCGGCTTATGCGGCTGCGAAGGGAGCAATCGCCAGGCGGTCGGGGTTCAACAGCATATGCGGCTATGATCAGACGAAGTCCTATGCGGCTGAGCATGGGCGATACATATGCGGCTGGATGATGGATGGGCCTTATGCGGCCCAAAAACAGTAGCGCATATGCGGCTGGGTGCAAAAGACTCATGCGGCTGAAAGCTAGCCGCATGAAGTCCATGCGACTCAAGATAACAGGGGCTCATGCGGCTGAGTCTGAACAAGGCTATGCGGCTCAATTACTTGCCGCATGAAGATTCATGCGGTCAAGTACTCAAGCAAGTCTTATGCGGCTAGGAAGAACTTTCCATGCGGCTGAGCTCGAACGAGTCTCATGCGGCTGGAAAGGCCATACGACCAGAGACTTGCCGCATGAGGATTCATGCGGTCAAGTACTGCTCTTCTTCTCCACTTGTCCGAGAAGAGGAGCCAAGCAACCATGGCTTCCAAACTACACAAAACCTTCATCCGGAGCCCAAATCGGAACTTCCTTAGGTCAAAATAGGGTAGAACGAGATCCTCTACAACATGGAACCATCAAAACTAGGAAATAACAAGATTAAGTAGATCAAAACCCAAGAAATCCGAAAATAAAGTAAACCTAGATCTACAAAAATCAAAGCTTCAAAATGGAAACTTCCAATTTCTAAACTAGTATAGGTTGAGGAGAAGAACATGTTTTGGCAAATAGTTTTGTAAGAAATTATTGTCAAAATTATGGATCCATCTCTTGAGCAAGTTGGTATTTGCCTTGGTTGATGGAGGAAGTATTTGGTTGGTGGAGGAAATAAATGAGAGGAGAGAGAATGAGATGAGTTGTATTTATAACCTTGAACCCAAGGGTTCATGATGAACCAAAGGGTTCATGGTGAACCATGGGTGAACCAAAAATAGGTTTCCCAAATGAGCAAAAACTGTAGGCCCGAAAACAGTAAATAAATTATGAAATATTATTTTGGAAGATGCATGGAGAAATACAACATAATAAATATAGTATAAATATAAGTTAAATACAATTTATCGGTTTATGTATTAAAATACGTATTCCAGGATTGGGGAGTGACACGTCGATCCAGATCATCGAATTCCTCGTTCGTCGGGGTGTATACTTCAAAGGCCTCGCCTCCCCACGGCAGCTTAGAAACAACATGCATTTCATGGAGGGCAAGTCCCAACTTCCCTCCGGGTGCGAAGAAAGTCCCCGTACGCCGGCTATACATCTCCAAAAGGGCCATAAACAGCGGCTTGTTAATGGACAGTCCGTAACAGGTGCCTCGGATGGCGTAGTAAAGGTCAATCTCCCTCGTAGTTCCTCGTAGTTCCTCAGGATCCATGAGGAAAGATTGGCCCATGTGGGAATGGGGTTTATCCAATTCAGCAGCGATAACCTGCCCATAGGATAAGACCCCTTTCGAGCAAGCTGATTCAGGAAGGTATCAGCTCGGGTAAAAGTAAAATTGGGACCAGACACGTTTATAAAAGTACCAGGAATCAGCCCCATCACACTCCGACTGACTGACTTCCTACTTGCACATGCTGACCTAATACTCATATTATAGTGGATGTTGCCCACGAACATCCCCTGTTGGGTGGGAGTTAGGGAGCCCGCCATCCTCCTGCTCAACAGCACCATATTAAACCATGAGAGGGGAAAATGTCGTTCCATCTCGGGAACATGGATCTCCACCCCGTCCACAGTGAAATCCCAGTTCTCAGAAACATCCAGCATTCGGAAGTTCTTTATGGATAAAGCGTCTCCAAAGAGAAAAGCTGGTTTCAGATATTCTTCGTCCAGTTTTCCCGAATTCATCATAGTGCAAAGAAAATGGAAAGGCTGGTTATTGATGGCAGCCACCCTCTCCAAAGGCTTATTAAAGGGGAGTTGATCTGTCATATGTCGAATTAGGCCAGCGAGCCGTACACCCACGGCAAACTGAGCTGAACCCACCAGAAGCTCTCCGGCCGGGTTGGTTGGAAGGTTCACTGGAAAAGGACAAAAGTAACAGGATTAAAAAGATAGGTTAAAACGAAACCACCTGAAGTTTCTCAAAAAAAAGTTTCTATGAGCCTATGCGGCTCAGATCGACGAAGCCTTATGCGGCCCAATTTAGCTGGGTTTCATGCGGCATGGCTTTAATAGAGCCTATGCGGCTCGGGTCAACACAGCTTCATGCGGCCCAATTCAGTTGGGAGTTCCATGTGACACTGATTCGATAGCTTATGCGGCTCGGAGTAAAACTTATGCGGTTCTAACTAGTAGAAGAGTTTATGCGGCGCGACTCAACAAAATTCTATGCGGGCTAGTTTGTCAGGAACATATGCGGTTCCATTCAAAGAAGGTCCTATGCGGTTCAAACCCAGAAGCATTCCTGCGGCTCAAATCCTTCTCAATGCGGCTCAAACATAGGGCATGCCCCTATGCGGCTCGAATATGAGAGGGTCATGCGGCCCATACAACATATGCGGCTCCATCATGGTCGAGCTTGGGCAGTTCAATGAAAACGAAGGATGAAGGCTTGTGCATATATTATGCAACAGAGCCATGGGTCCTTGGGGGTTCAAAGTATTTAAATCTATTTCTTACCCTTGAAAGCAGGGTGAACATCAGGGTGCACTTCGGGCGTGGCGACCGACGAGGAAGCCGTTTTCTTGCCTTTTGCAGCAGCAGAGGCAACTTTGGAAAACTTGGGGTCCATTTTCGACGGTCGAAGAAGGAAAGAAAGTGGAGACTGCGAGAGTTGGGGACGAAAGAGAAAGTAAATAAATTCCTCCCACTGAATTCGTCCCTATTTATAAACAAAAGTAGGGCATTTCGATTCTCGTGTAACACAAAAAATTGACCCTTCGGTTATCGAGGCGAGCTGCCTAAAATGAAGGCCAAACTCCTGGCATCCTCCCCAAAAAAGTAGCCTTAAAACTGACAGCAGATCAACAGCATTTAATGCAAAAGATCTTCGCACGTGGCAGGAAGACGTGGCGAGGAGCTCATACGGCCCGAAAGTCCCTGCAGCTGATTGACTCAATAAAGCTGAGACATCCATGCGGCCGAAACATCCATGCGGCAGAGACATCCATGCGGCCGAGACATCCATGCGGCCGAGACATCATATGCGGCCAGAAGAATACATGGCCATACTTCTTATTCAAAGTATTTCAATTTTGTAAATTAAAAACTTTGAAGGGGGTCTTGTAGAAGCATATAGAATAATAAAGAAAGATCCATGCGGCCAGAGAGCCCCATGCGGCTCAGAGAGTTCATGCGGCTCAAGTATCCATGCGGCTCAAGCGTCTATGCGGCTCAAATAAGCTCTATGCGGCTCAGAGAGGAGCCACGTGGCCTACAAACAGCTCTTCCATTTTGTCCTTTACTGCATTAAATGCTTTTACGGCTGACAGCTCTGGCAAGGTGACAGTTCTGACACAAAGATATCATTATAACTCCCTCATAATGACGGACTCCTTGGGAAGCGAAGAAAATCTCTGACACAATCCTCCGAGGTTCAGAAACTGTCATGCAGCCTTGACACGTGGACAGTCGTATGCGGCCCAAGCGGAGGCTCCCCCATGCGGTTCATGAAGAATAGTCCCATACGGCTCACGAAGACTAGCCCCATGCGGCTCACGAAGACTAGCCCCATACGGCTCATGAAGACTAGCCCCATGCGGCTCACTAAGACTATCTTTATGCGGCTCACGAAGACTAGCTCCATGCGGCTCATGAAGACCATCTTCATGCGGTTCACAAAGAAGGCATCCATCATGCGGTCATCTACACTCACGCGGTCCAAATCATTATCATGCGATCCAAATGTTCAGGGTGCCACTCTCAAGCAGCCTTGACACGTGGCCAGCCTTATGCGGCTCAAAGAGGAAAAACTTTCCTGCGGCTTAAATTTCTACAGTGGCTTGCAATTATGACACGTGGCATGACAGCAGGGCACGAGTCATCAAATTGATCAAAATCTCTCAACAAATCCCAATGAAATATTGGGATCAAATCAGATCATTTGCAAATAAGCAAATTAATGACACGTGTCGAAAAATTCGAGGTTGGCATGATAAATCAGGAGGATTTATGTCAATCAGCATTAATTACCCACAAAAGATTTGATACAATCACATTTATTGCCCAAATCTCGATGAACGGCCCAGATCCAATGATCATTAGCCGCCGACTTTCAAGAATGGGCAATCATTGCAAACCCTAATGAAGTCCCCCACTTTTATAAATAGCAGGGTGCCAGTCCCTTGCAAGGAGAGACAGAAAGATAGAGAGAGACACATAGAGAAATACACAGAGACAGAGAGAGATATACAGAGAGAGACATAGAGAGCCGGAGAGCCTGAAGAGAGAGTATTTCTTCGTCAACGCTCAGCATTTCTTCTACAGAGCCAAGGCTGCACCCGATCTTCCAAGGAGTAAGGCAGAGCTGCCGTCGCTTTCTCGAGCCTCTACCGTCACCCCCCAGAATCTAAAATTAACAATTGTACTTAGATTGCTGCACCTAGGTTTTCGTTCCTAGGCTTTCTTTGTACAAGCGAGTTTGTATTGTGAAGTAAAAGTCCAGTCCTCCGATAATTGTTCTGTTCTTTTATATTTCATGGCAAACACTTCTGTCAATGGTATATCTTCGGCCCACTTGAAGAAATAATCCGTTATGGCGAGTATAAACCGATGTTTCTTAGAAGAAGGAGGATTGATGGGACCTATAATATCCATGCCCCAAGCTTCAAAAGGCCAGGAAGCAGCAGTCGGATGAAGAAATTCTGATGGTTGATGAATGAAATTTGCGTAGATTTGACAAGCTCGACATTTTCTCGTATATTCGATGGCATCAGATATCATAGAGGGCCAGTAGTAACCCATGCGTCGGATGCGATCCTGTAGTTTAGGGCCGGATTGATGTGCTCCGCAGATACCGTCGTACGCTTCATGCAGTACTTGCTTTGCTTCATCACCAGCAAGACAGCATAAGAGTAAGCCGTCATAAGTTCGTCGGTAAAGAGTTTTGGTGGTCTGGTTGTAGTAGAATCATAGAGACCGCCGACGAATACTCGTAGCCTCCTTGGGATCTTCAGGGAGTATATCATGAACTACGAAGTCGATGAAGGGAGTTCTCCAATCTTCATTGATAACATTGACTTCAGTAAGATTACTGAACTCAATATTACGATTGTTTTCGACGCAGAACAATTCTCGATTAGAGATAACCACCACCTGCTGTCTTCTGATGGGGATGGCTAAGATTGCCGCAAGATTGGCTAAAGCATCGGCTTCAATATTGTAAGCTCGTCATACATATTCAATAAAGAAGGCTTTAAATAATGTAGCCATATTGATTGCCGCTTCATAGTAAGGCACTAAATCTTGATGGCGAACTTCATAAGTCCCTCTAACCTGGTTAACACCCAACTTAGAGTCACCATAGACTTCAAGATACTCGACGTCTAGTTGTTTGGCTAGCTGAAGGCCAATAAGTAGAGCATTGTACTCTGCCACGTTGTTGGAGCAAGGCTCATCTAAGGAATATGCTCTTTGAATAGCTGTCCCATCTGGAGAAATGAGAACTACTCCAACTCCTGCGACAATGGCACCATTGGATCCAATCCTGGATGCACCATCAAAGAATAGACGCCAAGTAGGAAATTCTTCGGAGATTGTATTAGATTCCAAAGTCTCATCTGAAATTTTATCATAAAGTTTGGATGTCTCTGGTACAGGATGAGCTGCTAAGAAATCCGCCAATGCTTGACCTTTGACAGACTTTTGAGGAACATATACCATGTCATATTGGGCTAGCAGAATGGCCCATGTAGCCAGCCGAGAATTGAGTGTGCTAGGCTTCTTCATCAGTACCCGAAGAGGATTAACTCGGGATATAACATGAATAGTTTGGCCAATGATGTAATGCCGAGTCTTCTGAACAGCAAATATAAGAGCTAGGCATTCTTTTTCGACCGGACTATAACGGTGTTCAGCACCAATCATAGTACGACTGAGATAGTAGATAGCCTGTTCGTGGCCTTTCTTGTTCTTTTGGGCAAGTAAAGCACCCAATGAATGATCCATAGCACGGACATACATTAAGAACGGTATGCCAGAGATCGGTGGCGCCAAGACTGGTGGATTCATGAGATACCGCTTTATGTCGTCAAATGCTCGTTGACATTCTTCAGTCCAGATGAAAGATACACCCTTTTTCATTAGTTGAGTAAATGGTCTGCAGCGTCCCGACAGATTTGAAATGAATCTCCTGATGTACGCAAGTCGACCTTAGAATCCTCGTGGCTCTTTAAGGTTGCATGGAGGACGCATCTCTTGAATGGCTTTGATCATCTCGGGATCCACGTGTATACCCTTATAGGTAATAACGAAGCCGAGAAATTTGCCACTAGAGACAACCAAGAATGACTTGGTGGGATTCATTTTGAGTTGATGTTGGCGCATGAGATTGAAGATAGTTTTCAAGTCTTGGATGTGATCTTCCTTTAGACGACTTTTGACAGCGATGTCGTCGACGTAGCATTCGACAGTCTTGCGCAGATGATCTCGAAAGATAGTACTTATGGCTCGTTGGTACGTTGTACCAGCGTTCTTGAGACCAAATGGCATGACAGTATAGCAGTAGACTCTACGAGGAGTGCGGAAAGAAGTATATTTTTCATCTTCAGGATTCATCCGAATCTGATTATATCCGGAGAATCGTCCATGAAAGATATTCTTTCGAACCCACAGGTGTTGTCGATCATAACGTCCGTGATAGGGAGAGGAAATTCATCTTTTGGACACGCTTCATTAAGATCCCGAAAGTCGATGCAGACTCGAACTTTGCCGGTTTTCTTTAAAACTGGGACGACATTGGCTACCCAATCCGGATGCTGTTCTTCTCGATTAAAGCCACAAGCGATGAGCTTTTTGACTTCATCGTCGATTGCGTCCATTATTTCTGGCTTGAAACGCCGTTGTTGCTGTTTGACCGGTTTTGCATTAGGCAGGATGTTCAATTTGTGAGTAGCAACTTTGGGATCTAGACCCGGCATGTCTTCATAGCTCCAGGCAAAGACGTCAATGTATTCTTGAATAAGAAGAATTAATTCTTGCTTATTTGCCTCTGGAAGGTTCTTGCTGATGAATATTGGATGAGGTGGCCCGCTCTTTTCTACATCAATTTGAACTAATTGATCTTTAGTAGGAGGTTCCCTTTGTTCGAATCAGAGTTCCCATTTGGTATTCATTCGTTGAGCCCAAGGATTAGTTTCAGGATTTTCTTCAATATCCTCGTCATAGCCTTCTGGAAGTTCGACGGAGACCATGTTAGAAGATACAGTCAATCGATGAACTTGACCGATGCTGGTGTCAGAATTCCATGATCTGGAATCAGAAGAGTTAGAGCGCTCTTCACTATCAGATTCAGAAGCTGCTGGGGATAATACCGGAGGTGAAGAATATTCGAGACCTCTTTTGGTCCTGCTCTAGTACACCTCTGACTTTCCTTTCGGCACAGCCATACGGATAGGAGTTCTTCTACCCTTACCGTAGTTGAGGCCACTCTTGAAGTCATAACCCATCTTTCAGATAATGTCTTTTGATTGTTGACTGTAACGATGAAATTGAAGATAACCCGTGTCGTTACTTTTGCTATCATCCGTATAGCTGAATTGTTGTTCCGGTTCTTTACTAAAAAGTATTGGACTCTCGCCTTTCTTTCGAGCGGAAACAATACGATATGAATCATTGGGATGTTCAAGTAAGACTTCTGTTTGAAGAGATTGCACAACTCCCATTGTAAATGATTGAAAGCTATCTAACATATCCAAATAGCACTTAGCATGATAAATAACATCAGTATACTGGAAAGTAGATGCTTTTTCATTGATTTGTACATCTGTATTTACAGCAGGACCTTTAGCCTTGGCAGGCTTGGTCAGATTGATTACAAGAGGGGGAGAAGAAGAACGTGGAGGAGGATTGGCCTTGTTACGACGGAGGTCGATAACAAGCGGCTCAGAGGAGGTGAGCTCCCTTTTATCTTTGTTATGAGATAAATCAATAACAAGTGGCTCAGAAGAGGTGAGCTGCCTTTTTTCCTTGTTACGACGTAAGTCAATAACAAGTGGCTCAGAAGAGGTGAGCTCCCTTTGATCCTGATCATCATCCGTTGGTTGCTTCTGGACTGGCAAGTGAATAGCCAGTGGTTTAGAAGACTGAGGACGAGAAACACGCCCTTTGACAGGTATGATGAGGGTGTCATTAGGCATTGCTTCTTGGTCTTCTTCAGCGTCAAGAGATAGGACGACCTTCATGAATTCATCCTTGTACATACGAGCATCGTTGCAGTATGCTTCGACGCCTTTGAAAGGATAGAGATCAGCAACTTCCTTTTGAACCTCTCCATTGTCATCGACATATTTGAAAAATTGATAGAGAGTCGAAGGAACAATGTTATGCTCATGCAGAAATGGTCTTCCCAACAAAGCATTGTAAGAACAACCATGATTGTCAATGATGTAAAAGGTCACCTTTGTGCGAAGATTGCCTATTTGGAGTTTTAGGCGAATCTTGCCCAGAGGTTTACTCCTTTCCTGGTTGAACCTAGGAATGGTGGTGATTGTACTGGAGAGACTATGCACTGGGATCTTCAATGCATCCAACATTGTCTTTGGCATGATGCTGAGAGCAGACCCTGGATCTATCAGAATACGATCGACTTTCATCGAGTCGACATATCCTGTATAATAGAGGGGACGATCATGCCTATTGTCTTTCTTTAGCATGTCACCCTGTGTGAAAGTTATGTTTGGAATTAACTCCAACACACTATGACAATGGAGGCAAGAGACAGGCTCTGCTTTTGGCTTCTTTAGGAGGGCTAGACAGGTTTCTGTATGCATGAGAGCCTCACTCAGAGTTTTTCGAGTCTCTTTGGAGAGGCGCAAGAGCTCGAAGATTGACAGCCGGGCCGGTGTATTGGCTAACTGAGCCAAGATATCAAAGTTGTAAGGCTTTTCAAGTCCGGAAGGAGATGACTTCTTCAAAGGTTTGTCGAAACGGACTTGTTGTTTGCCTTTGTCGGCTACTGTCGGCTTGGGAGGAATGGGCTCTACCACCGGTGAGGAGATAGAAGGGTTACCCTCAGTAGAAGCAGGCTGCACTGGAGCAGGCTCAGAAGAAGAAGCAGGATTCTCCTGAGCTTCAGGGTAATCCTTTAGATAGGCTTTCCCTGATCTGGTGCCCAGCAGGATTTCTTCGTCAACTATGGGGTCAAAAGACACCATATTGCAGGTCTTTGTCTTGCACTTGGAGCGGTCTTTCTTCTTGGAGGAAGAGGGAAGTTCGAACTCCGAGGCAAGATCAGGATGAATCCACATAATCTCACCATTGTCAAGAGACAAGGGGACGAGACCTTCACTTCGTGGAGGAGGGAGATTCTCGATCTCAAGAGTAGCTTTGGGGATAGGAATGACACCATGTTGTACCATCTGCGGAGGGAAGTCACCGAATTGAATTGAGACCATGTTTGCGGTAACAGTCTTCTCGTCTTACTGTAGAGTGACAACACCAGCGTTGACCAGCTCTTGAATTTTACCCTTGAGCACATAACATGCTCGAGTGGGATGCCCAACGAACCTGTGATAGACACAGTACTTAGGATGATCAGTTTTGCTGACCTCATCAGGCTTCTTCGGATCCGGGAGTTGGAGCTTATTGCTTTTGATCAAGTAATCAAAGATGCTTACGATATCATTCTTGTCAAAAGAGTACTCTACTTTTGGACGAGGTTCCCTTGGTGGAGGTGCTGAAGGAGTAGAAGCAGACGTAGGTGGTGCTACGTTGACCACCAGAGATTCTTTGTTCTTCAAGTTGATATTCAAAGTATCTTTTTCCTTGCGGTTGTTCTGGCGATTACCACCACCCGATGTCGGATGTTCATCCCGATCGGGGTTAGACATTTATACCCCTAACTGCTTGAAATTGTCGGCGCTAACTTTAGCTGCTTTAGCATTAATAATAAAGGATGGCCAGTCTTAGAACTGAGTAGACCCCGTCCACATGCTGATGATAGGCAAAAGATTTGCCTTGCATGTGTCTATGGTGACAGCGGCCGGAGTTTCAGGAGGCATTTTTAAAGCTTCCCGGCGGAACCTTTCAATGAAACTCTCAGCAGTTTCATTGTGTCTTTGTTTGATTTTATTGAGGGCTGACATGGTCATGTCGTTGATCCCCTCATAGAATTGTTCCAAGGAGATTTATTTTAGACCTGAGAAGGATGTAATACAACCATCGGGCAAGCTTCTATACCAATCGTATGCTACGCCGGCTAAACAACCGACGAATACTCTGGTAAGAAGAGCGTCATTTGGCTAAAGTTGGACAGTCATTATCTCGAAGTGGTTAATGAACTGACTAGGAGAAGTGCTACCATCAAACAGCGAGATTGTTGGAATCTTGTACTTTGGAGGAAACGGGACTTCCTTCCATTCAACTGGATAGGGTTGCTTGATCCCCAACCTCTACAAGTTATCCTTCTCTTTGAAGGCCTCGAACTGAGTACGCAGGAGTTTGACAGCTTCATTGGCATCCTCTACTAATGTAGAAGGGACAGGCTGAGTCACAGTATTGGAGGGAGGAACAGCGTGGTAAGCACTACCCCCAGCACCTGACTGACTGGGAGTGGGTTGAATCTGTACAGGAGGTAATTGAGGAGATGCTACCCCCAGTCCTGCATTGACAGGTACCGACGATGCTATGATTTTAGGATTTACAGCAGGTACGGTCGGTGGTACTGTATACTGGGCTACAATGATAGAATGCATACTGGCAACCATTTCGGCCATAGTTTTCAGCTTGTCTTCTAGTGCAGCGATTCGCTGTTCTTGACTTGCTGAACTGGAAGCATCGAGATCTTCAGTGACAACATAAGCTATCACTTCTCTAGGTACAGTGGAGGACACTGTCTGTTTTGAACTTTCGCTGTATGCATCATAGTCGGAGAAAGAATCATCTTCTGAGTGAGAAGGAAGAAGATGACCGGAAGGATCTTGAAGATTCCTTTGACCGATTGTGTCTCGACTTCGGGATCGGGTATGTCGGAATACTCCTTCAGAAGATTCTTGGAGTAGATCCAAATACCGCTGGCTTGGCTTGCGAGGCTTGCCGTGCTTGGAGCATTTCCTATCTCCAGTGTCTCTGGAAGTCATGTTGACAGAAGCGTACAGAACTTCGTCTTCATCTTCAGACATAGGTTCAGTGGTTGTAAAGTTTAGACGATCGAAAACAGATCGTCTTGTTGTCTGACAACAACACTTGATGACAACTTTGTGATTACAATGGTGTCCAAGTGGTTGTACTGGAGGTGTTGAGCTGTTGTCCCGTTTTTGTTTGAGGTGTTCTCGGAGATCGGGAACAATGACGGGATGAGAAGAAATTCGAGGGATGTGTTCTTTGACAACATTCGGAACATGGTTCCGGTTTTTCAGATGTTTTGTCCCTTGAGTGTACAGGGAAGTACTCATTTCATTGGCATAGGTGTCCGGATTTTTGATCCTGGAAGTTTGTTTCTGATGCTGGTTGGTCTTCGGCATTGGCTGTTTGCATTTTACCAAAGTTGGTCGATTGAGATAAGTTCTTAGATCAGCAAACTCACCCCCAGGGGTTTCTGTCTGAGATACCAGCAATTTTCCCTGTCTTGAACGGGATATCTTGAGAGTTGGAAGGTCTTGAAACTCTGCTACCGGAGTAGGAAGAATTCCTCTTTGATCAGTGCACTTCTCTTTGGCAAGGAGGGAAGAAAAACCCTTGTTGGAGAGAGTTCTTGTACTGATTGGTGCCGGAGCACGTTCAGATTGATCTTCTACGGTAAAAACCGAGGAAGACTGAGAAAAGGCCAAAGTGTCTTTTCCTTTGTTTTGTGAAGAAGGGTTAGCTAAAGAGCGTTTCCCTCTGTTGTCTTCCAAGTCGTGGGACGAGGAAGTTTGAGAAAAGACCAACGGGCCTTTTCCTTTGTTCTGGGGAGGAGGAAGAATAGCCAAAGGACTACCCCCAGTGGATTGCGCAGGAGCAACAGGGTGCTTGAGAAGAGGAGCAGAAATTTTCCTTTTGTTGTGAGAAGAGGAGAGATTAGCCAAAGGGCTGTCTCTCTTAGATTGCGCTTGTACAGTTTGCGCAGGGATTGGAGTGGTTGCTGGCGCACTAGCAGGTTGCACATGAGTAACTCTGGCAGAAAGTCTTCTGGCCACAGTTTCAACAACTTGCGCATCAGAAGTCTTGATGCCAGAGTGCTTGTTTTGCACTCTGGTTGCTGGAGTGGTGGATTGTGCAGGCAGTATTGCAGCCAACTGCGCCAGAGGAATAGGAGTCTTGCACTTTGACAGAGCAGCATAGGAAGTAGGTTGTGGACTGGCCAGGGGAGCAACATACTGCGCATGGACAGTAGCAGCAGACTGCGCAATAGAGACAGTGGTCTTGGGAACAGAGACAGTGGACTGCGCAGCAGGCTGAGCAGCAGAAGCAGTGGACTGCGCAGCAGTCTTGGGGACCCACACTGGATGAACTTTGCTCGTGGCAGAAGTTGTTGCAGTGCGAGGGGTGGTCCTGGAGTTGATCATCGCCTCGTAGGCCGTCTGGTTGACCTTTACAACCAGCGTCTTCTGCGTCTTTCCGATAGACGCAACGTCACATTGAGTTGTCACTTCCTCGTCGGAGGAGAAAGTCGTCCCCAGCAGAGTCGCCATTTTGTTTGCAAAAACAAAAGTTGATCTTTATTTCAACAAACTTTGTAAGAAGATTACAAGAATTCTGGGAAAGTACAACTATAGGAATCCGATCTGAATGACGATCGCTTTATCCCTTGGACGATGTGAACTTTGAAGACGATAGCCTCTGAAGATTGCAGCAGCACTTTGGCAAGAACTCCTGATCTCTGGTGATGATTTCTGATATATGTGCGATCCCCCTAGGAAGGAATTGAAACTCTATTTATAGAGTTCTGGAAATAACTACTTTTTAGTTATTCTGGACTTGTACAGGTTAGATTGCGCATGCATTGGACCGTGCAGACATCAGACTGCGCTGGCAGTTATTTGATCGTGGGCCAACTGTATTGGATACATGGCATTATTTGATTGAAATGTGCATGATCGTGTACAGACGGTTACCACGTAATGAGTCATTGATGGCATGAAGGCCACGTGTACTTTGTCAGTTGTATTGATAAAGTGCGTCAACTGAATTGCACTAGCTTCAGATTGCGCTGGCTTCAGATTGCGCTGGGATGGACCACGCTGCAGAGAGTCTGGCCTATTGCGCTGCATGTACAGCTGTCCTCGAGCGCTGTGCTGCACGATGAACAAACAGTTTCCTTGTTCTCCGTACTGTCAGTTGTCAGAAGATCTGATTCTCTGTCAGGTAATGATGACGAGGCCACGTCAGCTTGTGCACTAGGATGAGTGCGCAGTTCAGCCTGCACAATCGAGTTGGTGCGCAATCTGTCTCCTGTACAATTTACTTGAAGGATGCCCAATTTGATTTTCATGACTTCTTTGATGGGTGCAAATTGATTTTTAGGACCTAAAGGGTCGTGCACAAAATCGTCCGTTGAGTAGGACCGTGGGGCCCGCAAAACGGCGTTCCGATTCAACTATCTCAGAATTGAACCAAACTTGGCATACAGGACCAGAAAAATGATACGGTCCTGTTGGTGCAAGTTTCGTCTCGATCTGACGAACGTACACGAAGTAATTGAGAAACTTGCACATAGGCCGATACGGGAAATTTCGACGGATACGTATCAAATTCGTCGCGCACAAGCGACCAATTTGAATTCCGTCAATGCCCACACGTCCACGAAGCCGTTAGGCACCTTTCGATGCTTTCGGTTCGCGACCACGTCGCCCGGTTTGGCGGGACGCACGTCGTATCGGATGGTTTTTATTGAATTTCTAGTTTTCAAAAACAGGTTTTTCTCTAACTTTGAAATCTATTTTCTGATCGGTCATTAGATGATTTCAAATTCTACAAGATGGGTTATAATCTCATATAAGTCGTCTATAAATCTCTTCAAACACAAATTCAAAACTGGTGATGGTTTGGCAGAAAATTCGACGCCAAGTTGGGTGTTTGGAACGGGTTTCTGTCATGTCACCCTCATTTCCCGTATTTCGTATTTATACTCGTATCTGAATTTTTGGCAGGTATTTTTATTTTTCTCGACTTGTGGAATTTCGGTATTTATCGTATTTTGGGTTTTCTCATGGCTCGGTTTTATTGGGTTGGTCTGGTTCCGTTTATGCATGAAGCACCTTAACCTATGCTACCCCTCATCCCCACCACAACTCCCCCACTTTATATCCCCACCTACCACTCTCTCTCTTCATTACCACCACCATTTATTTCCTTCTTCTTCTTCTTCTCCTTCCTCTACACAACTCTCCCAACCCTAGGCAAGTGCATCTTGCCACTACATGAGAACCCTATTTTCTTCGTCCATTAGCTAGATTAGGACATGGTGATCAACATTAGTTCTTGGCTTTTTATGATTTGGTGTCTCCATTGCTCTAGATCTAAGTTTTCCTATTTTTGGAATTTGTATGGTTTGATCTATTTTAGTTGGATGTTTATGGGTTTTGATGTTTCCATGTAGAAGAGCATTCAGTTTCACTCCAGTTGGAGCCTTGAAAATCCGGATTTGGAGTTCGGATGGCTAAGTTATGATGCTGTGTAGCTTTGGGTTCACCATGGTGTTCTTGCTGTTTGGAGAAGACAGTGAGCAGTGTGCAGAGCTTCTTAGCTTACGCCACTGAGCCTTGCATACGCTTCCTGTTGGAAGCGTGTCTCCTGCGTGCGTGCTTTTGTGCGTACGCAGACTTGAGCGTGCGTGACTTTTCATGTACGCTGCTCCCTTGAGCGTGCGTGACTTTTCATGTACGCTGCTCCCTTGAGCGTGCGTGACTTTTCATGTACGCTGCTTCCCTGGAACGTACGTGACTTTTCATGTACGCTGCTTCCCTGGAGCGTGCGTGACTTTTCATGTACGCTGCCCCCTTGAGCGTGCGTGACTTTTCATGTACGCTGCTCCCTTGAGCGTGCGTGACTTTTCATGTACGCTGCTCCCTTGAGCGTGCGTGACTTTTCATGTACGCTGCTTCCCTGGAGCGTGTGTGACTTTTCATGTACGCTGCCCCCTTGAGCGTGCGTAACTTTTCATGTACGCTGCCCCCTTGAGCGTGCGTGACTTTCATGTACGCTGCTCCCTTGAGCGTGCGTGACTTTTCATGTATGCTGCTCCCCTTGAGCGTGCGTGACTTTTGTGTACGCTGCCCCCCTGGACCCCTTGCTTAACCCATTGGCTCTTGGAGTTTTGGTCTTAATTCTTTAAGCATGGCTCTTCTATAGCCCTGTATATTGATATTTTATTAGATATTTTACGTCCATTTTATATCCTTACGCCTTTTGTCCTGAACTTGATAATCACGAATTTACTGGATATGTTTGGAATTGATAATTGAGCATGACCTGATAAGTGGCCCGTCGTGGCGCACTCCTGACTAGTACACTTGATATGATAACCTGACCTGATATATCTTGAATAGCTGTTGCGACGGCTACCTGATATGGCATGACATGTATAATTAATCCTGACACCGTGGGCGATTGTGCTTGTACAAATAATCTAGTCATGTCTTGCATCATGTCTAGGAGGGGACTCCTGAGTACCACGGTCAGGAGTACCTACGAAATTGGACTAAGGTTAATAATTAGTATAATTCACTAGTCATGAAGAGATGTTCCCCAGTTACAGGCGATCCCGTTATCCCGGCCGCAAATGATTGGACTTGTAGCCTGCCGACGAGTAGGGCACATTTCCAGCCCACTGTTATGTGGAGCACTCTTGATTGTCACTTTAATGATTGAACTCTATTGTCACTCTAATGCATTGAACTCTCCAGATTGTCACTATAATGATTTCCTGGATAACCTGGATAGCTGCAGGGCCTGTGACTACTTGGAGCATCTCATTGCATCTTGCTAGTAACTAGGATTGTGATAACCCTAGTTAGTTAATGTAGAAAGTCGTAGGCAATGATTGGCCGTGATTGCTTGGATGGAGTCTGGTCCAGTATAGTATTGTCTAGAATTGATTGATTGTAAGATTGTACCAGAATGATTGAAGGATTGTCACTCCAGATTGTCACTATAATGATTGTCACTCCAGATTGTCACTATAATGATTGTCACTCCAGATTGTCACTATAATGATTGTCACTCCAGATTGTCACTATAATGATTGTCACTCCAGATTGTTACTTGACCTGATTTCTAATATTTATCTTGCCGATAAATGGTGAGAGATACCAAGTTCCGTTCAGACGAAGGGTTACAACCCCGGTCCTTGTTTGGTTTACGGGTTGTAACCTAGCTATCTGAATAGTCCCATGGTTATCTCATCGTATAGCATCCTGTCATGCTTTCCCATATGTCTTGTCTTTTAGTGATTCTATGCAAGATCATCTTTTATAATTACTCATCATGCTTTTTCTTAAATTACTGTCTCTTATTATGTAATTATATTATTGTGCTAATTGCTGGCTTTGGTTCTTATTTTGTGGCCTCTTTTGTGGCACTTGCTCTTCCTGGGGTCTGACCCAGCTGGTTTTGTATGGCCAGATACCGGAGCAGCAGCAAAGTATCTACCTGTCTTCCAGCCCGATGGTGGTCACTAGGCGTAACCAGGGCATCGAGTGGGTTTCTTTTGTTCTCCCACTGTAATATTGTAAATTATTCTTTTAAGACGTTTAGCCGACGAGCAAGTGTTTGCTCGATTGTACTTACTTACTGTCTGCCTACGGGCTGTAACATGATTGACAAGCCCCGGGGGTTGATCATGTATGACTGAACTCTTGCTAGTCCTCACATTTTGTAAAGACTAGCTTCATGATCATCTGGATATGTAATGTTTGGGACGCCTTACAATTGTGTATTTGGAGATCTGACATCTTGTGATTATCATTAGTTGGTTGAGATTGAGACAATAGACTATTTTATGACCTTAAGAGACTGATGGATTGTAGTGAAACCCTCACATATCTAGACAGCCGTGACCGTATAGCGGTGTGGATTCCATTCCGTTATACGTAGCTGGCTATGTCTGCCCCCGCTCTCCAGTATTCTGGTTCTGGGGCGTGACATGTCCTATTTTAAACAGGTTTTTCGACAACTTTGTGTCAGATTATAGAACAACCTAGGACCTTCGAATAAAAACTAAATGAAGGGATGTAGACTCGTATAGGTTGACTACATACCAGAGAAATTCGTTCGTGAAACGGACGAGCGTGGAGGGAGATATCTCGTCGTGAAATGGCCTTCATTGATGCAACTGCTGTTGTTGTTGTGTTCCATCTCGTCCCCAAGCGCGCGCTGTCCGGCGGCTCCGGCCGCCCGACGGTGACCCTCGGCGGCGCGCGCGGGGTGCGCCCAGGGGAGGGGAAGGTTGGCGTGAGTATTAGGGTTTCGAGATGAATCTCCCTCGATCTCTCTATTATACACACGCGGAGCGGGGGGTCGGGTTTGTGAAACTCGTGGGGTCGAGTTCTGGGCTGAGGGACTATAGGCTCGGGAGGCTTGGGAAGTTAGTTGCTGTGTACTCAGTTTTGTGTGGGGGAAGCTCTCGGCTTGGGAGTCAAGTGTGTGGGTTGGGCCCGCTCGGCTAGGCCTTGTTGCCTGTTGCTTTACTGAGGTTTAAGTGATTTTGTGGTCCACTGTTCACTCAGGTTGGGCTGGAGCCAAGTCTCGGCCTGGCTTTGAAGTGGGCCGGCTGGGCTTGGTCCACTTGTGTTGAGTGTTAGCCTATTATGCATATATATATATATATATATATATATATATATATATATATATATATATATATATATATATATTATATGTATTACTATATATATATATCTATTAAAAAAATATATATATATATATATATGTCTAACTGTATCTGCTGTAGGAACACGATATGGGACACAGTTATGTTAAGATGCTATATCGAATATTGCCATGAAACTGATCCTAAGGCTAAATAGAAAGATCACCAATTAAGATGCATGTTTCACTAAATGAATTAGTGTTTGGTTTGGGTGCGAGCGGGTCTTGATCAGTGCGAAGCGAGAACGAAAGCACTAATCCCCCACTAGTTTATGTGCAGGCTCAGGTTATGATTGGCTCGGGGTGGATCTTGGCTTGGACGTGCCGAGGCATGGAGTCCTTGGCGTTCAAGAGGAGCTTCCGCATAGGCGTTCGGACTTGCGACATGGAGATATTCAGCCGAAGACTACTTGGTGGCTATAAGGGGCATAATGTATGGAACAATGTAATCCTTTGTGAGCTAGAGAGATCATGAGCGTTGTAGCCAATTGGCATATATGTTGGGCTATTCAGAGCCTTTGTAATCTTTAGTTCAAAATCAATAAAAGAGATTCTTATGTTTCACTTGTTTCCTTCCACTGCTTATGTTATCGATTTGAGATAGTTCTATGTGAACCTGTTATCTTGCCTTGCACGAGCGCCACTCCAGGCTCGTGCGGCATCACGCCCCAGCGAGGACGATGATTCGGGTTAAATCTAGCGAGGACGAGCGATTTCCCGGATCGGGGCGTGACAAGTTGGTATCAGAGCGGTTCTATCCTTTGGACCGTGCGTGAATCTTTTTGACCCTCAGTTGCTTCGATATCGAAATTCAGTTGACTCTAAGTTGTTTCCGCAACCGCATGGCTCATGGATCTGCTCGACGCTACATTGGATGTTCCATACAATAAGTCTATATTAAGTTGCGTACGTCTGCCACAAGTATGTCGTGACTATCACGCTATCTCCGGGTGCCATCGGAGAGTGTTGGTTGCACGAAGTACAACGATTTATGGAACACTAGTCGCACGAAGTGCAACAAATATGGTGATGTTGGTTGCATGAAGTGCGAGGAGTTATGTGTTGTCGGTCGCACGAAGTGCGAGGAGCTATGTGTTGTTGGTTGCACGAAGTGCAACGGATCGATATGTGAGACGATGCGTGTTATGTGGCTATGAGAATGGTTATGTATCGTTGGTTGCACGGAGTACAGCAAGTCGTGGATCGTTCGTTGCATAAGTACAACGAGTCGATATGGTATGATGCGTGTTATATAGCTATGCGGATGGATAGCGATATGTTGTGCGAGATTGAGTAAAGACCTTAAGTATCGAGACTAAGTTGTTGCACGAGCTGCAACGAGCGGGATTCGAAGATTGCGGATGCAATTGTACGAGTTGAGTTGGTCGCTAAGTCGAGTTATATAGGCGAACGTTTATGTTGGCCGTATGTCGCGTTGAGCTTTGAATAAGCAATTGTTGCGGGTGTGATCGAAATGATCACCATGGTACGGTTAGATTGAACGTGTGTCAAACTTGAGCGAACGCTAGAGCTGGGATCGGAAGGATCGCCATACGGGATAGTTGATTGAGGAATAAATGTTGGACCTATACGGAGCGTAATGTCGAGTAATGACTCGATTTCGAGTGGTATATGCAATACCAATTATGCGAGCAAGTATAGCGAAGTATTGTGTCGATAACGATAGGCTCGATCCTGAGTGGTATATGAAGTACCACTTAGCGATTGCTATGTTAAGCTGTTTGGTGACTTGTGATAGGTTACGTCGAGACGATTATGTTGTTACGATATGTTTGTCCTCAACGGACGGAGTAGTACCGAGACTCGAGTAGGGGAGACTTGATAGAAGTCGATGCTAGTATGCTTTGATGAATTGAGTTGAACGATTATGTGCGAAGTCATACTTATGGATGATACGTCGGGCGAGGATTCGTTAAGTTTAAGTTGAACGATCGGCCGAGCATAGCGAAAGAATGTTACGTTGAGGAAATAGTCGACCCGGTCGGACTTATGTTGAGTTAGTACGACGACTTCTTCAAAACGTGTTGAGTAGGTACGGAGAAATCGTGCGAACAAATATGGGTTAGTACGATGGGTCGGTAGCACGATTTGGAAGTGCGAGTTAGGGATATGAGAATGAATATATGAATTAGAAATCGTGTCTCGATGATGGTAGTTAGTGATAACGGAATGGATCTTGATGTGTGCAAACTTGATTCGTATTCGAGTTCGGATAATGGCAATGATTGCAATGAGTTTGAGCTTATGAGAAAGGAAGATGTTCAAGTTATGCATATCGACGATGGTATTGAGGCGTATCAAAGACGATATGCAATAACTCGGGGATACTCTGATCGAATGAACAAAAATTATGTTGAGCATTGTTATTGGACGAATAAGATGCAAGTTAAGTTGAAGGTAGTTTGGATGGTGTCGGTAGGAATGCTCCGAGAAATTGAGAGTGGATGGATATTACTTGGACGAAATCGAGAGTGTTTGGATTTCTTCGCGGATCACCACTATGTTGACATTCTTGTCTTGAGCGAGCGCAACACCAGCCTCGCACATGCGTCACGTCAAAATTAGAACGATCATTCCGCGTGGTCGCTGGTATGGTGATTCATCCAATGGGGATGATCGAACTTACAAGGCGTGGCAAATTTGATATGGACTTGTGGTTTGATGCGAAGGTGAAATTGAGGATTGTGCGATATTGTTAACGGTAATACATGAGTGATTCGAGTAGTAACGGTGCACAAGCGCATGAGTCATTCGAGTAGCAATGGCGCATCAGTTGTGCGGGGATAGAGAAATTACGGATTGATATGTCAGATTGGGTAAAGTCCTATAGGAATTGTCGGGAATTGATTTGGCTCCGCAATAGGATATAGCATGGTTCGTTGTAACTGTCCCTCGTTGATGATCTTCAATTATCGAGCGTAGTTTCGGGGCAGATGACCCTAGAAGACTTGACCGCCAAATCAAGTGAATGTTGAAGTCCCATAGGATGACCCTAAAGAAGTCGTATAAGAAACTAAGTTGAGGAAAGTGCTTAGCGTAGTGATGCGGTAAGACGATTGCAAGAATTTTGCAATACGCGAGAGCGACAGATAGTAGAACGACCCTAAGAGTTGTGACGTAGATCGATTTGAGTAACGGTTAGGCTATGGGTGTTGGGCGCACGATCGATGTTATGAAACAAACTAGTCGGGATTGAATCGAAGTTTGAGTAAAGGATTCGTACTCGGTCGAGGATAGGAGATGAACGTATCGTAAGAGACCTTGGGTCGAAAAGATTGTTGCCTTTGAGCATCGTAGACTCAAGTTGACCTCTTGTGTCGGGAGAGATTAAGTATGATGTCTGGATAAGTTGCCTAGCGGGGGAAGCCCCAGACTCGATGCGCGGGTAGTTCGAGAATGTGGATCGTGTTGAAATCGTTGTGTGCGAGACTTAGTACGGATTGTAGATAAAGGAATTTGTGACATGTTGATATAGTCCATGTTGTTAAGGCTAAATGTTATGAATGATTGGATGAAAGACTTGAGTTATGCGAGAGACAGGAAACGGTTGGGCGAATAAGCATTGCAGAGAATTGTTGCGATCGGATGCGCAACGGCTTGCTGCAATGCATGCATTAGATGGCCGTCGAAAAACTTATGAGATCGAAGTTACGAGTTTGAATCAAGTTATGTGCAGAGATGTTGGTAGATGATCGCATGTTATGGGAGATGCATACGAAGAGTGTTTTGGAAATAGGCGCTAAGATATGACTGAGTCGAGTACGGACCGATGGATTCTTGAGGATTTAAGTTGAACTTGTTAGTTGTCCCGATATCCTACAACTGAGCTTGGCTGAAATGCATATATTGGTGGGACGTCTAAAATATGTGTATGATCCAAACTAAGTTGTATGATTCAACGATAGTAGCACGAGATCGTGAAGCGATCTATGCGAGGCACTTGGATTAAGTGTTGGTTTCGGTTCGAGGACGAACCTGATTTTGAGTGGTATATTATGTAATGCCCCGCTCCGCATCGGTGCATTACGATGAGTCGTTGACTCGAAGAGTTACATTGACCCGATGAGGTATCGATGCGAATCGATACAAGTGTTGCGTTGGCCAAAGGTAAGCTTTGAGTCAGTTGGAATCTATGAATCGAATCGATGCAAAGGATAAGTCCCGTCGAGCAAGTGCTAATTTTAGTTGATCTGGTGTGCAGGCTATGCTTTTACGCTGGACGATAAGAGGTCGACATTTTGCCTTATGCAATGAAGTGTCCGCGAAACCAAATCGGGGCCTTGCAACGGATTGTGGCATGGGCACGATAGGCCAAATCAACCGAGTAGTTCAAAGAAAAGGCTAAGTCCGGGAGTTAGCTATGCGATCGAGTTATGGAAGCGAGACGCTTCAATCGGCGAAACGACAAGGCGTATCGACTTAAGGTGGGCGGGTTCTTGACTCTCTCTTCCTATTCCTTCACGTCTAATAAAATGTATTATGGTATACGTAAGATGTTATCGAGTTAGCGAGCGTGGCTCGGCGACGGTTACGGGTCTAAGTATGCGTTGAACACTAAGATAGAACATTGAACAATCGAAACATTGAAGCGACGTGCATCAAGTGTACGAGTCGCGGTAGGGCCATGATGGTAGAACATTGAAAGATGATATTAAGATGTGCATCACGTGCACGCCTCCGAGAACATTGAACACTAGGCGTAGAACATTGAATACGGCGCTGAGCGTGCCCTCGGGCACTTATGTTACGAAAAGACTAAGTAATACGGAATTATGCTATAAGAATAACTTACGAATGCTATTCGTTGAATACGAGTATGAGATGACTAAGCCGTTGAACGTCGTGCATCAATATGGATGTGTTGGGGCATAACGCCGACGGAGCTCCCCATATGAATGGTGGATTATGTTTATGGCACGGGAAACCGTTTATGGCACGGGAAACCGTTTATGTGCGAGACTATGTTTATGGAATACGAGATCGGTTGGTATGCTATGGATTGTATGATATGGTATGTATTGCTTGGTCAATGGACTCGGATGGCCCGTGCACGGGTACGGCTTCCCTCGAACGGTTACGCTGGGGCGCCGGGACCGTTCGGCCTAGGAGGGAATTATGTGTGGTATTTATGGTGCACAACATTCGGACGGATTGCGACCGTCCAGTGCTGTGATAAGCTATGATATCCGTAAGTTTGGGATCCTTCGGATACTGGGCTAGCAACCCGTATCGAAGCGATTGTAGGCTTACACATATGAGATGCCAAGTCCATTACGGTGCGAAACACCGTGACCTTTATATAAATAGGGCCGGTGGGCTGAGATGAGAGCTGGGTGCAGGCGCAGGGCCTGCTATCCATTATGCATATGTTTACGTTTATGATTGGCCGGTTGTACGAACCGATTATGTTTGCTTATGTTAAGTTCTAACCCGTACAGGCTAGGCAATATGGGACGGAGATGAGCACAAACACTATGTTTACGTTCATATTATGTCTAACTGTATCTGCTGCAGGAATACGATATAGGACACAGTTATGTTAAGATGCTATGTCGAATATTGCCATGAAACTGATCCTAAGGCTAAATAGAAAGATCACCAATTAAGATGCATGTTTCACTAAATGAATTAGTGTTTGGTTTGGGTGCGAGCTGGTCTTGATCAGTGTGAAGCGAGGACGAAAGCACTAATCCCCCACTAGTTTATGTGCAGGCTCAGGTTATGATTGGCTCGGGGCGGAGCTTGGCTTGGACGTACCGAGGAGTGGAGTCCTTGGCGTTCAAGAGGAGCTTCCGCATAGGCGTTCGAACTTGCGACATAGAGATGTTCGACCGAAGACTACTTGGTGGCTATAAGGGGCATAATGTATGAAACAATGTAATCCTTTGTGAGCTAGAGAGATCATGAGCGTTGTAGCCAATTGGCATATATGTTAGGCTATTCAGAGCCTTTGTAATCTTTAGTTCAAAATCAATAAAAGAGATTCTTATGTTTCACTTGTTTCCTTCTGCTGCTTATGTTATCGATTTGAGATAGTTCTATGTGAACCTGTTATCTTGCCTTGCACGAGCGCCACTCCAGGCTCGTGCGACATCACGCCCCAGCGAGGACGATGATTCGGGTTAAATCTAGCGAGGACGAGCGATTTCCTGGATCGGGGCGTGACACCGCCCACGTTGCAGCCAATCATTAGGCCCAAACGTTTTGTGTTCCAACCATACACAGATTCAACTAGACTAAATCCAAAGGCACACACGTGGAATACCGCTCGTGCCGACCCATCTATATGAATTGGTCACTAACACCACAAGCTATCGTGGACTATAGCCTTGCCATTCGGTGACCCTTTCAAAGCAAGTAGCTTGCCCCGCTGAAAGTTCCTGAATGACCCGCGCGGTTCGTCCAGCTACGGCTATATCGTGTTTCCCCCCTGAACGACGCAGTCCCATGGCGTCCAGGGTTGCCGTTCGTGGAAACTCCTCCTTGTCGATAAGTTGTCCAATGACCATGCAAGACTCGACACAAATTGACGTCTCACACAGTCATTCCTCTTCCAATGTTACCATCTCTTTCAAACCAATATCAAGACTTCTATTATTTGAGACCCCTCGACGACCCACGGTCGTGAGCATTCTTTCTATGTTACCATATCATTTCATTCACTCAATGCGTATTCGATGGTCCTTTCTCCAAAACTCATTGAATCAACCGTGGTCTATGCCTTAAACACTAAGTCCGTACATCGTGCCTTAAACCGACTTCTGATCTACGCGACGCTATCGCCCAAGTCATACTTTATATGACGGGCCTTGAGACCGTAAGACTATATGGTTATACCCAACTGTAGACTCGTAGGATCGTGCTTGCTACCACTCTGATAGCCTAACATAACTTGCCTGACTTAAACGTACAACGACTCGACGAGCGAAGGCTGCGTCAAGCCTCGCATTGCAAAAATGTGTCGCGCATGCGTTCGACTTCTGAACGACCAAGTCATTTGGGTGCCTAGACTTATATCATAAGTCGTGCAACGCAACTTAACTCATGGGGCAAGATGTAGTGCCCCGTACCTACATCGTTCACCGTACTCCGTCCACGGGGGTGCGCGAGAAAGGAACACTGTCGCTATCGATTCGTCGGGACCGATAGGTCGGGATCGATCGAGTCGATCGAACGAAAACGGTTGAATTAAGATCCATTCCTCATTATAGAATGTCTTCTTCGGAACCAAGTCCCATATTCAGCGGGTTGTGCCTCAAGGATTGACTCTGCGGCTGAGTCGGAAGAGACCTTCGGTTGCTCTGCTTTTCACGCTGCTTGCGTTGGTTTTGGCTTTGTTTTCTGAATGCGTTTTTACGAATATTTTTGATGGTTTTTATGGCTTACATTTCAAACTCGCATTTTCTATCGAATATCTTGAATAATGAAGTGTTCTAATCGGTTGCTTGTGCGATTTCAGGTAATCGCGTAGGCGACGTCTAGTACGACCAACAAGTTCTCTCGCCTGAAGTAAACTCAAGGTGAGTGGCTGACCCTTCTCTTCTCGACCCCTTCTTAGGTAAATCGATAGTGTTGTTGCGGAAGAAAGAATGAATGCAAGGGCACTGGCACGATAAATGATTAAGTTTCAAAGAGAACGAAGGCTATACCTTAATAACTGAATAATGTCTTAATTCGGTCATTGGACAACTTGTCGACAAGGAAAAAGTTTCCTCGAGCGACAACCCGGGGCCACGGGACCGACTCGGCCTAGGAGGAAACACGGTATAGCTGTGATGGATGATAGCATGGGTTAGGCGAGGACTTTCAGCGGGGCTCGCTACTTGCGTTGAAAGGGCCCCGACTAACAAAGCTATAAGTCCAGGATGGCTTGTGGTGCCAGTGAACATTCACACATAATATTGCACTTGGTATAAAAAATGATAACAATTGACAGAGAAGAACATGGTAAGTCTCATAAGGCGTGGCACGGCCCGCCGTGGGTAAGTCTCAACGTGTTTCATATTATGCTTGTCATATGCTTGTATGAAATTCATTAGGATGGTTAGAAACATTCATGAACTAAAGTTATATAAACTCTTCAACCAAATGAGAGCTTGGAACTTAAATAGCCACGCACCAGTACAAAGTGTAATGTACTGATCCTCGCTCTCCACGCAGGTACCCTGAACCACGAAGGGCGTGCCACTTGAAACACCAAGGCGAAGTGAACACTTTCGAAGCCTCGTCCGCATGTGGAGGCTTGCGTTCCAAAATTTCTTTTGAAGACTCCGCACTCAGTACAAAGAAGATAAATGGCGACTCGACTTCCTTCGATTGCAGGTGGAATGTGTAATAGTTTTTGCTTGTAAAAAGGAATGTAATGTATGGAACGACTATCTCATCAGCGTTCGTTTTGTAAGTCGAGTCATGTTGTAGCCTGCATGGCAATGATTGTAATGGAGTCAATGTAAATAAAGTTTTATTATCAATAAAAAAGTCTACTTCTATTTCAAATGTGTCGATCAATTTTTCTGCGTACTCTAACTTGATGTTGTGTTTCGGATGACCTTATGACTACGCCTTGTGCGATCGTAACTTAGGTTCGCTCGGCATCACGCCCAGAAGACGACTATCGATTCTACGGAATTGGGATATGATATAATGGTATCAGAGTACGGCTTTACATCCTTTGACCTCGTATCGATGAGATAAGTTGTTCCATACAATGAGTCCGTAATAATTTATGACTGATGCGTTTGCCTTCGTATCGCAGAAGTGACGGAACCCACGGCCGAGCAAGAGCAGAGCGCTTCTAGCGGCTCTATTAGTTCGCGTCGTTCGCGGGCCGGACCTTCTAACGATACCATCGAAAGGATGTTGCGCATGATGGAGGCGCAGCGGAACCAGTCCGAGAACCAACATCAGCACACAGAGGAATGATATGCCCAGTTCGAAGCTCGCTTCGACGCACATGCGAAACTTCAACAAAAGCAGCTGGATACCCTGCAGCAGATCGTCCAGACAATGGCGGCCAACAAAAATTCTGTGACTACGCCTACCGTCACCGCACCTACTGCCAACGTGCCGACGATCCAACCCATTGAAGTCGACACGGAGGAGCCCGAGCGTCAACCAACGGCACCAAAAAAGTACAATTTTGAAGTGTCAGAATTCAAGAAGCCGTGTCGCACTTCCTTCAGCGGTACCGAAGGCCCTTCCTTGGCAATCGACTGGTTGGAAGAGCTGGAAGATCACTTCGAGCTCCTCGGCATTGAAGAATCAAAGCAAGTCGCCTGCACACAACTTCAGCTACGGTTGAACGCACACGACTGGTGGGCCGTACATAAGCGAACAATCCGACGCGACAACAACTCAGCGCTGATCTCTTGGGCCACGTTCCGTAAAGCTTTTGAAGTCGAGTACCTTCCGTCAGCCGTTTGTCAAGTGAAGGAGAATGAATTCATACAGTTGAGGCAGGGGAACCGGACTGTAGAACAGTACGCCACAGAATTCAACAAGTTGTCCAAATTTGCTAGTACGTTTCTGTCTACAGAGGAGTGCTGTGTGCGACGGTTCGAAGTGGGTCTACGACGCTCTATCGGTGCGCATGTCGGGGTCCCGGAGTATAAGACCACGGGCGAGGCTCTGAATCACGCTCTCCGCCTTGAGAGCCTGCATCCTTCCGCTGCTGATGACGTTGTGCGCCACTCCGATCACAAACGTCCTAGCTATACGGGAGGCAACAATTACGCGTCAAGGCGTCCAAACAATGGCGACTATAAAGGACAGAACCCATCTCCTTTCTGTACCAAGTGCCACCACCACGGGCACACTGAAAGGGACTGTGCGGTCTTAGATGGGGGATGTTTCTTTTGCGGAAAAAGGGGGCACAAATTTGTAGATTGTATGGCTCGAAGACCAAATCCCAACGTACCACCACAATAATACCGTCGAACGAATCGAGGACAGGCGCCCCGACCTCCTCAGCCCACTCAACCCAACGACCAAGCCCGACGCCCTAATGTACAGGGGCGTGTCTTTGCTCTGACTCGAGACGAGACGTTCGCTTCTGACACTGTCGTGAAAGGTATATTGAGTTTCAATAATGTATCTACTCGCGTGTTATTTGATTCAGGTGCTTCGCATATTTTCATATCGACGGACTTCGCCGCCGAGCACAAATTTTCTGTAATATTGTTAGACCTTGATCTAAGCGTAAGTATGCCTTCGGGCGTGCCACTACTCACAAACTTAGCCTGCGGGAGAGGAACCATATGTATTGGGGGTCAAAAGATCGGTCTTGATGCGATAGTTCTAGACATGAAGGACTTCGACATCATATTGGACATGGATTGGCTCGGTCCTTGCAATGCAAACATCGACTGCACAGAAAAGAAGGTCACCTTCTGCATACCTGGAGTACCCGAATTCTGCTATTCGTGTGGTGAAGCATCGTCGACCTGCATGGTGATATCGACAATCTCGGCTTGGAAGCTGCTGCATTCCGGATGCGAAGGCTACTTGGCATCCGTTCGTGACATGAGACAGGATGGTGCAAACGCGGGTGAGACCGACGTTGTGGCAGAATTCCCAGACGTGTTCCCGGATGAGCTACCCGGCATACCGCCGGATCAAAATATAGAGTTCACCATCGACACATTCCCCAACACCCGGCCGATCTCGAAAGCTCCGTACAGAATGGCCCCTGCAGAATTGAAAGAATTGAAGGCACAACTTCAGGAATTACTCGACAGAGGGTTTATCCGTCCGAGTGTCTCGCCGTGGGGTTCGCCTGTGCTATTCGTGAAGAAGAATGATGGATCGATGCGACTCTGCATCGACTATCGGGAATTGAATAAAGCCACCGTCCAAAACAAATATCTCATGTCCTGCATCGACGACTTGTTCGACCAGCTCCAAGGTGCAACGGTGTTTTCGAAGATTGATCTGCGATCGGGTTATCACCAACTCAAATTCAAGCTAGATGACGTGCCGAAGTCTGCCTTCCGCACTCGCTATGGCCACTACGAGTTCTTGGTAATGTCGTTCGATCTGACAAACGCCCCTGTCGTCGTCATGGATCTAATGAATCGGATCTTCCGTCCGTTCGTTGATAAATTCGTAGTAGTCTTCATTGACGACATCCTCGTTTACTCGAAGGATGGAGCGTAACATGCAGAGCATCTGCGGACGGTACTCCAAATCTTTTGAGAGAATCAGTTGTATGCAAAGATGAGCAAGTGCAAATTCTGGCTGAACAGCGTCTCATTCCTTGGGCACATCATCTCCGCCGCGGGCGTCGCAGTCGATCCGAAGAAAGTCGAGACAGTCGCTGATTGGAAACGGCCCGTATCAGTTAGCGATATTCGAAGCTTCCTAGGCTTGGCGAGATACTACCGACGCTTCGTGAAGGACTTCGCGAAGATTGCATCACCGTTGACTCGCCTCATCCAGAAAGAAGTCGCATTCAAGTGGTCAGACGACTGTGAAGCATCCTTCCAGGAGCTCAAACAACGGCTCGTTTCAGCCGCGATACTTGCTCTTCCTGAAGGGACGGAGGGATTTCAAATCTTCAGCGATGCTTCTGGCCAGGGCTTGGGGTGTGTGCTCATGCAGCGGGATAAGGTGATATCTTTTGCTTCCTGGCAGTTGAAGCCGCACGAGAAGAACTACCCCACGCACGACCTAAAATTAGCGGCGATTGTGTTTGCGTTGAAGCTGTGGCGTCACTATCTCTATGGCGTGGCATGCAGGATTTATACGGACCATAAAAGTCTCAAGTATCTCTTCATCCAGAAAGAAATGAATTTGCGGCAGAGGCGATGGCTCGAACTGATCAAAGACTATGACTTGTCAATCGACTACACGCCGGGCAAGGGAAATATGGTAGCGGATGTGCTGAGCCGGAAGTACTTAGCTTCGTTATGTATCAACGATCGACTGCTGCGTGACTTAGAAGGAATGGACATTAAACTCCGAGTTCGTTTTAGAGACGTAAAGCTGGCACAACTGCGGGTGGAACCGAACCTACTGGAGAGGATCAAGTCTGCTCAGAAGGACGACCCATACCTGGAGAAGATGCGGAAGCTGATATCGACAGGAAAAGTGTCCGACTTTGCAGAGGACGAGTCATGAGTATTGCGCGTGAAGGGACGGCTATGCGTACCGGACGACGCAGAACTTAGAAAGGAGATAATGTCAGAGGCGCATTATGCAAAATATTCCTTGTATCCTGGTAGCACCAAGATGTATAAGGACCTCCGCATTGTCTTTTGGTGGCACGGCATAAAGAGGGACGTTGCACTATTTGTGTCAAAATATATGGCCTGTCAGCAAGTCAAAGCCAAGCACCAGCGACCGGACGGGGAGATGCAGAACCTTGCCATTCCAGAGTAGAAATGGGATCACATCATTATGGACTTCGTTGTTGGCTTGCCGAGGAAGCCGCAAGGAAACGACGCTATCTGGGTCATCGTCGATCGACTAACCAAGTCAGCGCACTTTATCGCCATCAAAGTTACTTGGAGCGTCGACTGCCTTGCTCATATATACCTTGATGAAGTAGTTCGGCTGCACGGGGTCCCAGTATCTATCGTCTCGGATCGGGATGGACGGTTCGTAGCACGCTTCTGGAGTAGTCTTTATTCAGCACTGGGGACCAAGTTGAAGTTCAGCTCAGCTTATCATCCTCAGACTGACGGCTAAACAGAGCGGGTAAACCAAATTTTCGAAGACATGTTACGACTATGTGCGATCGACTTGAAGTCAAGTTGGAACGTCCATCTACCACTGGCCGAGTTTGCATACAACAACAGCTATCAGTCCAGCATCCAAATAGCGCCGTATGAAGCTTTATACGGCCGAAAGTGCAGATCGCCCATTTGCTGGGATGAATTCGGGGAACGGCAGATACTTGGTCCGAAGCTGGTGGAGCAGACCGTGCAGAAGGTCAAGTTAATACGAGAGAGATTGAAAATAGCACAAAGCCGGCAGAAGAGCTATGCCGACACACACCGATGCCCCCTCGAGTTTTCGGAAGGCGACCATGTATTCTTGAAAGTCATTTCCATGCGGGGAGTTTCCAGGTTCGGTGCGAAGGGGAAATTGAGCCCAAGATTTGTTGGTCCGTTCAAAATATTGAAGCGAGTCGCCCCGGTAGCTTACCAAATCGCCTTGGCACCTGCGTTGTCAGAGGTACATGATGTCTTCTCCGTATCATAATTGTGGAAGTACGTGCATGATCCGAGCCATGTGGTGGATTTGGGTAAGCTGGACCTGAAGGCAGACTTGTCATATATCGAAGAGCCGGTACAAATCTTGGAGCGCAAGGATAAACTTCTCCGAAACCGTGCTATTCCTCTCGTCCGCGTCCTCTGGAGAAACCATTCGGTCGAAGAGTTGACGTGGGAGCTTGAGTCAGAAATGAAGGAAAAGTTCCCTTCATTGTTCTCGTAGGGGTAGGTTCTATTCTTAAGTTTCGAGGACGAAACTTTTTCTTAGTTGGTTATGGTGTAGTGTCCCGTCCCTACATTGTGTCCCGTACTCCGTCCACGGGGGTACGCGAGAAAGGAACACTATCGCTATCGATTCGGTCGGGACCGATAGGTCGGGATCGAATGAGTCGATCGAACGGGAACGGTTGAATTAATATCTATTTCTCGTTATGGAATGTCTTCTTCGGAACCAAGTCCCATATTCAGTGGGTTGCACCTCAAGGATTGAGTCTGCGGCTGAGTCGGAAGAGACCTCCCGTTGCTCTGCTTCTCACGCCGCTTGTGTTGGTTTTGGCTTTGTTTTCTGAATGCGTTTTCGTGAATGTTTTTGATGGTTTTCATGGCTTGCATTTCAAACTCATATTTCCTATCGAACTTCTTGATTAATGCATGGGGTTTCAGGTAATCGCGTAGGCGACGTCTAGCACGACCAAAAAGTTCTCTCGCCTGAAGTAAACTCAAGGTGAGTGGCTGACCCTTCTCTTCTCGACCCCTTCTTAGGTAAATCGATAGTGTTGTTTCGGAAGAAAGAATGAATGCAAAGGCACGGGCACGATAAAATGATTAACTTTCAAAGAGAACGAAGGCTATACCTTAATAATGTCTTAATTTGGTCATTAGACAACTTGCCGACAAGGAGAAAGTTTCCTCGAGCGACAACCCGGGGCCACGGTACCGAGTCGGCCTAGGAGGAAATACGGTATAGCTGTGCTGGATAATAGCACGGGTTAGGTGGAAACTTTCAGCGGGGCTCGTTACTTGTGTTGAAAGGGCCCCGACTAACAAAGCTATAAGTCCAGGATGGCTTGTGGTGTCAGTGACCAATCACACGTAATATTGCACTTGGTATGAAAAATAATAACAATTGACAGGGAAGAACATGATAAGTCTCATAAGACTTGGCACGGCCCGCCGTGGGTAAGTCTCAACGTGTTTCATATTATGCTTGTCATATGCTTGTTTGAAATTCATTAGAATGGTTAGAAACATTCATGTACTAAAGTCATATAAAATCTTCAACCAAATGAGAGCTTGGAACTTAAATAGCCACGCACCAGTACAAAGTATAATGTACTGATCCTCTCTCTCCACGCAGGTATCTCGAACCACGAAGGGCATGCCACTTGAAACACCAAAGCGAAGTGAACACTTTCGAAGCCCCATCCGCGTGTGGAGGCTTGCGTTCCGAAATTCCTTTTGAAGATTCCGTACTCAGTACAAAGAATATAAATGGCGACTCGACTTTCTTCGATTGCAAGTGGAATGTGGAATGGTTTTTGCTTATAAAAAGGGATGTAATATATGAAACAACTATCTCATCAGCGTTCGTTTTGTAAGTCGAGTCATATTGTAGCCCGCGTGGCAATGATTGTAATGGAGTCAATGTAAATAAAGTTTTATTATCAATAAAAAGTCTACTTCTATTTCAAATGTGTCGATCAATTTTTCTGCGTACTCTAACTTGATGTTGTGTTTCGGATGACCTTATGACTACGCCTTGTGCGGTCGCAACTTAGGTTCGCACGGCATCACGCCCGGGGGACGACTATTGATTCTACGGAATCGGGGCGTGACACAAGCCAAGGCTATGCCAAGCCTTGGACGATAGGACCGTGCATGCTTTATGAAGCATTTATGCGGCAACGCCTATGACTTTAGGCTACGATCATAACTTTGCCTACTCAACCAACTTTTCTTCTCCCAAGCCACGGGACGAAGGACCGAGTATCATTTTCAAAGCACGCCGTGCACCAACTTTAAGCCGACCGTTGGACCTTTCCTTATTCTAACTCAATTCGATCCGTCGGGATTTTTTCTTTAGCTATGTGGATTCGTCTCTTTTATTATCAAGCCTACTTGTGCAAGTTGAACACATACGATTTATTATGTGAAGGCTAAGATGAGGCAAGTTCACCGAAACTACCCCACCTGAGCGAGCGGTCGCCTCGACCGAGCGATGCCTTCGAGCAGCCGTTGCAAGGCTAAGTCCGAACGCCATTGGCGTTTGGATTCCTCCGATTGACTGAGCGGGACGGGGCACTACAATGTATCCACTATTATAGGATACATTTGTCTTCCGGGCGATGTATCCACTATATACCATTGTATCTTTGGCTTGGATCATTCAGGTAGTAGCAGGCAGGTAATTGGACTTGGATTTCTCAAACTTGTATTTGTTAGTAATTAGGATTGTGATAACCCTAGTTAGCTAATGTATAAAGCCGTGCTCATTGCTTGGCCGTGTTGGTTGTATGGAGTCCAGTCTAGTCTAGTTTGTCTAGGCAGTGTCTGGATTTATTTATTTCAGTACATCATTGTTATGCTTTACTTTTGTCGATAAATGATTAGAGACTAAGTTCTGTTCAGGAGAAGGGTTACAATCTGGTCCTTGTTTGGTTTACGGGTTGTAACTTGGGTTTCGAAATAGTTCCTAAGTTATCTTATCATTTGTCGTTCTATATAGTTACCTAACATGCTTACATGCTCCAGTTACTTAACATGCTTACATTTCTCAGTTACCTAACATGCTCACATGCTCCAGTTACTTATTGTCTTTCCTATTCTCGAGATAAGTGCATTGGTAGTGCACCAGTCTCGATTTGCATATGCTTATTTTTGTCTCTATCCGTTGCTATGTTAGTTATTGCTGATTTTAGTTCATAGTTTGGCTTCCTTTGTGGTACTTGCTATTGGGGGTCTGATCCCACTGGTTTTGTTTGGCCAGATCTGATAGAGGAGCCCGGAGGATCTTCCGTACCATCTACTCGATGGTGACTATCCGGAGCACCAGAATACCTTAGTGGGTTTTCTATTTCATTCTTCCACTAGTTATGCACATTATTCATTTATGGAGTTTAGCCTCCGAGCACGTGTTTAGCTCGTGTTTTGGACTTGACATTTAGCCTACGGGCCAAAACATGATTTGTATTATTCTAGACTATAGCTAGAGCTTATCATGTATGACTATTACTCTTGCTAGTCTTCACTCTGTATTACTAACTTCATGATCATTGATATATGATAGGTTGGGACGCTTTAGTATTTTATATTCCAGTTGATCTTACTTCTTGTACATTGTTTACTGCCTGTGATTGAGATACCTAGGATTGTTTGACCTAGGATCGACAGTTGGCTTGTAGTAGTAACCCCCATGTCTATACAGCTTATACGTTATTTCGGAGTACTGGAGTACTTTGATATACATAGCTGGCCTGGTCCGTCCCTACTTGCCAGTATTCTGGTTCTGGGGCGTGACACAAGTGCAATACCAGACTTGTACGGCATCACGCCCAAGCGAGTACGATCGATTCCAAGAGATGAATATGTGAATAAATGACTCTATGAATCGGGGCGTGACAGGGTACCCCTGCTTTTAAACAAATTACACTGACCACCCCTCCCTTTAGAAAAATAAAATAAAAATAGGGGTAGTTAGTGTTACAATTTTTTTTATTTTTATCTTAAAGTAGGGATACCCCGTGTAATAAACCAAAAAAGTAGGGGTGGTCAGTGTAAATAGTTTAAAAGTAGGGGTACCTCATGTTATAAACAAAAAAACATAGGAATAGCTATTGTAAATAACCCAAGAATTTTTTTTTTTATTCTGCTATATTGGCAGAATTATTGGCGGAATTAAGATTATTGCCATAAAACGATCTTATTCAAGGCCGGTTCTGAGGTTATGGGGACCCGGAACGAATTTTCAAAATAGGACCCTAAAAAATATTTATAAATAAAATATAAGTAAATAAAAAAAAGGTCATCACAAGAATTGAACTAAAGACCTTTATTATACAAATCTAAAATACTAACCAATATCCTACAATAACTTTACGTCGAGAAGGTCCATGATACATACTAGTTCTATTTTTTATACAAAATTATTAACATATTTATGTTTAAACTTAATTTTTTGGGTCCTCGTGAACCATGGGTCCTGAACGGTCGCGCTGGCTGTAGTATACTGGGCTAGTGTCGACCTGATCTTCTTTGCTTATAGGTTTTCCAAATTTATTTCTCTAAGACTAATAGCCTTAAAAAAAGAAATAAATACACCAACCCCCCTATGTTTCATGAGTATTACAGAGACTACCCCTATTTGAAACTAATTACACTCACCACCCATCTCCTTTAGAAATTTTATAAAACATAGGGGTAGTTAGTGTTATATTTTTATAGAAAATAGAAACTATAGGGGTGGTCCGCGTAATTAGTTTCAAAGTAGAGGTAGTTTCTGTAATAAGTGTAAAACATAGGAATAGTTAACGTAATTTGCCCCCTTAAAAAAATTATATTATATTAAACTGCAAATCATTTACATTGATTAATTGAAAAGTTTATTACACATATATGCATACATAACGTATAACAAACACTTGAAATTACAACATAGCAAAGCACCCTATATGGATAGTGAGAAGTAAAGCTCCTATGTCCTCTTTCTTTGGCATGCATGCAAAGAGAAGAAGCAAAAGAAAGCTCCCATATTCTCTCTACTACTCGAGGTCGAACACCGACGCCTCGCAGGTGTCGGAGATGCCGGTGGGGGACTTGAAGGTGAGCTCTTTGGTGGTAGGGTCGGCAAAGTACAGTTCGGAGACGGTGAGCCATATGAGGAGCTCCCTGGTCTTGAGTCCGGTCAGCTTCTTGATCGACCGAGGCCCCACGAACGCGGTCAGCTCCTCGGCGTAGGACACCTTGCGCTTGATCTTCTCGTACGTGTAGGTGGTGCTCTTCTTCTGGACGAACCACATGAACCCCGTCGTCCTGTTGTAGCCGAACTCCTGGATGTCCACCAGGGGGAACAGGTTCCTGGGGAGGCCGAGCTCGCCGAGGAGCTCGACGGACTTCTTCCTGCACTCCGCGTCTCCGTGGTAGACCTCGGCGCCAGCCCGGTGGCTCTCGATGGTCTTGGATGCCATAGTAGACTTGAGGGTTGGGAGTTTGGATTGAACTTGGTGAAGCTGGCTAAGGAGTACTTGTAGTGATGAATGCGGAGGGAAGTATTATATAGGCAAATGAAGGGGGTGACTTTAAACAATAGACTATTGTCGATCTATTGATAAGTTTGAAATGTTCAATAGCGGTGGGCGACGACGTTGAGTTCCCAACAACAGCTAGCCGAGAATGAATCAACTTTGGCAACGCTAGGGATCGTGGCATCTAGAAGAAGAAGGTGATGTGAAATTAATGCAAGAAATGTTGCAGTTGAGGGTGTCAACAATGAACTGCGTGATTAACAAACTATAGTCAATAGCTTGGAGAACTTTAGAACAAAATTTTTAAAAAATTTCTGTTTAGTAAAGAAATTTAATTTTGGGGCAAGAAATTAATTACCTACAAGAGCTCATCTCCACGGATCTTTAAGTTCTCAAAATTTATTGTCAATTAATTCCAAGCTAAAAAATAGACCATGACAGGGAGCGATCCTGGCGACCCTGGTCCAAAATCCTCGGCGGCCGCCGAGGGTTATCGGCCAAGAATAGAGTTAGACGAGGCGGACGGAGCTCGGGAGGCCGGTGGGGGTTGGACCACAGTCGAGAGGAGAAGGCGGTCGATGGCGTCGGAAATCAGAGATAAAACGGCGGGCACCAAACCACCCGCATGGGGGTCTGTCCGGGGATCAAAGGAAGCAGGCCGTCGATGGGGGGACCAACGCCCATGGCAGGACTCTCGTCTCTATGAGAGCAGAAAGCAGGGACGTGCGACCAAGCAAACCGGTAGCGGATACCTACCCCAGATGAGAAGGAGAGAAGGGAAGGCTGTGGTTGAAACCAACGCTGATCAACAGGGATCCATCCCGAAGGGCCGGAGGGACAAGCAATCGGCAGGAGGGGGCCTTACTTCGAAACCCGTCTCATGGGTAGAAATATGCCGTCCTGCCCCGGTGCAGGAGGAAGTCGACCTGCAATACGTGGAGCCCAGTATCATCAACGGGACGAAGGTGGTGGAGATATCCGAAGAGGATATTCAGGAAACGACAGAGTATTGGAAGAATACTCTCGTCTTGTATGTGATGGGAAACAAACCATTCTACGGCCAATTGAAGGCGTACGCCCTCAGAGTTTGGCGTCCAAAAGGTGACATGGAAATTTTTTCGCGAGAAAATGGGTTCTACTTTATCAAATTTGATCTTGAAGAGGATCTTACCCGGATTCTGGAGGGGGGTCCATGGACGTTTGATGGGCGTCTAGTTGTTCTCAAACGTTGGCTGCCGGCCTCCAATTTTGAGAAGGACCGGTTGACTACGGTTCCAATCTGGATTCGTCTCCCTTGGTTATCACCTCAGTTGTGGAGTAACCCGTCCATAATGAAGTTGGCGAGCATGGTGGGTAAACCTATCCGGACAGATACGCCTACGGCAAGGCGGCAAAGGCTTTCGTATGCTCGAATTTTCGTCGAAATCACGGCGAATGATTGTCTCCCAAGGAAGATTGATATCGTGCTACCGAGTGGAAACTGGCATCAACAGGACGTGGAATATGAGTGGGTACCCCCATCCTGTGAGTCATGCAGGTGCTTCGGACACACAAAGATCAACTGTCCTGATTCTCCCCGTCTGGAGAGGGAGAGTGGGGAGACAGAGAAAGATGAGTGTGGGGAGGTGGAGACGGTCATGAATGGGGCATCGGACAGGGAGAGAACGGATACACCGGTAGATAGATTGAGTCCCTTGGACGGAAGTAGTGACCTATCGAAGAATGCCAACTTAATGGAGGACATGGAGGACATGGAGGGCATGGTGACTGACAATGACGCGGCTGCTACTAAATCCATACTGGGGAAGCGCAATGGACCAGAGGGAGCCCAAATAGACTCTGACCGGTTCTTAGAAAATAGGCTTGCTATAGTGGTGGCTTCCCAACATCAGGAATCTAGACAATGTGATCCGGAGACAAGGCCGCAGGATGGGGATGAAGAGGAAGCGGAAGGTGGGAATAACTATAAGGCGAGAAGAAGAGAAAATAACACGAAGAATTCTCAAGGGAAGATGCGGAAGAACCAGCAAGAGAACGGAGAGATTCTCACAAAGGAGCATCCGAAGTGGCAGGGTCTACTGTCTGACGTGCAACCCAACGACGGTAATGACGTGCAAGTAACACAGGAGGAGAGGAGAATGGTTGAATACGGTCGTCCCCCGACATGTCCTAGGGAGAACGATCGGAGCAGGCTGGACACTAATCATAGTTGTTAAATGTCGTTCCTATCTTGGAACGTGCGAGGGGCTAACTCCATCGGGAAGTGGAGAGAGATTCAGACTAGGATGAAAGGTAGCAAATGCGACATTGTTGCTATTTTGGAGAGCAAAATTAAATCAGAAAACAAGCTTCGTAGCCGTGTTCCCCACCAGTGGGAATCGACTCATAACCTTCGTATGTGCGAGATGGCACGTATATGGGTGTTGTGGGACGCCCGGCTATGGTCGGGACAAGTTCAGTTCATGTCAGAACAAGTTATTGCTGTAGAGTTGACAAATACGGGTGGATTCCGAATGATGGTAGGTGCGGTCTACGGTCACAATGATCGAAGACGCAGATACCAGCTATGGAAGGATATCATTCAGGTGGCTGCAATGGTGGATAATCGCCTCCCTCTTGTCCTAAGCGGGGACTTCAACGCTATTCTGACGCCTGACGAGAAGAAAGGAGGGAGACCGGTCCCTGGACACATCTTAGCAGATTTCCAAGATTGTCTTCTGGCTTCTGGGTTGTCTTGCTTGGAAAGAACTGGGCACTTATGGACGTGGGACAACAGTTCGGTGGTTGGACGTATATGCTGCCAACTAGATAGGACCTTATGCAATCATAAATGGCTTGAGCTTTATCCACATAGCAAAGCGGAAGGCCTTCACAGGGGATCGAGCGACCACTCTCCATTATTGGTTCGTCTGGTTCCAGAGAACCGAAAACAAAGACTTCCCTTCCGTTATTGTAACAACTGGCCACTCCAGGATGGATACAATGAGGCAGTAACAGTCGGCAGCACCTTGGAAATAACAGGTACGGCGCAATTTAAGTTTGTGTCTTTGCTTAAATCTATTAAATTTGCTTTGAAAACTTGGAATAAGCTTCGGCCAAAGCCTCGGGTAGATGAAATCGAGTCCGAATTGAAGCGGGTACAAGAGGAACTGCAGAAGCATCCAATGGATGCTAGTTTAGCGGCCAGGGAGGTCGAATTACAAGAGGAAGCTCGCCGTGGTCGGTTCCATGACGAAGTGCAGTTACAACAAAGAGCCAAATGCTCGTGGCTAAAAGACGGGGACAGGTGTTCGAAATTCTTCCATGCCACTATTCGTGCCCGTCAGAATCGCAATTCGTTGGGGCATATCATTGGCACTGACGGCTCAACTATGAAAGAGGAGAAAGAAATTGCTGAGGAAGCTACTCGATATTATACTGAGCTATACAACCATGGGCAGGATCGGCTACAAGTTCCTGAACTTATTTGTAAGAGAGTGGTTACGGAAGCGGGCAATGCCAGATTACAGAAGGCCATCTCGGTTGAAGAAGTGGAAGCAGTTGTTCTTAACGCTGATCCAAATAAGGCCCCGGGACCCGATGGGTTTAATGCAGTATTCTATAAAAAACACTGGGGTGTATTGCGTCAGCATGTGATGCAGGTGGTTCAGGAGTTCTTCAGGACAGGGAAATTACTTAAACAACTGAACCACACATTCTTATGCCTGATACCAAAGATGGAGGGTGCTCACTCTCTGGGAGATTTCCGTCCCATATCATGTTGCAATTTTATTTATAAAATTATTACGCATATTATGTGTAATCGCATGCAGGATATTATGCAGGAATTGATTTCTCACAACCAAGCGGCTTTCATTAAGGGTCGATCCATTGCGGAAAACTGCATGTTAGCTCACGAGCTTGTAAGAGACTTCAATAAAGTTGGCGGAGGAAAAGGGTGCATAAAGCTCGACTTGCGGAAGGCGTATGATACGGTCAGCAGAGAGTTTGTGTACAATATGCTCAGCAGTATGGGATTTTCCAGTTGGTGGGTGGATCGCGTCAGGGAGTGCGTCTCTTCGCCTTCTTTCTCGATACTGATTCGCGGGCAACCGCATGGATTCTTCGGAAGCAACCGTGGTCTGCGCCAGGGCGACCCATTATCTCCGTACCTATTCACTATTGTTATGGAATATTTCACGTGCCTAATGGATATTGCAGTGCACAGAGGACAGCTGACTCCTCTTTTGCATCGAGTTGATCCGGTAGTTTCCCATCTAATCTATGCAGATGATTTACTTGTATTCATTCAGCCAACCAACAGATCGATTGAGACTCTGAACAGGGTTATATATGAGTTCGGGCAGCTGTCGGGACTTCAACTTAACAGGGATAAGAGCCAAGTTTATTTCAACAAAACTTGCAAAGAGACGGAGTTGTGGTCGAACCTCCTCCAAATCGAGAAAGGCATATTACCGGTCAAATATCTTGGTCTTCCACTATCAGTGTCATATGCTCGGGATGCTGATTGCCAAGGTCTTATTCAATATATCCAGAACAGACTCGAGGGTTGGCAGTCGCAGATATTGTCGTTCGGCGGGAGAATTGAACTAGTAAGATCGATAATACTGGCTATTACTTCTTATTGGTTACAGGCTATTCACATTCCTGATAAGACGATCCAGCGGATAGAGTCAATGTGCGCTAACTTTGTGTGGCGTGGAGGCATGCATATCATCACATGGAGCGAGTTGTGTCGAAGCAAGGAGGAAGGAGGAATTGGTGTGCGGTCCATCCGAGAGATGCGGGAAGTTGCAGTCCTAAAAATGGCATGGAAAATATTAGTTGGTGGCTCGCTGTGGTCGAGGTGGATGAGGAGTAAATATCTGAAGGGTTCGAATTTCTGGACCCTTCAAATAAACAATAACTTCTCTGTTACAATGAAGAACATATTGCGGGTTCGGCCGACCCTGAAGTCCAATATTCGCCGGGTTATATGCAAAGGGGAACAGACGAACCTCTGGTTCGATCCATGGTTAAATGGGCAGAGTTTAGTCGAAAGATTGGGATGGCATGTTTTCGAAATGGTGGGAAGGAATGAGCAGGTGTGTGCTATCCTATTGAATGGGACATGGCAGCTGGACAACCGACCGGCCATCCGAGCGATAGCGGAGGAGATTCCCTCAGTCCAACTGGACCACGCGGCCATTCAAGATTACTGGGAGTGGGCGGATACTCGGTCTGAGGAGTTCGACAGCAGGAGGGTATATGACAGAATTCGCCCACAACACACGAAGGTAGATTGGGCGGATGTGGTGTGGGCCAAAGAGAGCGCTATGAAAATGAAGCTATGTGCTTATAAAGCTATTAGAAATAGACTTTTGACGAGGGACCGTTTGTCGAGATTCGGAGTCCAGATTGACAGTACTTTGTGCGTACTTTGCGGCGTGGAGGAGGAGTCGCGTGATCACTTGTTCTTTCAATGTTCCGTGTCGGGACACGTATGGACATACACTAGCAGCAGGGCGGGAATTATAAGTGGTACGGATATGAATTTGATGGGGATTGTGAATACGCTATTGGCCATGAAGAATCAGGAGAAGGAGCGATTCTACACAGCTCGGTCTTGGTTGCTGTCTGTGGTGTGGCATGTGTGGAGAGAGCGGAATAGGAGAATCTTTGATGGAGTTGCCATCTCTATCGCAGGAATTATAAACAATATCACAAGAGATATGGATTGTATGCTAAAATAAGTAGCAGTGTATAGCTGATAGTTGGGTGGTGTTTTGTAAGACATTCTGATAGTGAGTTCTTTAATAAAATTTACCTTTTCTTCAAAAAAAAAAAAAAAATGTAGAGGAAAGAAAAGGTGGTTTCTGGGTTCCATTTTTTTTTTTTGGAACAGAAGCTTATTGTCTAAGAAAATGATATTTGGCTCACCCTTCGACGTGTCGGTCACTTGACCACGCCTACGTGACAGATGTCCATTGGCACCTATATTAAGTACGTGAGCACATCCTCTTAAAATCCGGACCATAAGATCAACGGATGACCGTCATGCGGTGCGGTCTAGTAAGGACGGGCCAAATAGCAACGTCCAGTTTTCTAACCAAACCTAATAAGCGGCCATATGCACATGTTTGACAATGTAGAGTATATAACTAGAAGACCATTATCTGAAATGGGGACAAGTTGTCAAAGTTAATTCTAATTCAAGAGAAAGATAGCCTATAAAGATTGACAAATAAAAGCAAAGAATATATAATGAAGAATTAATTATGTGGTATTTTCTGTCAAAAATAAATAACTAAATAAAGTTAAAGGTTGATCAGAATTAAAACACCTAAATATATTCAATGGTTTAGAATATTTTCTCTCTACTTAATTAACACAGACTCTCTCAGTTCCTATTTACATATTGGCAATTAATTAATATTTAATCTTATCCCTCTATGCTTAATTAACTCTCGTCATAACTATTAGTCTGACATTGATTCTTTTCTTTTTCATCTGGGTGATCTTAAAGCTTTTAAATCATATCAAAATCAATATTCAATCTTAAATATATTTTATTATATTAATTTTATATGTTCATTTTAATGTACCCTTTATAAGACATTGAGTAGCTGAAGCATTATGCAGCAAAGATAGTAAGCTTTGGATGATATGCGTCAAATTAAGACAGTGAATCTTATACGACAAAAACCTAGACGCATATGACTCGGCCGCATAATCCAATCTAACACTGCATTAAAAGACGCATATGCTTCGTAATTCGTGCAGACGACAGTTATGCATAAAAGTAGTTGCTTATAGGGGTGAGCATTCGGTTAATTCGGTTCCAACCGAACCGAGTAACCGAAAATCGAATTCGACCGAAAATCGAATAAGCAAAATCGAAACCGAACCGAATTTGTCCATAACCGAATTAAACCGAACCGAATTAAATCGGTTCAATTTTTGGTTTATTCGGTTTATTTGATTTTTCAGTTTATTTGCACCTTTTTTTTTTAATATATATAGTAACTAAATATATATATATATATATATATATATATATATATATATATATATATATATATATATATATATATATATATATATATATATATTATTCGGTTTTTGGTTTAAGACCGAAACCGAAATCGAATAAGAAAATTTATTATTTTCAAAACCGAAACCTGAATTTTTTTAAACCGAACAGAATCTCTTATTCGGTTTGGTTCAGTTCGATTCGATTTTCCGTCCAAAACCGAATAATGCTCACCCCTAATTGGTTATGTCAGCGTAATATTACTCTTTGTCCATATACAACAAAGCGCTGCCACATGGCAATATGCGACAGAATGACTATGCGGCAAAGCAGCGACGATGCGACAGAACTGTTACAAAACTGAGGGGATTATGCGTATCTAATGAATTAAGACGCATATGTTTCGATTGACATCCGTCGCATTAATGTGAGGTTTGAAACGTTGTAACGCATAACATGTGTCCGGTAGAACATAATATGTGCTTACATTATGATTCGTTTTATGTGATGCAGTTATTGCAAAATACTGTGTGCCGGTATATTCTTATGCGTCAGAAGCAGAAAATAGTTTATTTTTGTGTACCAGATGCATGAAGTCGTTGCAGTGAGAATGGCAATAAATAGTTGGAACATGCGCTTCCCAAACCATAAGTACTTTTGAGTCTAATTGATGACCGAGTTTGCTAGTGAGCCAGAGTTAGCAAATATTTTTCAATCTTCGACCTCAAATTGTCAACGGAATAGAAAAATCAACTGCACGACTTGATCTCCATCGTCACACTTTTCTAGAAATTTTGTACTTAGAATTACAGTGTCAAATTCTTTGTGTTTGTTTTGTTAAATTTTGCAATAAAGTAATATATACTTTTTTTTGTAATGGAAACACTTAAGCAAACAAGTTGTTGTACTCAAGTCACCAAAGTTATTGGCAATATGAGTGCATGCACTCATGTCGGTAACCAAATCACCATTATTTTTGACGTTTTCATTGTATTTCATTAAAAATGCATAAATTTCAGAAGAAAAATATAAAATCGTAAAATCAAAATGCCATTAGCGATGGCGATATAGCGCTCAGATCGTCACTCGTGTCGCTATTGCTAATGACAGCTCATTACTTTTTTTTTGTATTTTAGAAAACTAGTTATCTTATTTACAATTTACTTATAAATATATTATCTTATATGCAATTTTATGTTCTCTATTATAGTTTGATATAAATAATAGAATTTATATAACAAATGTTGCATTAGTTTTTCCAACAGAAAATTAGATGCACGATAATAAATTTTTTTCAAGGTAGAGGGAAGAAATTTGACAAAATTGTAGATGAAGACATAAATTGCCCACACAAATTTGACAATGAAGACTAGAGCTGTCAAGTGGGCCGGCCCGGCCCGGCCCGGCCCGGCACGTAATTTGGGTGGGCCGGGCCTATTGGGCCAATAAAATGTAGCGGGCCGGGCCGGACTATGGGTGGAATATGTTAGCCCAGTCCGGCACGGTGGGCTTCAGGTCGGATTGGAGCGGGCCTGACCGGAGCGGAGCGGATTTTGATTGGCACGTGACAAATTGAGACAATCATTTTTGTGCTTGTCCTCAAAATTTTTGTATATTAATTACAATATTTCTTAACACATAATATTGAACATCCAACACCCTGTAGTCGATGTCTAAATTGTAATGCTTTGGATGGCATATATAGAAACATAATTGTGTGGCTGTTTTGATGCTATATATATAATCCATTGGAGGTGTGGCTTTGAGGCTTTCTAAGTCAATTGTTGATGCTTCTAGGCTTATAAATTTGCTCAGCTAATGCTCTTTAGGTTTGATATTGTATCATTCTATGGATCTGCACCGTTTTGTTTGTCTGGAATGGAACCTTACATCTTTGGATTGTTCAAGTTCTGTTGTTGCTTCTATGATAGTTTTATATCAAACTACTTCATTCTTATTTATTAGGCCGGGCCGAGCCGGGTCCGGTTGGACTTCGGACCGGATCGGACTTGGGCTTTGAGTTGGACCGGGTCTATACTATGGGCAGATATATATAGTCCGGTACCGCCCAATACAGTGGGCTGGGCCGGTCCGGATCCACGCTTTTTCGGACCGAACCGACACATGGGCCAATTTTTCGGGCCGGACTAGGTCCAGCCCGGCCCAATTGACAGATCTTGAAGACTGCCCCCCCCCCCCCCCCTCCCCCCCCCCCCCGGGGTGAGCATATAACGGTTGAAAACTGAAAACCGAACCGAAATATGACAAACGGTTCGGTTTTTTCGGTTATCGGTTCGGTTTACGGTTTAAAATTTTGAAATAACGGTTCGGTTTTCGGTTCTTCATCCGAAAAATCGAACCGAACCGAAAACCGATTTAGATTTAGTAATTTATCAAACTACCTACAATATACATATACTAATGTTTATTAATCTCTAACTGAGCGTACTCTCTTCTCCTATTCTATGTCGGTGCTTCTTTGAGCACTCTCTCTATCTACCCTCAATCTATATATACTAATATCTTTCACTCTATGTAATATAACAATTCATAAATACAATAATGTCATATATTTTTTTAAAAAAATTTATTTAAATAGGCTCATTTTGCTAAAAACTTGAAGGCCATGCACATTAGTCCATGAAACCGAACCGACCGAAAACCGAACCGAATTAATTCGAGTCGGTTTTGTTCGGTTTTTATAAAAACGGTTCGGTTTTGAGAAATACGATTTACACGGTTATTTCGGTTTTCACATATTCGGTTCGGTTTGAACCGAACCGAACCGATGCTCACCCCTGGCCCCGCAACATCAAATCATTTAAGAAGATTAAGATATGAAATCAAGTCAAGTTGACGGAGTCAAGAGACAGAGTCAAGAGACAAATGAGAGAGAGAGCGCTCTGTCTACAAAGGTGGAGTCGGGTCTTTATCTTCTAACCGAGGAGCATAACTAAATATGAGAATATGTAGGACTGCATGTAATAAAAACATCAATATTACTGTACAACAAGAATAATTTAGATTCGGATATGAAATTTTACACTGATTGAGAATTTTCGTTAGACGATGATAGGTACATATACAAAGATTTCCAGTTCTTGATCCAGAACATTATGGAAACCAAGGAAATGATCAACCAGGGAAACAGCTATTTCATAGCTTAGCGTTATCCTAGCATAAACTTATCATATATATAAAATACATTTGCCCCAAAAAATTTTAATTTTCTAAAATATATAGATTTATCTATATTTCCGTCACACACAATTTTGTAGACGTTTTATAATTTTTCTGTTTTGGTTTTTTCGAACAAAGTGAGCTTCATGAACTATATTTTCAGCATTCAGTCTGAAACTATTTTTAGATGTCACTTTGAACTCGGTTTTTTCGGAAAATCTAATCATCAAATGTTTGCCTAGTTTCTTCCTAATACAATATAATGGTTCCAGAAGAATTTTTTTTTTTTTTGACACTCCATAGTCACAAAAGAAAGTGTCCCCGTAACATTATTGAAGCCAATATAATGGTAATAATATCTGGCAATCATTTAATAGGGACTCGTTTGAGAAACCAATCGAACAAGTAAGTCCCTAAGGGGGCGTCCGAGCACAGGTCTCGGATTTGAATTCCCCCCTGGACGGCTAGGTGGCTTTGAGCCACGGTCCAACTTTGAGAAAAGATACCTCAAAAAAATAAAAATCGAACAAGTAACTATTTCTCCTTGAGTTATTTGTATTTACCCCCCTTCCCCCCAATCCTTGGGGTAAAGTGCAAACAAATCCTCATTAGATTTGCATTTTTGCATTTAAAGGCCCATGTTTAAAAAAAAACCCTCACATTTTTATTTTTGTTCAGTTTGCACATATGTCGTTAGAAATGACCGTTAATGACTTTTTAAAAAATAAAAAATACCCAAAATGCCCCCCTTCCCTACCAGTGGTGGCCAGCCCTCTCCTCCCTCCGCCGGCCAGCCCCCCTCGACCCCCCCTCCTCCCTCCGCTGGCCGGCCCCCTCGACCCCCCCCCCCCCCCCCCCTCCTCCCTCCGCTGGCCGGCCATGTTCGACCTAGGGGTGAGCATTATTCAGTTTTGGACCGAAAATCGAACCGAACCGAATCGAATAAGAGATTTGGTTCGATTTTAAAAAAATTCAGATCGTTTTCGATTTTGAAAATACTAATTATATTATTCGGTTTCGGTCTAAAACCGAATAAGAAAACTTAGTTTATATATATATATATATATATATATATATATATATATATATATATATATATATATATATATAATGTACTAAATAAATTTAGGTATATTTAATTACTATATATATTAACAAAAAAAAATTGAACAAACCGAATAAACTAAAAACCGAACCGATTTAATTTGGTTCGGCTTAATTCGGTTATGGGCCAATTCGGTTCGATCGGTTTTGCTTATTCGATTTTCAGTTCAATTCGGTTTTCGGTTTTCGGTTATTCGGTTCGGTTTGAACCGAATGCTCACCTCTAGCTCGACCCGTCCCTTACTCCCTCTGCTGGCCGGCCACCCTCCCCTCTCCTCTGGTCGGCTCCGCTTGACCCGCCTCCACCACCGGAGAGAGAGGGTGGAGAAAGTGGGGGAAGGGGTAAAATCGTACTTTTAGACGTATTTTAACGGCTGTTAACGACATGAGTGTAAACTGAGCAAAAATAAAAATGTGAGATTTTTTTAAACAATTGGTCTTTAAATGCAAAAGTACAAATCTAAGGAGGGTTTGTTTGCACTTTACCCAAAGATTGGAGGGGTAACACTAATTAAAATAAAAATAGAGAATGACGGAGGAAGTGGAGATATGATTAGCAATTGGGGAGGGTAAATATAAATAACTCCTCCTTGGACTGACATTTGTTTGCATAACAATTGAAAAGATTATGACGAAAAATACATGCATATAGCAACTAAGACGAACACTTGAATTTTTTAACACATCATGAGAAAGCTTATTGTAGATTGAGAGAACCAATGAACTCTACAGCCTGCTGTTAATTGACTACTCGAGATCGAACACCGACGCCTCGCAGGCGTCGGAGATGCCGGTGGGGGACTTGAAGGTGAGCTCTTTGGTGGTTGGGTCGGCAAAGTACAGCTCGGAGACGGTGAGCCATATGAGGAGCTCCCTGGTCTTGAGTCCGGTCAGCTTCTTGATCGACCGAGGCCCCACGAACGCGGTCAGCTCCGCGGCGTAGGACACCTTGCGCTTGATCTTCTCGAACGTGTAGGTGGTGCTCTTCTTCTGGACGAACCACATGAACCCCGTCGTCCTGTTGTAGCCGAACTCCTGGATGTCCACCAATGGGAACAGGTTCCTGGGGAGGCCGAGCTCGCCGAGGAGCTCGACGGACTTCTTCCTGCACTCCGCGTCTCCGTGGTAGACCTCGGCGCCAGCCCGGTGGCTCTCGATGGTCTTGGATGCCATAGTAGACTTGAGGGTTGGGAGTTTGGATTAAACTTGGTGAAGCTGGCTAAGGAGTACTTGTGGTGATGAATGTGGAGGGATATATTATATAGGCAAATGAAGGGTGTGACTTTATACCATAGATTATAGATGTTTGAAATTTTCAATAGCGGTGGGCGACCACTGACCTATCTGACCCGTGAAAGATGTTGAGTACTCAACAACAGCTAGCCGAGAATGAATAAACTTTGGGTACTACAACGAAGAAGAAGGTGTCATGAAATGAGAGAAATGCTGCAGTTGAGGCAGTCAACAATGAACTGTACATGTGGTTAACAAACTATAGTCAATAGCTTGGAGAACTTTAAAATAATATTTACAATCTTTTAGATTTTTTATAAGGACACATCAAAACTTGATCAGGACTAACCAGTTCATAATTTTTATTTATTTACAAGTTTACCACTGAAAAATTTACTCAGGTCTATCCAATTTATAGGTATAAAAGATAACTCTTTTTTATTTTTTTCTCTCTCTTCTCCTTCTTCAGAAGAACAAGAATAAAGAAGAAGAGCAAGAACAAGAAGAAAGAAAACAAAAATATATATCTTTCTCCAAATCCTAGTTTATTTTTTTTTGCTCTCTTCTAATTTCTTAGATATTTTTTCTCTAAACCCTAGTTTATGGATGAAATCTTAGTTGTAGAAGTAATTTGGTTACCAAATCTATCAAATTTACTAATCTATTAATAAACTAATCATTTTTTCTTTATTAATAGAAAAAATTATGGATGAAACCCTAATTCTAGAAGAAATCGATTTGTTGAGCAAGTTTACATCAGTACTGTCACAATTTCTGGCAGTCCTAGAAGTATTGAGGATGTTAGAAATTGTGGCAGTCCTGAAAGGGACTTGTTGTACAACAGGACTGCCACAATTCCTGGCAGTCCTTCAAGTATTGAGGACTGCCAAGAATTGTGGCAGTCCTGAAAGGACCTTGCTATACAACAAGACTGCCACAATTTTTGGCAATCCTAGAAGTATTGAGGACTGTCAGGAATTGTGGCAGTCCTAAAAGGGACTTGCTATACAGCAAGTACATTTTAGGACTCCCATAATTCCTGGCAATCCTAAAATCGGAATGGACGAATGAAAAACATATGTTAGGATTTATTTCCATCTTGATAATATAATGAAATATACATTTTATGGTTTATTTTCATGTATTTTTTGTGAGAAATAATGAAATAAATATGTTAGGATTTATTTTTATGCATTATTTGTGAGGAATCAAAATGATGAGAATAAAAATTGTGGAGAGGAATACTAGGGTTTTGATGAAAATGATGGAGAAGAAAACTAGGGTTTAGAGTAGAAAAATTGTGGAGAAGAAGATGAAGAAGAAGATGTATAGTTTGGGGAGTGGGAAATGTTGAAGAAGAAGAAGAAGAAGAAGAGGAGGAGGAAGAAAGTTAGGATTATTGAATAGAGAGTGAAATTTGCAAATGAGAGTGAAATTTGGGGTTTGGGGGGGGGGGGGGGGGGGGTGTGGGGTTGGGACAGCCCCTAAGTAGAAAAATTGGATAGCCCCAATAATTTTTCCTCAAACATGGGCTAGCCCCAATCCTGGCTAGCCCTGATCAAGTTTTGATGTGCCCTTATAAAAAATAATCTTTTAACCAGTTGCTTAAGTGGGTCAGTCATGCATCATGCTTTTTTTTTCTTGTTGGAATGAACTCGTCTTCGAGTCTTCGCAGAAAATGGAAGCTTTTTTTTTCTTGTTGGAATGAACTCGTCTTCGAGTCTTCGCAGAAAATGGAAGTCATTTTTTAGGAGAAGAAGAAGAAAGTAAGTGGGTCAGTCGTACATCATACATTGTATTTGGAAATATTTTTGAGGAGAAGAAGGAAAATTTAAGGGAAATGAAAATAGAAGAGAGTAAAATGAAAGTAAAATTAATTTTTTTTTCCTTCACTTGTTTGGATGACCAAAAAGTAGAGGAAGAAAAATTTTAAAAATAATATTTTATTTGTTTGTGGAGATAGAAAAATTTTAAAAATAATATTTTTAAAAATAATATTTTAAAAATAATAATGTACAAAGTTTAAGCATTAAGAAATTTAGTAGAACACAATCACATGTTGGGTCGACAGAATTGAGTCAAGGTTGGATCTCTAATTGAAGTCAGGAAGCATTTTGGTGTCATGGTAGAGGTTATAGTTTGGCCATTTTGATCAGGAAGTCATATCAAGAAAATATAGTACAAGGAGACGTGTTTTAGTGGGATATGATATATATATCTACATGAAGGTGTGCCCGTCTAGGTCTTACATATGAAATTTTTTGGAAGAAAAAAATCTAGTGTTGTACTCCAAATATCCAAGTCACGGTAAGGGACGCCAAAAGATCAAAAATAGAAAGTGGGAGTTCATGGGGTGACAATTTATGCACAAAAATAAAGGAGATCAAGTTAAAGCATGGAATAAAATTAATTAACGAATCCAGTAGAGTATTTTAAAGACATCGTTTTAGAAAAAAAGATAGTCTCGTAGATGAATACAATTAAGGAACAATTAAGTCATTATTCAAATTGCAAATGGTTAGAAGGTCACAATAAAAGATCCAGATTTGAGGGAATGTCGAGCAAGTCAAGATTGATATACAGTCGCATAGTTTGGTAGATGACTAACAACACTTGTGTACATACTACTATCATGGTCATGAGTGATATGGCAATTAGTGTGGAGTATATCTATCTTATTAGAGCTATCTTGATGGCCTACCATTAAGATTTTAGCTCAAGTTTCCTCCAAAAGTTTCTTAATAAAATTTTGAAATTTTTTGACTTTCATCCCACTTATTAATATGACTTTGTACTTACATCCCACTTTTTATTTTATTTTATACTTACATCCCACTTTTCGTCACTAAAAGTATTTTTCGTGATAAAACAAATACTTTTTGTGACAAAATGAATGTTTTTCGTGACGAAAAGTGGGATGTAAGTCTAAAAAAATTAAAAAGAGGAATGTAAGTACAAATTCATATTAGCAAGTGGGATGAAAGTCAAAAAATTCCTAAAATTTTCAAAAATAAACCACCAAAATTTGTATTAACTCCAAGCCGTTCAAATTCATCATAAAAAAAAAAATTAATCACTTTCATAAATCTCAAGAAATTTTTTATCATGTTACTGCTAACTTTTTTAAAATTTTACATTTTCAATTCAACTTTTAAACTCAAGAGTTCATAAATCATGAATCTATATATAAAATATCCATAATCAATCATAACTTTAAAACTCTTCAAAAATTAATAGCTCCCCAGATAAAAATTTCTAGCACATACAAAGCAATCTCAAAATTTTAGTTCAATATTTTAATGCACTCATCAATTATAACTTCTATTCATACTAAGTCATTCTAACATAATCACAACAAATTTCACTTGTTTGGATGACTCAACATGTGATTGTGTCCCACGAGTAGGGACGAACGTCTGGGATGGTGATCCATTGATGAGGATTTCAAAAGATGGAGTTGTGATACATTGCATAATAATGTCAGGTGATTTCCCAATGAAATCGTAACCAATAAGAACCTGGCTAAGGACTTCCCAGCTGAGTCTATCATATGCCTTCAACATATTAATCTTAAGTGCGAATCCACTTCTTGATGGAAGAAATTTGGATATGGAATGAAAGAGTTCCTGAGCGATAATTACATTATCGCACATTTGCCTTCCTGGGACAAAGGCATTCTGTTGTGGGCTGATGAGGTGTTGAAGGAAAGGATAAATCCTATTTGCCAGAATCTTGGTAATGGTTTTGTATATGACATTGCAGAGAGAAATCGATCGAAAGTCAGAAGGAGATGCAGGAGTGGAAATTTTTGGGATCAATACAATGAAAGTGTGGTTGAGCTTAGGGAGCATCACGTTAGTGCGGAAGAAATCTTGGATAATGGAAGTAACCTCGTTCCCAACAAGACCCCAATAATTTTGGTAAAACATAGCAGGAAAGCCATCAGGTCCTGGAGACTTACCAGGGCTCATCATGTTGATAGTGTTTTTAATCTCATCAGTTGTTGGTATACTGTTGATCAGTTCGTTCTGATTTGAGTCAATCTTGTGGAGACCATCAATGACGAGCTACGGTACAGAGGAGGTTGGAAGTGCAGTGAATAGGTTGCTATAGTGTTCTACCAATAGCTTGGAAATCTCTTCATGAGTCGAGGCAATGTCCCCATTGGACTTAGAGAGAGAAGATATAGTGTTTTTCCTCTTTCTATTCATTGCAGTCGAGTGAAAAAACTTGAAAGAGTTTATGTCCCCATCTTTCAGCCAGGAAATACATGCTCGTTGCTTCCAAAATATCTCTTATTGATGCATGAGCTTGTTGAGAGTGCAATGAATCCTCTTCTCCTGCATTATCCGTGCTGCAGTCGGTGGTAGCTGTTGAAGGAAAAGGAGTCGGGTTTCCTGCTCCTTGATCTCGCTTCGGTAAAATTGCCCACTCTTTTCTTTCCCCATAACTTAAGATAAGGTAATAGTTTCTTCTGTTTTGAATGAAGATCCATACTGTACCTGCAAGTTCAGTCCATTTACCAATCAACACTGATTCAAAGTCAGGTTCTTTGGTCCAAGAAGCTTCGAAGCGTATGGGTTAGTGACGTTTCTTGAATTTGATATCAAGTTTAAAAAGAATCAGGTTGTGGTCGCTGTTGATGCAGGAAAGGTGAAGCACACCCGCTTTCAGAAATGATGATCTCCACTTGTATCAAGTACTATTACCCTGTCCAAACGCTCTGCAATGTTAGCCGCAGATGATCTACAATTGTTCCATGTGAAAGCCGGTCCTCCAAATATTCGAATTTTGCCGAATAGGAACCTTCAAAATACTCTGTTACCTTAACATTGCTTTTGACTTTCCATATTTTTGGAACTGTTGTGATAATAATATGAGGAGGGTATTCCTTTTGGACCTGCTTTGCAATTGTAGGGGTAGCGGTTATGAGATATTTTTAGAGTACAGATTATGAGCGGTTATGATGGTCCGATTTTGGGTGGTTTTTAAGTAGCAGCTTTTAAAACCGTCCAATCCATGCTTAGTAATTAACTAACGAGCAGTTTTGAAAGTTTTTTACACGAAAGAAATTAAACAGGGAAGGGTATTAGTAGTTATAATTATATATTTTGGTGAGGATATAAATGGAATAAAATAATAAAATCCCTCAAAATCTACCGATTTGAGGTATTTATAAAACCACCCAAAAATACACTACACCGGTTTTGGGGGGGTTTTGAGCCGAGCAAAACTAATATCTCAAAAAAAATTAACAACATGAGTTTTCATAAACGGTCGGTTCAAAAACACCCCAAAACCGGTGAAAACACGGTTACCAAGCAGACCTTGGCAAAGTGGTTTGAAGAATAGGAAACCTCTGCCAATCAGCTTGGGGATTAGAGAAGAGTGCTGAGTTTGTCGAGAACTTCGTGATAGGTGGAAGAAGACGGACAGGGGCGGCCCGGAGGAGGGCAAACAGGACTTGCGCCCTGGGCCCCAAATCCCAAGGGGCCCCAAATTTTTTTAAATGTTAGTAATAATAACAAATAATGAAATATTGTTATTCTGATTTCTTCTTCAAAGTCCAAGGTCAGAAAAAAAAAATTATAGCAATTCAACAAATAGGGCATGGCTTATTGGAATTGGATAGTCGTTCGACTCTTCAATTTCAAAAAAAAAAACTAGTCTTCCCATCACTTCAGATTTTCTTTTGCATTTCTGAGGGAAAAAAATTCTTCACGTCGCTTTCGATTCAAGATGACCAGCAATAAGTTTTTTTTCTTCTGAATTTTTCATTTTTATTCTCTCTTTTGCTTATAATCGAAACACAAAAAGTTCTTCACGTCGTTGGTGTTGAATACTGATGAGCCGATGGCGATGAGTCTTTTCGTTTATCTATGCACTTAAGATTTCACACTTAAAATTATAGGTTCCTAGTGTTGAATATCTTTTCGTAAATCTTTGCACTAAAGATTTCACAATGATTTCGTTTTCAAACTGAAATATTTTGTAGTTTTTGTTCCTCTTGTAACTTTTGTTCCTCCTGATTTTAGCTTTTTCTTTTTTTATGTTTCTTGAGTTTCTCTGTAGTTGATAAATTCGGCAAACAAGCCCATATATCTCAATCCTAGTATTGAAAAAGCTTAAACAAAAAAAGTTAAATAATATATTGCATCAAATTTTTTTTCCGAAGTAGTATTGCCATTTGCCAAGATATATTCATGCAAAATTTAAGGTTAATTGGCATGTATCAGGCCGCAGTCAAAAAGAGTTCACTTTGGCATATTGTATCATGCAAAAAAAAAAATTGATACTTTATTTTCAATATATTTTTTGAAGAAGGGGCATTATTTTGTATTTAGTCCTGGACATCAAAATATTTCGGGCCGACCCTGAAGACGGATTATCCATAGGTTGCTGAAGGACAGAGAGTATAGTAGTGGAGAAATACTTGATGGATGAATAGAGGAAAGCTCGGGGGAGAGAGAATACCTTTGTGAGAGAGATGACTATGGGGGTGATGATCTCTGAAGAGAATGGAAAATCGCCATTAACATTCTGGCGAGGCTGATATCATCTAAGTTGATTTGGAACTCAATTTTATGGCAAATATCGTGTGATCATATATTTCTTTCAGGTTTGTATACAAAAGTCGAATCTTCAAAAAAATAACGTAATGAAATACACGTAATTATCGAATTCAGCTGACTCTTGTGGTCAGTAAGGAACGGTATAAGTTTTCTGGCTAGACGGACGGTCTCGAGATCCAATCATGGTGGGTGGGGGTTGGTGTGTGTGAAAAATTGGACAAAAGATCTGTAACACAGTGTGCACAAAGTTTCGTAAGTTATGTCGGACATCGCAAATACATGTAATCCAAGGACTATTAAAATTAACAAGTCATGAGTTCCTATATCATTTTTGTATTTTTGATAAGGACTTGTTTCCGAAACCAATCGAACAAGTAACTATTTCTTGACTGACATTTGCTTGTTATGAGAAATTGAAAAGCTTACGACGAACAAAATACATGCATATAGCAACTAACAAACACTTTGAATTTCAAAACACACATCATGAGAAAGCTTATTGTAGGTAGAGAGAACCAATTAATGAACTCTATAGCCTGCTGTTAATTGATTACTCGAGGTCGAACACCGACGCCTCGCAGGTGTCGGAGATGCCGGTGGGGGACTTGAAGGTGAGCTCTTTGGTGGTAGGGTCGGCGAAGTACAGCTCGGAGACGGTGAGCCATATGAGGAGCTCCCTGGTCTTCAGTCCGGTCAGCTTCTTGATCGACCGAGGCCCCACGAACGCGGTCAGCTCCGCGGCGTAGGACACCTTGCGCTTGATCTTCTCGAACGTGTAGGTGGTGCTCTTCTTCTGGACGAACCACATGAACCCCGTCGTCCTGTTGTAGCCGAACTCCTGGATGTCCACCAGGGGGAACAGGTTCCTCGGGAGGCCGAGCTCGCCGAGGAGCTCGACGGACTTCTTCCTGCACTCCGCGTATCCGTGGTAGACCTCGGCGCCTGCCCGGTGGCTCTCGATGGTCTTGGATGCCATCTTTAGCTTAGTAAACTTGAGGGTTGGGAGTTTGGGATTGAACTTGGTGAAGCTGGCTAAGGAGTACTTGTATATATTGTGATGAATGTGGAGGGAAGTATTATATAGGCAAATGAAGGGGGTGACTGAGACTTTATACCATAGATTATAGATGTTTGAAATTTTCAATAGCGGTGGGCGACCACTGACCTATCTGACCCGTGAAAGATGTTGAGTACTCAACAACAGCTAGCCGAGAATGAATAAACTTTGGCAACGCTAGCTACAACGAAGAAGATGATGGTGTTTTTGCCTTTGGACTAGAAAAGATAGTCCCACATCGGCTACACCAAATGGTGAGTATCTCAATATAATGTATTGCTTGTGTTGAGGTGTGCACATGAGGTGTAGTGGGGCACAAGTTTGTACCATGTGGAAGTATTTTTCTAGAAGGAAAAAGTATTAAATCCAACAAGGATGCAAGTTAATTTTTGTTGTGCGGACTCGGACACGGACTCCAGGATGTCTCGTGCATGCACGGGAGTGTTCGGGGGGTAGGCGTGGACTGGCACACTTCTATGATAATTGTGGGATGATCTAAAATATCAAACTCTATTTTTGAGTATTGGTATTTTAGTCCCACATCGGATAGGAGAAGAGGTGAAGTCTCAACTCCACTCTGTAAATAGAGCCCCTTGGCCTCCTTTGAAAGATGCACCAAGAAGAGAGTTGAGGGAGTCTGTTAAGTCCAGGAAGCCCGTTCAAGTCTCAAATATTGACTTACGAGCGTTCCAGAAGTTCTTCGTGAACTTACTGGTTCCTGGAAGCTGTTCGTGCTCGTGTGGGACGAATAAAGCTTTGAGCAACGGTGGTTCATTCACCCCAGCATCTCATTCTCGCCTGTCATCGCTGTTGTTGCCATTTACAATAACTTCTTTTTAGAAGCTCTACTGCCGATAGTTGCTTGCACAAAGTCTCTTTAAATTTTTTGTGTATTACGTAGAATCTTTTTAGATCCTCGTAATTCAGAATCCTCCAGGATCTCTGTTGCACATCTTCTTTAAGGTGCTGCATTTGAAACGTTGTGTGTACAATTGTTTCAGTTTCAGAATTTTCCATCGAAAATTGTGCCTCGGCACTAACAATCTCAAAACTTTATTGAGAAGATGGATAATTCTCTTGCTTCGCTCATCGATACCGGCTTTAACAAGTTGGAAAAATTCGATGGCGAACACTTCCAGATATGGAGACGAAAGGTTACTTTAAATCTTCACCTCGTGAATGTTGATCACGTGCTGTCAGAAAAAGAACCGATCGTTCCAACCACTGGATCTGCAGCGGCTGTGGCCGCTGCTACGACCAAGCAAGCGAAGTGGAAGAGAGAAAACAGTGTATGCAAACTACTGATACTCAATTCCATGGAAGACTCTCTGGCAGAGTCCTACTCCAAGAAGACATCTGCCAAAGAGATATGGGACTCCTTGGAAAAGCTCTATGAAGATGACGAGAACCGGTCCAAGATCTTCATGGTAGAAAAATACCACAAGTGGACCTTCAAAGACGAGAAGGCGATGCTGCCCCAAGTGAAGGAGTTTCTAAAGTTGCGTCAGAAACTAGATGACGAGAACATGCCCCTCGTCGACAAGTTTGTCGTTGGAGGGATCGTCGCAAAACTTCCTACAGAATGGAGCAACTTCTATGCTAGTATGCATCGAAAGAAGATGGAAATTAGCTTGAAAGATTTCTTACAAGAGATCCATGTTGAGGACGAGATGCGCTCTCAACAGAAGATGGATACTCTGTCCAAACAACTGGCGAAGGCAAATCTGATCCAAACCAGAGAGTACCAGAGGAAGCAGGCTGCTTCTCATCGCAAAAAGAAGGACTTCACGAATCTGAAAGTGAAGGGTCCTACTTTCAAGCAGCAGAAGTCCAAGTCCCATGTGACTTGCTTCAATTGTGGTAAGAAGGACCACTACAAATCCGAATGCAAGTCCAAGCCCAAAGAACAAGGTGAGCCTAGTAAGGTTTCTATGATTACTAATCTAGTTGCCATGATAGCACAGGTTGCAACTGTGGGGGCTGACTTGGACTGGTGGATAGACACTGGTGCGACCTACCATGTCTGTTCAGACAAAAACTGGTTCGTCTCTTATGAGCCAACTTCAGAGAAGGTCATAATGGCAAACCAGGCACAAGCTGAAGTACTGGAGATCGGGACGGTGGAGCTGAAACTCACATCGGGGAACACTCTGACGCTTCAAGGTGTGAAGCATGTTCCAGTAATTGCTAAGAACATGATCTCTGGAAGTCTGTTTTGCAACGCAGGCTTGAGGATGGACATCAATGCTGGCCAGTTGGTGATGTCCAAGAAGGGTACATTCTTCGAGAAAGCTTTCCAAACTGAAGGAATGTACAAGATTCAGCTTGTTGTAACCCAGCATGATAATATAAATGCAATCACTTTTTCTGATTATTCTCTTGAGTTGTGGCATAATAGGCTAGGACATGTTCATTGTAAAAGGATTAACAGAATGTCTAGTCTAGGACTTATCTACAAGTGTGGAGGTAAGGTAGAGAAATGCTAAGTATGTGCTCAGACGAAGATCACAAGGAAACCCTTTCACAGGGTCCATCGAAGCACAGATCTTCTGGAGTTGGTTCACTCAGATATCTGTGACTTCAAACAATTCTCTACAAAGACCGGGATGAAGTATTTCATTACTTTCATCGATGACTTCTCAAAGTATGCTTTCGTCTACTTGCTCAAGTCTAAAGACGAAGCATTCGAGAAGTTCAAGGAGTTCAGGGCCGAGGCTGAGCGGCAAACTGGACTACAACTCAAGAGGTTAAGGAGTGATCGAGGCGGGGAGTATCGGTCTCATGAATTCTTATCATTCTGCAAAGAACATGGAATCATCAATGAGATAACGGCTCCGTACTCTCTTCAATCCAACGGAGTAGCAGAAAGAAAGAAAGAACAGAACGTTGACAGAGATGATGAACTCCATGCTGTTGACTGCGGGTCTTCCAAAGTGTTACTGGGGAGAAGCTGCACTAACGGCAACGTTCATTCTGAACAGAGTGCCATATGCAACTTCCGACATAACTCCTCATGAACTCTGGTTCAAAGTCAGACCTAACTTGAATGTCATTCGAGTGTGGGGGTTTCTGGCTTATGTGAAGCTCCCGGATCTGAAGATTCAGAAGCTGGGGACAAGGACTACGAAGGCGATCTTCTTGGGGTATGCCGAGAAGAGTGATGCTCGGAGATTCCTTGATATCGAGTCAAACCATATCATCGAATCTCGCGATACTGAATACTTTGAAGACAAGTTTGCAAAACACAAGAATACTGTTCTCGCAGATCTTCCGAAGAATGATGAGGGTACAAAGCAGACAGAAGTCTTTAATAAACCAGTAGTCCAAGATGAAGCTGTCGTCAAGGAGACACCAGCTAAACCAGAACTCGCTGAGCCATCAACTAAGCGAACGAGGAGGCCGAAAGACTTCGGAGATGACTTCGTCACCTATCATGTGGAAGCAGATCCGCTTACCAATGATGAGGCGATGAAGACCAGAGATGATGTATTCTGGAAGGAGGCGATAGACAACGAGATTGACTCAATCACCTCCAACAACACATGGATATTGGTTGACCTGCCAGAAGGAGCAAGACCCATCGGATGCAAATGGATCTTCAAGAAGAAGATGAAAGCAGATGGAACCATTGACAAGTTCAAGGCCAGGCTAGTGACCAAGGGGTTTGCTCAGAAGCAGGGGATCGACTACTTTGACACTTATGCTCCAGTAGCTCGGATGACAACCATCAGATTGTTAATTTCTCTAGCAGCAATACACAAGCTGGTGATACATCAGATGGATGTGAAAACGGCATTCCTTAATGGCGAGCTGACCGAAGAGATCTACATGCAACAACCAGAAGGTTTTGTCGTCAGAGGTCTGGAAGACAAAGTCTGCAAGTTGATGAAGTCTCTGTATGGTTTGAAACAAGCTCCCAAAATGTGGCATGAGAAGTTTGACAAGGTGATAAGGTCAAATGACTACAGGGTTAGTGAAACAGACAAGTGTGTTTATACGAAGTTTGCTGACGGAAGAGGAGTAATCGTATGTCTTTACGTGGACGACAAGCTAATCCTAGGTACGAATTTAAGCTGCGTCACAGAGTTATGCCGGTCGACCTAAACCATTCCAAGTGTCGTCCCGCTCTTTCTGCGGTTGTCAAGTTAAATAGTCCCACGATCTCAAGGGCCGTCATATAACGTATGACTTGGGTGATAGCGTCGCGTAGAACAGAAGTCAGTTAAAGGCACGAGCTACGGTTGGCTCGATATAAAGTTAGCCACGGTCCATGGCACTTAAGGAACATGTTTTGTTCAGGTTAAGTTGGAAGGCTACGTAGTAGTCGTTCCCACAAGTTCAAAGAAGTATGCGAGGAGGTCCCTCGGTTGGGAGTCTCGCATTCCTATCCAAGTTAAGAAGTTCGAGGCAGTCCCTCGGTTGGGAGTCTCGCGTTCCTATACACATTAAGTTGTTCGAGGCGGTCCCTCGGTTGGGAGTCTCGCGGTCCCGATGCACGTTACGCAAAGTATAGTTCAGAGCACGAGTGCTAAGGATTGTTTTCAGTCGTACCAACAAATTAGGCCATGCATTTAAGTGAGTCTAGATGTCTCATAGGTGCGTGGTCATTGGACACCTTGTCGACAAGGATTTCTGCCTAGACTGGTTATACGCCGGGGCACCGGGCCCAGTCGTCCTAGGAGGTAGACGTTATAGCAACACATGCTTTTATTGTGTGGGTAGTCGGGGGCTTTCAACGGGGATCGCTACCTGCGCTGAAGGACCCGCCGCCTACCCGAGCTATGTCCGCGATGGCTTGTCATGCCAATGGCCTTTCATATAGATAATTGGCGTGCTAAACGGTGAATCCGCATACACGGTGTCGGTCATAACGAATGAAGTGTAAGCACGGTATACGTTAAATGGTGAAATGTGTGCTCGGTTGCACCCAAAGTATTATAAAGCCTACGATTCGGCTATATGTAAAGACACGTGCTTCAGCACGAGATATGGCGTCGTACTTGAGTTCTCAACACCGGTTCCACAAGTCGGGGTAGTCGTTGCGAGTTAAGTCGAGAAGGAACGTAGGGCAAGTTTGGTTAAGTCATGTTAAATTGCTGGGCACGACCTCGAGATGTGAGGCATGGCCGCGTTGTCACAACACGAGTATAGGCAAGATCAAGCGAGGAGGCACTGCCTCAGTAATTCGATAGCACGAATCGAGTTCATTGCACGACCGAGTCGTTACGTCCCTGAGTATGGCACGAAAGGCAAGCACGAGACGATAAGTTGACGTTATTGGAACGAGAAGGTCTAGCGGTAAAGTATGAGTACATTATTAGTGCAAGGCACGGTGACGGTCTAGAGACACAAAATAGAACAAGGCATCGGTCCTAAAATCGATCCTAAGGCAAGACTAGAAAGACAATCGTAAAGGGGCTTGTATTGCACAAAGTAAAATAAACGTGTCGGTTTTGGATAGGTGGACGAGGAGCTCACTCCACCAGTACAGTTGAGTACTGACATCCACACAGTTTCCATGTGCAGGCACAGGTAGAAGCTCATGGCGCAGAGCCCGCTTGGATGCGTCGAGGCACGGAGTTACTTGGCGATTCGAAGCGTGCGGCCGCATGGATCGAAGACTTATACGGGACAACATATGGACATCACCTTTCGAAGCTTCCGCTGGATTCAAGTATTGTATTGAGAGATGAGAGAGAGCAGAGTAACTTGTTTTGTATAAGAGTGAGCTTGAGTGATTGTAATCTTGGCCTTGTGCCCCCAATGTAACCGTTGTTTCGATATCAATAAAGATCATCTTTTGAGTAACTTGTGTTTCGTTTTAATTTCCGCTGCGTGTTTATTATCTCTATTTGGGACTTCCGTGCGACGACCCCGTCGCAGCCGCTGTAATCGGCCGTTATGGAACCCGCCTTGCACGAGCGCAATCTAGGCTCGTGCGGCATCACGCCTTAGCGAGGATGATCGCTCCTACGGGAGCGGGACGTGACAGTAACACTAGTATCACTCTTGATACCAAGTTTTCTACTAAGTCAATATTGGGTTTTAACAGAAAATCAAAACCTTGCTTAAACAAATTTTGGAAACATGCATATATACGAGAATCTTAAGGAATACATATTTAACAAAATGAGTTTAGGAAAAATTCTAAGTATTTACCACCAAGGAAAATAAAATGACAACAAAAATATTTTTGTTCAAGATTTGGCAAGATGTACTTGCCTAGGTTAAGCTCCAAGCCTAATCTTCTACTCCTCCTCCTAGAGGGGTTAGACACCACACCCAAGGCCTCAAGGCCAAGCTCTTGGCAAGCTGCAAGAGGGAGAGAAGGGAAGAAGAAATGAAGAGAGAGTGAAGAGAATGAAAAGAGAGAGGAGAGAGAACGTGAAATGGTATATATAGAAGGGAGAATTAATCTTAGACGTCGGATGGTGATCCATGTAAAAATATAAGTCAATCCTAGCCATTCAAACAAAACCAAATATCCATTGGGTAATAGGGTGCATCTACACTATTCACGAAAATATCTAAACACTATTCATCAAAATATCCAAAACACTATTCATCAAAATATCAGAAACACTATTCATCAAAATATCTGAAATCAAAAATATCTAAAGTATGAAAAATCTGTTTGGACGGTATGCCGTCGGTATACACCGGTATATTGGCGGTATGCCGGCCAAGAAGAAAATCTATAAGTTAGAAAATTTTTTAAAGCATTACGAAAACCAAGAAAATACGAAATACACTACAAAATACGTATCCGTATATAAATACTGATACTGTGAGACGAGTCTCACAGTTTAAGGGGGTCAGTCATGCATCATGCTTTTTTTCTTGTTGGAATGAACTCGTCTTCGAGTCTTCGCAGAAAATGGAAGTCATTTTTGAGGAGAAGAAGAAGAACATAAGTGGGTCAGTCGTGCATCATACATTGTATCTGGAAATATTTTTGAGGAGAAGAAGAAAAATTTAAGGGAAAAAAAATAGAAGAGAGTAAAATGAAGGTAAAATTAATTTTTTCCTTCACTTTGTTTGGATAACCAAAAAGTAGAGGAAGGAAAATTTTAAAAATAATATTTTATTTGTTTGCGAAGATAGATATAATTACATTCAATCCTTGATTTTTTTCAAATCATAAATGAAATTAACTTTTTTGAAGGGTAGATGGGTAATTTCTTCCATAATTCTCTTAACTCTCTTCATTTTTTTCTCCTACTTTTGGGGAAAAAAATTTTGAGTGGAGCCCGCATGAATTTTTCTCCCAAAATTCTCTCCCTCCTCTTTCCTCCCCCTTCCCAAATACCAATACTTTTAATTTTTTTACTCATTTTTCCCTCAACAATTTTCTTCTTCTCCTAAAAAATGTTCCCAAATACAATGTATGATATTTGGAAAAATCAAATTTCTAACCTTATTTGCCTTTGATTACTCAATTTGATTGCTACTTAACTAGTCATTATATTCATATTAAATGGCTATTATTTTTGTGTTGAATAGGGTCAGATTTATTATCCTATTAAAATCCTATTAACCCCTAGTCTCTTTAGTAATTCGTACCGGCTAATTTATTAGCCTATTAAATAATTCTAAATCTTTATTAGTTGGCCTTAGATATGGGTTCCTATAATGTGGTTGCTCTTTGAAAGGAGATAAGAAAAAGAAGGGAAAAAAAAGTCTATTCATTTCATTTCTCATACGTCTTTTCTTGGACAAATAAGTTCTTATTTTATTCTTTGGCAAAAGCTAAGTTCGGATCGATCTTCCATATTTGTGTGCAACGATGAGATATCGGTAGAGTAGGAATTTTATCACTAGGAGTATTCGAAAAAAGTATGTACATAAACTCGAATCAACTCTTAGGACAGTGCTACGTACGCGACTTTTCCGGAGGCCGGTAACATTTACTTTATTTTATTTTATTTTTTTAAAGGAAGAAAAGAAAAGAAATTCTAACAACATTTGCATGTTAATGAGAAATCGAAAAGCTTGTGACGAAAATAATACATGCATATAGCAACTAACAAACACTTTGAAATTCAAAAACAAATCACGAGAAAGCTTATTTTAGATGGAGAGAAGAGAACCAATGAACTCTATAGCCTGCTGTTGACTACTCGAGGTCGAACACCGACGCCTCGCAGGCGTCCGAGATGCCGGTGGGGGACTTGAAGGTGAGCTCTTTGGTGGTTGGGTCTGCGAAGTACAGCTCGGAGACGGTGAGCCATATGAGGAGCTCCCTGGTCTTCAGTCCGGTCAGCTTCTTGATTGACCGAGGCCCCACGAACGCGGTCAGCTCCGCGGCGTAGGACACCTTGCGCTTGATCTTCTCGAACGTGTAGGTGGTGCTCTTCTTCTGGACGAACCACATGAACCCCGTCGTCCTGTTGTAGCCGAACTCCTGGATGTCCACCAGGGGGAACAGGTTCCTCGGGAGGCCGAGCTCGCCGAGGAGCTCGATGGACTTCTTCCTGCACTCCGCGTCTCCGTGGCAGACCTCGGCGCCAGCCCGGTTGCTCTCGATGGTCTTGGATGCCATCTTTAGCTTAGTAAACTTGAGGGTTGGGAGTTTGGAATTAAACTTGGTGAAGCTGGCTAAGGAGTAGTACTTGTAGTGATGAATGTGGAGGGAAGTATTATATAGGCAAATGAACGGGGGTGACTTTATACAATAGACTATTGCCGATCTATTGATAAGTTTGAAATTTTCAATAGCGGTGGGCGACCACTGACCTATCTGACCCGTGAAAGATGTTGAGTACTCAACAACAGCTAGCCGAGAATGAATAAACTTTGGCAACGCTAGCTACAACGAAGAAGATGATGGTGTTTTTGCCTTTGGACTAGAAAAGATAGTCCCACATCGGCTACACCAAATGGTAAGTATCTCAATATAATGCATTGCTTGTGTTGAGGTGTGCACATGAGGTGTAGTGGGGCACAAGTTTGTGACATGTGGAAGTATTTTTCTAGAAGGAAAAAGTATTAAATCCAACAAGGATGCAAGTTAATTTTTGTTGTGCGGACTCGGACTCGGACACGGACTCCAGGATGTCTCGTGCATGCACGGGAGTGTTCGGGGGGTAGGCGTGGACTGGCACACTTCTATGATGATTGTGGGATGATCTAAAATATCAAACTCTATTTTTGAGTATTGGTATTTTAGTCCCACATCGGATAGGAGAAGAGGTGAAGTCTCAACTCCACTCTATAAATAGAGCCCCTTGGCCTCCTTTGAAAGATGCACCAAGAAGAGAGTTGAGGGAGTCTGTTAAGTCCAGGAAGCCCGTTCAAGTCTCAAATATTGACTTACGAGCGTTCCAGAAGTTCTTCGTGAACTTGCTGGTTCCTGGAAGCTGTTCGTGCTCGTGTGGGGCGAATAAAGCTTTGAGCAACGGTGGTTCATTCACCCCAGCATCTCATTCTCGCCTGTCATCGCTGCTGTTGCCATTTACAATAACTTCTTTTTAGAAGCTCTACTGCCGATAGTTGCTTGCACAAAGTCTCTTTAGATTTTTTGTGTATTACGTAGAATCTTTTTAGATCCTCGTAATTCAGAATCCTCCAGGATCTCTGTTGCACATCTTCTTTAAGGTGCTGCATTTGAAACGTTGTGTGTACAATTATTTCAGTTTCAGAATTTTCCATCGAAAATTGTGCCTCGGCACTAACAATCTCAAAGCTTTATTGAGAAGATGGATAATTCTCGTGCTTCGCTCATCGATACCGGCTTTAACAAGTTGGAAAAATTCGATGGCGAACACTTCCAGATATGGAGACGAAATGTCACTTTAAATCTTCAACTCGTGAATGTTGATCACGTGCTGTCAGAAAAAGAACCGATCGTTCCAACCACTGGATCTGTTGCGGCTGTGGCCGCTGCTACGACCAAGCAAGCGAAGTGGAAGAGAGAAAACAGTGTATGCAAACTACTGATACTCAATTCCATGGAAGACTCTCTGGCAGAGTCCTACTCCAAGAAGACATCTGCCAAAGAGATATGAGACTCCTTGGAAAAGCTCTATGAAGATGACGAGAACCGGTCCAAGATCTTCATGGTAGAAAAATACCACAAGTGGACCTTCAAAGACGAGAAGGCGATGCTGCCCCAAGTGAAGGAGTTTCTGAAGTTGCGTCAGAAACTAGAAGACGAGAACATGCCTCTCGTCGACAAGTTTGTCGTTGGAGGGATCGTCGCGAAACTTCCTACAGAATGGAGCAACTTCTATGCAAGGATGCATCGAAAGAAGATGAAAATTAGCTTGGAAGATTTCTTGCAAGAGATCCATGTTGAGGACGAGATGCGCTCTCAACAGAAGATGGATACTCTGTCCAAACAACTGGCGAAGGCAAATCTGATCCAAACCAGAGAGTACCAGAGGAAGCAGGCTGCTTCTCATCGCAAAAAGAAGGACTTCACGAATCTGAAAGTGAAGGGTCCTACTTTCAAGCAGCAGAAGTCCAAGTCCCATGTGACTTGCTTCAATTGTGGCAAGAAGGGCCACTACAAATCCGAATGCAAGTCCAAGCCCAAAGAATAAGGTGAGCCTAGTAAGGTTTCTATGATTACTAATCTAGTTGCCATGATAGCACAGGTTGCAACTGTGGGGGCTGACTTGGACTGATGGATAGACACTGGTGCGACCTGCCATGTCTGTTCAGACAAAAACTGGTTCGTCTCTTATGAGCCAACTTCAGAGAAGGTCATAATGGCAAACCAGGCACAAGCTGAAGTACTGGGGATCGGGACGGTGGAGCTGAAACTCACATCGGGGAACACTCTGACGCTTCAAGGTGTGAAGCATGTTCCAGTAATTGCTAAGAACATGATCTCTGGAAGTCTGTTTTGTAACGCAGGCTTGAGGATGGACATCAATGCTGGCCAGTTGGTGATGTCCAAGAAGGGTACATTCTTCGAGAAAGCTTTCCAAACTGAAGGAATGTACAAGATTCAGCTTGTTGTAACCCAGCATGATAATATAAATGCAATCACTTTTTCTGATTATTCTCTTGAGTTGTGGCATAATAGGCTAGGACATGTTCATTGTAAAAGGATTAACAGAATGTCTAGTCTAGGACTTATCTCCAAGTGTAGGGGTAAGGTAGAGAAATGCTAAGTATGTGCTCAGACGAAGATCACAAGGAAACCCTTTCACAGGGTCCATCGAAGCACAGATCTTCTGGAGTTGGTTCACTCAGATATCTGTGACTTCAAACAATTTTCTACAAAGGCCGGGATGAAGTATTTCATTACTTTCATCGATGACTTCTCAAAGTATGCTTTCGTCTACTTGCTCAAGTCTAAAGACGAAGCATTCGAGAAGTTCAAGGAGTTCAGGGCCGAGGCTGAGCGGCAAACTGGACTACAACTCAAGAGGTTAAGGAGTGATCGAGACGGGGAGTATCGGTCTCATGAATTCTTATCATTCTGCAAAGAACATGGAATCATCAATGAGATAACGGCTCCGTACTCTCTTCAATCCAACGGAGTAGCAGAAAGGAATAACAGAACGTTGACAGAGATGATGAACTCCATGCTGTTGACTGCGGGTCTTTCAAAGTGTTACTGGGGAGAAGCTGCACTAACGGCAACGTTCATTCTGAACAGAGTGCCATATGCAACTTCCGACATAACTCCTCATGAACTCTGGTTCAAAGTCAGACCTAACTTGAATGTCATTCGAGTGTGGGGGTTTCTGGCTTATGTGAAGCTCCCGGATCTGAAGATTCAGAAGCTGGGGACAAGGACTACGAAGGCGATCTTCTTGGGGTATGCCGAGAAGAGTGATGCTCGGAGATTCCTTGATATCGAGTCAAACCATATTATCGAATCTCGTGATGCTGAATACTTTGAAGACAAGTTTGCAAAACACAAGAATACTGTTCTCGCGGATCTTCCGGAGAATGATGAGGGTACAAAGCAGACAGAAGTCTTTAATAAACTAGTAGTCCAAGATGAAGCTGTCGTCAAGGAGACACCAGCTAAACCAGAACTCGCTGAGCCGTCAACTAAGCGAACGAGGAGGCCGAAAGACTTCGGAGATGACTTCGTCACCTATCATGTGGAAGCAGATCCGCTTACCAATGATGAGGCGATGAAAACCAGAGATGATGTATTCTGGAAGGAGGCGATAGACAACGAGATTGACTCAATCACCTCCAACAACACATGGATATTGGTTGACCTGCCAGAAGGAGCAAGACCCATCGGATGCAAATGGATCTTCAAGAAGAAGATGAAAGCAGATGGAACCATTGACAAGTTCAAGGCCAGGCTAGTGACCAAGGGGTTTGCTCAGAAGCAGGGGATCGACTACTTTGACACTTATGCTCCAGTAGCTCGGATGACAACCATCAGATTGTTAATTTCTCTAGCAGCAATACACAAACTGGTGATACATCAGATGGATGTGAAAACGGCATTCCTTAATGGCGAGCTGACCGAAGAGATCTACATGCAACAACCAGAAGGTTTTGTCGTCAGAGGTCTGGAAGACAAAGTCTGCAAGTTGATGAAGTCTTTGTATGGTTTGAAACAAGCTCCCAAAATGTGGCATGAGAAGTTTGACAAGGTGATAAGGTCAAATGACTACAGGGTCAGTGAAACAGACAAGTGTGTCTATACGAAGTTTGCTGACGGAAGAGGAGTAATCGTATGTCGTTACGTGGACGACATGCTAATCCTAGGTACGAATTTAAGCTGCGTCACAGAGTTATGCCGGTCGACCTAAGCCATTCCAAGTGTCGTCCCGCTCTTTCTGCGGTTGTCAAGTTAAATAGTCCCACGATCTCAAGGGCCGTCATATAACGTATGACTTGGGTGATAGCATCGCGTAGAACAGAAGTCAGTTAAAGGCACGAGCCACAGTTGGCTCGATATAAAGTTAGCCACGGTCCATGGCACTTAAGGAACACGTTTTGTTCAGGTTAAGTTGGAAGGCTACGTAGTAGTCGTTCCCACGAGTTCAAAGAAGTATGCGAGGAGGTCCCTCGGTTGGGAGTCTCACGTTCCTATCCAAGTTAAGAAGTTCGAGGCGGTCCCTCGGTTGGGAGTCTCGCGTTCCTATACACATTAAGTTGTTCGAGGCGGTCCCTCGGTTGGGAGTCTCGCGGTCCCGATGTACGTTACGCAAAGTATAGTTCAGAGCACGAGTGCTAAGGATTGTTTCCAGTCGTACCAACAAATTAGGCCATGCATTTAAGTGAGTCTAGATGTCTCATAGGTGCGTGGTCATTGGACACCTTGTCGACAAGGATTTCTGCCTAGACTGGTTATACGCCGGGGCACCGGGCCCAGTCGTCCTAGGAGGTAGACGTTATAGCAACACATGCTTTTATTGTGTGGGTAGTCGGGGGCTTTCAACGGGACTCGCTACCTGCGCTGAAGGACCCGCCGCCTACCCGAGCTATGTCCGCGATGGCTTATCATGCCAATGGCCTTTCATATAGATAATTGGCGTGCTAAGCGGTGAATCCGCATACACGGTGTCGGTCATAACGAATGAAGTGTAAGCACGGTATACGTTAAATGGTGAAATGTGTGCTCGGTTGCACCCAAAGTATTATAAAGCCTACGATTCGGCTATATGTAAAGACACGTGCTTCAGCACGAGATATGGTGTCGTACTTGAGTTCTCAACACCGGTTCCACAAGTCGGGGTAGTCGTTGCGAGTTAAGTCGAGAAGGAACATAGGGCAAGTTTGGTTAAGTCATGTTAAATTGCTGGGCACGACCTCGAGATGTGAGGCATGGCCACGTTGTCACAACACGAGTATAGGCAAGATCAAGCGAGGAGGCATTGCCTCAGTAATTCGATAGCACGAATCGAGTTCATTGCACGACCGAGTCGTTACGTCCCTGAGTATGGCACGAAAGGCAAGCACGAGACGATAAGTTGACGTTATTGGAACGAGAAGGTCTAGCGGTAAAGTATGAGTACATTATTAGTGCAAGGCACGGTGACGGTCTAGAGACACAAAATAGAACAAGGCGTCGGTCCTAAAATTGATCCTAAGGCAAGACTAGAAAGACAATCGTAAAGGGGCTTGTATTGCACAAAGTAAAATAAACGTGTCGGTTTTGGATAGGTGGACGAGGAGCTCACTCCACCAGTACAGTTGAGTACTGACACCCACACAGTTTTCATGTGCAGGCACAGGTAGAAGCTCATGGCGCAGAGCCCGCTTGGATGCGTCGAGGGACGGAGTTACTTGGCGATTCGAAGCGTGCGGCCGCATGGATCGAAGACTTATACGGGACAATGTATGGACATCGCCTTCCGAAGCTTCCGCTGGATTCAAGTATTGTATTGAGAGATGAGAGAGAGCAGAGTGACTTGTTTTGTATAAGAGTGAGCTTGAGTGATTGTAATCTTGGCCTTGTGCCCCCAATGTAACCGTTGTTTCGATATCAATAAAGATCATCTTTTGAGTAACTTGTGTTTCGTTTTAATTTCCGCTGCGTGTTTATTATCTCTATTTGGGACTTCCGTGCGACGACCCCGTCGCAGCCGCTGTAATCGGCCGTTATGGAACCCGCCTTGCACGAGCGCAATCTAGGCTCGTGCGGCATCACGCCTTAGCGAGGATGATCGCTCCTACGGGAGCGGGACGTGACAGTAACACTAGTATCACTCTTGATACCAAGTTTTCTACTAAGTCAATATTGGGTTTTAACAGAAAATCAAAACCTTGCTTAAACAAATTTTGGAAACATGCATATATACGAGAATCTTAAGGAATACATATTTAACAAAATGAGTTTAGGAAAAATTCTAAGTATTTACCACCAAGGAAAATAAAATGACAACAAAAATATTTTTGTTCAAGATTTGGCAAGATGTACTTGCCTAGGTTAAGCTCCAAGCCTAATCTTCTACTCCTCCTCCTAGGGGGGTTAGACACCACACCCAAGGCCTCAAGGCCAAGCTCTTGGCAAGCTGCAAGAGGGAGAGAAGGGAAGAAGAAATGAAGAGAGAGTGAAGAGAATGAAAAGAGAGAGGAGAGAGAACGTGAAATGGTATATATAGAAGGAAGAATTAATCTTAGCCGTCGGATGGTGATCCATGTAAAAATATAAGTCAATCCTAGCCATTCAAACAAAACCAAATATCCATTAGGTAATAGGGTGCATCTACACTATTCACGAAAATATCTAAACACTATTCATCAAAATATCCAAAACACTATTCATCAAAATATCAGAAACACTATTCATCAAAATATCTGAAATCAAAAATATCTAAAGTATGAAAAATCTGTTTGGACGGTATGCCGTCGGTATACACCGGTATATTGGCGGTATGCCGGCCAAGAAGAAAATCTATAAGTTAGAAAAAATTTTAAAGCATTACGAAAACCAAGAAAATACGAAATACACTACAAAATACGTATCCGTATATAAATACTGATACTGTGAGATGAGTCTCACAGTTTAAGTGGGTCAGTCATGCATCATGCTTTTTTTCTTGTTGGAATGAACTCGTCTTCGAGTCTTCGCAGAAAATGGAAGTCATTTTTGAGGAGAAGAAGAAGAACATAAGTGGGTCAGTCGTGCATCATACATTGTATCTGGAAATATTTTTGAGGAGAAGAAGAAAAATTTAAGGGAAAAAAAATAGAAGAGAGTAAAATGAAGGTAAAATTAATTTTTTTCCTTCACTTTGTTTGGATAACCAAAAAGTAGAGGAAGGAAAATTTTAAAAATAATATTTTATTTGTTTGCGGAGATAGATATAATTACATTCAATCCTTGATTTTTTTCAAATCATAAACGAAATTAACTTTTTTGAAGGGTAGATGGGTAATTTCTTCCATAATTCTCTTAACTCTCTTCATTTTTTTCTCCTACTTTCGGGAAAAAAAATTTTGAGTGGAGCCCGCATGAATTTTTCTCCCAAAATCCTCTCCCTCCTCTTTCCTCTCCCTTCCCAAATACCAATACTTTTAATTTTTTTACTCATTTTTCCCTCAACAATTTTCTTCTTCTCCTAAAAATGTTCCCAAACACAATGTATGATATTTGGAAAAATCAAATTTCTAACCTTATTTGCCTTTGATTACTCAATTTGATTGCTACTTAACTAGTCATTATATTCATATTAATTGGCTATTATTTTTGTGTTGAATAGGGTCAGATTTATTATCCTATTAAAATCCTATTAACCCCTAGTCTCTTTAGTAATTCGTACCGGCTAATTTATTAGCCTATTAAATAATTCTAAATCTTTATTAGTTGGCCTTAGGTATGGGTTCCTATAATGTGGTTGCTCTTTGAAAGGAGATAAGAAAAAGAAGGGGAAAAAAAAGTCTATTCATTTCATTTCTCATACGTCTTTTCTTGGACAAATAAGTTCTTATTTTATTCTCTGGCAAAAGCTAAGTTCGGATCGATCTTCCATATTTGTGTACAACGATGAGATATCGGTAGAGTAGGAATTTTATCACTAGGAGTATTCGAAAAAAGTATGTACATAAACTCGAATCAACTCTTAGGACAGTGCTACGTACGCGATTTTTCCGGAGGCCGGTAACATTTACTTTATTTTATTTTATTTTTTTAAAGGAAGAAAAGAAAAGAAATTCTAACAACATTTGCATGTTAATGAGAAATCGAAAAGCTTGTGACGAAAATAATACATGCATATAGCAACTAACAAACACTTTGAAATTCAAAAACAAATCACGAGAAAGCTTATTTTAGATGGAGAGAAGAGAACCAATGAACTCTATAGCCTGCTGTTAATTGACTACTCGAGGTCGAACACCGCCGCCTCGCAGGTGTCGGAGATGCCGGTGGGGGACTTGAAGGTGAGCTCTTTGGTGGTTGGGTCTGCGAAGTACAGCTCGGAGACGGTGAGCCATATGAGGAGCTCCCTGGTCTTCAGTCCGGTCAGCTTCTTGATCGACCGAGGCCCCACGAACGCGGTCAGCTCCGCGGCGTAGGACACCTTGCGCTTGATCTTCTCGTACGTGTAGGTGGTGCTCTTCTTCTGGACGAACCACATGAACCCCGTCGTCCTGTTGTAGCCGAACTCCTGGATGTCCACCAAGGGGAACAGGTTCCTGGGGAGGCCGAGCTCGCCGAGGAGCTCGACGGACTTCTTCCTGCACTCCGCGTCTCCGTGGCAGACCTCGGCGCCTGCCCGGTGGCTCTCGATGGTCTTGGATGCCATCTTTAGCTTAGTAAACTTGAGGGTTGAGTCGTGGAAGTTTGATGAAGACTAAGGAGTACTTGTATAGTGATGAATGTTGAGGAATGGTGGAGGGAAGTGTTATATAGGCAAATGAAGGGGGTGACTTTATACAATAGGCTATTGTCTATTGATAAGTTTGAAATATTCAATAGCGGTGGGCGACGACGTTCAGTACGTACTCAACGACAGCCTGGAATGAATCAACTTTGGCAACGCTACAATGAAGAAGAAGAAGAAGAAGAAGAAGGTGTCATGAAATGAGAGAAATGCTGCAGTTGAGGCAGTCAACAATGAACTGTACATGTGCTTAACAAACTATAGTCAATAACTTGGAGAACTTTAAAATAATATTTACAATCTTTTAACCAGTTGTTTAAGTTGGGTCAGTCATGCATCATGCTTTTTTTTTCTTGTTGGAATGAACTCGTCTTTGAGCCTTCGCAGAAAATGGAAGTCATTTCGTCCATACTTACACTGTGTTTGGGAATATTTTTGAGGAAGGGAAGCAAAATTTGAGGGAAAAGAAAATAGAAGAGAGTAAAATGAAGGTAAAATTAATTTTTTTTCTTCACTTGTTTGGATGACCAAAAAGTAGAGGAAGATAAATTTTAAAAATAATATTTTATTTGTTTGTGGAGATAGATATAATTACCATTCAATCCTTGATTTTTTTTCAAATCATAAATAAAATTAACTTTTTTGAAGGGTAGATGGATAATTTCTTCCACAATCCTCTCAGCTCTCTCCCACTTTTGGAAGAAAAAAAAAAATTTAGTGGACCCGCATGAATTTTTCTCCCAAAATTCTCTCCCTCCTCTTTCCTCCCCCTTCCCATACACCAATACTTTTAATTTTTCACTCATTTTTCTTTCTCTCATTTTCCTCTCTTCCCAAACAATACCTTAGAGTAGGCAATAGTCTTTAATCTATCTTGTTCAACTTGTACGTCGATCATAGATGTTCATATAAACAAATATTTAGAATAAATATGAGACTTTGAAAGTCAAAGTTTACCCCTCAAATTTCAAAACTAGAAAGTAACTTGGTCTTGATTTTCAATCTTCTTGCGAGTTCATCAACAGATAAACGGAGGTAGAAAACATGAGAAAAAAACATTTGTAGTATACTCGACACAAATAATTACACACGATAAAATAATGATACGAGTGATCCATAATGGACACATGGCATGGAATACACGATGAAAGCACACAAGCACCAATAAAATATAGCTCCCTACACTCACCAAGTAGTTTCTTCAAAAAAATGTTGTTGCATCAATGCTCCCCTTGCTAGGAGCAAGAATAAGATCTTCCATTCTTCGAATAATAATAGTTGCACAATAAAGTAGACATAGACGTACGCTTGAAGAAGTCTTCAATACTAATCATTTTTAAGAGGGACGTCATATGTGGCTAAATCTCGAAACGTAATAACATGAATATCGGATATTGTCTCATTGATATTTTTAGCTCGGGGTAACACCAAAGATGGTGCTGGAATGTTAACAACGTTTTGCGCTTTAGTCCCTACAATAAATGAGCAAATTAATTATTTTGGCGAGTTTCTTGTGTATTGTTGGCTTGCATCTTCTTTGGCACGAAAGAGTATTTTTCTCATATTCAGGTAGCAAATATTGGTCTCGAATCATTTGTCGTATTTTCTTCCACGACTCTACCCAAAAAAAAAAAAAAAAAATTTGGAATACGCGAGCCTTGCGCTTTAGTCTACATGACAACCCTTTTCCTTTTAGTTGGACCAGACTCAACAAACTCAACTTGGTGCATTGGACAATTTTTTAGACAAGTAAAGGCTCTCTTTATCTAGAGAATCCAATCGAAAGTCTTACTAACTTTTATATATATATATATATATATATATATATATATATATATATATATATAATTCATCAAAGGACAGAATAACCATCCTCTTATAAGGGTAATTTTCTTGGAGCTTGTGTTTGAAGGGTAAATGGGAAAATAATTTTGAATTGGGTGTTGTTAGGTTAAACATGCTATTAGGTTTTCGTAAAGGTGTGTATCGGTCGAACAATCCGAAATCCAACCCTAGAGTACCAGTCTGGTCAAACTGGGGCAAATCAACCAGAACCCAGCCAACAGGCTAGCCCGGCCCACTCTTCATCTGATTCCAGGCTGGGTTTACTACCCATGCTCGCAGGCCTAGACCAGCCTGGCCCAACTCTCCCAATGATCCGAGCAGGGCTTACCTCCCAAAATTTGGTTGACCAGACCTGACCAGGCTCGGGTAGTGACCTGGTCAGGACTGGTACCTGGCTTGGGTCAACCTGAAATGCAACTTCAATATATATATATATATATATATATATATATATATATATATATATATATATATATATATATATATATATATAGTCTGAGAAATTTGGAGGCTTCAACTTGATCGACATCACCAAGCTGCAACAATTATATATCTGGTTTTACAAAAAATCAAGTTTAGCTTTAATTAGTTTAAAAAAAATTATTATAAAAGTAGTTAATTTGATATTGAAAAATGATTAGTTTTTTAATTACAATTTTTAAAAAAATATAGTACGAATCCTAATGATGCTGCTGTTCTAACCAACACTCCGCAAATTTTTCATAACATTGTTGCAATATTTAAAGTAATTTTGATAATAATTATTAAGGTAACAACCGTGTATAAAGAAAATGAACAAACACCAACAATGCCACCTCCAGAAATATTAGAAGTATTATAGTAATATTTTAACTAGAAAAATATAGATGTTATGAAACTATTATATATATGAAACTTATATTAAATTATTTGTCACATATCATAAGAGAAATGAAGTCTTAGATCCCAACAACAAAAAAACCCAACACCTCCAGGTGCACAATGCAATAAATGAAAAAAAAAAATTAATAAAAAAAATGATGGCACAAAAATCTTGAAGAAAATACTACGAAAGTTGTTACGTCAAGGACATAGTTAATTAATGCTAGACATACACAATCATCGGTCCTCAAAGATGTTCAATTAGAAACTTTACTTATTCTATTGCTCGTAATAAAATCAACTTAACGAAATATATTATTTGTGATAAATAATATTTCACATTTTGTGAGAATGAATATTATATTATGACTATTTAAGTAACACATTAAAAAAAAATTGTTTTACTACAGTTTCAAGATCTACTATAGAACAGAAGTTGTTAAAATATTTTAAAGGACGGAGAATTTTCATTTGGTGATGAAGGTATAAAAGATTTTCAGTTCTCGAGCAAGAACATTAGTGATAAGGAAGCAATATGATAAATTATTAATTAATATGTTTCTGATTATTTGAAAAGCTCTAGTACATAAATACATGCGTGCATGATAAGTAACAACGTACGTAAACACTTTATTTAGAAAAAGGAAAATGCTTTATGTAGGGTTTGCGAACATAGATAGAGGACATTATTATTAGTTACTGTACGTTGTCCGCATGCGGACCAGTACATCCATCACGTGTCGCCACCAATGGGGTGGGACCACGTGACGGACGGGTGAGTCTGTCTGCTTACAAATTAGCTTTTCCGTACTATTAATTCTCTCATCTCTCTCATGCTATTAACTACTACTACTCGAGGTCGAAGACCGACGCCTCGCAGGTGTCGGAGATGCCGGTGGGGGACTTGAAGGTGAGCTCTTTGGTGGTTGGGTCTGCGAAGTACAGCTCGGAGACTGTGAGCCATATGAGGAGCTCCCTGGTCTTCAGTCCGGTCAGCTTCTTGATCGACCGAGGCCCCACGAACGCGGTCAGCTCCGCGGCGTAGGACACCTTGCGCTTGATCTTCTCGAACGTGTAGGTGGTGCTCTTCTTCTGGACGAACCACATGAACCCCGTCGTCCTGTTGTAGCCGAACTCCTGGATGTCCACCAGGGGGAACAGGTTCCTCGGGAGGCCGAGCTCGCCGAGGAGCTCGACGGACTTCTTCCTGCACTCCGCGTCTCCGTGGCAGACCTCGGCGCCCGCCCGGTGGCTCTCGATGATCTTGGATGCCATAGTAGACTTAAGGGTTGGGAGTTTGGATTGAACTTGGTGAAGCTGGCTAAGGAGTACTTGTAGTGATGAATGTACGTTGTTGTTGTTGTTGTTGTTGGGGTTGTGGAAGTGTTTATATAGGGAGATGAAGGGGGGTGACTTTGGACTTTAGAGGAGTCTGACAGTTCAATAGAGGTGGGCGCAAGACCATCTTTAGAGCATCTCCAACCCTATTGTGAGTTTGAAAAAAATGGTTGCCACATTGGAATGACAACCATTTTTTCCAAAAGTACTTCTCCAATGCAAATGTGAAATAAAGTGTGGAGTTGACATGGCAATGACATGGCAAAGACAATGTGAAGTTGGTTGTCTAGATCTAGACAATGCACTTCACAATGTCTTTAGGTCCACGTCACCATTTGTGAATAAAAATATTTATAAAAAGAAGTAGAAGAGTAAAAGTTGTCTTGGAAGTTGTAAAAAAATATTTGTATTGTCTTCTCAATACTTTTGCATTGGAGATGACTTTTTAAATCCATTGTCATTTGTGAACATAACCTTGCCACCTATACAAGATATTGTCTTGTGCCTCATGCCACATAGGATTCACAACACAAAACAAGACAATAGGGTTGGAGATGCTCTTACTAAGAAAAGAAAAATGCTATGATTGATGGATGGAGGAATGAATGAATCAACTATGGTGACCAGAGAGCATCTAGAAGAAATATTGTTGCAGTGGAAGGAGTCAAGATCAATGAGGAGCTAGCGTGAGAAATGGTCATTGATATGTGCCTTAGCTTAGATCAGTAGATGTCTAATCTCCATCCTCAAATTGAAGAGTCCTTTAAATTTTGAAATTTGCTAAATATTTAGTTTGTTTGCCCCCTTAGGGTCTGCTTAAAAAAATCTTGCTTAGTAATATTTTCGAGTCACCGATTTTCGTCGTCTCAAAAACTTGAAAAAAAAACAGTGTAATTTAATTTTGGATCTCTTTATAAACACCACAAATTGCAGTGTTTTGAGGATTTCTATTTTTTTTTCTTTCCATTTATATTCTTTTTCAAAAAAGAAAACTGCAACTACTAATACCATGTCATATTTTTCTTTCTCGTCTTTATTTCTCTCGAGATCCTATCTAGCGGATGCTTATTCCAAAATGTGAGTATTTTAGATTTTTGCGGTCCATTTGATGTGGTAGTGAATGATTGTCATAAAATTTTGTGGTTCATTTGATGTGGTAATTAATGAATGCTTTGATCTGAACATTTATGATTTACTGCTTGTCAAACTATTTGATTTATGCTTTGTCACGACCCGATCCCAATAATCTGGGTCTAGTCGGATCATGCCCAGTCTGCATCATTGTTGAGACGGCGGCAGTAAGCTGTTCAGTAGCAGGTAACCATACAACAACACTATATTTGTCACAACTCAAATTCGAAAATAAACTTTATTAAACTGAATTTAAATACAAAATGAAACTGTTCTGAATTTAAATATATCTCCAGTCAGGAGGGAGCAAAGTACAATTCATGCTAATTAAGCAGTTAAATAAGAAATAGAATCATGCAGTTCTAAACAGTTTTAAAACAGCTTTGTTACAGTATAAAACAGTGATTTGAACAGGTAATGACAAATGACCGGCTTGGGTTTGTTACAGGAAGGATAATGGATTTTGTTACAGTAGTGGTCATAATCATTACGCTATTCCCCAGTCCCCAGTAGTTACAGTACAGTACTCTCGGAGAGAGTTTCGTGTTTGCATCGTGGTTTAGACATGCAGTAAAGCGATTAAATAAATAACTGTAAACTAACACAAACTATACTTGCCTCAGAAAAAATGACTGGAGAGGTGGACGTCTTCGAGACGGAAAGTTAGAGTTGTCCTCGAATTCCTACATTCGAGAGATAGACTCAGAGATTAGGTTTACCAGCCTTAGCTACGCTAGTTGAAATCTCTATTAGCGTCCTAGTCCAATTTTAGTTGTTTAATTAACCAACACAGAAAAACACGGTTATTAAGTGCGTTGATTTAATACGAGGGAAAAATAATCATTTTAACATTGAATTCGGAAAAACATCGTCGATGCCAGATTATTAGGAAAACTTGATAATTTTATAAATATAATTATAAAGCTAATTTTTCTTATTTTAGTGAGAAATACGTGATTTTTAATTATTAATAAACTCGTCAATTTTACGTGAGAAAATATTAATTAATTTATACAAAATACTTTTTTAATCATTTTAATCGTTAAATAATAAAAACTCGCAAAACCAGAAAAGACAAGAAAATCTAAGCTATTACAGTTACAGACCAGCCAGCTGGGCTTATGCCCGTTACAATTTATTTACATAAATTGAAATAAGATAAACTGCCGTTAGTCCTAAACTGAAATAGAAATTAAATAGAATTTAAACAGAAAATGAATAATAAAAATAAGGATAAATAGTAAGTCTCAGATAATGGTCTGATCCTCATCTGGCTAATTGCCTCAACGTCCGGGCGGGGCCGGTATCGTTTGCACTTAGCCGGGTCCATTGACCGGTACGGTCGTCACCCAAAATCAAATATCGAATAAATTCCGAAAATTATTTTAAATTCATTTTGAAAATAATTCAGGATTTACGGAAAAATCGGGCAGCATCTCCTCTGTTTTTGGTCAACCCAAAAACTGGAAAAATGGCGCCGATAATTCCTGCAAGTCCCAAACCAGGGAAAAACCCACATTTTATATATATAAAAAGTCCACAACCAATTCCACAGAATAATCGGGACGACCCGAAATAATTTCAGAAGTCCGATTCCAATTCACAAATCACAGAACGTTCCCGGAAAAATTCCGGAAAGCTAACACATACCAAAAATCAATTCCCGAAATATTTCGGGAATCCAAAATAATTCACAGGACCTTTCCGAAAGTCCCGGAAAATTACGACGTCGCTAAAACTGAGTTCCCAAAGGGAATCGGGGACCATTTCATCATCGACAAAATAATAAAATAGCGGGACATGGGGTTATACCTCGAATTGCTCGGCTAGAGCTCTCAGATGAATATTAAAGAAGGAAAAGAGCTCCGAAACAGCGTAGTAATCCCCAGGTCAGCGCTGAAATCAGCAGCGTTGACGAAGAGCGCCGAAAACTCAGAACTAGGGCACGACGGAGAACCAACAGAGAAAACTCGGCCAGAGGGCAGCGAGCCAGAACACGCAAGGGCGGTTACCGAGGGAAGCTCGGCGGGGTGGCGCTGTCGGCGGGACAGCGGCGCTGTCGGGGCGGATACGCGCTCGCGGGGGAGCGCTGGCGCGAAGGGGGCGCGCTGGTCGGGGGCGCAGAGGGGAACCCGGCGGGGGTCGCCGGAGTCGGGGCCTGGTCGCGGGGTCGCGCGGTCGGGCGGAGCCTACGGGCTCGGCGAAGGAGCGGCGCGGCTGCGGTCGCGGGGGAGCGGGTCTCCGGTGGTCGGCCGGAGGGGCGGTCGGCGAGAGATGGTCGCCGAGAAGTCGCCGGAGGGGGTTGGTGGAGATGGGTTAGGGGAGATGAAGTTTTGGTGAGGAGGAGGGAAGTAAAGAAGAGGGTTGTGAAGTAGTGCTTCTCTTCTGTGAGAGGTTGAGGAAAGCTTTAGATCTGTGAGTGTGAGGAGAAGAGTTGGGGTGAAATGTTATTAAGGAGAAAGGAGAGGAAAGAGTCTGCTGGTTGGAGAAGAATGGGGAAGTGGGGTGGTGTGCGTGTGGTAAAGAGGAGAGTGGGGAGAGAGAATTGGAATGGGGGTTTGCCAATTCGCGTGTGAGTGTGGGTTGCTAGTCCTACGGGACCAGCTGAATATATTTATTTATTATTATTTTTTTAATAGAATTAGCCAAGTCAAAAAATCAGAATCAAAAGAAAGGAATTTGGGTTTGGGCTCAGGCCTGGGTCTGGGTTCGGACTCGGGTCTGGGTCTAAACTCAAAAGCCATGTTGTAAATTATTTTCGAAATCATTTGCACTCCAAAAATATTTAATAATAATAATAGTAATAATTTTTGAAATACTAATAATAATAATACTAAAAACACTATTTAATAATTAATTACAGGATATGGGTTTCACAATCTTTCCTCCTTAGAAAATTTCGTCCTCGAAATTAAAGGCAGGGTCAGGGACTTAATCATGCAATCATGCCTGAAATCAGTTTGGACATCTTCCTTAACAGTCTTATGCCCAAGTGGGTTAACACTCCCGGAACTCATCTAATGCTATATAATCATCAATTCTTCCCTCCTTTAGAAATAATACTCCATGTTTACTAAATTCCCGATTCCATTCCTAAATTGCCAATCACCCTAAAAAATTTGTCTTCTATATTTTCAATCTTGAACACATCCCATATTCATGCAATATGCATTTCTCCCAACTTGCTAATATATTCAATTTAATTCTATGATTTGATACTCCTAGTCTTTAATTCTTCAATGTCGAGCCTTGATGTCCAATATCATATCTAAAATCCTACACCACGTTTCAATATTCTGATTTGTCACGATCCATAAAGTTTTATCATTTCTTTCTCCTAGAGGATCATTACTGTGATTTTAGACTATCATGTATATAACTTCATTTTTTTTTCGGTTTGATCTCAAACTCTCTATGAAATCATGATTTAAGCTCACATCCTTGATTTGACTAAACCTTCTCAAAAATAAATCTTATTACATCTTTCCAACCAATCTTCAAAAAAAAATTCGCCATCCTCAATTATTTACATTTTAAGTCCAATCTTTCTTGTTTCGATTATCCTTTATAGTTAATTCACCATGCACCTTCCTAGAGTGCATCTCTATGCCTAACATTGACAACCTTTAACCTTCTATGTCAAATTATTCACAAGCTTTCCTCGATACTAATCACCATTGTACATTTTAACTCATATATATCCTATATATCATGCACTCTAAAAATCCAAGTTATAAAATGTTCTAGGTTCACTTCATAAGACAAAATCAGATTCGAGGCATGATTGCTAAATATAAAGATAAAAAGTGTAAACATATCTAGAAAATTAAAAATATTTTGTTGATCAAAAATCATAAGTAATCATCGGGGTATGATTTAAATAATCATGACGAGTTTAAAGTTTTAAATATGAAATCAAATAAAAACAGAAAGGTCAAGAAGAATACGACATCAATAATTTATTTGAGGAACAAAAGATAATATAATTTCCGAAATGAGAGACAACTTTCAATTCAAAATGGGATGAGGTATAAGGGTTTGGGACTCAGGAAAGAAGTCAACAATTTGTATGATAGTAGGATAGAGACAATGATTTGAATATCTGTGATGGGAACATAATCAGATAAAATATTTCTGAATATAGAGGCAGTTGCTAGGAATACAAATCCTTTAATCGGATCAATAGTCAGAATAATTGATGGTGCAAAAGACAACCATGGTACGAATATAGTCTGAATAATATTCGAGAACCAAATATATTTGAAGTTACTTTGTCTCAAATTCATGCCTCGCCAGTGTGCACCAGACTGCAATAAATTTTTGACTCCATAACTTGAATAATTTAGTTTTACCGAGTAGTCTTCCAACTTCATCTATTTCATGGCTAAGCAAACATAGAACAAAGTCTCAATAGTATTTGGAAACCTAACGATTACCTGTCATTATTTCAACTTTAAATTTATGCCTCGCCAGTGCACAACTAGCTGCAGTAAACTTGCAGTTTTCCATAATTCAGGTAAATGACTATCACATAAATGTGCGGAGTCATGTTAGGTTGCTAAATATTTTCTCAGCTTTGTCCGTGTGAATTTCGGAGGAATTCCAAAAATTCAAACGAGTTTAAGGTTCTTAAACAGGATAGAAATGTAGATGACTGTTCTTCCGAGATCAAGGGATTTATCAAAATATGTGTTTGAGATTCAAGAGACTGGAGCAAAAAAATCAAGAGGAGCATCTGTTCTCCGATTTTCTTTTCCAAAGATGAAATGATCAACCTTGATTTGAATAATTGAGTCAAATACTAGATAAGGTAGTAGAATCACCACTTCGGATTAAGTAAGAAAAACCAATGATAATATTTCCGACAAATCACTCAGGAAATACAAAGAAATTATTTTGAGAAGAATAATTTCATATCTAAGGAAAGTTGATAATTTTGAAAGAAGGTAAGTACCATTGATTCAAGGAAATCAAATTTGAAATTGTCTAGTAACGCCAAGAAATTTAAATAGCTCTGGGACAGCTCAAAATTTCCATGACTAAAGAAAATTCAAATAATAGAATGGATTCAAAATGTGATCAATTTTTTGACCGTTCCTGCTTCATGATCATAGAAGCTTCCTAGGCCTTAATTTGATCAAGAATTTGCATAGAGAGAGTAGGGTTTTAAGATGAGTGGAGGAAGTCACATATGAAAATATTCTCGATTTTTGGAAAAACATAGGAGGGAACAATATTTGAAATTGAACATAATTCCTTCAGGAGGATCATGAACTAACTAAGCTGAACCAATTCTTTTGGTAATAGATAACCCTTGAGGCTTTATTGTTCCCAAAGAATTTGGTTCGGAATTAGTTCAGAGAAGGTCAATTGAAATGAGGTCAAGGCAAATGATCAGATATGCTAGTCGTAGAAATACTTGGGGTAGACAAGTGTTAGTTAGATTTGCTAAAAGGAAATTGAAGCTCTAAATAGCGAACGAATCTGGATTCCGAATAAAAATAGAGAAGTAAGGCTTGATCAACAAATTGAGGAGGTGAAAATAGGTTTGCTGAAGAAGAAGATTGAAGAGTTCCAATATTAGTCCATTAATAGTGAAAAATAAAGATCCTAAGGGATGCTAGAATCTGATAAAAATATAGGAAGAAAACAATCTCGAAAACCAGGGGACACTAAAAGATACCAAAAATCTAGAAAATAAAACATGTAATAACATATACCATTATACAGGCGGCCTCAACTGGTTAGGGTAGCGTAAACGGGTCGGGGTGCCGGTGCAGCATGAGGACGGTCTGTCAGCTGCAAGGGAGGTGGGTCCCGGCGTGCTTGAGAAGGGGTGTGATCAGTTGATGACACCTCATCTTCAGCAGGGCCGGATCTAGTAGTCTTTCCTTTGGCCATGATCTGGAAGGTTTAGGGTACATACATAAGCAAGGTATCCTACCAGTCTATAATCAAACTAAAATATTTATTTATATAATTCGGTCCTATGTCGTGACAAATCAATGTTCTAGTGTTCTAATTGTTTCTAGGTATGTTTTCCTAAGTTGTTGTACGACCTGCATGGGCCACCACTGAAAACATGTCACGACCCGATCCCAATAATCTGGGTCTAATCGGATCATGCCCAGCCTGCACCGTTGTTGAGACGGCGGCAGTAAGCTGTTCAGTAGCAGGTAACCATATAACAACACTATATTTGTCACAACTCAAATTCGGAAATAAACTTTATTAAACTGAATTTAAATACAAAATGAAACTGTTCTGAAAGGAAATAAAGATTTTGAAATAAAAGAACAATGCAGAAAAAAAATCTATCTAGCAGCCGGGTCATCGGCCTCAGTCCCATCGTCCTCCTGCGGGGACTCTGGCAGCACAACTGGGTACAACACAGGGTCATAATAGCTGTTGTAACACAGCTCAGCATCCTCTACATCGCCTAAAAATATATCTCCAGTCAGGAGGAAGCAAAGTACAATTCATGCTAATTAAGCAGTTAAATAAGAAATAGAATCATGCAGTTCGAAACAGTTTTAAAACAGGTTTGTTACAGTATAAAACAGTGATTTGAACAGGTAATGACATATGACCGGCTTGGGTTTGTTACAGGAAGGATAATGGGTTTTGTTACAGTAGTGGTCATAATCATTACGCTATTCCCCAGTCCCCAGTAGTTACAGTACAGTACTCTCGGAGAGAGTTTCGTGTTTGCATCGTGGTTTAGACATGCAGTAAAGCGATTAAATAAATAACTGTAAACTAACACAAACTATACTTGCCTCAGGAAAAATGACTGGAGAGGTGGACGTCTTCGAGACGGGAAGTTAGAGTTGTCCTCGAATTCCTACATTCGAGAAATAGACTCAGAGATTAGGTTTACCAGCCTTAGCTACGCTAGTTGAAATCTCTATTAGCGTCCTAGTCCAATTTTAGTTGTTTAATTAACCAACACAGAAAAATACGGTTATTAAGTGCGTTGATTTAATACGAGGGAAAAATGATCATTTTAACATTGAATTCGGGAAAACATCGTCGATGCCAGATTATTAGGAAAACTTGGTAATTTTATAAATATAATTATAAAGCTAATTTTTCTTATTTTAGTGAGAAATACATGATTTTTAATTATTAATAAACTCGTCAATTTTACGTGAGAAAATATTAATTAATTTATACAAAATACTTTTTTAATCATTTTAATCGTTAAATAATAAAAACTCGCAAAACCAGAAAAGACAAGAAAATCTAAGCTATTACAGTTACAGACCAGCCAGCTGGGCTTATGCCCATTACAATTTATTTACATAAATTGAAATAAGATAAACTGCCGTTAGTCCTAAACTGAAATAGAAATTAAATAGAATTTAAACAGAAAATGAATAATAAAAATAAGGATAAATAGTAAGTCTCAGATAATGGTCTGATCCTCATCTGGCTAATTGCCTCAACGTCCGGGCGGGGCCGGTATCGTTTGCACTTAGCCGGGTCCATTGACCGGTACGGTCGTCACCCAAAATCAAATATCGAATAAATTCCGAAAATCATTTTAAATTTATTTTGAAAATAATTTAGGATTTACGGAAAAATCGGGCAGCATCTCCTCTGTTTTTGGTCAACCCAAAAACTGGAAAAATGGCGCCGATAATTCCTGCAAGTCCCAAACCAGGGAAAAACCCATATTTTATATATATAAAAAGTCCACAACCAATTCCACAGAATAATCGGGACGACCCGAAATAATTTCAGAAGTCCGATTCCAATTCACAAATCACAGAACGTTCCCGAAAAAATTCCGGAAAGCTAACACATACCAAAAATCAATTCCCGAAATATTCCGGGAATCCAAAATAATTCACAGGACCTTTCCGAAAGTCCCGGAAAATTACGACGTCGCTAAAACTGAGTTCCCAAAGGGAATCGGGGACCATTTCATCATCGACAAAATAATAAAATAGCGGGATAATAAAATAGCGGGACAGGGGGTTATACCTCGGATTGCTCGGCTAGAGCTCTCAGATGAATATTAAAGAAGGAAAAGAGCTCCGAAACAGCGTAGTAATCCCCAGGTCAGCGCTGAAATCAGCAGCGTTGACGAAGAGCGCCGAAAACTCAGAACTAGGGCACGACGGAGAACCAACAGAGAAAACTCGGCCAGTTAAGCGAGCCAGAACACGCAAGGGCGGTTGCCGAGGGAAGCTCGGCGGGGTGGCGCTGTCGGCGGGACAGCGGCGCTGTCGGGGCGGATACGCGCTCGCGGGGGAGCGCTGGCGCGAAGGGGGCGCGTTGGTCGGGGGCGCAGAGGGGAACCCGGCGGGGGTCGCCGGAGTCGGGGCCTGGTCGCGGGGTCGCGCGGTCGGGCGGAGCCTACGGGCTCGGCGAAGGAGCGGCGCGGCTGCGGTCGCGGGGGAGCGGGTCTCCGGTGGTCGGCCGGAGGGGCGGTCGGCGAGAGATGGTCGCCGAGAAGTCGCCGGAGGGGGTTGGTGGAGATGGGTTAGGGGAGATGAAGTTTTGGTGAGGAGGAGGGAAGTAAAGAAGAGGGTTGTGAAGTGGTGCTTCTCTTCTGTGAGAGGTTGAGGAAAGCTTTAGATCTGTGAGTGTGAGGAGAAGAGTTGGGGTGAAATGTTATTAAGGAGAAAGGAGAGGAAAGAGTCTGCTGGTTGGAGAAGAATGGGGAAGTGGGGTGGTGTGCGTGTGGTAAAGAGGAGAGTGGGGAGAGAGAATAGGAATGGGGGTTTGCCAATTCGCGTGTGAGTGTGGGTTGCTGGTCCTACGGGACCAGCTGAATATATTTATTTATTATTATTATTTTTTTAATAGAATTAGCCAAGTCAAAAAATCAGAATCAAAAGAAACGGATTTGGGTTTGGGCTCAGGCCTGAATCTGGGTTCGGATTCGAATCTGGGTCTAAACTCAAAAGCCATGTTGTAAATTATTTTCGAAATCATTTGCACTCCAAAAATATTTAATAATAATAATAATAGTAATAATTTTTGAAATACTAATAATAATAATACTAAAAACACTACTTAATAATTAATTACAGGATATGGATTTCACATGCTTGCAAATTATATGAGTATATAAACTATTGTTTTGAATGATAATGATATAACCTTTCTTTAGGAACGCTTTTGTTTATATATGAGTATATAAATAATTTTGTTGTTTCAAAAAACTTTCAGAACTAATTGTTAATGAATTATCAATTATGGATTTGACAAATTTAAAATTGCTACTTAAAACCGTCCAAAACCAATTACCGCTACTTTAAAAATACCTCATAACGGATAGTCCAATAATTGTGACCTTCCCCTACCCACCAAAGATCTGATTCATTGGGTTTTCCATCATTTTCCTAGTTCATTACTAAGCTAACTTTTCTTCTTCTTTTTTAGAGCAATGCTAGCTATACTTCTGCTAGCACCAAGAAGAAGAAGAAGTCATTATAAGTTCAAGCAACCACAACTAAGGCAAGTTTAGTTGAGTTTTTATTACACAAAGACATTTATGTTACATTCACATATGCAATCCATACATTATAAGCCTCCTGCAGGAAGAAGCACATTCACAACACACACACTGCCTACACAGAGACAGCAACCACAGCCGGAAGCCTGGGGGTCTCTGTCACAACACTCTTCGCCTCTAGCACTTTGCTCACCAGCAGCTTCCACTTCACCTCGTCCTTCTTGTTCTGATGATTGCTTCTGTTCTTGAAATGACTGAAACACCAAGACAAGAAAACAGTTAACAGTACAAGTAAGTGTGCTTAGGAAAGTTGGTGTTTCTTTGTTGAACAATATCCCAAACATCTATCATATTAGCATACAACTCATATCCAGTCAACATATTGTATCTTTAATTAGGATACTTGGGTTTCAACCATAGTTTGCAGTATCAGCCGATACTGATCCGATACGGCCGATATCGATACGGTTTAGCATGTCCCGATCCGATACCAATACAGACCGATACCAACATTATGATCTCTTTTTCGGTCAATTTTGGCAAAAAAATTGAAAAAAAAAAAAAAAACGGTAAGGGTGCAAAAGCCTAATAAGATTGTAAAAGAATGTAAAAGAAGAAAACTTATCTAAACAAACCAATTCGGAATGGTGACTACTATTCATTCAATTTCAAAATTACTAAAAAAAACAACACAGAAATACTTAAAATTAAGCTTAAATGTATAAAATATTTTTAAAAAATTAGTAATTTATTAACAATTACTTCGGCCGATATCGATACACGGTTTAGCATGTCCCAATCTGATACTAATACAGATCGATACCAACATTAGGATCTCTTTTTCGGTCACTTGGCAAAAAAAATTGAACAAATAACCAATCAGTAAGGGCAAAAGCCTAATAAGGTTGTAAAAGAATGTAAAAGAAAAAAAATTATATAAAAAAACAATTCGGAATGGTGACTACTATTTCATTCAATTTCAAAATTACTAAAACAACAACACAGAAAATACTTAAAATTAAGCATAAATGTTTAAAATATTTTAAAAAAAATTAGTAATTTATTAATAATTACTTCTTTCAATATCAGACCAATACTTTGATATGAATCTGCCGATACTGTTGATACCGCCAATCCCGATACTCATAGGAAGAGTCGATAGCGATACCGAAACAGGGAACCTTGGTTTCAATTCAAAGTTCAAACCAACATTGCATTTTTATTTTTATTTTCTTACTAGAGAGAGCACAAGTAGCATACCTGCAAAGTGGAACCTTGCATCCGTCAACTTGGGAGCACAGCCGGGCATGGAGCTCGAGCAGCTGCCACATCCTTTTGCAGTGGGTACAGCCGCCGGGGACGCGGTTCTTGCAGCCAGCGAAGTGCCGGACGAGGGACTCGAGCCCCCTGCACGCGGGGAAGCTGCAGGGGCTCGCGCCCCTCTTGAGGACCTTGTCGTGCGGTCCGATCGTCCTGCACCCGTCTCTGCAGATGTGCACCAGCGCTTCCATCGCCTCGTGGAGCTGGAGATAGATCTTCCTCTCCTCGAGCCTCTTCTGCCTCTCCTTCTTCTTCTTTTCCAAAAAATGAAACAAATAGTGCTGTAGATTAGGACTAGTAGTATATTTCTGATTGATTTTCTTCAAGGTTACAATTTCATTAGGTGTGCATTGCGAGAACAAGCTTATATTCAAATTAAACAAAAAAAATTGGGAACTAAAACTGGATTAACCAACCTAGCTTATAAGAACTGGATTAACCAATCTAGATAGATGGTTAAACATGTTCCGAGTATAAGAAATATGTCTATTATCACATCTTCAAGTTAGAAAATAACATGGTATATTAAAACTTATCATAGTTTGCAGTATGATACTGATCCGATACAGTCGATACCAATACGGTTTGGAATGTTCCGAACCGATACCGACCAATACATGTACTATACCGACATTGGGGTATCTTTTCTAGTCATTTCTGGCAAAAAAAAAAGTGAACAAAAAAGACCAATCAGCAAGAATGTAAAGGTATAGTAAATTTGTAAAAAATGTAAAAGAAGAAAACTTATTTATCGCATGTAAACCAATCGATAATCGATAAGGGAGACTACTATTTCATTCAATTTTAAAACTACTAAGAAACAACACATAAAATACTTAAAATTATACCTAAATGAATACAATATTTTTTTTTCTAAAATTTTAGTAGTTTATTTAATAATTATTTAATTTTCGATACCAAAACAAATGATACTTCGATCAGAAACCGTCTATATTGTCAAATCCACTGGTATTGGTACTCATAGAAAGGGTTTGATACCGGCCGATACTGTGAACCTTACTTAATAGCATAGTTTGTAGTATCGGCCGATACCGATAAGGTTTGGCATGTCCCGATCCGATATCGACCGATACCCGATACTGACCGATACCGACATTTGGTCTCTTTTTCGATCAATTCGGCAAAAAAAATTGAACGAAAAAGATCAATTAACAAGGGTGTAAAAGCATATTAAGATTGTAAAAGCTTGTAAAAGAAGAAAATTTATCTATCGCATGTAAACCAATCGGCAAGGGTTACTACTATTGTATTTAATTTCAAAGCTACTAAAAACAATGAAAATACTTAAAATTATTTTAAATTTATTTTCTAAAATATTAATAATTATTTACTTTCCGATACTCCCAATACCGTCGATCCCAATACTCATAGGAAAGGTCCGATACCAATTCCCATACCGATATTGTGAACCTTGCTTAATAGCTTCATCGATAGATGGTTAAACATGTTCATATAGCATAAGAAATGTCTATTATCATATCTTCAAGTTAGAAAATAACATGGTATATTGAAAGTTATCCTATCTAAATGATATGGAACTTGGAGTTGCAGCATCAATTTTCATCTTATATTTCTCAATATCATGATATCATGACAATCTGTAACATAAGCAATTGATGGAAGGATGAGCTCTTTGTATATGTTAAGGGGTTGCATCTACCTATTGATCCATGTCAATTGAGATTTCCTGTGTATAAGTTGTATAACAAATCCGAAGAACTTCAAGATCGACACTGATCCTAGTTGAACAGTCAAGTGCTTTGTCAAATAAGTTTGGAAAAGGTCTGCTCACCGTATCGGCATCGATCACGGACTCGAGGAGCTCCTTCTCCAGCCTCGGGTTGCTCTGCCTCATCACCCTCCACCCCTCGGTCGAGGAGACCACAGCGAAGTTCTTCGTGATCACGCGGTGGCAGAGGAGGTGGAGGCGGGGCGCGTCGCAGAGCTGCGCGAGCTGGAAGACGTCGACCGCGTTCTCGTTGTTGAGGAGGCCCCTCTCCAGCTGCTGCACGCACATCTTCTTGAGCGAGGGGATCACGAACACATGCGAAAGAACCAGAAGGTGTAGCACGTACTGGTTCATCTCCTCCTGTTCATAGCTAATTACAAGCCAAGTGGAAAAGAGAAAAAAAAATGTTCAGCAATCATTCAGTTGTGAACAAATATGTATAGTTCCCATGGGAACAATTAGTCGTTTGATCCTGGCCGACCAGGAGTAAGTCCGACAAGACTTTGGACTTGGACAACCGTCCAGTACCAACATGACCTGCAAGAGATCGGAGTTGCAGGTGACCCATAACAAGAGTCAAGAGACAACCAAAATAAGCTCCGGCTCGGACAACCCAACCCTCCGGACCCGCCCTGCTTGGATCACAATTCAAAATCGAGAAAACTACATATTTGTCCTGGTCACCACAAGGAGAGGGAGAGATGTTACCATGAAGAGTAAAGGAAGCGAAGGAAAACCCAGACGGCTTTATGTGGAACGCCGCGGATGAACATGGCCTTCCCAAGACCAACGCTACCGCCCCTGTTCTTCGACTGCTTTAGCATAGTCCTCATTACTGGAGAGGCCATACCCTGCCAATACCAAGTAGACAGATACCATAAACTCATCATAAGGATGGTTAAGCTATGTTGCACGGACACGAATTTGCATTTCATACATGGCCAACACCGATCCCGTGTCTGTTTTAGTGTGTTCTAGTGTATTTTGGAATATCCATGGTGTGTCCGTTGCATGTGTCCGACACAAGATGACCAGCACACGTCATGAATTTTGGAGTGTACGTGCTTCTTAAATAGCAAGAATGACAAATTTCTAACAACAAGGGATGTGACATAGTTTTTAGAGTTATTTTGTTTTGGGTCTCTTATAATATTCGAAATTTGTCTTTATGTCTCTATATTGTCCAGAAAAGGGTTGGAATCTAGTCCTAACTTTGGCTGACAGTCCAAAAATCAAATTTATAATATTACGATGACCTAAATGTGATCTAACGGTCAACCAGTCCATACGAGACGTGAAAATTTTAAATATTATACGAGACGCTAACACTAAACGCAAGTTTCAAATATTAGAGAGACCTAGACGAGACAGTCAGGACGAGACCCAAATCATGATATAAACAGTACGGAGGCCTGAACGCAAATTTTGAATATTATAAGAGATCCGAAAAACTAAATAACCCAAGTTTTACAACCTGACATAAAATCTTCCGAATCAATATTTCTGAACCTGGCATTTCCGAAAGAGAGAAGAGAGGACCAACCAGAATGCTGGCATGGGCTGGGATGATGCCGTCGTTGGTGTACACGCAGACATCGGCCAGATATCCCTCCGCGAAGAGCCGGTCCCACATGCTCCACGTCCTCCCTATCGGCACGCAGCACCTGCGTCTCGACGACCGCCTGTACAGCAGCTGGTTGGCGGCGGCAGCCGCTCCCGGAATCGGCGGCGGCTTGGGCGAACACATCCTCTTCTCCGCCATTATCCTTCTCTCGCTTGCCTCCCAAGAAGAACGTTCCGAGAATGAAAGGGAAGGAACACGCACAAGCCGACACGACACGACACGAGTAGTTTACATCAATTTGCAGAGAGGACGAATGAAAATTGGTGTAGGGAAGCTTTTTTTTTTTCTTTTTGGTGATGGAGAAGAGGAGAGGAGAGGTTGTTTGTGTTTGAGAACCTCTCTCCTCAACGAGCGCGATCAATGAGAGTGTGATATTAATAATGCGATGGGTTAAATGGCTGCTAGCTTCCCAGACCGGCTACATCACAGCTTGGCCAGACGTTGTGCCACCAAGATCCTTTCCATCTTTGGGATGTTGAGGCGGTTACAAGTTTAACCGTTGTTTTCAGGATGTAAAATGTAAAAGTCGGGGAAATAGTGCTCGGCTTTGGCTGCAGAAAAAGGAAAAAAAAACTAAATTACAACCTGATACCTCAACTATTTAAAATGTTCAACTTGATATCCTCAACTTTGATACGTACTAACTTAATATCCTCAATTATATAATAATTTTATATTGATACCCAAAATTTTAAAAATGACAAAATTACCCCTCCCTCCTCCTTCTCAGCGTGCCCCTCCGACCGCGACCGACTCCCATATCAGCCCCGGCGTTCCCCAGCGAACACCGCGCCCCCCCCCCCCGGCGTTGCCCCCATGCCCCCCCCCCCCCCTTCCCCGCCTCCGGCTGCTTCCCAAGCGCGCGATCCCGCCGCCTCGCGCAACTCCGGGCAAGCTAACGCGGGGTGGGGGGAGGGGAGTTCGCGAGCTGGAGGGGGAGGGGAGGTCGTCGACGGGAGGGAGGGGAGGGGGGGTTTGGGTGGAGGGGGGGAAGGTCGCCGACGGGAGAGGGGGGGAGGTCGTCGGCCGGAGGTAGGAGGGGGCCGGCGGGAGAGAGAGGGGGGGGGGAGGTCGTCGACCGGAGGCAGGGGGGGAGAAGGTCGCCGGCGTAGGGTGGAGGTCGTCGGCCAGGAGGCCGGAGGCAGGAGGGGGGTTTGGAGGGGAGGGACAATTTTGTCCAAAAAAATTTCAGTGTATCAAGTTAGTACATATCAAAGTTGAGGGTATCAAGTTGAAAAACTGAAATAGTTGAGGGTATTAAGTTGTAATTTAGCCAAAAAAAAAAAGTTTATTTATAAGGGCACATCCAAAGTTGATCAGGGTACATTCTATTTCTGGCAGTTCTAGATACTTTATGGACTGCCAGAAAATGTTGCAGTCCAGATCTCGTGTTTAACTGGACTGCCACATTTTTTGGCAGTCCATAGAGTACCTAGGACTGTCAGAAATGGGATGTGTCCTGATCAACTTTAGATGTGCCCTTGTAAATAACCAAAAAAAAAAAAATACAAAAAAATATTCTCCAAAACCGATGCTTAAACGCTGTTTCCGGAGCGGACCTTTCTTTCTTTACTGCCAAAAACTCATCCCACCTCCACTTCTACAGAGAGAAGAAACCCAACTGCCAAAACCCATCCCCACCTCCCTCGCCATCCTGCACTCAGCCCCGATAGCCCCTCCGCTCTCCACAACGCCTCCGCCAATGGCCTCCACTGCGGCGGCAGTCCCCGCCGTCGCCTCCCCCCTTTGACCCTTGCCACGTCTGGAGTCGAGGTCGGAGACGTTGATGGAGGCTAGAGGAGTTCGCGGGGGTGGGCGAGCGCGCTGGTGGGCTTCGATGTCACCTCTGACCGGAATAAGAAAGAGGGGAACAAATACCGACCGATACCAAAAAACCGACCAAATACCAATTAGAAATATCCTGAAAAATCGAACCGAAATTATGTATCGATACCGAATTGCCGAACCGATTAAAATATGGTATAATGATAATAGTAGCGGTTTAAGTGTAATATCAAACCGAAAATACCGGAACAGATCTCTCTCAACATATATATATATATATATATATATATATATATATATATATATATATATATATAGGATGAGGGAGGTGAGGTGCCACCCTATGGAGGGTGTCTACTTGTCACCCCCCACATGCTATCATCATGCACCCATGTGCTTGATGATAGCATGGGAGGTGACAAGTAGACACCCTCCCGCGAGGTGGCACCCTACCTCCCTTATTATATATATATATATATATATATATATATATATATATATATATATATATATATATATATATATATATATGTTATTCGTGATTAATTTTATACTACTCATTTTTATTTTTATCTTTGTTTTGGTCAGTTTTTTAGAACCTATAATGTATTTTAGCGGACTTGAAGTTATGTTAAGAATGCTAAAAATTGAGTTTTTAATCTTTTGAGCCTATATTTTTATGTTTTCATATAATTTTAAAGTGAATTTTGGTTACTTAAACTTATACTAAAGATTAAACTTAGTGATCGCGTTTGATCTTTTAAACTCATTTTTAGGTGTTTGCGACTTGTTATATATTGTTCTAATAATTTTGATTAATTATTTGGTTGATAGAGGCCTGGCTTTAAAATTTAATGCTTTCAAAAAAGTAAAAAAAAAATATTATAGTTTAAGATGTTCTACAATATTAAGTGTGTTTATTGATAAAATGTTAATTGGTAAAATACCGATACCGAACAAAAACTGACCGAATATCGATTTAACAAAATCGAAAAAATCGATTCTAAAGGATACGATATTGGTATTGATTTTTTAAATACCGATTTAAAAAAGTACCGAAAAGTTCGATCAAATACCGACCGATTATACCGACGCTCACCCCTAATAAGAAGGAGAGGTCGAAGCAGAGAAGAGGACCGGATCTGGGCGCCGGAGACTGAAAAGATAAGGGAATCGTCAAAGTTCTCGAGGACAAAGGGTTCCTTCGGGTCTACTCGATGGGTGGAGACCGTGCTCAAAGCTCCGACAGAGTGGGGGTGTTCGTATCAGACACAGTGTCCGGATTAGGTTTAGGATTGATTTGATGTACTGATTTGTGTCAGACTCAATGATCTTGGTGTAGATAGGATATGGGATCAGACACAGAGGTGGGACACGAAATGTGTCGGAGTGGACACAGAGGTGGCAAGCAAATTTTGGGACTGGACACTACTTTCCTAAAAAAAATTACCAAACGAAACTTTCAACATTTGTTTCTTAAAAAAAAAAATCAGATGAAAGTAACCAAACCTAAAGTAATAATTTTTTTACTTCGAGAAAACAATTTTATAACATCTTCTTTGAAAACTGTTTTCAAAACAAAATTTCAGAAAAACTATCCAAACGGATCCTGAGTTTCTGTCTATATCCTTTGGCAAAGAGCCTCGTAGACAGATAATTAGTGCAAGGATATTAGCCCATCACCAACCATTTCCTAGGGTTGCTAGATTCTAACTTAGGAGAAATTATTCAGTGAGTCAGACTCATCGTGCATTTGATTCTCCTCCACTTGATGGCATGGAAATGAGTGCATGCAGTGGCAGCCTGGAACAATCTTCCTCATCTCCATGCCATCAAGTGGAGTGGAGGTAAATCAAAACTTGATGGCACGGTGATGAGTGCAGGCAGTGGCAAGGTGAGTTCGGCTCACTAAATAATTTCTCCTAACTTACTTGGCGTAAACATGCGGGCCCACTGCTCTACTTCCACCATTTATTTATTAAATGGAAGGAATAATACGTTTCTACTCTGACTCAAAACCCGGAACCGGACTAATGTCTCCCATAACCTGCAATTGTTGCTTCAGATTGCCATGATTTTCATACCAATGTTAGCCACATTGTACGTCTCTAAGCCTGCACCAATTTCAGAACCAGACCAAATTAACCTTGAATATACATGTATGATTGATCGAGTCCCAAGTCTGTGCAGACAAGCGGAGAACCATTGGTGAGGTTAGCCATCCTGGCAAGGCTCCGAGACCTGCCATTTAGGAAATTCTTGGCAGTGCTCATTTGCAACAGAGGATCCCACGATGGTAGAGTTTAGAGAACCGGTGCTTTTGGGCAATAACGGCGATGGGGCAGGTGTTTCCGTTGATGGGTTGTCGAGAAGACGAAGATGTTCACCGCAAGCTCGCTAGCGGTACCGGTAATGTCAGGAGAACAGGTGGCATCAAACCAACAATAACAGTGAGGATGGCAAGCGCAGGGAGAGCGGGTGGGCAGGACGATTTGAGAGGATTATGAAGATGGACAAAGTAGCGTGCCATTGATTTATCTAGGCTATATTACAATTTGATAGCCTCAACTATCTAAAATGTTCAACTTGATACCCTCAACTTTGATATGTACTAACTTAATACCCTCAACTATATAATAATTTTATATTGATATCCAAAATTTTAAAAATGACAAAATTATCCCTCCCATCCTAACCCACAACACCCCTCCCTCCTCCTTCTCCAGCAGCACCCCCTCCGACCGCGACCGACTCCCATACCAGCCCCGGCGAACACCACGACCCCGCGCGCCCCTGTCGTCCCATCCCCCGTGCGCCTCGCCACCCCGTGCCCCGCACGCCCCCGCCCACGCGTCCCGCGAGCATCCCCCCCCCCCCCCTCCCGCCCGGCACAGCCCCCGTGCACCCCTCCCTGCGGCCCGTGCCCCCCCCCTGTAGTGTCCCAAATCCGTGATACGTATTTAGTATACGTATACGTGTTTTGGACCCGTATTTTTTTTGCTTAATCATGATTAGTTAATTTTGATTAATATTGTTTAAATTGTTTAATTGGCTTGTGGTTCCCTATGGCAATTGCATTGGCTTGGTTCGGTTCGGTTGGCTTGGCTTGGTTTGGTTTTATATGTGAACCACTCCTACCTACCACCACCAACCCCTTTATTAATGCACTCTCTCATTTCTCTCTCTTCATTCATCATCATCTTCCTTCACCATTAAATTTCTCACCAACCTGTGAGTGAGAGGGAGAGAGAGAGAGCTAGGCAAGTACATCTTGCTTCATGGAGGAACCCAAATATTATTGTTTCATTCTCTTCCTTGTAGCATTTTAACACTCTTTAGTACTTGACATTTTCCGTTTCCATGGCTAGATTCTTTTAGATCTAAGTTTATTTTAATTTCGAATTTTCTGGGTTTTGATCTACTTAACATTGTTACTTTCAAGTTTTGTTGGTTCCATGTTGTAGAGTAGCTCGTTCTACCCCATTTTGACCTAAGGAAGTCCGGATTTGGACTCCGGATGAGGGTTTTATGCATCATGGCAGCCATGGTTTCTTGGTGTTCTTCTTCTCGGAAATTTGGAGAAGAAGCACAGTCCTGAGCCGCATGGCAGCACTTGACCGTATGACAAGTTCATGCGGCAAGTATTCATTTTGAGCCGCATGGATTCGGTTCCCCGCCAGCCGCATATCTGGATCGTTGAGCCGCATAGAATTCTGCCTTGGCAGCCGCATAGGATTCCATATCCCCTGGCCGCATGGGACTTGACTTGGATCGAGCCGCATAGCCTTGCTCAGACTGAGCCGCATAAGACCCTGCCCTGTCCAGCCGCATGGGAACATTCTCCCTTGGCCGCATGAGACTTAATTTGCCTCAGCCGCATATGACTAATTCTCTGAGCCGCATGGAGCTCACAACCCATATCAGTTGAGCCGCATGGGAAGTTATTCCCAGCCGCATAAGAATTGTTATCCCTGGTCGCATAAGACCCTGTTGTCTCAGCCGCATAGAATTCTGCCTGGACCCAGCCGCATGGACTTCCCTGTCGTGCCCTGTTACATTATTATTGCTACCATTGTTACTATTGTTCTTTTATTATTATCATGTATCTTGTATCTTCAGTACAACATGAGTACGCTTTACCTCTATTAGATATTTTACGCTCATTTTATATCTTTACGCCTTTTGTCCTGAACTTGAAAATCATGAATTCATTTGTATGTTTGGAATTGATAATTGAACACGACGTGATAGTGACCCGTAGTGGTGCACTCCTGACATGATAACCTGGCATGACCTGATAGTGGCCCGTCGTGGCGCACTCCTGACAAAGTACCCCTGACATGATAACCTGACATGATTTCTCGAATAGCTGTTGCGACGGCTACCTGACATGACATGACCTGTATAATTGATCCTGACACCGTGGGCGATTGTGCTTGTACAAATAATCTCGTCCTGTCTTGCATCATGTCTAGGAGGGAACTCCTGAGTACCACGGTCAGGAGTACCTACTGAAATGGACTAAGGTTAATAACTAGCATAATTCACTAGACATGAAGAGATGTTCCCCAGTTACAGGCGATCCCGTTATCCCGGCCGCAAATGTTTGGACTTGTAGCCTGCCGACGAGTAGGGCACATTTCCAGCCCACTGTCATGTGGGGCACTCTTGATTGTCACTTTAATGATTGAACTCTATTGTCTCTCTAATGTATTGTACTCTCTAGATTGTCACTGTAATGATTGCCTGGATAACCTGGATAGCTGCAGGGCCTGTGACTACTTGGAGCATCTCATTGCATCTTGCTAGTAACTAGGATTGTGATAACCCTAGTTAGTTAATGTAGAAAGCCGTAGGCAATGATTGGCCGTGATTGCTTGGTTGGAGTCTAGTCCCGTATAGTGTTGTCTAGAATTGATTAATTGTAAGATTGTACCAGAATGATTGAATGATTGTCACTCCAGATTGTCACTATAATGATTGTCACTCCAGATTGTCACTATAATGATTGTCGCTCCAGATTGTCACTATAATGATTGTCGCTCCAGATTGTCACTATAATGATTGTTGCTCCAGATTGTCACTATAATGATTGTCACTCCAGAATGTTACTTGACCTGATTTCTTATATTTATCTTGCCGATAAATGGTGAGAGAAACCAAGTTTCGTTCAGACGAAGGGTTACAACCCCGGTCCTTGTTTGGTTTACGGGTTGTAACCTGGCTATCTGAATAGTCCCATGGTTATCTCATCGTATATCATCCTGTCATGCTTTCTTTCCACATGTCCTGTCTTTTAGTGATTCTATACAAGATTGTCTTTTATAATTACCCATCATGCTTTTCTTAACTACTGCCTTTTATTATGTAATTATACTTTTGTGCTAATTGCTGGTTTTAGTTCTTAAGTGAAGCCTCCTTTGTGGTACTTGCTCTTTCTGGGGTCTGACCCAGCTGGTTTTGTATGGCCAGATATCGGAGCAGCACCAAGGGATCTCCCTGCTTTCCAGCCCGATGGTGGTCACCAGGCGTAACCAGGGCAACGAGTGGGTTTATTTTTGCTCTCCCACTCTATTGTAAAATTATTCTTTTGAGGCGTTTAGCCGCCGAGCAAGTGTTAGCTCGTTTGCAACTTTATTTACTATATGCCTACGGGCTGTAAGCATGATTGGCAACTCGAGGTTGATCATGTATGACTTAAACTCTTGCTAGTCCTTACATTTTGTACGACTAGCTTCATGATCATCTGGATATATAATGTTTGGGACGTCTTACAATTGTATATTTGGTGATCTGATATCTTGTGATTATTATTAGTTGGTTGAGATTGAGACAATAGGCTATTTTATGACCTTAAGAGACTGATGGATTGTAGTAAAACCCTCACATATCTAGACAGCCGTGACCGTATGGTGAGATGGATTCTATTTCATTATACGTAGCTGGCTATGTCTGCCCCCGCTCTCCAGTATTCTGGTTCTGGGGCGTGACATGGTTTAAGTGGTGGCCCATGCAGGTCTTGTTAATCAAGATGTGTGAGGGTTTACCGAATAGATGTCTCAATCGGTACTCGCCCTTGATCTCTGCTCGTATCCTCTTGATTCCTGAAATTCTTGTCCTGATCACATGCTTGTAATCGTTGATCTGTCCTGGTCCTTCCTTATTGTTCCCATGTCGTCTTCTTCAGCGGCATTGAACCTGGACCTGCCGATCAGCAAGGCGGATCACCTCCCGTGGACCAGCAGCAACCAGAAGATCAGGCCCAGCACTCAGGAGCAGCCTCCCGAGTCGTACCTACTGGAGAAGAGCCGCCAGTTCAGCCAGTCCAGCCTGCAGACCCTGATGATGGCAGTTTGGCGGGTCTCATCAGATCATTGTTAGCTTCCCAAGATCGTAGAGGCGATGCCTTGCACCAGGCAGTGGAAGATGCTCTGAATAGAAGTGGTCCTCGAGGGAACAGTGCGGTCAACAGTTTCAAGCGCCTGAACCCTCCATTCTTCGATGGCAGCGAAGATGCCATTGCTGCCGATGCCTGGCTACAAGATATAGAGGTGATTCTCGAAGCCGCGAAGACTCCAGAAGACGAGAAGGTGGCTGTGGTGCGCCTACAGTTATTGGATCTAGCCCGCAGTTGGTGGGCCGCGCAAGCAGTGGGATTGGCCACACCTGTCCCCTGGGCAGTGTTCAGCGAAAAGTTCCAGACCAAGTATTATGATGCAGTGGCTCGATATGACTTGCAGACCAGGTTCAGTAATCTTAAGCAGATGGGGAGGACGGTCGACGGATATGCGGCCGAGTTTTCCAGACTCAGTCGGTTTGCTCCCACCTTGGTGGCAACCGAGTTTGACAGAGCGCAGAGGTTCCAGCAAGGACTTCACCTGGAGATTATATTGGCAGTAGAACAGTTCGAGCATCAGACCTATGATGCGGTGTTGCGAGCAGCAAGGAGGCACGAGTATACCTCCCAGAGAATAGTGGACAGGACCGGAGGTCGGAATCGGTCCCATAGTCAGATGAATCAGTCTTCAGCACCGGCCCCGGCATCTAGGGCTTTGACTATTGGAACTCCAAGGCAAGCAACCTCAGTTACGTCGGTCCAGTACTCGACCCCGACGCACCCTCCGCAGAAACAGAAGCAAGCACAGTCTTCCGCCGCAGGCTGTTCTTATTGTGGGAAGCCTGGACACATGGTAGCAGAATGTCGCAAGGCGTTAGGATTGTGTTTATTGTGTGGAGCACCGGACCATAGGGTGGGGTCCTGCCCATTCAGAGTTGATTCAGCATCGACAGTATCTAGTCCCTCGGTTAGGGGACCAGCACCAGCACCAGTACCAGCCCCAGTTCCAGTTCACCAGCAACAGCAGTTCCCGTTCCCGAGGCCCTTGCCGACTCAGGCTCAGACTTTCCAGCAACAGAATCCGCGGCAGTTTGCCCTAGCCCAGGCTCAGGTTCAGAATCGACCGAGAGGTATATGTGTCCTCTCATCTTGCTTTTCTACCGTCATTATGCGGGGTGCATGACGTATTTCATGTATCCTAATTACAACGGTACATCCCGGACCCGAGCCATGTCCTAGATCATTCGAAAAGGGTGGTACCAATAGCCTTAACCTTTTCGTATGAGGAGAGGCCCGTGTCCATGTTTGACCAAAGAGAGAGACCTCAAGCGCAAGACTATCAGTTTAGTTCGTGTTGCTTGAGTTCATCGCTCCTTGGTAGAGTCAAGTGTGAGAGCGTGAGGATGATATCTGATCATGTTATCCCAATCAGTTTAGCTCGTGAGGCGTAATATCTTCCTTATGCCTTACACTTCGAATCCTTGCTTGCATGAATGATTGTATGATTGATTGGTAGTGGTAGATTGCCTATGATAGTATAGCTGTCCCGACATCTCTAGCCTCTTGATTTAAATTCCGAGGACGGAATTCTTTTAAGGTGGGTAGGATGTAGTGTCCCAAATCCGTGATACGTATTTAGTATACGTATACGTGTTTTGGACCCGTATTTTTTTTGCTTAATCATGATTAGTTAATTTTGATTAATATTGTTTAAATTGTTTAATTGGCTTGTGGTTCCCTATGGCAATTGCATTGGCTTGGTTCGGTTCGGTTGGCTTGGCTTGGTTTGGTTTTATATGTGAACCACTCCTACCTACCACCACCAACCCCTTTATTAATGCACTCTCTCATTTCTCTCTCTTCATTCATCATCATCTTCCTTCACCATTAAATTTCTCACCAACCTGTGAGTGAGAGGGAGAGAGAGAGAGCTAGGCAAGTGCATCTTGCTTCATGGAGGAACCTAAATATTATTGTTTCATTCTCTTCCTTGTAGCATTTTAACACTCTTTAGTACTTGACATTTTCCGTTTCCATGGCTAGATTCTTGTAGATCTAAGTTTATTTTAATTTCGAATTTTCTGAGTTTTGATCTACTTAACATTGTTACTTTCAAGTTTTGTTGGTTCCATGTTGTAGAGTAGCTCGTTCTACCCCATTTTGACCTAAGGAAGTCCGAATTTGGACTCCGGATGAGGGTTTTATGCATCATGGCAGCCATGGTTTCTTGGTGTTCTTCTTCTCGGAAATTTGGAGAAGAAGCACAGTCCTGAGCCGCATGGCAGCACTTGACCGCATGACAAGTTCATGCGGCAAGTATTCATTTTGAGCCGCATGGATTCGGTTCCCCGCCAGCCGCATATCTGGATCGTTGAGCCGCATAGAATTCTGCCTTGGCAGCCGCATAGGATTCCATATCCCCTGGCCGCATGGGACTTGACTTGGATCGAGCCGCATAGCCTTGCTCAGACTGAGCCGCATAAGACCCTGCCCTGTCCAGCCGCATGGGAACATTCTCCCTTGGCCGCATGAGACTTAATTTGCCTCAGCCGCATATGACTAATTCTCTGAGCCGCATGGAGCTCACTCCCCCCGAGCCGCATGTGACTCATCTAAATTGGGCCGCATGAGATTTCGTCCAACCTGACCGCATGAACCCATATCAGTTGAGCCGCATGGGAAGTTATTCCCAGCAGCATAAGAATTGTTATCCCTGGTCGCATAAGACCCTGTTGTCTCAGCCGCATAGAATTCTGCCTGGACCCAGCCGCATGGACTTCCCTGTCGTGCCATGTTACATTATTATTGCTACCATTGTTACTATTGTTCTTTTATTATTATCATGTATCTTGTATCTTCAGTACAACATGAGTACGCTTTACCTCTATTAGATATTTTACGCTCATTTTATATCTTTACGCCTTTTGTCCTGAACTTGAAAATCATGAATTCATTTGTATGTTTGGAATTGATAATTGAACACGACGTGATAGTGACCCGTAGTGGTGCACTCCTGACATGATAACCTGGCATGACCTGATAGTGGCCCGTCGTGGCGCACTCCTGACAAAGTACCCCTGACATGATAACCTGACATGATTTCTCGAATAGCTGTTGCGACGGCTACCTGACATGACATGACCTGTATAATTGATCCTGACACCGTGGGCGATTGTGCTTGTACAAATAATCCCGTCCTGTCTTGCATCATGTCTAGGAGGGAACTCCTGAGTACCACGGTCAGGAGTACCTACTGAAATGGACTAAGGTTAATAACTAGCATAATTCACTAGACATGAAGAGATGTTCCCCAGTTACAGGCGATCCCGTTATCCCGGCCGCAAATATTTGGACTTGTAGCCTGCCGACGAGTAGGGCACATTTCCAGCCCACTGTCATGTGGGGCACTCTTGATTGTCACTTTAATGATTGAACTCTATTGTCTCTCTAATGTATTGTACTCTCTAGATTGTCACTGTAATGATTGCCTGGATAACCTGGATAGCTGCAGGGCCTGTGACTACTTGGAGCATCTCATTGCATCTTGCTAGTAACTAGGATTGTGATAACCCTAGTTAGTTAATGTAGAAAGCCGTAGGCAATGATTGGCCGTGATTGCTTGGTTGGAGTCTAGTCCCGTATAGTGTTGTCTAGAATTGATTAATTGTAAGATTGTACCAGAATGATTGAATGATTGTCACTCCAGATTGTCACTATAATGATTGTCACTCCAGATTATCACTATAATGATTGTCACTCCAGATTGTCACTATAATGATTGTCGCTCCAGATTGTCACTATAATGATTGTCGCTCCAGATTGTCACTATAATGATTGTTGCTCCAGATTGTCACTATAATGATTGTCACTCCAGAATGTTACTTGACCTGATTTCTTATATTTATCTTGCCGATAAATGGTGAGAGAAACCAAGTTCCGTTCAGACGAAGGGTTACAACCCCGGTCCTTGTTTGGTTTACGGGTTGTAACCTGGCTATCTGAATAGTCCCATGGTTATCTCATCGTATATCATCCTGTCATGCTTTCTTTCCACATGTCCTGTCTTTTAGTGATTCTATACAAGATTGTCTTTTATAATTACCCATCATGCTTTTCTTAACTACTGCCTTTTATTATGTAATTATACTTTTGTGCTAATTGCTGGTTTTAGTTCTTAAGTGAAGCCTCCTTTGTGGCACTTGCTCTTTCTGGGGTCTGACCCAGCTGGTTTTGTATGGCCAGATACCGGAGCAGCACCAAGGGATCTCCCTGCTTTCCAGCCCGATGGTGGTCACCAGGCGTAACCAGGGCAACGAGTGGATTTATTTTTGCTCTCCCACTCTATTGTAAAATTATTCTTTTGAGGCGTTTAGCCGCCGAGCAAGTGTTAGCTCGTTTGCAACTTTATTTACTATATGCCTACGGGCTGTAAGCATGATTGGCAACTCGAGGTTGATCATGTATGACTTAAACTCTTGCTAGTCCTTACATTTTGTACGACTAGCTTCATGATCATCTGGATATGTAATGTTTGGGACGCCTTACAATTGTATATTTGGTGATCTGATATCTTGTGATTATTATTAGTTGGTTGAGATTGAGACAATAGGCTATTTTATGACCTTAAGAGACTGATGGATTGTAGTAAAACCCTCACATATCTAGACAGCCGTGACCGTATGGTGAGATGGATTCTATTTCATTATACGTAGCTGGCTATGTCTGCCCCCGCTCTCCAGTATTCTGGTTCTGGGGCGTGACACCCCCCGCCGCCTCCGGCTGCTTCCCAAGTGCGCGATCCCGCCGCCTCGCGCAACTCCAGGCAGGCCAACGCGGGGTGGGGGAGGGGAGTTCGCGAGCTGGAGGGGGAGGGGAGGTCGCCGACGGGAGGGAGGGGGTGGGGAAGGTCACCGGCAGGAGGGAAGGGGGGGGAGGTCGTCGGCCGGAGGCAGGAGGGGGGGGGGGGGGGAAGGTCGCCGGCGGTAGAGAGGGGGGAGGGGGGGGGGGGGGGGGGGGGGGGGCGGAGGTCGTCGGCCAGGAGGCCGAAGGCAGGAGGGGGGGGGTTTGGGGTCAGGTGGATGGGAGGGACAATTTTGTCCAATTTTTTTTCAGGGTATCAAGTTAGCACCTATCAAAGTTGAGGGTATCAAGTTGAAAAACTGAAATAGTTGAGGGTATTAAGTTGTAATTTAGCCATTTATCTATAATCACTATTCACATTTTTCGCGTAAAATATTGTGCCCCTCTTAAGCACAGGAATAAAAGCATTCCAATTCAGACGAAGAATGTAAAAAATATGGGAATAAAAGCATCCCAATTCAGACGAAGAAAGAAAAAAAAAATGGTGAATTATGACATCCATATGAATGCAAAAGAGCAGATCATTCACACAAGACTGGCAGAAAAGAGAGAAATCTCACCAAAGTGTTCAAATTTCTTTCAAACTAAAAGAACATTGTCAGGATACATCCATGAATATAACAGACTGCATCCATAATAAGCATACTCTTCTAGTGTACTGCCTAGTGCCGACTGAATGCCAGCAGAAATACATAGCTGCAGACTAAACAACAATAGAACTGGAAAAAATTTGCGGAAACTGAAAATGAAATGGGCACACTTCAAAGATTGCATCTTTCTCCAATGGAAGAATCATGAATCGCCTACATTCTCCTCTGATCTCTCAGTCATCCTGAGCAAATATGTGGCCGCGCTTCCTTTGCTGTAGATGCAACAAATTTAGGCATTAGATCATAAAATAAAAAATATAAAAAATTCACAGAATAATAGCAGGCACCATTCTTTCAATCTGGATGAACTAGAAAAAATAAATAACATCAGAAATTTGGCAATGAGTTACTCGTGGGACAGAACTAGGCATAAAGCGTTGTTCTCTTGAAAGAAAACGAGGAAAGAAACGAGGCAAAGTTGGAGGAACTCAACTTTCCAACTTCTCTTGTTTGGGTCTCTGAATGCAGGGCAACTCAATGCGCAACCAATAACCAGGTTTCCAGGTTCCTGAATCCTATCCCCACAGGAGACAGCACCGGATTCCCCAGTTCCTATCCGGGACTGCATTGCAACATTTTCGCTGTGATTCCTTCTCCTAGTTCCAACTCATTTTGGTTAAAAGTACCCAAATTTTGCCCCCTAAGTTGTGGTTGCAGTTCCATTCAACTTCCTAGCAACTAGTTTCGACAACCAAACAAAAATAGACCAAAAATACCCCAAAGGGTGTACTTGGGTCTTAAATCATGGAACCATGTGGTTGGTCCATCGGAGTTCTCCTCTTCAAAAAATTTAGCACTTTGGTTTTGGTTACTAGAACTAGTTGCAAGCTAGTCAAAGGCGTAAGGCGCACTTGAGGCACAAAGGGTCCATATCGTCCGAGGCGTACGAAACGAGACGCAAAAATTATAAATAATAAAAATATACATAAATAAATAAATAAATTAGTAATATAAGAAATAAAACCAAATAACATATTAAAACTAACAAAAATATGTTAAAACATAACCAAGTGAACTAACAGAGTAGTAATAACAGTAGTAATCAACTGAACTAACAAGAGTTTGTATTATCCCTACCACGTTTTTAGTAAATTTCAGCTTTTCTAGTTCAACTGTAACCAACTTTGGCAACCGTGGAAAGGGCTCTCTCCTACTTGTATGAGGTAAGGGTTATTTACATCCCTCAAAAGTTTTTGTATATATATAAAAAACCATAAGGCGCGTCTTTTCTTGATTGCGCCTTGCTGAAAGGCGCGCCCAAATGCGTCCGGAAAAAGGAGCCTCGCCTAGTGAGGGACGAGGCGCAAGTGTTGCGCCTTTTTGCGAGACTCGTCTTTGACTACCATGACTAGTTGGTATGGAGTTGAGGGAACTACGAAAACAAAGCCCTTATGGACCCACCCCATAGGAAAGAGGAGATGAGGGAAGAAAAAGTCTAACCAAGTTTTGGATACTCTGCCCCAAATCAGTCAGAATTAGGGGAAAGAACTTCAGCCAAATTATCCAAAGTGGACAACAGGGCAGGTGCGGGAAAACAGATTGGCATCCACTGGGCTCAAGGAGCAAAATAAAATAATCCAGAGAGGGAGGGAGTTTGTCCAATTTCTCACAAGTCGTAGCAACCAAACGACACTTGGAAGTGCATGGAACTCGAAAGCGGGCCCACATTCCCTCAACTTCCAGCAACCAAACAGGCTCTAGAAGCACAACTGCCAGAATGGCAAGTTTGTATGATATGCAAGACCACCTCAAGCTGGAAATCAATCCACCACATGAACTTCAATATTGATATATGACTCACATGATATGAGACCTATGCTGCAAAATCTAAAGGCACATACTTTTCTGTATCATCCTGACACAACAAAACCACCTCAAGTAGAACAGTAGAACTATACAAGTCATCCTGATGCAGAATATAGCCCAAATTTTCATATCTTATATGCACACGCACAAGCACAATATATATATATATATATATATATATATATATATATATATATATATATACAAAAATGAAAAATATATATATATATATACAAAAATGCTCTAAAACCACCCGGATTGTTTCATATTACCCTATGTTATATGGGTTGGATTTGAATTTGGTGGTTGAGATTAAAAGGTGTAGACCCCACCACATTTTAATCTCATCCACCCGATTCCAATCCGACCCATGCAACACGGGGTGGTTCTATAGCATTACCCTATATATATATAGCATTACCATATATATATATATATATATTTGTGTGTGTGTGTTTGGGGGGGGGGGGGGGGGGGGGGAATCATGTGATACACACAATTTGACATATTAAAAAACACGCAATCTCAGCCGCACATCATTCGAAATAAATGGTTCAGATTTGACAGAGTAATTTGTAATAATTAGCATGGCTGCCAAATTGAATATTCCACTAATTAATACAACCTACTATTAGCATGCATGTCAAATTTGACTTCCATGCATGTAATTTTGGTATGTAATTAAATCTGAACCATTCATTTCAAATGATGTGTGGCTGAGATTGTGTGTTTTTTTAGATGTGAAATTGTATGTGTCACATGATCTCCACCCTATATATATATATATATATATATATATATATATGTGCAGCACAGAAAATGTTATCAAGTCAGAAAGCAAAAGAATTTAACTTTTGAGCAATTCAAAACTTAGATAAATTGGCACCTATGTTGTTAGTATCTTACACTACTTGATATACTACCATCTCATTACGTATTACGTATCAGTTGCACGATACATATAGGTTAATAGGTATTATCAATTTCTTTACTTGAGTCATGTAATGTATACTTAAGGATCTGGATTCTAGAACAAGATAGACTTTGTAAGATGAAACAAATAAAAAAATTATGTGAAAATTACATTAAATCATGTTCTTATTTGGATTTAGAAGTATAGACCGAAGATCTAGAGTTATTGTATTTTATGATACATGATATGATACGCTATACATGATACGATACACAAGCAAATTGATACATGATATGATACGCAAGTTGACAACCAAGATCGGCACTCAGCTAACATATCAAACATCCGGTGTAGAAAAAAGAGAGTGACCACGAACAGACTGAACAGTTATATAGTTACTGTTACAAAAGAGCCAACGGGTGGTTCTCACTATAATATTAGTTATATGCAGCAGTCTAAACCTACTAATATGCTGCCCATACCAAAGCAAGTGTTGATACGTCTAAAAGTCACTTAATAGAAGAAAAAACAAATTTCATTTAGAGCGATTAAATGTTACCAGGGATCAGTCTACCCCTTCCTATAAAAAATGAATTCCCTAGAATTTGCTGGACTAAGAGGCAACTGAAAGATGAGAACATATCATTTCCCCTTGTGGCTTGTCCTATGCCTTTCTATGGTGCACCCGCGGAATGGAAGAAACCAAGAGTTGAGACTGAAAGAAGAGGCATGTGGAAAATAGGTGACGTGACACAGTGACACTGTAAACAATTGAAGGAGGTTTGGATATGCCAAAAAGAAACTGGAGGCTCACAAATTGATTTTGGGTATAGGGTAGACTGCTTGGGGTGTTAATATTGGCAGCGGAATGTTATCACCGTTACAGAGTCAGAGATATAAGAGTATATTAATGCATGCTAGTTTAGAAGATGAGGTCAAAACAATCATGATTTAAAAATTAGCACAGATCCCAAGACCCATACAGGCATCAATCGGGTAAAAGAAGATAATTGTTACAAGTGAGGGTGCAACTATATGAAGTGCCAACAAAAGATATCATTTAAAAAAATCATGAATAGCATAGAGACAACACCTGAGCCAACTGGCGGTACTTGTTTCGCTCCTGAGTTCTTCCTTTGTCTTCTGATGTTCTATTCACCCTCTAAACATAGAGAAGTCATCCAGATCAGAAGAGATTCAGAACTTACATAAGAATTTATGTAATATATCCAAAAACATAATTCTTCAACTAAATTAAGTCAAAAGATCATGAAACCGCATTACATAAAGCATAATTATATCCACGTCTCCAAAGAGGATTTGCTCATTAGAAGAAAAAGGATCAACAAAATCATCATTACTAACAGTCAGTTGACTCAATTCTCTAAACGTAGGAAAGGCAAAGAAAGGAGACTTATTATTTGCCTTGCATAGTTTTAGAGCAAGAACCCCGAAAAACAAAAATATGCACAAGAAAACTGCCGGTTATCAGAAGGTAATAATTAGGGTTAGAATTACTAGATAAGTGACAAAATAACCTTGTCTTTGGCTGATAGACTATCAGTCTTGTCCGGAGTGAGATCAAAAACATCATGAAGCAACTCGTTTTCCTTCATAACCATTAATCACATCATCAGTCGGATACAACAGCAGTACTGTAAGAATTTGAAAGACGACTAGAATATATTTAAAACCTGTGCGTGCTTGAGAAAGCCACTAGCAAGAAATCGCTTCAAGAAGTTCAGCTGGACCAACTTGGTCCATGATGATGTGATCAGCATGCCTTGTCCCTTCGAAACTTTTGTCACAGTTTCCGGGCACTCCTCATCCTAAATAAAGATATAATATGAGAAAACAACCACCTCAGTTAAGATTGTTTAGCATTTAGATGATTATTTTTATTGGAGCAAGGCATACCACAAAATATTTATATATCTTCTGAAACAAGTCACGCTGATTGTTAAGATTTTTCTTATCAGCAGTGCCTTTGCCCCCAGCCTCCATTGAGAGTTCCACAACTTGGTTTTTTATCTTCGCCTTCAGTGACATAAGAGGTTTAAACCACTTAGGATCTGTGTGCTCCCTGTCTGAATTGCCAAGGTCAGTCATCTCATAAGATAACTTGTTCCCAATCAGAGTCTCAAAGACAATGGTTACTGCTTCCCCAGCAGCAACACGAACAGCACGATCATCATTCTCTAGTAGAGTGCAAAGATACGAGATTGGCCTACAACAGTGTCAAGAAATACATCAATCAACAACACAATTGTTTTAAGCTACAAAGACAACGAGGTAATCAGATTTTTCACATACTCCACCCAACTGTCAAGATCAATTCTACAACCACCAATGGTTGTCAGAAGCAATGACCATGCAGACACAGCAGCTGCTAGTACAGCAGGGCTAGGTTTTTTGACCTGAAAAGGGAGAGCAAAGGTTGTTAGTTTCAGACATAGTAGATATTATATATGTAAAGTTTTGTAAACTTAAAAATCTAATATTCATAAATCAGAATTTAGTATTTTCAATATCAAATTTTGGAAGGTGATGTGAGCAGATGATATGTGCAAGAGTTGCAGCAAGGATAAGGAGACTGTATAGAAGATAATGGTAACACAATATCACAAGGTTTAAAACATGGTATTGGCATCGAAATTGGACCCTTTATAGAATATACATATCAGCAATTTTGGCAACATTGGATAGGAGCACCAGTGTCAAGATTCTGCATCTTAATTAAATTTTAGAAATGTTAAAATTTTATCGATATATAAGAAGTTAAAAATTGAACATAATTTCATAAACTACCTATTTACTTTTATGTTGTCTTTATTGCATATTTATGATTCACATAAAATTATAACATAATTATTGCAGAATCTAATGTGCAGCTTATCATAGATATAGGCTTGAAAAGTTCCTCCAAAGCATGAAAATGGAACCAATACGAAATCAAGTACACATCTCCATCAGTTTTAGCAAAATTTTAGCATGCTGTGGCAGCCTTTTGCCTCGTTTCGGGAAGCTTCGGCAGGTTTCAAACCAATTCAGAAAGAAAGAAAAAGGAACTTTCAGTCAACTTCTGAAGAATTTATGGCTGTTTTGCTAAGTTTCAGCCAATTGTGACCAACTTTTGTCCCTGATAGCCCTGAAAGCGAGAAACGTCCCGAACTGCTCAATACTAAAAGTATTGACCTATAGCAATTTCATCTTACAGTTCTAAACAATTAGACCCAAATCGCATACAATATTATATGTATAGAAGTTGGCCAATATTTTAAACCTTGCAACAGATGATAGAAGAAGGCCCGAATGAAACGGGTTCATGATTTAGCAATAAAGAGGGAAGACAATCCTTACAAACAATTAAAAGAAATCACAGAACTAATATTATATACCCAAAAGGTTTTGACAGCTGGTTATATTTACACAAAGATATCTATGTAGTACTCAACTACATACCTCCAAATAGAACATGCTCGAGTAGATTTAAAAAGTATATACCTTTGAACTTGATTTAGAGTGAATGATTTCCCACATGACTTTCATTGATTCCTCAGTTTCGTCCCAGTTATTTGCACCAACAAAGGTGATGATAGCTAAGCAATCTATTACCTATATATGCAGGTACGAAATAAATAACAGCATGATAAGATTAATTAAGAGGATCCGGACCATAAAAGCTAAGAAAGATTCCGATCTACAGTACATACAGATATCTTGACTGCATCATTCCCAGATACAATGGCTCTCTCAAGATGTGGTAATGAATGTTCCATAATTTCATGTGACTTGCTTCCCGTTCCAACAGTAATGGCCAGCAGTCCTTCATACAAGACATCCAGAAGTGAGATAATGTCAGCAATTTGACCAAAAAAATAAATTATCGTCGTAGAAGTTTAAACTAACCAATGGCACGAGAAGCTAAGCAAGCCTCTGCCGGAGAACCTTTTCCCTTCTTGATAGAAGTGATATATTGATCCAATAAGGTAATACATCTACAAAAACATAGAGAGAAAAAACACATAATAAGGTACACATATAAATAAATGTAACTAATTGTGACATATAAGCTGGTAGGACAACTTCATAGCCACAAATCAACAACTACATTCTACATAACTTAGGACCAAACGTTTTTCTCAAAGACATGACATCAGCATAAGTATTTTATCACATATCACAGGACTATCAACAAGATTTAATAGTATACTGAACAAGTGTAGCTGAATTCAATGTAGATAGGGTAAACTAATACCAGAGATGACCAAGCAATCCTCAAATCCTAGAATCCTAGCATTGAGTCATTGACGCTCGTAAAGTGTATAAGATAGTGATGGCACGAGGAAGTCCAAAATGTAGTTTAGACAAAAAGATAATCATAAAAAGAGTGACAAAATATTAAAATTATAAGAGCTATGAGATTTATAAATTAGCAAGGGAAGCTAAAAAAAGAGCATTTTGAGAAGTTAGATCTTAGGCTTATGATAATTCTTATAGAAACCTAGAAACCAAAGAGGAATAAAAGAATAAATGCATCAGTGGAGAGTTGGAAGTTGTATTAGATGGTGTGGGCATGTTCAATGGAGACTAATAGATACACCGAATAAGAGTGATAGGCTATTGGTTATTGAGGATAGAGAACTTGAAGGAGGCTGATAGGAAGGATATGGGTTTAGCTGATGTAAGAAAGAAAACGTCCATTAATGGAGTGAATGGAAGATAAGAATACATGTAGTCGACCCCAAACATTTATGATAAAGATTTGTTAAGTATGGGCACCATGGTTCTACACTTAACTGTGTTATATAGCTGCAGCTATAACAAATAATTAGGAAGCTATTTGTGAACAACTCACCTGTTTTCCAAATATGGAAGAAGGATGTGTCCTTCAAATGCATCAAGAAGCTCCTTCAATGCCTTCGATCTCATAGATCTACTCCATCAAAGAAGAAAAGTTATGTCTCACGATATCACAATGTAAAAAAAATGTTGCAAGGACACATATATCAAAACTAATTTCTTCACTTAAAAAAAAAATATCAAAATGAATAGTATATCCAAATCATATAAAAACAACGATCTACAATCCATATATGACACAAGAGGTAGATTACACAAGTGAAGTGTATAAAATTTAAGTTCAGTGGCATTCCTTATATTCTAACCTCGAGGCTTTTTTATTTTAAAATTTTGGAATGGCTAAATTATTGTATTTAATTTGAGTTGTGATCCAATGAATAAAGAACTCAGCTCTCATATATCGTAACTATTAAGTCCACCATGTATCGTTGTGAAGATAATTTATTACTCTATCCTTGTGGAGTTCATACGAAGCATTAACATAGTCCATATTTCTCTTCAAAAGTGTAAATTTATGATTTAACAATTACAATATCACAAATATTAAATAAAGTGACTTACCTCACCATATAGCATGATACAACAACAACAAAACCTTTGCCCCAAATTTTTGGGGTCAGCTGATCATATAGCATGATGTATAATCTAAAACAATTAAATAATTCCAAACTATTCCTTCAAGTTGCATTAGATTTAGTAACTCATGCATGCCCTTTGGAGTTATATAATCTTGCAAATCAAAATCAAATTGAAAACAATACTAGTATGACAAGGTACACATATTAGACCAAATATTCCTTCATGTTACATACATTATTAAATTGATTGTAATTACTGTCATTGTTTTACAACAATCACTAGATAAACCACCTACGAAATTGATCTTGTCTTGATGATGATAATCATATCCCTCGAAGCATCTGAACACCCATCAAAATATGTTATCCTCTCTTAGCTCGCAAGCAACAATTGAAGAACAGAACGTATCGTCTACAACATACTTATTAAAATTAAATCAATAGAAGTCTGGAACATACTTATTGTCTAGAGATTCAAGGCATTTTTCGATCACAAAATCAAGAGAGTTCACGTTCTCGGTCTCATGAGCAAGAGTCAGATCAGACAAGCCTGTCGAAGTAGAAGTTATGCTGTCAGCGTCACTGCTATCAAGATCAGTGGTGTTCTTGTTTTGCTTTCCTGTATCAAAAAACCAACATCAGAAGCCATCAACCTGGATCCATTTAATAATATAACTACTACAATAGCAGTTCAATCACTCTATAGAATTTGAAGAAATCCATAAATCAACCTAACTTAAGATTATAACAGATCTACGTACGATTACTAGAATCCAATCAAAACTACTCACTAAGGGCTTGTTTGGTTGGCCGATTCTCATGGATTTTAGGAGTGATGAAGTGGGAAATCCGGATTTGGGAAGAGTATCTCCCACTTTACGTGTTTGGTTGCAGACAAGATTTACATAGAAGTGACATGAACAATAGATATCGTCTGCCACCACTTCCTCATTTTGAAATCGGAGGTTTTTCTCTGCGAAGTAGTTTCTATGAAGTGTGAAATCCTAATTTTGACATCTCGGGCGTTTGGTTGGAGGATTAATCATCTCTACTTTAACACTTTCCAAATCATAAGAACTACAAAAAGTTACACTTTCCAACTCACTTCAACAACTATCCAAACACCAAACTTTAGAAGTTTCCACTTCTAACCTCCACTTTTTCGAAGAACCCAAACAAAGGAATTGGGAAAACATGTGTATGCAATGCGTACGCAAAATATCGATTACCCGATTTTCCACTTCGCCGAACCAAACAGCCCCTAACACAACAGCTACCAAAACACGTAATTATTTCTGACCAATTAAAGAAAATCATTTTTTTTACCATCCATGTAATAAATTTATATTTCCCCGCAAATGAAACTATAAACGATTCCAATTTCAAGACCAATTCCGCCAACAGCTAACAAACACATGAAAAACTCCGATTCTTAGAAGACCAGCTTCAAGGAAAATTCAAGACCTATTTCCCAAACAGCTACTCGTAAAAATCCTAATTGTCAAAAAACATTTTCAAAAAAATCCCGTAGTTCAAATTACAAAACTCCAGTTTCAAGACCAATTCCCCAAATCCATACCAACCCCATCAAAAAAAAATCGGATTTTTCGAAGACCGGGATTGTCCAACTTACTCCTCCCCATGTCGAAAGGGCAAAGGCTGTAGTGTCCCGCTCCTCGCGGTCCACTATGTAATACCCACGGCTTGCTGACTCAATCTTGAACTGAGTATTTGGGAAAACCAATGCCGGTATCGATTGATCAGGGATGAAATGCAATAAACCTTTCCAACTGATGGATCGACTTCTATTGAAATGAGTCTAATAGTTTTCGTTTGATGTTTTCTTTCGTTGCTTGGTTTTGATGAATGCGTTTTCGTGTTGGTTTTTGATGATTGGTTTTCATTGTTCGCTTTCATCGCATATCGCATTTATTCCGAATCTTGAGAGAAAGAGACCGAAGTATGCTAATCAAATGTTGGTGCCTATGCAGGAGGCGGCATAGACATACATAGGACGTGAACGGTGCGTGAAGTCCCTCCTTCTCTCAACTAAGATTCATCTTGGTGAGTTGCTTCAACCGAACAAACATTGATCTGTACGCTTAATAAAAATGATCTCTAGTTCACTCTGTTGCCTCGTCCCTATGATCAACGATACCACAACAACAAAAGATAAGAGAAGATAATTGAATTGAATCAAATGCCAGATCATGTATTGCTACTCTATCTGCTCCATAAGAATGATCATCTGCTCTGTTACTAAGTATGCTTGAAAACTGTAGACATGTACAGACGAACTTGTACGTGTTGAGATAAATAAAAAGGCACGAAATGAATGTGTCGTATATCTGTGCATAAGTCTAAATCTGTCTCATCTGATAGAACTGCTAGAGCATGCATTTGGTCTCGGACAACTTGTGCACAAGGTAATATTTGTCTCTCGGGTGGTATCTGGGGCACCTGGAACCGCTCGACCTAGGAGAGATTAGGGCCTTCATGTGAAAATGGGCGTCGATATCTGAGTCCTTAGCGACGAGCTGAACCAAAGAGTCACAGCGGCTAATCATGGGAATACCCCATGAACCATCATATAGATAGGCCACATGCATGATCCAAAATATTAACTTTAATATCTGCAAGAATGAAACATGACTTATTCGTTGTGCAAATTGTGCTAACATGTCTTATGCAGGGATGGCTGTCAGCGATGGTAAATTGCTTATGAAATATTCTACTATTATGTTCTTATGAATTGTTAAAAAGAACCTAGACAAGTAGAAAGATCACTAGTGAAATGTTAGCTCCACATGTTGATTTAGTGCAGAGATTTGCGAGTTCGGCCAAAAGTTGCTCGCCAGTACATGATGTGTGCTGACCCACATTGTGGACATCCTTTTCAGAAAGCAAAGGAGACGAAGATTTTAGGTGAGGCACTGAAGCTCGTCTAGCCCAGTAGAGCTCGTGGATTACCTCAAGCTTCTTTTCATTTCCAGTCAAGTTGCAAGTTTCTTTTCCTTTGAAGGTGTCGTTACATTTCCAGCATGTAATAAAGGGATATGATGTATGGACATTGCGACTATTTTTAAAATAGTTTTAAAGATAATCATGTAGCCAAGATAAGGCAATTTGAGTTTGCAAAGCTTTGTACTTGTATTCCTATCAAGTTTATCAATAAAAAAAAGTATTTTCATTTCAAGCTTCCGTGTTCATTGTTGGTTTATATATGCTGTGTGCGTGTGTTTTGCTTTGTCTAGTTGTTTCGTGCAGGTACTAGCCTTGCTTCATATAATGTGTGCGTGTGTTTCGCTTGCACAAGGCCAGTACCTGCACAAAACAACTAGACAAAGCAAACCACACGCACACAGCATATATAAACCAACAATGAACACGGAAGCTTGAAATGGAAATACTTCTTTTATTGATAAACTTGATAGGAATACAAGTACAAAGGTTTGCAAACTCAGATTGTCTTATCTTACCTACATGATTCTCTTTAATACTCTTTTTTTAAAATAGTCGCAATGTCCATACATCATATTCCTTTATTGCATGCTGGAAATGTAAAGACACATTCAAAGGAAAAGAAACTTGCAACTTGACTGTAAATGAAAAGAAACTTGAGGCAATCCACGAGCACTACTGGGCTAGACGAGCTTCAATGCCTCACCTAAAATCCCCATGTCTCCTTTGCTTTCTGAAAAGGATGCCCACAAAGTGGGTCAGCACACATCATGTACTGATGAGCGACTTTTGGCCGAACTCGCAAATCACTGCACTAAATCAATATGTGGAGCTAACATTTTACTAGTGATCTTTCTACTTGTCTAGGTTCTTTTTAACAATTCATAAGAACATAATAGTAGAATATTTCATAAGCAATTTATCATCGCTGACAGCCATCTCTGCATAAGACATGTTAGCACAATTTGCACAACGAATAAGTCATGTTTTATTCTTGCAGATATTGAAGTTAATATTTTGGATCATGCAGGTGACCTATCTACGTGATGGTCCATGGGATATTCCCATGATTAGCCGATGTGACTCTTTGGTTCAGTTCATCGCTAAGGACTCAGATATCGACGCCCATTTTCACATAGAGACCCTAATCTCTCCTAGGCCGAGCGGTTCCAGGTGCCCCCAGATACCACCCGAGAGAGAAATATTACCTTGTGCACAAGTTGTCCGAGACCAAATGCATACTCTTAGCAGTTCTATCAGATGAGACAGATTTAGACTTATGCACAGATATACGACACATTCATTTCGTGTCTTCTTATGCATCGCAACACGTACAAGTTCGTCTGTACATGTCTACAGTTTTCAAGCATAATTAGTAACCGAGCAGATGATCATTCTTATGAAGCAGATATAGTAGCAATACATGATCTGGCATTTGATTCAATTCAATTATCTTCTCTTATCTTTTGTTGTTGTGGTATCGTTGATCATAGGGACGAGTCAACAGAGTGAACTAGAGATCATTTTTATTAAGCGTACAGATCAATGTTTGTTCAGTTGAAGCAACTCACCAAGATGAATCTTAGTTGAGAGGAGGGACTTAAACGCGCCGTTCACGTTTGTCTATGCCTCCTCCTGCATAGGCACCAACATTTGATTAGCATACTTCGGTCTCTTTCTCTCAAGATTCGGAATGAATGCGATATGCGATAAAAGCGAACAATGAAAACTAATCATCGAAAACCAACACGAAAACGCATTCATCAAAACTAAACAGGAAAGGTTCATTGCATTTCATCCGTGATCAATCGATACCGGCAATGGCTTCCCCAAATACTCAGTTCAAGACTGAGTCAGCAAGACATGGATATTACATAGTGGACCGCGAGGAGCGGGACACTACAAAGGCGACCTCCAATGCCCCAAATTCCGAACAAATCAAAAACCGTAAACTAACAATTCCCAAGCCGATTTCCCAAATTACAAACTCACCAAATAAAATCCAATTTAATCAAGACAATACTATCCCAATTCCCAAGGCAGATCAAAATCAAATATCACATACTTCCTTTTTGACCAACCAAATCATAAACTTCTATCAAAATTCCAATTCCCAGACAAATTCCCCAAATCCCTAACAAACACATCAAAAAAAAAATCCAATTTTTCAAAGACCCAGATCGTCAAACTTACTCCTCCCCATGGCTAAACGGCAGAGACGACCTCCAGAGCAGCGGCGTCAGAACCAGGACCCGGACCGGCGATTACGAAGCGAAAATGCGTAGGATTCGAAGCTACAGAGGAAGGAGTCGAGGGCTATCGAGGAGATTAGGGTTTGGTTGGAGCTTGAAGAGTCGGACACGGCATCAATTCGAGCAGGGAAGCGCTGAGCCATATGATGATTGGGAGAGAGAAAAGAGGGATTTTGTTTTGTATTCTGTTCTGTGGAAGAGAAGGAGAGGATGGAACGAGAGGCAGAGATTGGGGATTTATTTCCTCTCTTCTTTGTAAGGCTGACCCGAACTTCAGTAAAACCCTAGATTTCTTTTTTTTTTTCTTACCCCTACTTCTTTTGCCAGTTTACATTTATCCTTTTTGGTAATTACAAATACCATTAACAACATGTATTTATTATTTTGACTTTATTTATTTATTATTTTGACTTTTTCAGTTTTAACAACATGTACCTACTTTTTCTTTTCTTCCATTTCCTTTTGTCTTTTCCAATTTGGTAAAAATTTTAGTTGTCCTTTTCTTGGGCCGTCCAGCAAATTAGTACGCTTATTATAATATGGCATCAAAAAATTAGTAGATTCGACGACGATAGGCGTTCTTCGTCATGTCATAAAAATATTATATTTTTAAAAAATTATGTATTTGAATATAATATTATAGTAATAATCTAACAAAATCATACTAGGTCTAATGGATATAAAACATTCAAGAACTTCTATGAAAATCCACATATGTGTAAAACATCATGCTACACATGATCACGACGCCAGAGGTGAGGATCGATCAATATCGAATAGAAATAACGCGATACATTTCCATTTCAGGACATGTTCTAGCTCAGAACAGAGCCACTAGTATACTAATCTGACAGTTTTTTGTACAAAGCAGTTCCTGATTATGCATGGATTCGTCGTTTCACGACATATTTTCAACCAAAACAAACTGTGATCGTTTCGCTAGGACCCCGGTTATTAGTGCTTTGTGCAAGTTCACATTCGTGTCGAATTGCTTAGCCAATTGGATATCATGTCAATTTATCAATAAAACCAAAAGTGTTTACCAAGTGTTCGTTTCTCAAGCAAAACTCGATCTATCACGGTGTGATCCTAAGGATCAAAATCCAATGTTTGCATTCAAGAAAAAGCAAGAAGAAAATATGTGGCATAGCTACATTCAAGCAAGAAGTACTTGCCTACGCGCGGGTGATACAACTGGTTGATCCTATATGCAATGCACATGTCTGTGTCCACCTCCAGGTCTGCCCAATAGCACAAACCTCGCTCCCTCGACTCTCGAGCTCATGGGAGGGTGTAGGGGGGAGAGAGAGATTTTTTTTTAGGAATCTGAGAAAGATAATGAGAGAAAGTGAGAGATAAGTTATATAACTTAACGGAAATGATCTCATTTTTTGGATTAAGATCCAAAGGTCACATACTACATACAACTGGTCTACTACGAGCAAAAAAAAAACAATGAACATAAGTAATTAATTCCTCTAATACAATATACTGGAAGTATACTACAAGTATATTGCTGGCAGTGAGAAGATTAGGGATAAACCTAGTTTCAAGTAGTCGATCTATGAGCGAGCCCTAGTTGGTGCACATGACCATGCCATGTGTCCCTATTAGTCTCTGGGGTCTGCAGGTTGCACGAATGCTCATGGAAACCAATAAATATTTATTAATTGCATAAGTCATTAATTGATTTAATTAGAAATCCTACAAGTATCTCACGACATACATCCATGCAATACTAGATGCATATTAATTGAGGAAAACTCAAAAAAAAAAAAACTCACCAAGTCAAAAATTTATCAATACAAGTAAGACACAATATCGATAGTCGAGAGCTCGCTCTACGAGGATTATGGTATACTACGGTCTATACAAATTTGCGTATTACGAGAAAACCTACTCTCTCGATCAAGATATTAAAATCATGCATTACGAGGAAATGTGAATTACGAGAGAAATACGAAATACATACACGTATCTGTAGAAAATATCGACTAGAAGATAGGTGTTACATTTTTTAAATACCATATCTTATATCCCCGAATCATCTTCTCTTCATCTTGAATTTCGTCCATCGTCCATGTTACATTTGGTATTAATTGAATCAAATATAAAATTTGTTCATTTCCTTGTGTCTCCTAGCCTTGCCTTACTTCTAAAATTGGCACCAAAAGTTAGTGTGACTTGGGAGTTGCTTTGTCCTTTTAATTCAAATGTCTCAATTTTTTTAAAATTCTATTGGATTCTCAAAGCTCACATTCATTACTTCCTTGTTATATATAATGTTCGACCGTGGATAGTTCTAAAATTGTAAATCTTTTGACAAATCCTTATCATTTGGCTAATGTTATCTTAATTCTTATTTTCATATTTGAATAGTATTGAATCAGTTATCTTATAAAGCTAATCCGAAGAATATTTTCATAAACATAGCAATTTTCTATTGTTGTCCAATAATGTTTTGTGTTTATTGTGGAAGGAAGGTCATCGTATATCTATTCCGGAATCTCTTTTCAAGATAAAAAAATTCACTACTATCATCTTGAATGTTCATTAAATTATGATATCTTTTCACTTCAAAGTTCTTATTGAAATTCTTGACCTAGGAAACCTCTATTGATCACAAATTTCATCTCCATTCATTGATTATTTCGTCTATGACTTTCTTGAGATTCATTTAACACGTTGATTGGAATATTCATCTATTAGGGAATAAACTGACGATGCAGTAGGAAACTTCAACCAATCAATGTGAATTGTGAAACAAGGAAGTATTACAAGCGCACGAATGACGAGGCAACAAGTTCTTGTACCACAACCCAATGTTCATCAAGATTACAGGGATAGAATCCTAAACTTTTTGGTACATGAAATTTGAAATCAAATATATTTTGTTTGAACTCGAGTTACTTCATTGGAACTGTAATCACTTTTTATTACATCTGAATAATTTGGCATATGTCATTATTTGAATCCCTCTCTCTTTATCATTAATTTAGTATTATATGTTTGATATGGATAACCTACTTCTACTCATTGTCATTAAATTCTTGATTTTCTTAGCCAAGGTTAGCCTATCTTGACAATTGTCGAAATATTTTCATGTTGAATTATCGTGTCCTTATCTATTGTCCGGGTAAATTATCTTATTCAACTCCATGAATAAATACCTTTATACTTCCAATTCTCGCGGAAGGCAAATGGACATTCCACCTTCTTTCAACCAATCAGATATTAGCTATAAAAATACCTATCGTAGAGAGCCTCGAGATCGCCAATAGTCAAGACAGTAAAACCCAGGCTGCTACATCGGCAATCTCGGATCAAGATAGAATTTCAACGACTCCACGGAGTGGTTCGAGTTGCATACCCCAAGACACTATCTTCTCCAACATTCAACAACATGACCTATCGCTAACTTGTTATGGGCTGAGGACCACAAGAAGCTTACCAAAGAAAGAAAGGTTCGACAAAGACAAGCTAGGGGCGGACGCAGAAATTTAAGAGAGTCGACCTTAACCATAAAGTAAGTACAAAAATAAAATCACATACTAAAACATAGCAAACATTATATATTTAGTTTCACATCTCTTATAAAATAACTGGTCTTTTACCTTTACAAAATTAACGCCAAAGCCATCTTTTCTTATTATACAGTAGTATAGGTATTATAGATTAATGAATTTTTACCTAAATATAAATTCGAAATGACCATAATGATTACGGATATACAGAGGACTCCTGATTTAATTCCTAACTAACTAATCTTAAAATCCCTCGAATTCTATCATAAAGCCTTATATGGAAAACACAATCAAAATCCTATACACTATAAGAAGACTTCAGTAAGATTTATAACACATTATCGGCAATATTCTATGTCGCTAAGAACATGATTAGATTATGAGGAATATAATAATGTAAGGATTACATATTCATCAAATCCAAAATGAGTATAATTGCACATGGAAAAACTCTTATTCTCTCGTCTACAATCTTCTTCCACGACAATTCCATAGTTAACTATCATGCTTTCACTCTTACAAACAGATATAACTTCATTTCTCTAGAGATTCTCTTAATATCTAAAACAAACTTACTATTCAAGTATGTGGTCCATAAACTTGCTAATTCTAAAAGAACTTGCTCTTATTTTCAAAATATTTCTAAAACAAGAAAGAGGAAGAATAAACCGAGTTTTATTTGATTCAAGTTGAGAAGAATAAACCGATTGAGAGACCGGAGGATATGCTTGCTTGGAGAGAACATCCAACACTGGGTGCATTTATCACAAAATGATAGGAATCCTTTCAACAATATTTGATATTGATGCATAGTCACTACCAACAACTAATGATTTCTTCAAGGTCAATTCAAGAAAACAATTTCGAGAAGAAACTAGATACTGAATGGTCAACCTTCAAGAATATACTCGATTGGGGGATGACCATATGCGGTCGAGTTATCTAGGATCAACAAGTTTGTGTCGCATGCAATCACGACTGATATGATTAAGCAACCCAATCTTACTAAGAACCAATAAAGATAAAAAAGGAGGCAACTAAACGTTGTTACTCGAAATTGGAGCATGGATAAGTAATCTAAGACAAAAAGAAGATGTGAGCAGAGGTGGAACTGGTCGGCATTTGCATTTGACAAAAGAAGTGTCATGTCCCGATTCCGTCGAAACGGACGTAATGTCGTAAAAGTCTAAATTGTACTTGTATAATGCAAGAACGTGCACATGTATTAAACCATACAAAAAGATAAGGCTGAAGCAACTTTTATGCAGAAAAATTGAAGACAACTTATATGAAGAAATAACGTTATTTATTCGTAGTATTGCATCGGAGTACAAATATCTCATAAAACAAATGAAATGCCAACTCGGCTTACATTCAATAATATGACAAACTGCCATGAAATTATAGCATTGTTCCATACACTATGCCCCTTTATTACGTTGAAATCTAAAATGCTTTCAAAGAAAATAACTTAAAAGTGAAAGAGCTTCGAATGCTTCACGAGACTCCTATTATCTTTGAGCGTCCACGTTGTTTCCAACACCTGTGTATGAGGGAGTCAGTACATGTCTCAATGGAGAGTTTAAACTCTATATATTATTTTTTTGTTTTATTTTTTTTCTTATATCCTACCTAACCTATATATGGAATTTTCATTATTAAACATGAAGGGAGGGTATAATAGGGAGTAAAAAATAAAAACCTAGGGTCTAAAAACTAATTAGCCAAAAATATAAAATATAAGATGGTTCGTGTAATTATTTTAAAAATAAGGGTCATTCTTGTAATAAGTATGAAACATATGGATTGTTTAACGTAAGTTGCCCATAAACTGCCAATAATGCTAAGTCTACTACCAAATGTTTACAATCCACTTACAACCACTCACGCATTTGCTGACATGTGGGCCAACAAATGGATGAGTGGTTGTAAGAGCATCATTAGTAAGGCCCATCCCATTTTCTAGATTCTAGATTTAGAATGTAGGAGCTCATTTTGTAGAATAATAAGTTTCATCCCTAGTCCCAATTTCTACAATTTCGGTCCCAACCCATCCATAGGTGCTAAGGGTTGGGCCTCCCAATTTCTAGATTCTAGATTGTAGAAACTCGTTTTGTAGAATAGTAAGTTCCAATTTGGAGCCTAACTTTCTAGATTCTAAACTTTATATTATTTTTTTCCTACATTAATTTTTTACCACACAATTTTTGGGACCGGAGCTTACTTTATCATTTCCTACTATTCTCATACAAACCCAACCCATTCTACATTTACCTTTTTTTTTTTTTGAAATTTTAGACTCCAAATTGCATTGGAGAGTCCCAACCACTAATGATGCTCTAAGTGGGTTGTAAGCATTTGATAGTAACTGTAGCATTACTCATAAACTGCAACTAATTTTACACATTGGTCCTTAACTCGGTAACTCTAATTGAGTTGCACGTAGGTCCCTAAAACTTGTAATTTTTCTCACAATTGATCAGTTTTGTTCACACTGGTTTTCCGTTAATAACCCATAAATTCTAAATATTTCACTACTTCCCCCCCTAACCCACAGAAGAAAGAGCAAGAGGTGCAAAACCCTAACCCTAAAATTAAAGCCCTAATTTTTTTCCTCTTCTCCGACGATCACCGCGCAAATAAATGTGTTCGGTGAGTCGATTTCTTCGTTTCTTGCAATCATTTAATTTGTTAAACAAATTTTATTTGCCAGATTATAAATTTGATCGATAGTAGAATCACAAATTTGTGGTGATTTTAAAAAAAAATGATTTTCAATTGATTCCTAGAGAGTCGGTATAAATTCACTGAGAGCTAGCAATGGAGGATTGAGCCATGCCTTCGCCGAGCAGCAAGCAATGGAAACCCTAAAGAACAAACTATGCGAAGCCGAGAACCCCGAAACGAACATTCTCGCGCTCTTGACCGATTCGTTCAAAACCCACGACGCCGAGCCGAGCCCCTCCGCGTTCTCGTTCGTCATAAAGTACCTGTTCCGCAAACGCAGCCTCTCCTGTATCCCTCCGGTCCTCCACCATCTCGAGAGCGCCGAGAGGTTTGAAGTCCCCGAGGGAATCCTGGCCAATGTGATTCGAGCTTACGGAAGGGCCGAGCTGCTCGAAGATGCCGCTGACGTGTTCTACAGGATCCCGAGGTTCCGGTGCGTCCCGTCTGCGCGCTCGCTGAACACGTTGCTCTCTTTTCTGTGTAGGAAAAGGGAGGGGCTTGGGTTGGTTAGGGATGTCCTGATGAAGTCTCTAGATATGGGAATCCGGCTGGATGCCTCGACGTTCAGAATACTGATCGGAGCTCTCTGTAGGAACGGTAAGGCCAGGTATGCGAAGGAGATGTTTTACGTAATGCTGCAGCTCGACGAGCTCGCTCCCGATGGTGGGATGTACTCTATGGTTCTTTACTATCTGTGTAAACAGCCAGGTTCGAGCGGGGAGGCGATGGATTTCCTGAAAGAGATGCAAAATGTAGGCTTCTCGCCGAAACTTTCGGAGTACAACAGCGTGATTGACGCTCTTGTTAGGGATGGAAAAGCGAACAATGCGTATTCGGTTCTTGCTCATATGAGAGTGGAGGGAGGAAGGCCTGATATCACGAGCTATAACAGCGTCCTTGACGGATTTGTCGCAGCAAATGAATTTCTCAAGGCTGATCGTTTGTTTGATGAGATTCTTCTGATGGGTCTTGTTCCTGATACTTGCACTTATAATACCTACATAGATGGTCTTTGTAAGGAAGGGAACTTGGAAAGAGCTTGTAGGATGGTCAGCTGCATGGAAAAAGCAGGTTGCAAGCCCGACTCATCAACCTTCAATGTTCTTATATCTGGATATAGTAAAGCTGGTGATATGGGAAGAGCAAAAGAGTTCATGGATGAAATGCTTGAGAAGGGCTTCCACTGGAACTCACATACTTATGAGAGTGTGATTAGTGGGTTGTTTCAAAAAGGCGAAATTATGGCAGGGCGTAAATTGTTGGTGGAGATGTTGGGTAAAGGATATGTACCTCAGGCATCAACTTTTAATTCTTGTATATGCTGTATGTGTAAAAATGACCACGTCCATGAAGCTGTGCAAGTGCTTGATGAAATGACCAAGCATTCTATATCTCCAGATGCCATGTCGTGGGAAGCCTTGCTGGCTGGATGCAGATTGAACCCTTTCAGTATCCCCATAAATTTGGAGGCTGTCACATCGATGTCTTTAGCTGCTTGACAATATTAAGCTTCAATGTCAATTTGTATGCTGTATATCTGGCCAATGTTGAGGTTGATGTCTATTCTATACGAGCAGTTATCAATGTCAATTTATAATCAAAATTGAAGTGACAGGTCAAAATCAGATTGTTGTCTTGAAGAAATTTGTTTGTGCTTCCTTTGATTTGAGTGATGCAGTATCCTAAAATTGGGTGTAGCAAGGAGTTCAAATTCAGTGCTTTAGACAATACTAACAACCTGATGACCACTGCAAACTTAGAAATGATGGTACTTGGTAGTTGGTACTTAGTTGTAATCTAGATGCGAAGCAGAATTTCTTACACAAGCTCTTTTTTGACTACGTTGCTTATAGTCTTTGAGGAGAGTATGTTACTGGCATCATCATCATGGCTAGGCACCTAATGGAGTAAAGATGTCATTTAGGTACTTTCTAACAGTTCTTTGTTTTTTTTTTTTTAATTGACATTTTGGTGGACATTTACTAATTTTGTTAGATACATGTGGAATGTTTTGTGTCTTAGGTATGATAATTACATATTTGATAGAGGTTATCTTCTATGTTGAAAAATAGAGTATTCTCCTTTATGTTGTAAAACCTCTCTATAGTCATAATGTTGGGACCAAACTAATTTTATTACTATGAGGTTATAACTTAATAAAGGTTTAGTTACAAAAAATATTATTTGACGTGGGTATCCTTAGTGCAAGTGGTATAAGGTAAAATATGCACTACATTTATAATTAATTAATGGAGCATGTCAAATCCAAGGTATAGACATTGATAAAAGAGAGACATAGTTTTAAAAAAACTAGTATATGTATCTATGTAGTGTTGGGAATATACATCTAATTATTAATATGTGGAGGCAAGTTCCTTAAGGCGGGACCTAGAAAAATTACCATCTGGAGTTTATTCTTTTTATAACTGGCCCAAGTTGGGACCATAATTTTTTATGACTATATGGAGCTTATTCCTATATAGGGTTTCACTATAGAGTATAGAGATGTTTTACTGTATATAATACTTAGGTCAACCAAAACTATATTCCTTGGTGTATGTTGATATTGATGGTACTCTTTTAGTAATATACAACAAAAGAAAGCTTATTTTTCGATAAAGATGTGGAGAGAAGCTTTAGAATCTTTTACAATTAGGAGGAAAACAAACTTGTTTTGGGTGAAATTAAAGGCCAGATGGAGTCCTTCACAGTGATGGCCATGAAGAAGATGCCTAAGAGTGATCTTGTTGGATCGTCCATCAAGATGGCAATATTAAGATATTACACCCGTAGAAGTGAGATGCTTGCAAAGGGAGAGGTGCTATGCAGTGTCATACAACTTTATAATACCCCTCAAACAGGGGCGGACCCACCTTAGGTCAGGGGATGGGTGGTGGATTTTTGGTTTCCTACTATATAGGCATATGTATTCTATCATACATTAAATGTTTTTAGAATAAAAAGACAACTAAGTGGTAGTTCAGGTGGTAAGTATACATTGTTTTAACCAAGAGGTCTCAAGTTCAATCCCAATGTCCACTTAATTTTTAATATAAGGTGTTTTTGCCCCTCTTATAATGATAGAACTCTTCCTTGTGGTCCGACTAGGAAGTAGAAGAAAGTTGCCCGGCATTCAGTGTAACAAAATCTGCATCTTGGTACGAAGGAAAACGTTGGTGGGTCTTAGTGGATCAAGTCTAACTGCTCATTCTGTCCCGACTCCTGTCAACGATCCCATGGAAGTTAGAAATTGTCCTGGTTGATGGTAAGATGAAGAAATGATCTTTAGAAAGTCTGGGTTTATACTATGGAGAATGATAGATGCACATGTTAGGAACGATAATGGTTGTAGCTGAATAAGATGCTGCGCGTAGGCCAGTATCAACATAGATTGAGCTCGTAAGTCGTAAAGAAGTATATTATAGTTGCCAATGTTACAGAAGAGGTGTTCCTAACCTCAATAGAGATGAGTGTATGAAGGCTGGGCTTGGGGTTGCTTATCATGGCTGCTTCTGCTTTATTTTTGAAAAGCAGTCCTAAAAGCTGTTTGATAACAACAACTTATCAAAAGAGAAAAATAATAATAAAGATTGATATGGCAGCTATCGATAGCAGATGGGAAGCTGCTTGTAAAAGTTGCTTCTGCTGCTGCTTTTCAAAAAGCAGCAGCAATCACAAAGCAGGTCTGAAAGGATTTATGTAGCAGCAAACCAAACCAGGTGCCTAAAAGCTGCTTCTGCTGCTGCTTGTGGACAAGCAGCAGCAATCCCAAACGAGGCCTAAAAGGATTTGTGTAGCTGAACCCAAAGTTTTTGGGATAAACTGAAGGTTTTGCTGCTGTAGTTATAGTTAGGATTTTATTCAAGATTCAGTTGTTCAAATAATACTTAGCAAGTTGTATTGATATCTTCCATTGTTCAAATAATACTTCGCCTTCCATCTTTAGTTGTATGGAAATAATGTTCTGGTTGGGTTCTATTCATGTTTTATTTCAAGGTCTTTTGGATTGAGCATTGGTTTAATATTCTAGGTTTTTTACATGGAGTGAGGGTCTTTATAAGTTGAATGCTTTTTCCTTGATGCTGTAGCATATTCAAGTTTCAGAGACGGTTCAGGTTAACTTTAATTGAGAAAATTATCTGTCACTTCTAGGGCCTGGATTATTTATATAAACCATGTTCTCCATCTTAACAAGTTGAATATTGATAAAGACAGGCCTCATCGAACAAGTATTGGTTTGACTCCAATCTTTCAAAAGACATTTCTCCATCCTTTATTGTTTCAAGGGCAATTTTAATGTACTTGTGAGCTTTCACCATACATGAGATACAACTGCGCTTGCATCTTTTGTGAGAAGTTTGTCATTGGCTACAAACTTTGAAGCATGGATACCTCAAAGGAGATGCCCTGATACGTGTTAGATATACATCATGGATTGGTGTTGTATATACTTTACTCTTAAATACTAACTGCCTTACAATACATCCAAGAGCAGTGAGTATTTGTGGCATATTATGACTGACATTTAAAGAAAAAGTTGAAACATGCTTAAGTAGTGAGGTCCTTATTAGCATAGTTTGCAGTATCGGTTGATACCAATCTGATACGGCCGATACTGATACGGTTTGGCATGTCCTGATCCGATACCGACATCAATGGTCTCTTTTTCAGTCAATTCGGCAAAAATATTGAACGGAAAAGACCAATTAGCAAGGTTGTAAAAACATAGTAAGGTTGTAAAAGTATGTAAAAGAATGTACTTGTGAGCTTTCACCATACATGAGATACAACTGCGCTTGCATCTTTTGTGAGAAGTTTGTCATTGGCTACAAACTTTGAAGCATGGATACCTCAAAGGAGATGCCCTGATACGTGTTAGATATACATCATGGATTGGTGTTGTATATACTTTACTCTTAAATACTAACTGCCTTACAATACATCCAAGAGCAGTGAGTATTTGTGGCATATTATGACTGACATTTAAAGAAAAAGTTGAAACATGCTTAAGTAGTGAGGTCCTTATTAGCATAGTTTGCAGTATCGGTTGATACCAATCTGATACGGCCGATACTGATACGGTTTGGCATGTCCTGATCCGATACCGACATCAATGGTCTCTTTTTCAGTCAATTCGGCAAAAATATTGAACGGAAAAGACCAATTAGCAAGGTTGTAAAAACATAGTAAGGTTGTAAAAGTATGTAAAAGAATGTACTTGTGAGCTTTCACCATACATGAGATACAACTGCGCTTGCATCTTTTGTGAGAAGTTTGTCATTGGCTACAAACTTTGAAGCATGGATACCTCAAAGGAGATGCCCTGATACGTGTTAGATATACATCATGGATTGGTGTTGTATATACTTTACTCTTAAATACTAACTGCCTTACAATACATCCAAGAGCAGTGAGTATTTGTGGCATATTATGACTGACATTTAAAGAAAAAGTTGAAACATGCTTAAGTAGTGAGGTCCTTATTAGCATAGTTTGCAGTATCGGTTGATACCAATCTGATACGGCCGATACTGATACGGTTTGGCATGTCCTGATCCGATACCGACATCAATGGTCTCTTTTTCAGTCAATTCGGCAAAAATATTGAACGGAAAAGACCAATTAGCAAGGTTGTAAAAACATAGTAAGGTTGTAAAAGTATGTAAAAGAAGAAAACTTGTCGATCACAACCAATCGGCAAAGGTGACTACTATTTCATTTAATTCCAAAAATACTAAGAAGCAACACAGAAAATACTTAAACTTATGCCTAAATATATAAAATATCTTTCAATTTTTTTAATAATTTATTAATAATTATCTGTTTTCCGATATCAGAAAATCCGATACTCCGATCCGAAACCGCCAATCCTGCCGATATCGCCTATCCCGATACTCATAGGAAGGGTCCGATACGAGAGTGTGAACCTTGCTTATTAGTTCATTACTATGCCGGATGCCACTGAATCAAAATTTGCCTTCCCCGTTGATAAATGAATCATGATATGCAGTAAAATAGTCATATATCCAGTCCATCTCTCATGTTCCAATATCTCAAGAATAGTTACTAACTTACTATTTAGCCATTTGATATGCAAATAATGTAAACCACATGAAAGGTTTTCCAGTGCCTCAATGTTTTCTTATGTTCTATGGCATGTGTTATATTTATGTACTTATTTATGTATTGAAGTATCTTTTCCACTTGCCTATAATCACCAAGAGTTCAACTTCTGTTATAAGTCAGAATTTAGATGCACATTTATATTTACATTAATCTTTTAATAATTGCATCCATTTGAGTTTTAGTGAACTAATTTGTTGTCATTATACTCTTATCACGGTGGTTTAAGAGTCTCCGAGGTGTTATACTGTCTGAACCAAGTTTCACCTTATTCTGAAAGCATCCTAGCATCTATGACTTAATGTGTTGGTTATCTAGTATCTAAGCAGTGCATCCATTACCACTGTCATATTTTGAATCGTGATTCTTTGGTCTTTCCACAGCTATCTGCAGTCTGCAGTCATGAGCACACTTAGATGAAATAATTGCAGCTTGCCAGCTACTGGGGAATTATTTTAACCGTCCTTCGTGGTGAATTTCGTGTACTCTCATTTCTCCCTCTTATATCCTTTCAAAGTCACGTCTTCCTAATAGCATTACCCACTTCGTGGTGAATTTCGTGAATTATTTTGCAGCTTACCATTGCCAAGATTTGGTAGATTATCTTATCACCCACTTGTTTGAAATTTTTATTTCTGATTTGAAATTGCATCACATGTCTAGTTGATCCAGCCTCTGGATATTTATTTATTTATTTTCCGAATCTTGCTTTGAAGTGAGTGTATAATGTCTGCATTGGGGAAATTTTCCTTTGTCTTTAATTGGGTGAGAACATATTTCTTGATTTGCTAATCTGGACTTGGCATATCTACAGCTAATTGATTCTTCTCCTTTTTTCTTGCTTAATCATAAATACTAGCCAAAGAAGGTATACCAGCCTGGGGGGACCTCTTTTGAGCTACTATAGGCAAGGTAATTATTTTTAGTGTGCTCCAATGTTATTGAAATTGTTTGATACAAAGAAATGGATGGGTCAACTTTTCTTCCTTTCAATGATTGATAGTTCCACTCGATACATTGGAGAATCTCGCTAGCATCTGTTCTACGTGTGGCAATTGTATTTGATGTGAACCAACAAAAATACTCATTCATTTCCTCCAGATGAAGAACTTGTTCTCTTACTCTACACAATGAATCTTTCATGCATAATTATTCTTTACATCTACTACTTTGTAGGACTATATCCAGTTGAGTGCAGGAGACTTGATGCATTTTTCTGTAATATCTGTGTTGCATTTTTGATGCTCCACCCTTGTTTCCAGAAGAACTCCACAGCTGACCAGCGGAGTTTGGTTTGTGGCAGAACTGTTCCTTGCCTTGGGTTTTAAGTATAGGTTTTTTACAGGCAATTCGGTTATAATGCTTTGATAATCAATCAACTCTGGTCGAGATTTCGCCAAATTTCTAGGTGGAAGAAGCATTCATCTAGCAGTCATTTTTTTTCTTGGTAAGATGCGCACCTTTAGTTAATTATTCTTCAGTGAGTCGGGTTCACCACGTGGCAGTGGTGAATGGTGAGCCCGTTCAATGGTATAATGACACATGGTAATATCAAAAGCCAAAAACAAAAACTAATCAAGCAATTAGATTACCAAAAAATAATTGGATGACCAAAACTAGTAAGATATTAACATGTGTCATTATACCATTGGACTGACCCATCATTCACCATTGCCACCTGTGAGCCCGCCCCACTGAATAATTTCTCCAAGTTTTGGGTGCAAAAACTAGCAAGGATGCAAGGCACCTTAATTGCACACACACACAAAAAAAATCATCGAATGCCTACTTGGTCTCCATTTTCTAAGTTTTTGTCCATATCCCCTGATCTCCTTTACATTTTTCTTTTTCCCATTTTGTTTAATAAGGTTAAAAACGTTTTAACATCTGAATTGCTTGTACAACTCCTTGTTTTGTACTTGGAAAAAGGTCATAATTGCCTTTTGCGTGAATCCAGTACTAGGTGGTGCCTGGTGGGAACATCCACATTGATCTTGCACCTTAGCAATCTTTGCCACTCAAAATTGTAAGCATATGATAGAAGTTGGTGGAATTGAGCAAATACCAATCCATGGTGGAATACGAGTTGGTGATATCTAGGGTCGGCCTGGGGGTTGGGTTGTCCTATCCGGAGCTAATTTTTTTTGCCCTTTGATCCTTATTGTGGGCCGGTTCCGGGGGGGTGGGTGGGGGTGGGGGGTGGGGTGGGGGGTCACCCGTTACCCCGATCTCTGTCTCGCTGAGCCTGGAGGGTTGTCCTAAGGAGAAGGGGGTTGTCCAAGTCCGAAGTTTTGTTGGGCTTACCCCTGGCCGGCCATGGCTATATCTGCCCTTTCCTTCTGAAAGTATTCGCAGGACGCTTCGCTACCTCCTTTGCCGCCTGTTTGTCACTGTTGGAGTGAACTTCTCTTTTGAAATACTTTTACTAGAGCTTATCCTAGTTTTTGTCAGGTGGGACTTGCCTTGGCACCTGATTCACAATTGTGCAACTGTCATTGGACTGGAACTTGGAAACATTGCATCAGTGATGTGCAATGAGCAAGATGATAAAAAGGAGTTACCCTTCCTAAGTCAACGAGTCATAGAAAAAGAATAAAAATAATAATTCTCAGAACCTCTACTGATCCTAAATAGTAAGACTGTATAATTAATGGAATGCTAGTTACAATTGGAAGGAGAAAAAAAGGAGGAAGCAGATGCAGAAGCTAAGGCCACTGACGCATCTAACCATTACCAATGAAAATGAATTGTGCGTCAAGTACAAGAAAGCAAGGTGTGCTTCTCTCTCTTATCTACGAGAGTGGGATGGGCTCACTACGTGGCAGTGGTGAAGGATGAGCCCGTCCAATGCCTATAATGATACATGATAATATCTTACTATCTTTGGTAATCCTATTTTAATAGATATTTGGCGATTGTTTTTTTTTTTTCTTACTTTTAGTATTAGTATGTGTTATTATACTATTGGATGGGCTCACCATTCACCACTGTGACGTGTTATTCCGTCCAACTGAATAATTTCTCCTTATCTACCATGCATGTCAGTGTCTGGGAGAATGGAAAATGCTGGCAATGGGACCAAAGGAGAGGAATGGTTGTGCACAGGAGACTTTAGAGGCATCATCTGTAGGGGTCAACAAAGACAAATGGGAAAGCCAGGAGGAACAACAAAAATCTCAATTTTGATTCATGCAAAGAACTGGACGAATTTTGTTATCAAAATCTGTTATTTGGAAGTGTCGAGAACAGGTACCATGGCGAGATAGGGAGTGTGAGTAGAAGGTGTATTGATGTCGCTAGGAAGAATTGCAGGGGCAAGTACAAGGTTTCAGCTGTTAAGAAGTAGATCGTCATGCCTTGTATCAGATTTTTTTTTTTTTTTTTTACCGATATCTATTTTCCTTACCAGTTTCATATGTTAGTACAGTACGCACTTCTTTGATCGAAGTTGGCTACAAGCAATGTCGAAGCGAAAAGGGAGAGGCCTAGACATTTTCTTTTATAAAGTCCCTGTGTGTGTATGTAAATGTATGTGTGTGTGGAAAAATGTTCCTAATGGGAGTTCGCGTGTCAAAACTTACTTGTAAACTAATGTCCGAGTGCAGGGCCGACTCCAGCATTTGGGAGGCCCTAGATAAATTCCAAAATCGAGGCCCTAATCCATCTATATAAAAAAATTAAAATTCATAATCCAGTAAATCCAAGAAATCCAAAATACAATATAACTAGTCCTTGAATACACATAAATTATTACACTAAATGAAATCAAATAACACAAAACTAAATCTAAGAGAAAAAATTCATCATTTACAGAATCACAATCACATTCTCATCAAGTTTTCATCAACAATCACACTCTAAGTTAAATTCGACAACATATTTGTAGGTTTTACATATCTATTCATAGATCCCGTAAGAGAATGGGTGAGTTTGTCTTGTTTTTTTTGTTTTCTTCCTCTTCGAACTTTCCGATGGCCGTTTCAAATTTTTCTTTTTCCGTCATAATTTTTCAAACTCACGCAAACCTAACCAAAAAAAATGATTTTTTTTTAGGAAACATGTGAAGATAAAATTTAATAGGTTATAATGCTATTAAAAATATAATGAAATAATAATAATAATGTCAATACTCATATACTGATTACTGACAGAGCATCTAAATTAATGAGTGATGAATAAACAATAATTGATAAATTTTAATTAATGAGTGGAATAAAAAAAAGTATTTAGTCATTGTAGAGCATCTGAATTTACTTTGACTTTTTCATATTGACCATATTGACAACTATTTTTTTATAGCCATCCGATCTTAATTCTTGTCAAATGCCAGTGACTCATGTAGCAACCTTTTTCTTGTATCAAAAAATTTTTGGAGGCCCTCCTAGGGGGGGAGGCCCTAGGCAACAGCCAAGCCCGCCTCCCCTTGGAGCCGGCCATGTCCGAGTGCATTGTACCAATTTCTAACTAAACATATTGGAGGAACAATAGTTGTTGGAGAATGCAGTGGGCTATCTGGATTTCGACACGTGGATTTCGCCTTAGGAATTTTCTAAGGGACCACCTTGGAAACGGTTTAATTTACCCATTATGGGCAAAAGTTTCCTAAGGGTCTCCCTTAGGAAAATTTCTAAGACGGAATCCACGTGTCAAAATCCGGATAATCATCATATCTACCCCCTAACTACAATCCCTCCAATATATTTATTTGGGATTTGGTGCCATGCACACGCAATATTGGTGCTCAATCGAGTTTTAACACGTGAATTCTTGGGAAATTTCCTGTGTGGCCACCTTTACGAATTTCCCCCCCCTATATATATATATATACACACTCGTTTTTCTTCTCTGTAGTTGTTGGTGTTGCTCCCATGTGATCCTCTCTCTCTACCACTGCATGAGAAGGGGATTTAAGTAGAAAGAAGTTAGGTAGGGAGGGTTTGACGATCATTAAAATCTGGGTCACATTCAATCGACACTTGTATAAGACCTTTATCCTTACGGCTTACACATCAATTATAGACCGTTGATTTTTTTATTGATCCACTGATGAGTAGTATCCTAATTAGATAATAGAAAGCTCTGTCAGGTTTTAATTTACAATCTAGGGCTAGTCTGGCTCCCGTTTGCAATGGAGCTATTGCTGTTTACATGTCATTTTGGTCAAAACTGTAAACGGAACCTCATCTTTTTCCAGTGTTTACTGTTTTGGCTTATATACAAAGATGACAAATACTCAGGAGGGCACCAGTTGGTGTTTGCCATTTTAAATGGAGTGTCTACCATTTCGAACGGGAACCAAGCTAGCCCTAATCAATGGCAATGACGAGTAAATGACAATATGTTTCTCTCATTTTTTCCAGTTTCAGCATTTTGGTCAAAACCGTAACCTCATCTGGTTCCAGTGTTTACTGTTTTGGCTATATACAAAAATGGCAAATACTCAAGAGGGCACCAGTTGGTGTTTGCCATTTTAAATGGAGTGTCTGCCATTTCGCCCTAATCAGTGGCAAAGACTATTAAATGAAAATATTTTTCTCTCCTTTTTCCAATTCTATGTGCATCGTATTTTTCTTTTCTTGGATATTCTTTTCCGCTAACTGGGCAAAGGTCGTTATGTTAGGGTGAGGATTAAAGTAAATCCAAATGATTCATAAAGTTTGAAGTAAAGACTAAAGAGGTCGAAAAATGTCTGATGGAGGGAAACTCTGATTGGCTTCATTTGTTTAGGAGGGTAAGCAGCAGATAACTTAGCTTTTGATTTATGAAGTTATGAGTAAGGTGTAAATTGGATGATTAATTCTGGTTATTTATATTCTAGGAAAAAAACATGTGGAATGCATTTTCTTGCAGGCAACAAACAACTCATGAATCTTAACCATGTTATGCTTTGTGTTATTTTGAGTTTACTAATGACAGGTTTTACTTTAAGTTACCTGCATAAACTTCGGTATAATAATTGAGCAACATTTAGAAGGATCCTTAATCCCTTATTCCTTGGTATCCCATGTCAGTAAGCTGTAATTTATATCCAAAAAGCATCACGAGTGGGTATCAAAGTAGCAGCTCAGCCTATATTTATACAAGTTAATCTTGCATATATGTTGTCATATTGGATGACTTTTGTTTCCCAACTTGCAGAGTTTCCATGCTACTCGTTGCAAGCTCTTATATTGTTGAAAATCCAATTTTACAAATTATTTACTTGAATTATCCCTCCGGTAAAAACACATAAGCCTAAATAAGTTGGTGCTTGTTTCATCTAGTGTTATTGCATACAACCCATAATGTTCTGATGTAGCAGGATTCTATGTTTGAACCCGTGGCTTTAAGTGCTTCACAATGTATTGTACCGAACAATCACAGGCCACCTGTGCATGTATCTACAGAAGGATGAGCGTGACAGTACCGGACATGGTGGTCGAAGCTCAGGTTGCAGGGCAACAAACAGGTGATTCTTTTTCACATTCAAACCAGCAAACATGTTGCCCTTGAGATCTTAAAATTAGATCCTCTCTGTTGTAATTTACAGATCATGGGAGGTGGAGTCATCGGAAGGAGCAATCTAGTGATAGGTCCAGAGGGAAAGTAGAGCTGCCTCAACCTCGTGAAAAAAGGACCAGCATTTAGGGAGAAGAAGACCGACGCAGAGAGAGAGAGAGAGAGAAACTGCCGCAGCAGCAACTGGTACAGGCTACATATATAGGCTACACACTGCAAGAGCGATAGAAAGAGGAGGTCAACAGGAGAGCGAGTCCAAAGAATGAAGAAGAAGAGATTGCAAAAGTTGAAGCCCTCCTGGGATTGTAATACTTGTTTGTCGACTAATTTGTAAGATTGACAATGAAGTCATTCCTTTGGCCAATACATCCAGATCTAAAGTGTTGTTGTGAACATGAATTCTCTCTCGTAATGAATGGTGATGAAATATTTTTCTTCCTACTCTTGGTTTTGGTGATAATATTGAGATGTCACACGCAAGGGATGAATGATTTCTAAGACTTTACATAAGACATCTGAAACATGCAACCAAAAAAAGTCTTTCTCTGTGTCACAGAGGCTCCCTCTGCTAAAGGTCGTGGGAGGTCCAAGGGTTATTGCTGCACCAAGGGATGCCCACGCTCACGCCCTTGGAGACATGGCAATCACAAATTTTGTGTACAAAGTATGTAGCTTGTCATACGGATTATATGGCTTTAACTTAACAGTCGTTTGTGAACAATGATCAAACTGTCCCATTGGTTTTCGCACCAGAGGTGAATCATCTCATTTGTTTGAAACTTGTGGCTCAAATTGGAAGTAGTAACACAAAGCTATACAGCATTGGACAAATAAATTGGACCGAAGCTGTTAACCAACTGGCCTATTAGCTCAGTTGGTTAGAGCGTCGTGCTAATAACGCGAAGGTCGCAGGTTCGAGACCTGCATGGGCCAATTTGAATTTTTTTTAAACTTTATTAATTTTTTTTTTTTTTTGTAATTTCATTTACAGAGTGGAGAGGAAATAAGCTCATTTCTCCTCCTCCTCCTCTCTCTCTCTCTCTCTCTCTCTCTCTCAACATTGGCATGGCGACTCGCTCCGTCTTCGACGCCGGAGCTCTCCGATCGGAACTCGAAGCCGTCGGGATCAGCTCCAAGTTCATCCCTACCATCTGGAAGTAATCTCTCTCTCCTCTAGAGAGAGAGAGAGAGAGAGAGGAACCCCCCTAATAATTTAGGGTTTCGTTCGTTGTCTCTAACCATTCATTCTCCTCTCCTCTCGTTGTTTTGTTTCCAGGCACGTCGTCCAAAATCCTAGCTGCAGCCTCGACGACGTCCCCTCGCTCCCGGCGGCCAAGTATCCGCTCCTCCGGTCCAAGTTCAGGCCGATGACCTCCTCCCTCTCCTCCGCCGTCGACTCTAGGGACCGCGTCACCACCAAGCTCCTCATCCGCCTCCAGGTAGTACTCCCTCTACTCCGTCGGACACGACACGGACACCTAAGGACTTACGTGTCTTGTTCTCGTGTCCGTGCAGCATTGGATCTGGTAAGTGATGTGAAAGTTAGGGTTTCTTACTGCAGCTTTCACTTCATTTTCGGTCTGTATAGTACAAATCTTTGATGCTTAACGACACTGTGATTCTAGATGGGGATCTATGTTGCATGGACACGAATAAGACAAGAAAGTTGGCACCAATTTTGAGTGTTTAATGATGTGACATAGACATGACACTGGTAATTTTAAGTGTCTGAGCTTCCTAGACGGCGATATGTAATCAATATTGTGATCTATGATGCATGGACACAAATACGACATGATAGAGACATCGGGACACTGCAACAGCATCGGCATTAGTGTGTCTAATATATTTGGAGTGAGTGTATGTGTTGTGTTCGATATGTGTCCTACTCTTGTCATGACAAGGACATGCACCAATTTTCAGAATGTCCTTGCTTACTAAGTTTTTTTTCTCATTGACAATATAAATTGTAAATATTATCATGTTTTATAATGGACTAAAGTAGGCCTATATTAAGCATGCCTTCGAGCCGATTCACTTATTATGTAGTCAGCAGTTCTGTAGCTCCTTGAGTGTACCTTTTATGTGCTGATCCCAATGGGTTAAACCTTGTTCATAAAAGTGTCTAATCGAAATTTAAGAATGCAAGGCATGCACTAGGATGAAGGATTTCGACTACATTACAATCCAATGATGACGGATGTAGCTAACTTTATCAGACTGTAAAGGTAAAGCAAGCCCAGCCAAGCCAGAAGTGAACCAAGCAAAAGGAAGTAAATACTCATGATATAGCACTAGCTCAAATTTGTATTGGTATGCATTATTCGGACATAATCTATCATGATAAACCCCTTATGCTCACACATGGGTTGATTGCCCGAGGGCATACTTTTAGGTTGTAATCTTGCTTCTTAATGTGCTTTTATAGAGGTCTGCATAATTAATAGTTCTCCTCAAGAGTAATCGAGTTCAAGATAGGCTTGATGAATTTTATCTAGAAGAAGCAATAGCATTTTAAAATGAATAGTAGGTGTAGGTAATTGAGCTAGCTTCAATATTAAGGTGCCAGAGGTGAACTTGTTCTTATTTGCAAGAGGAATTGGTTCATGTGTGCGGGTTGCACACATATTGTAAGAGGGCCAATAAAAATGACAAAATAAGTTGCCATGTCAGCAACATGTCCAACCTTACATTTTGTATGAAGTTCCCTATGGTGTAGTAACTTATCCTACTTGTCATGCATGGTTCTATTGGTTTCTTTATGCTAAGTGTGTGTGAGCCACACACAGGAACCTAACCCTTCGAGAAATACTACAAGTATTCTTATATGCGAAGCTTGTTCCTATATGCAAATTATACTCATTTGGTCTTGGTTTATGTTTCTGCTATTACCAGCGGATGTTGCTGCTACAAGGTCGTCCATGATAGCCTATGACACCTCACCAATGTTTAGTACTGTACTACTGTGTCTAAAAACCATTACAACCATGCTTTGTCTACTTGCTGCTTTCATTTCGATTCTATCTCGTCCGATACTAAACTTAATTTTACAATCTTCACGGGGTTATATGCTGCTGCTTTCATTTTGGTTTTCATTCAATATTGTTATGGTTAGCTGCTTTAGCTCTGCACATCCGTGCAAGCGACTTATCTTCTAAATAGTCTTCCGTTGTAACTTATAATTTGTCGCCTCTTTTAAGAAAAACGTCAATGGAATATTGTATTGCAATATTCTTTATGTTCAGAATTGCGAACTGGTGGAAGCTGTTATAATGAAGTACGATACAAGATTGGGAAAATATGATGGAAAACCTCGTCCAGGGGGTCTTAGGTCAACATTGTGTGTCTCGACTCTCATCTCAGGTAAGACACCTCTCTGTCCTGCTAACTTTAATTGCTTCTGGTTTTCTTGGAGATCATATTATGTTTTAGCATGTCTTGAGTTGGAGATGATATTATGGTTTTAGATTTCCTCATATCTTCGGTTCCTGCTTCTAATATTTCGTGTCAGGTAGGCTGCATAATGGGATAGTGGAATAATTGGTTCATGCATCCCGCTTCTCACAGATTCGCAATGTTGTCTTCATGGTAACTTATAGTTAATTTTTTTGCTGTTTTCTCATGTTGGTGTTTCTGTTGCTATATTAAAATTTTCTCATGATCTAGGGTATTGTTTTGTTGTCTATAATCTATATGTAAATTTTAAAGAGGATAGGTTCTTCTTTCTCCTAAGCTTGGATTTCTCTTCCATGTTCCACCTCGACCCTTGATGAAGTAGTGCCTCGTCCCTACATCGTGCCCCGTTTCCCGTCCACGGGGTGCGCGAGAAAGGAACACTGTCGCTATCGATTCGGTCGGGACCGATAGGTCGGGATCGATCGAATCGGTCGAACGGGAACGATTGAATTAAGATCCATTCCCCGTTATGGAGTGGCTTCTTCGGAACAAAGTCCCATATTCAGCGGGTTGCGCCTCGAGGATAGACTCTGCGGCTGAGTCGGGAGAGACCTCCCATTGCTCTGCTTTTCATGCCGCAATTGCTTCTTTGGCTTTGGTTTTCTGAATGCGTTTTCGTGAATGTTTTCGATGGTTTTCATGGCTTGCGTTTCGAACTTCGCATTCATATCGAATTTTCTTGAATAACACAGTGTTCTAATCAATTGCTTGTGCGATTTCAGGTGATCGCGTAGGCAATGTCTAGCGCGGCCAACCAGTTTCTCGCCTCAAGTAAATACTAAGGTGAGTGGCTGACCCTTCTTTCCTCGACCCTCTTCTCGAATACATTATCAATACTAGACATGTGTTATGCTAGATGTAATGCAACGACATGAATGATATTCCAATGAACGGTCACACGACGTCTCACGTACACGAACTATAAAACTGCTTGTCATATAACCTTATTGTGCTTGCAATTACCGTATTATATAGAACCGTGCTAAGAAAAGACGAATTGAATAAATGAATGTCGCAACAATACCATAAAGATGTGCCTTGAAATAACAATTAACTTAGCACGGTCATGGACAACTTGTCGACAAGGGCGATTGTTTCTTCGGACGGTATCCCGAGGCCACGGGACTGTTCCGGCCTAGGAAGAAATACGGATAGCTATGCCGCATGCATGCCACGGTAGGCAGTGGCTTTCAACGGGGCTCGCTACCTGCGCTGAAGGACCTCTGTCTACCAAGCTATATGTCCAGGATGGCTTGTCGTGCCAGTGACCTTCACGAATGTACTCTATTATATTTTCTTATTATCAACATGACAGGAAAGAAAATGGTAAGTTTACGCTACAACGACGCGCTCTGCCGGGGGTAAGATCTATCGTCGTTATACTGTTGTGCCTTCAAATATGGGTTTGAATTGATTAGGATGGCTAGAAACTTTACTAAACATTTGCATGCACGTTCACTTAACTTCTTCAACAAATGAGAGCACGGGATTTAAATTGCCACGCACCAGTACAAAGTGTAATGTACTGACCCTTGCTCTCAACAGGTACCCGTAACCAGGATAGCGTGCCAAGGGACTGAGGGCGACGCTCATTTCTTTTGAAGCCTTGCTAGCGTGAAGGCTAACTCTGCAACATTTGAAGACTCCAGTTCAACTGCATCATGCAGTGCAAACTCTCACCGATCCCAGGTCTTAGAGAGTCATTTTGATGTTTTGTAAAAAGGGATGTAAATGTATGGAATGACTATCTCATCGATGTCGGTTGTAAGTCCGAGATGCCTCTTTTGTAATCAAGTCTGTAATCTAACTTATTATCAATGAAAATACAAGTTTCCTTCTCTATATAAATGTGTTCAATTTCTCTGCGTACTCTTGTAAATGCTGTTGTTTCGGATAACCTTATGAACCGCCTTGTGCAAGCGCAACTTAGGCTTGCACGGCATCACGTCCGGGGGACGACTATCGATTCTACCGAATCGGGACGTGACATAATGGTATCAGAGCACGGATTTACGTCCTTTGACCTTCCGTTCTAAGACTCGAACTCTTGATTCCGCATAGATGATATATGTTGTTCCATACGAGTGAGTCCGTAATAAGTCTTGTGACTAATGTATTTTGCCTTCAAAAATCCCAGAAGGTACGGCGGTGAACGTGGCGGCGAACGAAGAAAGCGCTTCGAGCGGCTCGAGTAGCTCGAGGCTAACGATGCCATGGAACGGATGTTGCGTATGCTGGAAGCGCGACAACGACAAGTTGAGGAGAATCAACGCCAGAATGAGCAACATCGACGGCAGACGGAGGCACGCCAGACTTAGTTCGAGGTCCGATTCGATGTACAATTCAAGTTGCAGCAGAAGCAGCTCGATACTCTTCAGCAGATCGTTCAGACACTTGTGGCCAACAACAACTCAGCAACAACCCATGCCATAACCGAGCCTGCGGCCAGACAAAGTGAAGTCGAACCGGAGGTACCCGAGCCTCTACCTGCAGCACCGAGAAGTTCCAACTTTGAGGTGTCAAAATTCAGCAAAAGTTTTCGCACTTCCTTCTGCGGTACTGAAGACCCTTCTTTGGCGATCGATTGGTTGGAGGAGTTGGAAGACCGGTTCGAGCTTCTGGGCGTCGATGAGTCCAAGAAAGTCGCATGCGCTCAACTTCTACTCCGATTGAACGCGCACGACTGGTGGGCCGTGCAAAAGCGAGCGATCAGACGCGACGACGAGACAGCGGCAATCTCTTGGGCCACCTTCCGAGAGGCGTTCGAGATCGAGTACCTCCCTGCAGCCGTTTGACAAGAGAAGGAAAATAAATTTATGCAGCTAAAGCAAGGGAATATGACGGTGCGGCAGTATGCAGCAGAGTTCAACAAGTTAGCCAAATTTGCTGGAGAATAACTGCCCTCCACGGAGAGTCATGCTCGACGGTTTGAAGTGGGTCTACGACCATCTATTTACGCCCACGAGTCTGTTCCGCAATACAAAACGATGGGGGAGTCTCTCAACCACGCCTTCCGCCTTGAACGCCAATACCCTCCAGGTGTTGCTGGCGCTGTGCATACATACAATCACAAACGTCCTAGCCACGCAGGAGGAAACAATGTGACCAAGCGTCCGAGCAACGGGCACCAGGGCGGACATCAGGCGCGGAATCAGGTACCTCACTGTACCAAATGCAACCGGAACGGATATCTTGCCGTCGAATGTGAAGTTCATAATGGCGGGTGTTTCATCTGCGGAAAAAGGGGTCACTATCATGGAGATTGTCCGAACCGAAGAAGAAACTTGAACACGCCTCAGCATCAACAGCACCGTCCGGGGAATCAAGTTCCGGCGCCTCGAGCACCTCAACCCGCACCACAAAATAGCCTAGATCGTCGCCCCAATGCCCAAGAGGCGCGTCTACGCTATGACTCGAGATGAGGCGTTCGCCTCTGATACGGTCGTAACAGGTACTTTGCTTTTCAATAATAAGCCTGCTCGTGTACTGTTCGATTCAGGTGCCACACACAGTTTTATATCGGCGGACTTTATCGCCGAACATAAATTTCTGTTGACACCACTAGGTCTCGATCTTAGTGTTAACGTACCGTCGGGCGCACCACTACTTGCAAACTTGGCCTGCGGAGACGGGATCATCTGTATAGGTAGTCAAAAAGTCAGTCTTGATACTATAGTTCTAGACATTAAGGACTATGATATCATTATGGGAATGGATTGGCTCGGGCCGTGCAATGCAACCATCGACTGCGCCAGAAAGATGGTCACCTTCCGTATACCAGGAGTGCCTGAATTCTGCTTTTCGTGTGGTGAGGCGTCGTCGACCTGCATGCAACGGGGAATCAAGTTCCGGCGCCTCGAGCACCTCAACCCGCACCACAAAATAGCCTAGATCGTCGCCACAATGCCCAAGAGGCGCGTCTACGCTATGACTCGAGATGAGGCGTTCGCCTCTGATACGGTCGTAACAGGTACTTTGCTTTTCAATAATAAGCCTGCTCGTGTGCTGTTCGATTCAGGTGCCACATACAGTTTTATATCGGCGGACTTTATCGCCGAACATAAATTTTTGTTGACACCACTAGGTCTCGATCTTAGGGTTAACGTACTGTCGGGCGCGCTACTACTTGCAAACTTGGCCTGCGGAGACGGAATCATCTGTATAGGTGGTCAAAAAGTCAGTCTTGATACTATAGTTCTAGACATTAAGGACTATGATATCATTCTGGGAATGGATTGGCTCAGGCCGTGCAATGCAACCATCGACTGCGCCAGAAAGACGGTCATCTTCCGTATACCAGGAGTGCCTGAATTTTGCTTTTCGTGTGGTGAGGCGTCGTCGACGTGCATGCTGATCTCGGCAATTTCTGCTCGGAGGATGCTGCATTCTGGGTGCGAAGGCTATTTGGCGTCCGTTCGAGACATGTGACATGATGGTGCAAACGCGGGTTAGACCGACGTTGTGGCAGAATTTCCCGATGTGTTTCCGGACGAGCTATCCGGCATGGCCCCCGACCGAGAAATTGAGTTCAGCATCGATACATTCCCCGATACTCGACCGATTTCCAAGGTTCCGTACAGAATGGCCCCCGCCGAGCTGAAGGAACTCAAGGTCCAGTTACAAGAGTTGCTCGACAAAGGGTTTATTCGGCCTAGTGTTTCACCGTGGGGAGCGTCCGTGTTGTTCGTGAAGAAAAAAGATGGGTCCATGCATCTGTGCGTCGATTACCGAGAGCTGAACAAGGCCACCATCCGGAACAAGTATCCATTGTCCCGCATAGACGACTTGTTCGATCAGTTACGTGGTGCCTTGGTATTTTCGAAGATTGATCTCCGCTCGGGCTATCATCAACTCAAGATCAAGTCAGACGACGTGCAAAAGTCAGCCTTTCGCACTCGGTACGGCCACTACGAGTTCCTGGTGATGCCATTCGGCCTGACGAACGCTCCTGCCGCCTTCATGGATCTGATGAATCAGGTATTTCGATCCTTTCTTGATAAATTCGTGCTAGTCTTTATTGACGATAATCTCGTCTCGAAGGACAAGGCGCAGCATGCAGAACATCTACGGACCGTGCTCCAGACACTTCGAGAGAATCACTTGTATGCAAAGCAGAGTAAGTGCGAATTTTGGCTGAGCAGCGTTGTCACGCCCCAGAACCAGAATACTGGAGAGCGGGGGTTGACATAGCCAGCTACGTATAATGAAATGGAATCCACGTCACTATACGGTCACGGCTGTCTAGATACATGAGGGTTTAACTACAAACCAACAGTCTTCTATGGTCATGAACAAGCCTATTGTCTCAATCACAAGCAAGTAATAGTAGTTATAAGATGTCAGAGCACCAAATATATAATAGCAAGGCGTCCCATACATTACATATTGGATGATCATGAAGCTAGTCGTACAAAATGTCAGGACTAGCAAGAGTTCAGTCATACATGATCAACCCTAGGATTTGTCAATCATGTTACAGCCCGTAGGCAGACAGTAAATAAAGGGCAATCGAGCTAACACGTGCTCGTCGGCTAAACGCCTCAAAAGAATAATTTTACAATAAAGTGGGAGGACAAAAGAAACCCACTCGTTGCCAGGGTTACGCCTGGTGGTCACCATCTGGCTGGATAGTAGGTAGATCCTCTGGTGCTGCTCCGATATCTGGCCATACAAAACCGGCTGGGTCAGACCCCAGAAAGAGCAAGTGCCACAAAGGAGGCTTCACTTAGGAACTAAAACCAGCATATCATAAATAAATAGTTAAGGTAATTAAAAGATACTAATAATTGTAGGTCCCAAAAATCAAAACGCGCCTAAGTTTGATTCAACAGATTGATCAGAACGCGCCTACACACAGATGGCGCCTACTTCACCAACAAAAATCAAAACGCGCCTATTTCTGCATCACAGAGGCGCACTTCACAAACCGCGCTTAACTGACGTGGAGTCATCATTACCCGACAAACACGAAGATCGAGACGGCACTATCATTCCTCTGATGGCGCGGCGCTCGAAGAAGATATGACAGCTGTCCAGGCGCTGTTTGATCAAACTGCGCCTACTTCCATCTGAACTCAGCAGATAGCGCCTACTTCTATCCGAACTTAAGCGCACTTTTCAGATTGCGCCTACGTCTCAGTGAAGAAGGTGCAGTTCAATACAACATCAATTTAGAGCTTGCCACGTGTCCCTGAAACAGGCGCACTTTGACTAAATCAACGCCTAACTACCACTCTACATGTCCAACACGTGTCCTACTAACTGTACACGACCAAGCGCATTTTAATCAAATAATGCCACGTGTCTAGAGCAGTTGGTGCACGTTCGTGATAATGGAGTGAAAACAGGCGCAGTTTGTCATATGTGCTCAAAACAGGCGCACTTCAACCAGGCGCTCTCCAGAATAACTGTCCAAAACAGTTATTTCAGAATTCTATAAATAGAGTTTCGTTTCCATTCAACATATCACGGAGAAGATCAAGAGAGATCAGAGTTTTTGTCCAAGTGCTGCTGCGTTCTTCAGAGATTCAAGTCTTCAAAGTTCACATCGTCCAAGGGATAAAGCGATCGTCATCCAGATCGGATTCCTATAGTTGTACTTTCCCAGAATTCTTGTAATATTCTTTACAAAATTTGTGAAATAAAGATTATACTTTTGTTTTTGCAAACAAAATGGCGACTCTGCTGGGGACGACCTTTTCCTCTGATGAAAAGGTGACAACTCAATGTGACACAGCGTCTATCGGCAAGACGCAGAAGACTTTGGTCGTGAAAGTCGACCAAACGGCTTACGAAGCAATGATTAATGCACAAAGCACTCCTCGCCGCACTACGACTTCCGTCAAGAGCAAGACTCGCTCAGTGTGGGCTCCCAAGAACTCTGCTCCTTCTCTGATGAAGAACGCTGCCACTTCTTCGGCACAACCTGCTGTTTCCAAGACACCAGTGCCTATCTCTAGCAACCTGGCGCAGTCTGTTCCCTCTTTAGGGAAACAGATTGTTCAGGCGCAGTCTGCGGCCAAACATGCCAACCAGGCACAGTCTGTTCTCTCCTTAGGGAAACAGACTAGAACTGAGGCGCAGTCTGCTGTCAAACCATCTTCTGGCGTAGTTCATGCCAAAACAGCACAATCTCTGCCTCACAATCAGGCGCAGTCTGTTCTCTCCTTAGGGAAACAGGCGCAGTCTGCCACCAAACCTTCTTTTGGTACAGTTTGTGCCAAATTGGCACAAGTCAAATCTTCTGCTGCTGCCCAAGCGCAGTCCAATGCATCTGCTACCCTGACTAAACAGGCGCAGTCTGTTCAGGCGCAGTCTGCTCAGGCGCAGTCTGCTCCGGATCATTCCAGAATCCAGAAACCCAAAACTGCACAGGCGCAGTTTGCTGAGGACAGTCCTTTGGCTGCTCCTTCTTCGATTCTATCAAAAGGAAAAGGCCCCTTGGTCTTCTCCCAATCTTCCCAAGCGCAAAACTTGGAAGATAACAGAGGGAAATGCTCTTTAGCTATCCCTTCATCTCAAAACAATGGAAAGGGTCCTCTGGCCTTTTCCAAGTCTTCTTCGATTCTTATCGAGGAGGATCCAACTGATGGTGCCTCTGCACCTATTAGTACGAATATCCCCCTTAACAAGGGTTCTCGTACTAATCAGAGAGGTATTTTACCTACTCCCAAGGCAAATATTCAGGAATTGCCTAATTTGCGGATTTCACGATCCGAACAAGGCAAATTACAAGTTTCACAAACTGAGATTCCCAGGGGCGGTTTAAATGATTTACGGGCATATCTCAATAGAAAACCCCAATCAAAACCTACCTCTGTGAAACGCAAACATGCTAAGATCAACTTGTCTCAATATCAACCTTTTGGGGCAAGGAATCCTGACAATTACGCCAATCAGATGAGTACCTCTCTTTATACTCATGGAATCGAACGTTTACGAAATCGGAATCATGTTCCAAATGTCATCTATGAGTATATCCCTGCTACTTCTTCTCGTCCCATTGTCTCTGATCTTCGGGATCATCTCAGGCAGAAACGGAATATCACCCCCAGTTCTCCCAAACAATCACAAATTCATCATTGCAATCATCCTCACGAAGTGGTTATCAAATGTTGTTGCCAAACAACCAAACGTTCTGTCTTCGAGCGTCTGACTTTCCCTTCTGTTGATCAAAAGAGTGATGATGAAGAAGAGGTAATGTTTGCCTCCGTCAACATGACTTCCAGAGACTCTGGGGGTAGAAAATGCAAGCACGGAAAGACCCGGAGACCTAGCCAGCACTATCTTGACCGACTTAGAGAATCAGATGATGGTGTTTACCAGCATACTCGATCTCGAAGCCGAGAAACAATCGGTCAAAGGAATCTTCCTTACAGTGATCGGTCTACTTCTCATGATGGGGGTAATTCGGACTTTGCTGTCGACAGTGATGGCTCTGAACAAACTGTGTCATCTGTCATGGCACGAGAAGTGACAGCATACGTCACTGAAGAACAAGATGCTTCTGGTTTCAACAATCAGAATCAAAGAATTGTTGCACTAGAAGAACAATTGAAGACTATGGTTGACATGATGGCTAAAATGCATGATGTTATTATGGTTCAACACACTCCACCGGTCATAACTCCTGAACCATTGGTTTCTTCTACTCCTCAGAATCCTTGTCTGGGGGTACCACCTCCTCCAGTCACCACAGTACCAGTTCAAGTTACTCTTAGCCAAACTGGTGCTGGGGGTGATACTTACCATGCGGTTCCTCCTCCGGCTATTACTAATCAATCTAGCAATCTTCAATCTTCAGGGAATGCTAATGATGCTGTTGAACAATTGCGGAATCAATTTGAAGCCTATACACAAAGGGAAGGCTTACAACGGTTGGGCATTAAACAACCCTATCCCGCCGAATGGAAGAAAATGCAGTTTCCGCCAAAATACAAATTCCCCACCATTATGCAGTTCGATGGTACTTCATCTCCCAATCAGTATATTAATCATTTTGAATTGATGACTGATCCTCTTCAGCCTAATGATGCCCTTCTTACTCGGGTATTCGTCAGTTGCTTAACTGGCGCTGCTTATGACTGGTACCGAAGTCTACCAGACGGATGTATCACTTCTTTTGCTGGTTTCAAACAGATGTTCCTTGAACGATTTTATGAAGGCGTCAATGACATGACTATGTCAGCCCTCATTAAAATTAAACAAAGAAATAATGAGCCTGCTGAGCAATTTATCGAGAGGTTCCGTCGCGAAGCTCTCAAAATGCCAATGGGAACCCCATCTGCTGTTACAATTGATACTTGCAAGAATAATCTCTTGCCAATTATCAGTATGTGGACAGGGGCAACTCAATTCCAAGACTGGCCTTCTTTCATTATCAATGCTAAGGCAGCAGAACTCAGCGCTGAAAAATTCAAGACATTGGGGGTTCACATGAATCCTGACCAAGGCGATCATAGCTCAAACTCTAACAACAATCGCCAGAATAATAATAGAAAAGGCAAAGATACATCTGCTCCTAAAGAAACTTTGGCCATTGACTTGAGAAGCAAAGAAGCACTGGCTGTCAATGTTGCTCAATCTGCACCTATTCCATCACAACAACCTCAAAGAGCACCACGTCCTAAAGAAGAATACTCTTTCGATGAAGATGACATCATGGGTATCTTTGAATGTCTTACAAAAAGCAACAAACTGCAATTACCCGACCCTAAAAGGCCGGAAGAGGTTGGTAAGACTGACCATCCTAAGTATTGTGTTTACCACAGATTTATCGGACATCCTACTCGAGCATGTTATGTGCTTAAAGGAAAAATACAAGAGATGATCAAATCCGGAGCAGTAACCCTCGAACAGGACGAAAAGACGGTAACGGCTAATGTCGTCTCTGTTCAGTTCGGCGAATTTCCACCAATGCAGATAGAAGATGGTGTAGTTCCCATTCCTCGAACCACTCTCGAGCTTGTAAACCTTCCACCTTTTCGAAATGAAGGACTAGTCCCTTTATCTACTTCTAAAGGGGAAATCATGTGGATTCATCCAGATCTGGTCTCAGATTTTGAATCCTCCGCCTCTTCTTCATCTAAACAAAAGAAAAATTCCAAAGGCAAGTTTAAAAGTTGTAATATGGTTTCTCTTGAACCATTAAATGAAGAAGAGATCTTATTGGGTACCAGGTCTGGTAAACCCTATTTACGGGAATACCCAGAGAATCAGGAAACTCCAGCTTCATCTTCCACTCCTGACACGCCTCCTGAAACTCAACCCTCTTCATCTTCAACTAATCCAACTCCTCCTCCTGTTAAACCAGCAGTTACTGATAAAGGGAAACAACCGGTTCGTTTCGATAAAGCTCTCAAAAAGTCCACTTCTCTCGGACTCGAGAAGCCGTATAACTTTGACATACTGGCTCAATTGGCCAATACTCCTGCCAGATTGTCAATATTCGAGCTCTTGCGCCTCTTTAAGGAAACTCGAGAGACGTTAAGTGAAGCTTTGTTGCAGGCAGAAAATTGTCTTGAAATTCTGAAGAAGCCGGAGAAAGAGCCTCTCTCTTGTCTCCATTGTCATAGCGTGTTGGAATTAATTCCAAATATTACCTTCACGCAAGATGACATGCTCCTGGAAGATAATCGACATGATCGCCCTTTGTATTTCACAGGGTACGTTGATACCATGAAGGTCGATCGTATCCTGATAGATCCAGGCTCTGCACTCAGCATTATGCCTAAAACAATGTTGGATGCTTTGAAAATTCCCGTACGTAGTCTTACTGGCACAATCACTACTATTCTGGGGTTCAATCAAGGAAGAAGTGAACCTCTGGGCAAGATTCGCCTAAAATTCCAAATAGGCAATCTTCGTACAAAGGTTACCTTTTACATCATTGATAACCATGGTTGTTCCTATAATGCTCTTCTGGGAAGACCATTCCTTCATGAGCATAATATTGTGCCATCAACTCTTCATCAATGTTTCAAGTATGTTGATGACAAAGGAGAAGTCCAAAAAGAAGTTGCTGATCTCTATCCTTTCAAGGGCGTCGAAGCATACTGCAACGATGCTCGCATGTACAAAGACGAGTTCATGAAAGTTGTCTTGGCTTTAGACATTGAAGAAGAGCAGGGAACTGAATCTCAAGACACTCTTGTAATTCCTGTTAAAGGGCGCGTCTCTCAACCCTCTTCTTTTGAACCACTAACCATCTATCTTCCTCCTAGCAAAAAGGAACAAGAACCAAAGTCACAGGATACTCTTGTGATTCCTGTCAAAGGGCGCGTCTCTAAGCCTTCACATGCTGAACCACTGGTCATTCGACTTCCTGCCAAGAAGACAATTTCTATGACTGACCAAGGAAAAAGGGAGCTCACCTCTTCTGAGCCACTTGTTATCGACCTTCGTCGTAACAAGCCTTCTCTTCCTCCTCGTTCTTCTTCTCCCCCTCTTGTTATCAATTTGACTAAGCCTGCTAAGGCTAAAGGTCCTACTGTAAACACTGTTGTAAATATCAATAAAGATGCATCTCCTTTACAGTATACTGATGTGTTATATCATGCTGAGTGTTACTTAAATATGTTAGATAGGTTGAAGCCACTCACAATTGAAGTTGTACAATCTTACCAAACAGATGTATCATTGGAATCAACGGATAGTTCATACTTTATAGTTCCTGCTCGAAAAGCTGACGAAAGTCCAATAATCTTTATTAGAGGACCAGAACAAAAGTTTTCTTATACTGAAGATTGCAAAAACGATGACACGGGACATTTACAACTCCGTCGTTACAGCACTCAGTCTAAAGAGATCATTCGTAAACTGGGATATGATTTCAAGAGTGGACTCAACTATGGAAGAGGGAGACGAACCCCTATTCATGTTACTAGCAAGAAGAATAAACTCGGCCTTGGTTATGTATTTACATTTCCTGCTATGGCTACAGCTCCTAAGATAATTGAATCCGATGACGATGAACGCACTGTTTCTTCTGATACAGTTTCATGGGATTCTGACACTAGCATTGGTCACGTACATCGTATTGCCATATCCTCCAACATGGTCTCAGTTGAATTTCCAGATATCAACAACGATGCTACTGATGATGACTTCGAAGAAAGCCCTGAAACTGATCCTTGGGTACAAAAGATGGACAATCAGTGGAAGCTCCGGTTTGAAAAACGAGAACCACCTACTGAAGATCAGCTAATCCAGATTGATGTAGGAGAAAACGGTATATCCCGTCCTATATTCATTAGTAAGAATCTCCCCGAAGATGATAAGCAGGAGTTGATTCTTCTCATTCGCGAATATATTGATGTCTTTGCTTGGAGCTACGAAGACATGCCAGGTTTAGATCCCAAAATTGCTACGCACAAGCTGAATATATTACCTAATGCGAAACCTGTTAAACAACAACAACGGCGCTTCAAACCTGAAATGATGGATGCAATTGATGAAGAAGTTCGAAAGCTCATCGCTTGTGGCTTTATTCGTGAAGAGCAACATCCAGACTGGGTTGCTAATGTTGTTCCAGTTTTGAAGAAGACTGGGAAAATCAGAGTCTGCATTGATTTTCGGGATCTGAACGACGCTTGTCCAAAGGATGAGTTTCCCCTTCCAATCACTGATGTCATGATTGACAATACCTGTGGGTTCGAGAGGTTATCTTTTATGGATGGATTCTCTGGATATAATCAAATCAAGATGAATCCTGACGATGAAAAGCATACTTCTTTTCGTACTCCTCGAGGAGTTTATTGCTACACTGTGATGCCATTTGGTCTCAAGAACGCCGGTGCAACTTATCAACGAGCCATGAGCACTATCTTTCGAGATCATTTGAGAAAGACTGTTGAATGCTATGTTGATGATATTGCTGTCAAAAGTCGTCTGAAGGAAGATCACATTCAAGACCTGAGAATTATCTTCAATCTCATGCGCCAACATCAACTCAAAATGAATCCCACCAAGTCATTCTTGGGTGTCTCTAGTGGTAAATTTCTCGGCTTCGTTATTACCTCTAAAGGTATACACGTAGATCCTGAGAAGATCAAAGCCATTCACGAGATGCGTCCTCCACGCAACCTAAAAGAGCTACGAGGATTTCAAGGTCGACTTGCGTACATCAGGAGATTCATTTCAAATTTATCTGGACGATGCAGACCGTTTACACAACTCATGAAGAAAGGTGTATCTTTCGTTTGGACCGAAGAATGTCAACAAGCATTTGATGACAAAACAATATCTTATGAGCCCACCAGTCTTGGTGCCACCAATCTCCGGCATACCTTTCTTAATGTATGTCAGAGCAATGGATCACTCATTGGGTGCTTTACTTGCCCAAAAGAACAAAGAAGGACATGAACAGGCTATCTACTATCTCAGTCGTACTATGATCGGTGCCGAACATCGATATAGCATGGTTGAGAAAGAATGTTTAGCCTTAATGTTCGCTGTACAAAAGACAAGACATTATATAATTGGTCAAACAATCCATGTCATTTCCCGAATTAACCCTCTACGGGTACTCATGAAGAAGCCCAGTACTCTCAATTCAAGGCTGGCTACATGGGCTATCTTACTTGCCCAATACGACATGATTTACGTCCCTCAAAAGTCAGTTAAAGGACAAGCCCTTGCTGACTTCTTAGCTGCTCATCCTATTTCTGAGACTTCTAAACTCTACGACGAGATTCCTGATGAGACGCTTGAAACAAATCTGATCTCGGAAGAATTTCCCACATGGCGTCTATTCTTTGACGGAGCTTCCAGAATTGGACCAAATGGGATTATTATAGCAGGAGTAGGGATTGTGCTCGTTTCGCCAGAAGGACTAACTATTCAACGGGCTTATTCTTTGGATGAACCTTGTTCCAACAATGTTGCAGAGTATAATGCTTTGCTTATCGGCCTTCAACTGGCTAAACAATTAGACATCCAATATCTTGAAGTATACGGTGACTCTAAACTGGTTGTTAACCAGGTTAGAGGAATATATGAAGTTCGTCATCAAGATTTGATTCCGTATCATGAAGCAGCCATTGCTATGGCCATTTCCTTCAAAGCTTTCTATATTGAATACGTTCGTCGGGCTTATAATACCGAAGCAGATGCTCTAGCAAACCTTGCAGCAGTCTTGGCGATTCCTGTCCAAAGACAGCAATTGGTTGTTATTTCCAACAGAGAGTTATTTTGTATTGAAAATAATCACAATATTGAGTTTAGTAATTCTGCTGAGGTCAATATCATCAATGAAGATTGGAGAACTCCTTTCATTGATTTTGCAGTTTATGAAATATTGCCTGAGGATCCCAAAGAGGCCACCAGCATTCGAAGACGATCTCTCCGTTTCTATTATAATCATACAACAAAAACTCTCTACCGACGAACTTATGATGGTCTACTATTACGTTGTCTTGCTGGTAATGAAGCAAAACAAATACTACGTGAAGCTCATGATGGTGTTTGTGGAGCGCATCAACCTGGTCCTAAATTGCAAGATCGTATTCGTCGTATGGGCTATTACTGGCCTTCTATGGTATCCGATGCTATTGAATACGCAAAGAAATGCAGAGCATGTCAGATTCATGCAGATTTCATTCATCAACCATCAGAATTTCTACATCCTACGGCTGCTTCTTGGCCTTTTGAAGCTTGGGGCATGGATATCATAGGCCCAATCAACCCTCCTTCTTCTAAAGGGCATCGGTTTATCCTGGCCATCACAGACTACTTCTCTAAGTGGGCTGAGGCTATACCTCTGGCTGAAGTCAAAACCAGCAGTGTCATCAACTTCATCAAACACCATGTGATATACAGGTTTGGTGTACCGCAGCGAATCATTCATGACAATGGACCTCAGTTCATTAGTCAAAAGTTCACCCGGTTCTGTGACGATCATCGCATCGACAATGTTGCTTCGACAGCCTATAACCCTGCAGCAAATGGTTTAGCTGAAGCTTTCAACAAAACCATCATTAAACTCCTTAAGAAGTTTGTATCTACAAACAAACGGAATTGGAGTGAGAAGCTTGGCGAATGTTTATGGGCTTATCGCACTACAGTTCGCAATCCTACCGGTTGTACACCTTTCTCCTTGGTGTATGGTTGTGAAGCAGTTCTGCCACTGGAAATTCAAATCCCGTCTCTGCGGATAGCCATTGCCAATGAACTTACAACGGAGAACAACGATCTACTTCGATTGCAAGAATTGGAGGCACTTGATGAAAAGAGGCTTTTGGCTCAACAGCACATTGAGTTATACCAGGCCCGTATCTCAAAAGCCTTTAATCGCAAAGTTAAAGTACGAACATTTCAAAAAGGTGACTTGGTCCTTACAGTCAGACGTCCTATGACTATGACTCACATGAGTAAGGGCAAGTTCGATGCCAAGTGGGAAGGTCCTTTTGTTGTAAACAAAGTGTTTTCCAATGGTGCCTACCAGTTAGCAGAGATGGATGGCAGAATAGCTATGATGCCTATCAATGGCAAATTTCTTAAGAAATACTATGTATAAATGTGTAAAGATTTCTTGACAGACAATGTAAATAAAATTTCTTTTTATTTTCAAAGAAGATATTACATTACATTAAGGGAGATCACTATCATCCATATCAAACTTAGGACGAGGGTCAAGCCCCTCCTTCTCACTAACAAAATCAGCAAAGGAGTCGAAGACATCTTTGCCTGAACTCAGCAAGAATTTGAGGAAAGCTATCCTCTTTGCCTCTTCTTCCGCCGTCTTCCCCGGCTCTACCAGAAGGTCGAGAATATCCTGTGAAGGCTTTGGTGCAGAGGAGCCTTCACCCATCTCCTTTTGATCCGATAAGACTGAGTCGACGAGAGGCTTGGATGCAGACGACCCTTCGCCCTTCTCCGTTCCAGCAGAAAGTTCCCCGGTGACGCTCTCGGCTTTCGGCACGACTTCAGTCTCCTTAGACATGTTGTTGGAAGACGTTTTTCCTGTTGAAGGCAGTGATAAAATTCTTCATGAGTCCTGTACTATTTATACTAGTCTACTGACTCTTCGTGAATCGAGGTGACTGTTCACCCCCCTTTGATGAATCTAAAGGTTCATTCATTAAAATCCCCAGCAGATATTTTTGATGAATAATTTATTCTGACGGTTCATTTTTCAACCGTTCATCATATCATCATCGCCATCAAAAAAAAAAAAAGAATTCACATCCATATTACCTTTGAGTTCTACATATTTTCTATTTGCAACTTGTTACGTCCCTATTACCTCTGACTAAGTTGTCTATTGAAATAACAAATATTCGATATTTATATTTTGCCATGCCCACATTACCTCTGAGCAAGATATAAAGAATATAGTTATTTTCTACATCAAGAAAATATATCACGTCCTGTACCTCTGAATATGTTTTCTCGTTATATTGCTTATCTCCTATAATAGGATATGTAACAAGTAAATAGAATCATCTGAAATATCATTCCATTCAAAATAAAGTCCATTACAATTGATCAAAGACAAAAAGACATTACAAAATAAGTTATTCAACAGGCCGGGTACTGAGCTTTGCAACACGTCTTTTCAAAGTAGCTATCGTTTCATTTTGAGAGTTCAGAATCCTTTGCCTAACTTGATTCCTTGTTGACTCGAAGTCAAAGGGTTTTAGATTAGCAAAACGAGCAGTCAGCTCTTCATGATGAGTCTTGGTATTAAGCTCCTTTTGACGCTTCAGCACAGTGAGGTGATCTGCAGTTTCTTTGTTTAAGAGAACCTTCTCTTCCCTTTTCTGCTTCGCCAGAGTCAGACGTTCTTGAAGCTTGGCAATTTCTTCGTCAGCTTCTGCTATTTCAGCTTCATTGGTCTCCAGCTTAGAAGATGTTTCTTCAATCTGGGTTTCCATATCAGCAGCAAACTGAGCAAATGCTGCCAAAAATGCTTCAAGATCTTTTTCCTTCTGTTCAGCTTCCCGAGCCAAAGATTGACATTCTTCTTCAATCAGTGAATCTATATTCTCAGATGATAGATTCTTCATTGCAGTCTTTACTTCTTCAAGCTCATTGAGGATGTGTTCCAGATAAACGGCCTGAGCTTCATCTCCGTGGTCACGAATCCCGTTGATCAAATATTTTACTGATTTCCTGACTTTGGAGAAAGGAATGTTCTCACTCTCTACCATCGGCTTGAGTGTTAGATAGAATGCGTTTGTATAAGATCTTATAACGATTCTATTTGCCTCAGAAGTGATGGGAGTTTCTGCTATCTCGGCTGGAGTAACTTCAGTTGCGACAGATGGCGTCGTCAAAGCAATAATTTCAGAAAATCTTTCTTTTGGTATCTGGGTTATCTTTATTGGAGGGGCCGTGGTAGAGCTTGTAGCAGCTTTGACTGGTTCTTCTGAGAAATATTCTCATTAGCAAGTTTTATTTTACAAAGTCGACAAAGTTAAAGCTTTACCTGATTGAGGCAATTCAATCTGGACTTGTGATGGCCCAGGTATAGGCATCTCTATAGAGCTCTCTTCTCTGACAGGAGTCTCCAATGGAGCCATTTTCGAGCTAGTTACACTCCTCATTTGTTCTCCTGAAAGTTAACGTATTACGTTAATTTTCTAAGAAAGTTATGAAGTTCAGAATAATAAACTAGCAATTTACCAGTATCCATTGTTTGAGCAGGGGTGCCTATCGCAGGAATAGTATATGTCACCATTGCTTGACTACTACCCGCCTCTGAACCGCCTGATAGGTGTACATTACCTTCAGCTATTAAAGAAAAGGAATCAATATGCTACAAAAACAAATATCATCATTGATAATAATCTACAGGATTCAAGAAATTTAACCTGGATCGGGTATGTATGGTGTATCCACCAATACTGTTACCTCCTGAGGAATTTGAGCTGGCATTTCTTCTGAGACTTCCTCTGCACGATTACTTCCCGCATCGGAAGTACTAAGTGAAGGCTGATCTTCTCTGGTAGGGGTATTCATAATATTGACATGTGCTTCTTCCAATGGTTCATTAGCAATGCTCTCAACATTCTCTTCATTCAATTTATGAGCGTCAGATGGCTCATTTGTATTTTCAGCTTCTGGATCAGTAACAGTATCCTCAAGATATTCAGCGCATGCCTGTAATGCATCAATCATTTCGCTATCTGAATATATTGGATCATCGACATGAGTTCGAAGATGATCTGATGTATCGACCGGAATAGTTTTGGACACTGTTTCTGGAAGCACTTCAGGAAGAATTGCCAGAATTGAAGGCTGGCCAATCACAGAAGATGTGTCTACTTCCATAACCTCTTTATCAGATGTTGTTGGTTCTTCTGTAGTTACTGGTTCTGGTCCAGAGATGGGAGTAGGGGAAGACATCATATGCCCAGTAGCAGCACTAGCCAGGATGGATGCAGCACGAGACGGACTCAATAATCTTAATTTTCTACTAACTACTTTCTTCAAATTCGGCCTTCTTTGACGAGGCACATCCGGACTTTCTTGGTCAACAGAAATGCCCTGTTGTTTCTGTAAAGACGTAGGAGTTATCTCTTCACTCCTTACAGATTCTTCTGCCCGTTGTCTCGATTGTGACCTAGTGGTAACTCCTTCAGGGGATTCTGCAGTGGTCTTCTTTTTCTTTGGATCTGGAGAAGCAACAGGATTGTCACTTTTTCTTTTCTTCTTCTCCTTCATAGGAGATTTTGTTACTCGGAGAGAAATGTTTAAGGGTTCAATAAACTCCTCAAGGAAATTCATGTCTCTGGAGACTTCAAGAGGTTCGTCAGCAGGTTCTTCGTCATTAGGATCTTTATAATGAATGCTCGGCTTTCCTTTCTTAGCTCGTTTGTCAGAAGCGAAGCTATGTGCTAAATCAAAAGTCTCCACAAAGGTATTGGCCGAAGTGTAGAACCTTGAATAGGTGAATAACATTCGCGGTCCATAACTTGTGTTCTCAGGCATTGAGAAAACGGCTCTTGTATTTCTAGCATTGTAATAGCACCAAGCCCTGGCGCCATCAATCAAATATCTTTTCCCTTGTAGGCATGTTGTGGCATTCCCTACATGGAATTGATCATAGCCGAATTGGCGTGCAAAACGGCTAGGCAAATATGGTTCCAGAATACATTCATCTTCGAACCGATGTACGAAGTGTGAAGGCCGAATCGACTTCAACCAATTGAATATAGTTGGATCTATCGGTTGAGTATTCACTGAATCTGTGATATTAACTGGCAATAACTCGTAGCCAGTTGGCGGGTCAATACAATAAAAATCCCAGTTATCGCCGCGGTTCAATACTCGCCGGCAATCTATCAAGGAGGTGTGATTCCATTTACACCCTTCATACTTTCTTAAAAAGTTTCCTCCACTAGCTCTTTCGCCAGGGCTCATCAAAACTGGACAGTGGAGTAGAAGCCACCCAAATAAATAAGTATGGGCGACTTCAATACGAGGAAAGCCATCTTTCTTATTATTTAGCATGCCATCCACAAAGCAACGCAGACTATGATTAAGTCGGCTTGTCATCGCCGATAAAATATCCATTCGATGACCGAATACTAGGCGGACTGCAGCAAAGAGAACACCTCTATGGAAGCGATCAACTGCACTTGCTCCAGGGACTACATACCGTCGTAGCCAAAAAGCAAGAAAGCCTGCCAAATGGGCTTTCTTAGACATACGTCTATATCCCATTCTCATAAAACTTTCTATTCTATCTCCTATTTTGAGTGGAGGATAATCTTCATCATTTTTAACTATTGTATCTTCTTGGCGAAACCTTGCCATCAACTCATTTATCTCTTCCTCGCTGAAACGCTGAAAGCATTTTCAGACTTCAGCCTGTCTAATTCATCTTCAGTGGGAACATACTCCTCATAAGGAAAATCTCCCATAGGCAGCTTGGAGATATAATTCATCTCGTGAAGAGCGAAACCAATCTCTCCTTTTGGGGTCATGAAGGTCCCCGTTCTGTAATTATACCTTTCGATCAGTGAAAGGAATAGGTGTGGATTGGGAGAGAAGCCATGTACTAAAGAATAAACAGCTTCATAAAGACTGATATTAAGAAGCTCTTCTTCATAATTTTTTAAAACCCAGTTGGCAATACAGCTCCACCGTTTATAATCTGGGTTGACTAAACCTTGCATCCTTAAAGTGTTGTCAGTATAACACCTACCTTTTCTAGCAAACTCATTTGCAAAGATTGGTATTCTCACTGGTGATAGACGAGATGAATTCTCGGGAGGGATGCAACCTGGTTTCAGTCCTCTGAGATGAGTTGAGTAAGTATCAGATGAACTATAGAAGATATCTCTGTTGTTCACCTTCTTGTAACATATCTTGCCCACCCGAGCCTGTTGAACGGGAGTGATATCCCACGCCATTTGGCGGGGATAATTGGCAAACTCATATCTGGAAAGAGATAAACTCCTGAGCATCTCTGGCAAGTAGATGGTCTTCTCACCCTTTCTGAAAATCCTCTCTTCCACCCGCTGTTTTGGCTGAGATTCCCTGCCGAAGGCATCTCCAAACAAGAAGAGTGGTTTCTTGTGGATAACTGCATCCAGTGACTTCAAGGGTTGGCCGTTCATCAAACACAGAAGAGTCTCATTATCTTGAGTAGTCAGGATTGCTCTTCGAGCCTCTGGTAGTTCATAATGAGGGAACTTGACGTGTGACAAGTCCTCTTTGAATTCAGGTTCAGACATAGTCCCCTGGAAGATCTCGTAGTTGGGATCTTCTCTGATATCAACTGCAAAACAGAAAAGAGCAAAAGAGTTAACATCACAACAAAGTTATCAGACTGCGCTTAGTTGACTGCTTAAAGACAGAGTGCGCCTAATTTTCAGCCAGCTAGCCAAACTGTGCCTAATTCATGAATCTGGGCAGACTGCGCCTAGTTTTCCGTCAAATAGGGCAGAATGCGCCTAGTTTTTCAGTCAACAACAAACAGCGCCTGTTTTATCAGACAAAGCTTTATCCGATAGCGCCTAGTTTTGTTACTAGGCGCGATCGAGCAAACAGAGTCTAACTTTCTAGACGCTATTTGGTGGAATATTTAAACTTCATAAACATGAAGTTTAGAAAATCACCAAACTCTAAAAAGAGTTGGCGACTACAACTGAGCCCTAAGAAGAGCCAGTGTGCGTTCCTATAACCCACCATTAATGGCCGGATGTGCAGTTTCGTGTCGAGAGACACGAGTTTGTCCAGGCTCTCGGATTTGAAGAGAACCGCGCGATTCAACCACGGGAGGCAGCGCAGTCTTCTTGGACTTCTTTGGAGATTCAATCGGAGCGGGCTCCTTCCCCTTATCCGTACGTCGAGGCGCCATTGGAGTTGATCTGAAAAGATCGTCGGAGAAGAAAGAAAATCAAAAAAAAAAAAAAAACTCGGGAAACTTCACTATTAAGAATTTTCGAAAACAATAAAGGGTTTATGAAGGATTTTGTGGGCTATTTATAGTTTTCGAACCGTCACAACGAAACGCGCCTAAATATCCACCACAACGGATTGCGCCTATTCAGCCTGAAGATCCGTTCTCGCCTTAAACTGCGCAACTTCTTCAAATAACAAGCGCGGTTTGACTTGGTCATATGCAAAATTATTCAAAGTATTTCGAACTTTTGAAAATTCAAAATTCGAAAACTTTGAAGGGGGTCTTGTAGGTCCCAAAAATCAAAACGCGCCTAAGTTTGATTCAACAGATTGATCAGAACGCGCCTACACACAGATGGCGCCTACTTCACCAACAAAAATCAAAACGCGCCTATTTCTGCATCACAGAGGCGCACTTCACAAACCGCGCTTAACTGACGTGGAGTCATCATTACCCGACAAACACGAAGATCGAGACGACACTATTATTCCTCTGATGGCGCGGCGCTCGAAGAAGATATGACAGCTGTCCAGGCGCTGTTTGATCAAACTGCGCCTACTTCCATCTGAACTCAGCAGATAGCGCCTACTTCTATCCGAACTTAAGCGCACTTTTCAGATTGCGCCTACGTCTCAGTGAAGAAGGTGCAGTTCAATACAACATCAATTTAGAGCTTGCCACGTGTCCCTGAAACAGGCGCACTTTGACTAAATCAACGCCTAACTACCACTCTACATGTCCAACACGTGTCCTACTAACTGTACACGACCAAGCGCATTTTAATCAAATAATGCCACGTGTCTAGAGCAGTTGGTGCACGTTCGTGATAATGGAGTGAAAACAGGCGCAGTTTGTCATATGTGCTCAAAACAGGCGCACTTCAACCAGGCGCTCTCCAGAATAACTGTCCAAAACAGTTATTTCAGAATTCTATAAATAGAGTTTCGTTTCCATTCAACACATCACGGAGAAGATCAAGAGAGATCAGAGTTTTTGTCCAAGTGCTGCTGCGTTCTTCAGAGATTCAAGTCTTCAAAGTTCACATCGTCCAAGGGATAAAGCGATCGTCATCCAGATCGGATTCCTATAGTTGTACTTTCCCAGAATTCTTGTAATATTCTTTACAAAGTTTGTGAAATAAAGATTATACTTTTGTTTTTGCAAACAATAATAACTGAGATAACAATAATATATTAAGCACGGAGAAACCATTCAAGTAGCCAGACTGCAACCCTTAAACCAAACAAGGACCGGGGTTGCAATCCTTCGCCTGAATAGAAACCCGCCTCAATTACTATTGATAAGGTAACAAGACAATAAACGAAGAGAGGACACAGAACTGCTCCGGAAGCCAGGTTACAACCCTTAAACCAAACAAGGACCGGGGTTGTAACCCTTCGCCTGAACAGAACTGGATCCCTGATCTTTATTGTTAAGGCCAGTATAAATAATCATGGTATTGAAGTAAAGGTAAAACATGACGAGCATGACAGGGGGTTACAATAAGACAATAAACGAAGAGAGGACACAAAACTGCTCCGGGAGCCAGGTTACAACCCTTAAACCAAACAAGGACCGGGGTTGTAACCCTTCGCCTGAACAGAACTGGACCCCTGATCTTTATTGTTAAGGCGGGCACAATAAGCAGGACGATATATGATAAGATAACCATGGAACTATTCAGATAGCCAAGTTACAACCCTTAAACCAAACAAGGACCGGGGTTGTAACCCTTCACCTGAACAGAACTTGGTATCCTATCATTTATCGATACAAGAAATCATGTCCTGATACAATCTTGTACAGGATCAGGATAAGACTAAGCTGGAATAAACTTCATCCAATCAATCACGGCCAATCAAGAGTACGGCTTGATACTTTTAACTAACTAGGGTTATCACAGGCCTAGTTACTAGCAAGATGCAATGAGATTATCCCAACAGCCACAAGCCCTGCAGACCATCCGGTTATCCGGGTCGAATGTCCGTTTATGAAGGGTGCACCACATGACTGTGTGCTGAAAATGTGCCCTACTCGTCGGTAGGCTACAAGTCCACTTAATGCGTCCAGATAACGGGATTGCCTGTAGCTGGGAATCTCTTCATGACTACTGAATCATTCTAGTTAATTAGCCTTAGTCAATTTCAGTAGATAACCCTGACCGTGGTACTCAGGGATCCCCATCCTAGACATGATGCAAGACAGTACCAGTTTATTTGTACAAACGCAATCGCCCACGGTGTCCAGGTCAGTCATACTTGTCATGTCAGGCTAGCTGTCATAACAGCATGTCGAGACATATCATGCCAGTTTACTTGTCAAGAGTGCGCCACAGTGGACCACTATCGTGTTCTATTCTCACATTATCATAAATGGGAGAACTTGCATAAAACAACTAGTGACATATTCTTGAAGCCAAGGAAAAGATATACAACTATGACGTTGGGAGTTGGGAGAATTTCTGACCACAAATCATGCAAATAAGACATAGAATAGCCAAAACAGGCACTATACGGCCTATTCTGCGACATGCGGCTCATGTGGCTCATGCGGCTCAACAGCGACATCATATGCGCCAACTGCGACATGCGCCAACAGCGACATCATATGTGCCAACTGCGACATGCGCCAACAGCGACATCATATGTGCCAACTGCGACATGCGCCAACAGCGACATCATATGTGCCAACTGCGACATGCGCCAACAACGACATCATATTCGTCAACTGCGACATGCGTCAACAGAGACATCATATGCGCCAACTGCGACATGCGCCAACAGCGACATCATATTCGTCAACTGCGACATGCGTCAACAGAGACATCATATGCGCCAACTGCGACATGCGCCAACAGCGACATCATATGCGCCAACTGCGACATGCGCCAACAGCGACATCATATTCGTCAACTGCGACATGCGTCAACAGAGACATCATATGCGCCAACTGCGACATGCGCCAACAGCGACATCATATTCGTCAACTGCGACATGCGTCAACAGAGACATCATATGCGCCAACTGCGACATGCGCCAACAGCGACATCATATTCGTCAACTGCGACATGCGTCAACAGAGACATCATATGCGCCAACTGCGACATGATATGCGGCTACCGCGACATGCGCTTCATTGCAACATGCGCCTTCTGCGACATGCTGTTCATGCTGCAGATGAACATAGAAATGACCAGAAATTGTTTTGGCCATAACTTTCTCATCCGAAGTCGAAATCTAGCGAAACAAAAGCCAAAACTGCATGAAATTGAATTCTCTACAACATAGAAACACTAGTTTTCGAAAATAACCAAATTTTAAAGATCAAAACCAAGAAAAACCGAAAAGTTTACAAACTTAGATCTACAAGAATCCATCCATCAAATCCAAAAATGTCAAGTTCTAAAGAGGCTTAGAATCAAGTAAGGAAAAGAATGGAACAATAAAACTTGAGATCCATCATGAAGCAAGTTTGCACTTGCCTAAGCTCTCTCTCTCTCTCTCCTTCCTGGTAGGTGTAGAAGTAAATGTGGAGAAGAAGAAGAATAATGAAGAGAGAGAATGAAGGAATGGGTTAATAAAGGAGGGTGGTGGTAGGTAGGAGGGTTCACCTTTTTGGTTCATGATGAACCAAGGCAACCCAAGCCTAGCCGAACCAACCCAAAATAAACCGAGCCAAGCCAAGAGATATGCAATATAAAATAAAATACGTACACGTATTCCAAGATACGTAATACGAACTACAGGCATTACAAGCGTATTCTTTCTTGGTCACATCATTTCGTCCGAAGGCATTGCAGTCGATCCGAAGAAAGTGGAAGCTGTTGCTGATTGGAAGCGGCCTGTGTTTGCTAGTGAGATTCGAAGCTTTCTTGGTTTGGCGGGATACTATCGACGCTTCGTGAAGGACTTCGCGAAGATTGCATCGCTATTGACTCGCCTCACTCAAAAGGGAGTCGTGTATGAGTGGTCGGATGACTGTGAAGCTTCCTTCCAGGAACTAAAACAACGGCTAATTTCGGCCCCTATACTCGCACTTCCGGATGGGCTAGAGGGTTTTCAAATATTCAGCGATGCTTCAGGCCAGGGCTTGGGATGTGTGCTAATGCAGCGAGACAAGGTGATATCCTTCGCCTCCAGACAGTTGAAGCCGCACGAGAAGAACTATCCTACGCACGACTTGGAGTTAGCGGCGATTGTGTTCCCATTAAAATTGTGGCGTCACTATCTGGATGGCGTGGCGTGCGCGATCTATACCGAGCACAAGAGCCTCAAGTATCTCTTCACCCAGAAGGAATTGAACTTACGACAGAGGCGCTGGCTCGAACTGATTAAAGACTATGACTTGACGATCGACTACACTCCGGACAAGGAAAATGTTGTGGCGGACGCTCTGAGTCGAAAATATCTTGCCTCGCTATCCATTAACCGCAGACTACTACAGGATCTAGAAGAAATGGGTAACGACCTCCGGGTTCGATTCAGGGATGTACGGTTGGCGCAACTACAGTTAGAGCCGAGTTTGCTGGAAAAGATCAAGACCGCTCAGAAGGATGATCCGTACCTGAAGAAAATGCACGAGCGAATTTCAACAGGTAGTGCGACCGACTTTGCGGAAGATAAGACCGTCGTGCTGAGATTGAATGACCGACTATGTGTTCCGGATGATTCAGAACTACGAAAGGAGATATTGTCGGAAGCGCATTATGCGAAATATACCTTGCATCCAGGCAGCACCAAGATGTATAAGGACCTCCGCACGACCTTCTGGTGGCACGGGATGAAGAGAGATGTGGCGCTCTTCGTGTCACAATACATGGCCTGTCAGCAGGTGAAAGCTGAGCATCGAAGACCGGACGGGGAGATGCAGAACCTTGCTATTCCAGAGTTGAAATGGGATCATGTCACTATGGACTTTATTGTTGGCCTGCCGAGGACACCACGGGAGAACGATGCCATCTGGGTCAGTGTCGATCGACTAACCAAGTCAGCGCACTTCATAGCCATTAAAGTTACTTGGAGCGTCGACCGCCTTGCTCAGATCTATCTTGACGAAATAGTTCGGCTGCACGGGATACCAATATCTATCATCTCGGATCGGGATGGACGGTTCGTGTTACGCTTCTGGTGTAGTCTTCAGTCAGCTATGGGGACCAAGTTGCAGTTCAGCTCAGCTTATCATCCTCAGACCGACGGCCAAACAGAGCGGGTGAACCAGATTCTCGAAGATATGTTACGACTTTGTGCGATCGACTTAAAGTCAAGCTGGGACGTCCATCTACCGTTGGCGGAATTTGCATATAACAATAGCTACCAGTCCAACATCCAAATGGCGTCGTATGAAGCTTTGTACGTCCGGAAGTGCAGATCGCCCATTTGCTGGGATGAAGTCGGGGAAAGGCAGATACTCGGCCCGGAGCTGGTGGAACAGACTGTGGAAAATGTCAAGCTAATTCGGGAAAGACTGAATATTGCACAGAGTCGGCAAAAGAGCTACGTCGACACCCATCGAAGACCACTTGAGTTTCTGAAGGGCGATCACGTGTTCCTGAAGGTGACGCCCATGCGAGGAGTTACCAGATTCGGTGTGAAGGGAAAACTGAGTCCAAGATTTGTGGGTCCTTTCGAAATATTGAAGCGAGTCGCCCCAGTAACTTACAAAATCGCTTTGCCACCGGCGCTTTTTGATGTACACGATGTCTTCCATGTATCTCAATTGCGGAAGTACGTGCATGATCCGAACCATGTGGTAGATTTTGGTCAGCTGAATCTGAAGGCGGACTTATCATATGCGGAAGAGCCAGTGCAAATACTAGAGCATAAGGATAAACTGCTTCGAAATCGGGCAATCCCTCTCGTTCGCGTACTCTGGAGGAACCATGCGGCGGAAGAGTCGACATGGAAACTCGAGTCAGAGATGAAGGAAAAGTTTCCTTCATTATTTTCATAGAGGTAGGTTCTGTTCTTAAGTTTCGAGGACGAAACTTTTTCTTAGTTGGTTATGGTGTAGTGCCCCGTCCCTACTTCGTGCCCTGTTTTCCGTTCACGGGGTGCGCGAGAAAGGAACACTGTCGCTATCGATTCGGTCGGGACCGATAGGTCGGTATCGATCGAATCGGTCGAACGGGAACGGTTGAATTAAGATCCATTTTCCGTTATGGAGTGGCTTCTTCGGAACCAAGTCCCATATTCAGCGGGTTGCGCCTCGAGGATAGACTCTGCGGCTGAGTCGGGAGAGACCTCCCGTTGCTCTGCTTTTCATGCCGCAATTGCTTCTTTGGCTTTGGTTTTCTGAATGCGTTTTCGTGAATGTTTTCGATGGTTTTCATGGCTTGCGTTTCGAACTTCGCATTCGTATCGAATTTTCTTGAATAACACAATGTTCTAATCAGTTGCTTGTGCGATTTCAGGTGATCGCGTAGGCAACGTCTAGCGCGGCCAACCAGTTTCTCGTCTCAAGTAAATACTAAGGTGAGTGACTGATCCTTCTTCCCTCGACCCTCTTCTCTAATACATTATCAATACTAGACATGTGTTATGCTAGATGTAATGCAACGACATGAATGATATTCCAATGAACGGTCACACGACGTCTCACGTACACGAACTATAAAACTGCTTGTCATATAACCTTATCGTGCTTGCAATTACCGTATTATATAGAACCGTGCTAAGAAAAGACGAATCGAATAAATGAATGTCGCAACAATACCATAAAGATGTGCCTTGAAATAACAATTAACTTAGTACGGTTATGGACAACTTGTCGACAAGGGCGATTGTTTCTTCGGACGGTATCCCGAGGCTACGGGACCGTTCGTCCTAGGAAGAATCACAGATAGCTATGCCGCATGCACGCCACGGTAGGCAGTGGCTTTCAACGGGGCTCGCTACCTGCGCTGAAGGACCTCTGTCTACCAAGCTATATGTCCAGGATGGCTTGTCGTGCCAGTGACCTTCACGAATGTACTCTATTATATTTTCTTATTATCAACATGACAGGAAAGAAAATGGTAAGTTTACGCTACAACGACGCGCTCTGCCGGGGGTAAGATCTATCGTCGTTATACTGTTGTGTCTTCAAATATGGGTTTGAATTGATTAGGATGGCTAGAAACTTCACTAAACATTTGCATGCACGTTCACTTAACTTCTTCAACAAATGAGAGCACGGGATTTAAATTGCCACGCACCAGTACAAAGTGTAATGTACTGACCCTTGCTCTCAACAGGTACCCGTAACCAGGATAGCGTGCCAAGGGACTGAGGGCGACGCTCATTTCTTTTGAAGCCTTGCTAGCGTGAAGGCTAACTCTGCAACATTTGAAGACTCCAGTTCAACTGCATCATGCAGCGCAAACTCTCACCGATCCTAGGTCTTAGAGAGTCATTTTGATGTTTTGTAAAAAGGGATGTAAATGTATGGAATGACTATCTCATCGATGTCGGTTGTAAGCCCGAGATGCCTCTTTTGTAATCAAGTCTGTAATCTAACTTATTATCAATGAAAATACAAGTTTCCTTCTCTATATAAATGTGTTCAATTTTTTTGTGTACTCTTGTAAATGCTGTTGTTTCGGATAACCTTATGAACCACCTTGTGCAAGTGCAACTTAGGCTTGCACGGCACCACGTCCGGAGGACGACTATCGATTCTACCGAATCGGGACGTGACAGATGATAAGATGAGAGTCTGGTGGTCTTGTCATGCTTAACTATAGTTAAGCATAAACGAGCTTTGAATGAGGCTATGAAAAATTTGATGTGGTGTTTTGCTAAATCTAATGTTTGAGATTTGTAATGAGCTCCCTATAATTGGTGATAGTAACAGAACCCTAGAATTGGTGCACGGTTCCGGTGGAGAAGAGGACGAAGTTGCCGTGTCGAGACGAGAAGGTCGATGTTCCCATTGCAAGCGGCTCCACTCTCGGTTCGACAAAGAAACAGCCAGGTCCTTCCTCTCCTCTCTATAGAATTTGCGTTCCGGCGGGGTTCAGAATTGTGGTTAGGGTTTTGAACCGAGAAGAAGTATCGGTTGATGGCTCCGCTCAGCGGTTATGCTGAGAATTCAGGAAAATGGGCCATCTAGAGTTTCCACTGTCATGTTTCACGAAAATTAGGGTTAGGGTTTTGAACCGGTAAGAAGTGATGGTTACTCTAGCACTGTGTGTCAAAAGAAGGCTCGGTTGAGAGTTTAGGAAATGATTTGTGAAGATTTCATTTTGCTCTTCGTTCTGTATTTGATGCACGGTCAAAGAAAATTGATATTTTATGTTTGTGATTGTTTAGGGATACATAATTAGGCCATCTGGAGTTTGCATTTTGTAATTCAGAATTAGGTTTAGGTTTTTGAACTGAGAAGACTGATTACTCACACTATATGTCAAGAGGGGATTTACTTAGGCTTCTGGTTGCAAATTTAGGGAATGGTCCACAAGAGATTCATTTTGATCACATATAAATATGGGATACTTAATGTGAGCTACTTAATGTGGGTATTTGATGCACCAGGCCAAAAGAGAGTATCAATTTCAGGTTATGTATGGATATATATTATTAATTAGGCTATCTAGAATTCTCACTATGTTAGAATTAGAGTTAAAAGTTTTTAACTGAGGGAAAAAAAAATGATTTCTCTCATACTATGTGGGGAAAATGCCGAGGCATTTGGTTGACAATTTAAGAAATCATTTGTAAAAGATATCATTTTGATCATCATTTATATTGGAAACACAATGTGAGCTATTACATGAAGGTTATGTAATTCATCAGACACTAATACAACATGGCATAATACATGCACAACATTGATTTTGGCATATATATTTGTGGATATCTGTATTATTTTCTGCACGTGTCATCTGCGATGTTGTAAAAATCCGTAGTCGCCGACTAGGCGGTGGTCGGACCCCTGGCTTGCCTTGGCTCCTAGGCGACCCAAAAAGTCGTCAGCCCACTTAGTCGGATCAAGTCGGCCGACTAGTTGATCTCTGGAGCCAACTCTCGAGTTGTCGAACTGCGCCTTAGGCGTCGTTTCGAGGGGCGTGTCGTACTTCGCCTTTCGCGTCGTCCTCAGATCCGTCGCACCCACCGATCGACGTCGATCTCGAAGGTCGCGGATCCTAGATCTGAGCGCCGCCTTCCAGATATTGTCTTCCGGCTGCCAGTTAACCGGAACTCCGAGGTGAATTTCTCTCCATCTCCTCCTTCCTTTGCCCTCCATTCTTTCTTTCTTTGGGTTGGGTTGAGTTGAGTTGAGTTGAGGGAATATGTTTTTTCCTCTTTTCGGTAAGTGTCTTGAAGAAGGAACAGAAGTAATAAATTGGGTGGGGTCTAATCCTGCATGAATAGAAAGAAATGTTTTTTTCTTCCTTAGAGTATATATTAAGGTTAAAATCCTTGAACCATGAGCCAAGTCTTTATGAACTTTTAGTTAATAACCAAAGATAAGAAAAGTTGTAACATGTTACAAGGAAAAGAATTGTCTGGGAATATGAGCCGGACTAAGTCTTAAAGAAATAAAAATAAAATAATAAAGTATAGATATCAAGAATTAGAGTAAGTGAATTGGCTCAGTAGATAGTATAATGGTTTTTAAGTAAATTAACGGGCTGGAGCCAGGCACTCTCCCGAGCCTCTCTTCTTTTGCGGTTTGTGTCTTCTATCACCTCATTTTAAGTAAAATAACGAGCTCAGTAGGTAGTATAATGGGTTTTTAGTAAAATATGGCATATATCAGAGCGATTAATCCGACTAGTCCCCACCTACTCTCCGATTAATCCCTCGTCCCCGCGAACCGACTAATGGCCAACTAGCGATTTTTACAACCTTGCATGTCTGGCACGACATGGCACATGTTTTCAGAGTGCATGTGCTTCCTGCTTGCGACCAATGATGGCCTTCGTATGATTATTCATAATGGTATGCTTTGCCTATTATATTTTCGTGATCAAGTTGGCATTGTGTGATGCCTAGTTAGACATGAACAAGTGCAATATCATCTTGTATGGTTGTGTTCCTTTACAAGTTGACTAGAACATTATGATTGAGATGGATTATGTCAATGAATTTGATTTGTAGGCAAGTGAGAACTACTTAGCTTTATTAGCATAATTGGGAAAGTTTTGATTCTCTTGAAGAATACATCTCAAAGTTCAAACCTTCTACACCAGCTGCTAATATTATTTAGGCTAAATTGTAACTTGATACCCTTAACTATCACTGTTTTTCAACTTGATACCCTCAACTTTTATAGGTACCAACTTGATATCCCGAAAAAAAAAGGACCAAATTGTCCCTTCTCTTCTTCCCCCAATCCTCCACCCCCCCTCTCTCTCCGGATGCGGGTGGCAGTCGGCGGACGCACGTGAGTGGACGGCGGGCTCGAGCAGGCAGCAGCCGCGGGGACGCTCGGGGGCGCTGCGAGCTGAACAACGCGCGAGCGGGCGCGCGGCAGAGAGAGGGGGGGCGCACGAGCGGGTGAGGGGCGGCGCTTGGGGCGGCGCCCGGGGGTGCACGCGAGCGGGGCGCGGGCTCGGGGGCTGGTAGTGTGGATTGTCGGGGCCGGGGACGGGTGGGGGGTGGTCGCCGAAGGGTGGGTGGGTGGGGGAAGTAGCAGCCGGGGGGAGGGTAGTTTAGGAATAAAAGAAAGTTGGGTATCAAGTTAGAAATATAAGTTGAGATAGGGTATTAAGTTAGTACATATGAAAGTTTAGGGTATCAAATTGAATATTGTCAATAGTTGAGGGTATCACCGTATCAAGTTGCAATTTAGCCTAATATTTATTTAAGATGATATAGTCTCCTAAAGCTTATGATTAGTTTGCTGCATTGATTGGAATTCTCGATTGCTAATGGACATTTGGAATTTTCTTAGGATTTGGTTAGCGTTTTCAAATAACTGAGTACTTTGGATAATAAAAGAGTTTTGGTGTATTGTGTTAGCTTTTCTCATTCCTTTACTTTCTGTTTTTGAATATTCTATTTTGTACCTTCTCATTTTTGCATATGCACAAATTGTTCTTGTAAGAACTCCTACATATCTTTAAGGTTTAATTTACGGATGAATTGGACTGTTTCTTTTTTGTATGTCAACCTTTACTTTTTATTTATTTTTAGCCTCCCTAGAACCAGTTTCAATGTACATTACCAACATGTAGTACAAGAGCTTCCCTTCTATTAGCATTCTAGGAACATTCTAATGTCTTGTTAAACAAAAGCCGTAGGTTTATAAAGAAATCATTGTAATGAGTTATCTAATATCATAAACTTCTAACAAGGAAAAATGTTCAAGGTTGTTGACCCTACCCCTTTTATAGATATCTTTTGAGAATCTTTATCAGCTAAGAAGGTAACTTCAAATGTGATATGTAGAAATATATACTACACTGGTAATAACTGGTTGACTTCATTATGGATGTAGGCCAATCATTATTTAGGAATAACAGAAGTGCTAAAGAAATAGACACCTAGGTAATAGCTAGCATATATGACACCAATAGACTATCTGAAAAGGAAAATACAATGTCTTCTGATTCTATAGAGACTTGCAATCTGGAACATAGATTCCAAGCTTGGAGAGAAATTTTAGAAGAGACTGTCCTCGTTGTGGGGAGAGAGTGGGTGAGTTGGTCTTCTTGGTGGTAAGAGAGAACGAGTGAGCTGTTGGTGTGTCTTCTTAGCAGCGGGGGAGAATTTTGGCCTTATTGGCATGTAGTACTTTATACCTGGGATCGGGAAGAGCGTAGATTACAAATATCGCGTGGGTCAGGTGGTCAGACAATCGGCCGAAGTAGGATACTTATAGAGGAAGCTGACATATGGGCCAGAGTATTCGAGAAAGCTCACAAATAAGTAGGCTCGAGCACTGTAGATTGAGAAACTTTGATGTGGGCCACAATTTGTTGCATGACGAGTAGGCCATTAGAGTGGGAGACATAAATTGTTGATGTTGCTGAATTTGAAGGGGATGGAGCTTGAAGGCCTATCGTCGGAGATGGAAGAGGAGAATCTGAGAGAGGATACATATTTTGTTTTGTATTAGGGATAAAAACAAGGTTAAGGACTACCAATTAGTTGCTTACCGGCTTGAAAATTAAAGGTTGTACACTTATCATTTGTCCTTGTTGTGTTTGAAGCTTAGGAAAATATCAAAATATGTTATTTGGAAGTGTCAAGAACAGGTATCATGGGGAGTGTGAGTAGAAGGTGTAACGATGTTGCTAGGAAGATTTGGAGGGGCAAGTAGAAGGTTTTTGCTGTAGAGAAGTAGATCGTCATGCGTTGTACCAGGGAAACAAATAACTTTGCCAACATCTAATTTTCTTACCAGTTACATCTATTAGTACAATATGCACTTCTTTTATTGAAGTTGGCTACAAGCAATGACATAAAACACAGAAGCGAAAAGGGTGGGGCCTAGACATTTTCTTTTATGAAGTCCGCGTGTGTGTATATATATGCATGTGTATGTGTGTGGAAAAAGATTCCTAAGGGGAGTCCACATGTCAAAATTCAATTGGACACCAACGTCCTAGTGCATTGTACCAATTTCCAACAAAATATATTAACGGAGCAATGGTTATTGCAGAATGCAGTGGACTATCTAGATTTCGACATATAGATTTTGCCTTGGAATTTTCTAAGGGGCCACCTTAGGAACCATTTACTTTACCCATTATGGGTAAGTGGTTCCTAAGGTGCCTCTTAGGGAGTTTTCTAAGACATGAATTCACGTGTCAAAATCCGGATAATCCATCGTATCTTCCCCCAACTATCGTCTCTCCAATATATTTAGTTGGGATTTGGTGCCATGCACACGGATATTGGTGTTCAATCAAGTTCTAACATGTGAAAATTTCCTATGTGTCCACCTTAGGGACTTTTTCCCTATATATACACACTCTCATTTTCCACTGTCTTCCTTCTCTATCGTTGTTGGTGTTGCTCCCATGTGCTCCTCTCCATACCACTGCGAGAGAAGGGGAGTTACGTAGAAAGAAGTTGGGTACGGAGGGTTTGACGACAATTAAAATCTGGGTCACGTTCAATTGACACTGGTATAAGACTTTTATCCTTACACATCAATTATGGTCCGTGGAGTTTTGATTGATCCAATGGTGAGTAGTATCCTAATCAAATAATAGAAAGTTCTATTAAGTCAGGTTTTAATTGACAATCTAGGGCTAGTCTATAAGCCAGGTTTTAATTGACAATCTAGGGCTAGTCTTGCTCCCTTTTGAAATGGAGCTTTTGGTGTTTCTGCGGCATTTTGGAGGGTAAGAAGCAGATAACTTAGCTTTTGATTTATAAAGTTATTAGTAAGGTGTAAATTGGATGATTAATTCTGGATGTAGCATCCATTTGTACATCCCAATTGATTCAGCAGTTATTGCTTCACCTTAGATCCTCATATTATTTATGGACTTTCACAATAATCTGTGGGTTGCATTACCATGCTTCCTGTCGTGCTCATGCTCACAAATATGGAGAATGCTATAATTTGAGTCTAAGCATGCTCACAAATATGGAGAATGCTATAATTTGAAGTCTAAATAAGTCTTTTTATGTTCCTTGAGCAAATTTGTCTGCTACATTAATAGGGTCGATGGCAATGGGTCTGGTCTGTCTGCAAGCATGCCAGTATGGCTCGTGAGAGTCCAGGTTTATAATATTCTAGTCCAATGATCCGCTGTTGGGCTGATAAATGATGCCTATATGATAGTGGTCCACACTTGATGCATCTTGTAAGAACATCCAGTTAACCTGCCATACCAAATCATATAAAAATAGCAATTTGTTTTTTGTATATTTAAATATATATTATTTTGTTGGTATTGTAAAGATAGAAAAAGACTGTTAAATGGCAAAGCTATATAAAGAAGTGCATAATTCTCATACTCACCGTTGCAGGATTCACCTCGTTCTCTTACAGACTTCCTTTACATGTGAGCACATCAATGCTTACAACCTTTTCGAGTCATATTTAGTTTATATGTTAATGTAAGGCAAAATGCTATATTTTTCTTTACATGTGAGCATATCTACGTATACAACCTTAACAAGTCATAGTTCGTCTATATTTTAATACTAAGCAACCCATGTTTTCTAGAATACTGGTTATTTATATTCTAGGAAAAGCATGTCCAATGCATTTTCTTGCAGGCAACAAACAACTCATGAATCTTAACCTTGTGATGTTTTGTGCCTATTTTGAGTTTACAAATGACAGGTTTTACTTTAAGTTACCTGCATAAACTTCGATATAATAGTTTACAAATGTCAGTAAACTGTAATATATATCCGGAAAGCATCACGAGTGGGTATCAAATTAGCAGGGCAGCCTATATTTATATAAAGTTAGTCATGCATATCTGTTGACTGTTGTCATATTGGATGACTTTTGTTTCCATATATTATTGAAAATCCAAGTTTACAAATTATTTACTTGAATTATACCTACTGTAGACACACATAAGCCTAAATAAGTTGGTGCTTGGTTTCATCTAGTGTTATTCATTGCATACAACCCATAATGTTCTGATGTAGCAGGATTCTGTGTTTGAAGCCGTGGCTTGAAATGCTTCACAATGTATATAACGAACAATCTCAGGCTACCTGTGCATGCATCTACAGCACGATGAGCGTGACAGTACCGGACATGGTGGTCGAAGCTCAGGTTGCAGGGCAACAAACAGGTAATTCTTTTTCACATTCAAACCAACAAACATGTTGCCCTTGAGATCTTAAATTTAGATTCTCTCTCTGTAATGTACAGATCATTGGAAGTGGAGTCATCCATCCAAAGGAGCAATCTAGTGATAGGTCCAGGGGGAAAGTGGCGCTGCTGCAACCTTGTGCTGATTGATGACTGCAGTGTCTGGAGGCATGATGGCTTTTTCTCAATTGGAGGCCGAGGCTCCACCTGCAAAAAAAAGGAAAAAAAAAAAAAGAAGGCCAGCATTTAGCGAGAAGAAGACCGACGCAGAGATAGAAATGAGAGATCGTTTCCCAGAGCCGAGGAAGGAAATGTTAGGAGGGGAGAAGACAGGTCTTACCAAAGAAGGGGTAACTATCAATCGAGGGAGAGATTTGATGGAGGAGGGGGCACAACGGGGAGTGATAGGTCCAGTGGAACGTATGTAGAGAGGAGCACACATTGGCCTGGTGGGTTTCAGGTGGATAAATGGAAGAGGAGAAGCCCTCCTGGGACTGTAATACTTGTTTGTCGACTATTTTGTAAGATTTGACAATGAAATCATTCCTTTGGCCAATACATATTCAGAGCTAAAGCGTTGTTGTGAACATGAATTTTCTCTCGTAATGAATGGTGACGAAACATTTTTCTTCCTACTCTTGGTTTTATGTCACACGCAAGGGATGAATGATTCCTACATGCGACCAAAAATGGTTTCTTTCTCTCTGTCACGCGGTCGTGGGAGGTTCAAGATTTATGTTGCCCCTTACCTCCCAAATATATGAAGGGATGGGTTTTTCACATTTTGAATCTGCACGCTCCAAGGGTTAGTTATTGCTGCACCGAGCGATGCCCACGCTCGTGCCCTTGGAAACATGGCAATCACAAAACCAAAATTTGTCTAGAAGTATGTAGCTTGTCATACGGCTTATGTGGCTTTAACTTAACAGTCGTTTGTGTTTGAAACTTGTGGTTCAAATTTGAAATAGTAACACAAAGCTATATAGAAGTGAACAAATACATGCGATAGAAGCAATCAACCAACTGGCCTATTAGCTCAGTTGGTTAGAGCGTCGTGCTAATAACGCGAAGGTCGCAGGTTCGAGACCTGCATGGGCCAATTTGAATTTTTTTTTATATTTTGTTTGAAACTTATGGTCCAAAGCCAAAGTAGTAACACACAGCTATACAGCATTGGACAAATAAATTGGACCGAAACTATTAACCAACTGGCCTATTAGCTCAGATGGTTAGAGCGTCGTGCTAATAACGCGAAGGTCGCAGGTTCGAGACCTGCATGGGCCAATATCAGTTATTTTTCATTTACGTATAAATAAAACTTTTAATTTTAATCTTTTTTTTTATTTCATTTACACAGAGTGGAGAGGAAATAAGCTCATTTCTTCTCCTTCTCTCTCTCTCAATATTGGCATGGGGACTCGCTCCGTCTTCGACGCCGGAGCTCTCCGATCGGAACTCGAAGCCGCCGGGATCAGCTCCCAGTTCATCCCTGCCATCTGGAAGTAATCTCTCTCTCTCTCTCTCTCTCTCCGAAAACCCACCCTAGTAGCTTTCTCTAGAGAGGGAGGGAGAGAGAAACCACCCCCCCCCCCCCCCCCCCCCCCCCCCCCGCCTCTCTAATAATTTAGGGTTTCGTTCGTTGTCTCTAACCATTCGTTCATTCTCCTCTCCTCTCGTTGTTTTGTTTGTTTCCAGTCACGTCGTCCAAAATCCTAGCTGCAGCCTCGTAGACGTCCCCTCGCTCCCGGCGGCCGCGTACCCGCTCCTCCGGTCCAAGTTCAGCCTAGACGGCGATATGTAATCAATATTGTGATCTATGATGCATGGACACAAATACGACATGATAGAGACATCGGGACTCTGCAACAGCATTGGCATTAGCGTGTCTAATGTATTTGGAGTGAGCGCATGTGTTGTGTTCGATATGTGTCCTACTCGTGTCATGACAAGGACATGCACCAATTTTCAGTGTGTACTTGCTTACTAGGTTGTTATCATTGACAATAGAAATTGTCACTAGTATCATGTTTTCTTGATAATGGACTAAAGTAGGCCTATATTAAGCATGCCTTTGAACCGACTCACTTACTATGCAGTCAGCAGTTCTGTAGCTCCTTAAGTGTAGCTTTTATGTGCTGATCCCAATGGGTTAAACCTTGTTCATAATGAAGTGTCTAATCGAAATTTAAGAATACAACGCACGAACTAGGAAATAGAAACACTCAAAAAATCGGGTCGGGGTCCATGTTATGTTGTGTCCGACCCAGATCGGGCATCGCCTAGATACTCGAAAGTACATTAGGACATACAAATATGTACTGTGTCCACGTTGCCTTGTCCATATTGTATCGTATTTGTGTCCATGGTGCAACATTGATAGGGTGCGTGCCAAAGCATAATCCAAGGATAAAGGATATCGACTACGTTACGATCCAATGATGACCGATGTAGCTAACTTTATTGGACTGTAAAGGTAAAACAAGCCCAGCCAAGCCAGAAGAGAACCAAGTGGAAGGAAGTAAATACTCATGCTATACATCACCGCTGCTGCACTAGCTCAAATTTGTATTGGTATACATTATTCGTACATAATTTATCATGGTAAACCCCTTGTGCTCACACATGGGTTGATTGCCCAAGGGCATACTTTTAGGTTGTAATCTTGCTTCTTAATGTGCTTTTATAGAGGTTTGCATAACTAATAGTTCTCCTCAAGAGTTATCAAGTTCAAGACAGGCTTGATGAATTTTATCTAGAAGAAGCAATAGCATTTTAAAATGAATAATAGGCGTAGGTAATTGAGCTAGCTTCAAAATTAAGGTGCCAGAGGTGAACTTGTTCTTATTTGCAAGAGGAATTGGTTCATGTGTGCGGCTTGCACACATATTGTAAGAGGGCCAATAAAAATGACAAAATAAGTTGTCATGTCGGCAACATGTCCAACCTTGCATTTTGTATGAAGTTCCCTATGGTGTAGTAACTTATCCTACTTGTCATGCATGTTTCTATTGGTTTCTTTATGCAAGCTGTGTGTGAGCCACACACTGGAACCTAACCCTTCGAGAAATACTGGAAGTATTCTTATATGCGGAACTTGTTCCCATACGCAAATTATACTCATTTGGTCTTGGTTTATGTTTCTGCTATTACCAGCGGATGTTGCTGCTACAAGGTCGTCCATGATAGCCTGTGACACCTCACCAATGTTTAGTACTGTACAACTGTGTCTAAAAACCATTAAACCATGCTTTGTCTAGTTGCTGCTTTCATTTCGATTCTATCTCGTCCGATGCTAAACTTCATTTTACAATCTTCGCGGCGTTATATGCTGCTGCTTTCACTTTGGTTTTCATTCAATATTGTTATGCTTAGCTGCTTTAGCTATGCACATGCGTGCAAGCGACTTATCTTCTAAATACTCTTTCGTCGTAATTTATAATTTGTCGCCTCTTTTAAGAAAAACGTCAATGGATTATTGTATTGTAATATTCTTTATGTTCAGAATTGCGAACTGGTGGAAGCTGTTATAATGAAGTACGATACTAGATTGGGAAGATATGATGGAAAACCTCGTCCAGGGGTCTTAGGTCAACATTGTGCGTCTCATCTCAGGTAAGACACCTCTATGTCCTGCTAACTTTAATTGCTTCTGGTTTTCTTGGAGATCATATTATGTTTTAGCTTGTCCTGAATTAGAGATGATATTATCGTTTAAGAACAACTTAACATCTGGAGAGATACTGGAACAATTGGTTCATGCATCTCGCTTCTCACAGATTCGCAATGTTGTCTTTATGGTAACTCATAGTTAACTTTTTGCTGTTTTCTCATGTTGGTGTTTCTGTTGCTATATTAAAATTTTCTCATGCTCTAGGGTATTGTTTTGTTGTCTAGATGTAAGTTTTAAAGAGGATATGTTCTTTTTCTCCTAAGCTTGGATTTCTCTTCCATGTTCCACCTCGAACCTTGAGGATAAGATGAGAGTCTGTGGTGGTCTTGTCATGTGTAACTAGAGGTAAGCATAAACGAGCCCTGAATGAGGCTGTAAAAAATTTGATGTGGTGTTTTGCTAAATCTAACGTTTGAGAGGAAATGGAGCAGAATATAATGGAAGGAAAAGATTCAATATTAATTTACACCATTTCTTCTTGTTGTTTTATCATCTACAACCTAGGAAGCATGGACATTCCAACATTGGTGCTATGTCCTTGTTCTGCATGAATCTACATGACATGAGTCTACTAAGACACGAAAATATACCTTCATCCGTGTATTGTTTTCAAAGCTCTGGAGTTACTTTGTCCATAGTATGTCATGTCTATGTAGTTCCCAGTCATCATTATCCAAGTCTTTTCCCATCAAATTTTGGTAAATTGGTCATGTTTGAGCAACAGACATAACCATCTTTTTTTTGAGAAGCTGTTTAACGATAGCCCAACTATCTTTGACTTGGTGCCTGGTTGAGGACAACTATGAGTATCAAGTAAGATAGGATCTTGCAATAAATCCAAGGAGAAGGAGAACACAGACTCGTCTTTCTTGGTCTAACAACTTAATCTCGTGTAACCAAGGGGAACCTTCGAAATGTTTCCAATACCAGTTGGTGAATCAAGACCTCTGATGCGTGGACATATGATCAATTTATGTTTTGGACCATAGTTAGCGGATACACCCTCGAACAACGTTTTGTTACGAGTGTTACAGTTTGTGGTACATATGTGATCCAAAACATTATGGTACTCAATCCGGATTGCTAATTTTGCACTTCTGACCTAATGTTAAAATCTGACAGTAAAGCTTGTGATCTGGTCCTAACGTTGAAATCTCACATTTCTTATGAACTTTGACTTTGTAGCTCGTGTTGTAGTTTCTTTATCACCTCGCAAGTCATGATTCGTGAGATGCCACTTTTTGCATGTTGCTTGTGGGAAGAAGGGAATGAGGTTAAGTTGTTTCATGATACTTTTGTTATTTGTAGTCATGACTCAGCTTGAGATGTCAACGATAGGTTGTCTCCAAATCTCACAATAACCTTGATTATATTATCATGACTAAGCTTGAGAATTCTTGTCAATTTGGGGCTCAAATAGCTACTTATATATATGAGCTTTGACTTTGTAACTCGTGTTTCGTACAAGGTTTCCAGTATCGGTATCGGACCCTTTCTATGAGTATCTGTATCGACGGTTTCGTATCCGAGTATCAAATTTTTTGTTATTGGAAAACAAATAATTATTAAAAATTATTTTTTTACACATCTAGACATAGTTTTAAGTGTTTTATGTGTTGTTTTAGTAGTTTTGAAATTGAATGAAATAATAACCGCTCTTGTTGATTGGTTTACCTGCGATAAATTAATTTTTTTCATTTACAAACTTTTACAGCCTTACTATGATTTTAGATCCCTGTTAATTGGTCTTTTTTTTCGTTCAATTTTCTCTGACGGGGAAAGAGACCCTCAACCTTGTCGTATTGGTCACTATCGATAGTGGTCGGTATCTGATCGGGACATGCCAAACTATATTAGGATCGGGACATATTTTTGTATTGGAGTTGTTTCTTTATTGCCTCTTGAGCCACCACTTTTTGCATGTTGCTCATGGGAAGGAGGGAATGAGGTTCTAATATCTTATGATGCTTTAACATTTTGTACGAGGATTCTCAGTCTTTTTGAAGTTTCATTTTGTTTTATGGTTTATTTACATGTTTTTCGTCTAACTGCACACTTGTATCATTATATGGAATGCTCGATTGTTTTTCGTCTAACTACACAATTTGTGGTTAATAATGATGTATTGACTGTGAAAAGTCAACTTTTATATCTTATTGAATGAAATGAAGTAATAAGTATTAATTTACCGGTAAGAATTTTTTTTTTCTTTCTAATGAAACAATTATTTGAATTGAATTTTGAGCTAAATAACTAATATTGACCTAAGTATTATCTTAAAATGTACCACGAGCCGCATTGGTGAATGGTGAACCAAGCCAGCCTACCCCAAGTACTGAAAAAATAGACAAGTAGTGTATTCTGTCCCGAAATCTGTACCAGGACCGAGGACATACAGTGTCCAAATAATTTTCTTGTATGTTAATACCGAACTTTTGGGATGTTTTAGATCCCAAAGGATAGGACTCTTCAATGGCAGATTAGAGAATTAGAGTTTTTACTTTTTATATATACTTTGGCCTTCAAATTGTGTTAGTATGTTGAATGCATGAAAATACAACATAAGAGATTCTGAGCTGAAACAAACTTGGTGGGATCTGATGATGCTTCATACGATGGACAAGCATTTTTTTTCCAATAAGATTTACGAATTTGTTTAAAAACCTGAAATGGTTGGCCCACATTATTTGATTATAATTTTTTGCCACTCTTTCTTACCTTAAAAATTGTTTGACACTCTTTGTTTGCCAGTCCGTTGGTTTCAGGATTTTGTCATTCATTCCTAAAGCAATCAAGATAAGTCGGCTGTTTGAATCCTTCCGTTCAGCTCTGTTAAGGGCCAGGTCCTTTGTAACACTAACAAAACCCATATTCTTCTTTAAAACCTAAATGCATGTTCGTTTAGGCCTGTCTCTAGTCCTACTAGCTCCTCTAACTACTGTCTAAAGAAAATCTTAAGAATCCTACTAAAATAGTTTTAGTGCTGGTATCATATAAGGTGTTTATTGGCACCAAGGATCCAGGGATCACGAATCTAGTAAAAAAGGTGTGGGATGATGATATATGATAGGAAACTACATTCATCTTTAAGGTACAATATAAGAGAATGGTGAAATGCAATGTTAATCTTGGTCAATTTCAGAAAATGCCTTATGTTGACGCAAATTCTGCTTGTGTATGTATCTTACATTTTATAAAGATACATAATTCTGAGGGTCTTTTTGCTGATGGTTGCTTTGTGCTAAACATACACCCGAATTCTAATACTGTTTAACTGAAGCTAAAAATAACTGCTTTTACTTTTTAGACTTTATCTTGATTGCTTAGGCATGTTACTTCTGCATGTCGGTTTACATACAAACTTCTATAACTTCAGTACTTACTGGTGGATATGCAGGGCATGGGGGAACCATTGAATAACTACAATGCTTTGGTGGAAGCTGTGCATGTCATGACTGGATATCCTTTTCAGCTCTCACCCAAGAGAGTGACAGTATCAACTGTAGGTACTATGAACTCATACTACCTTCAGATTTTTCTAGTTAAAGCTGATTGATGGAACCTCTGCTTTCTCCCATACTTTTATCATGTTTATTCATGAAATCTTTCTCCCTTTGGGTTCCAGATAGGTCAACTAATTAAATGTAGGCTCCAAAGAAAATCTTGATATGTTTTCCTCTGTGCTGTGTTTAGAAATTAATGTTAGGAAGTTATGAGCTGACCGAAGAGGCACTCCTAGAAAGAGCAAATTGGCTAAACCCTAAAACCTGCTAACTGAAAACGTATTTCTATGAGTTGTGTTTGGTATCACTTGAAAGGCATCATGTACATTCTTTTAGCCTTTTTTTTGTATGGTTTAATTATGTCAAATAACATAATTAGTAACCCTTAAACTTCACGAAAACTCTATAGTGGCAAGGATCAGAGTCCTCTGGCACGCATTAATTTTTAGCAAATTAAAAAAATGTTGTGTCTCGGCCTAGAAAACCGGCTTTCGACCTGCAGGGGTGTGTTGAATAATATTAATGTTAACCCTCAGCTCACCAATGCTCTAGAGTTTTGGTGCAAGTGACAAGGATTTTAACAAATTAGTTTACCACTATCTCTACTAACACTTTTTGGTAGATGTCTACCAAAGCATCATGTGATCAATGTCTTACGTGACCTAGACCTAGACCTGTCATTTGAGCCGGACCGGCCCATCCCGGCACGTGCCCGGCTCAAATAATTGGCCCATTTGCATGCCCGATCCGATTAATCATAGGCCCGGGCTGACCCGACCCAGTATATCGCGGCGTGCTGGATCTCATATCTCGACCCATAAGAGAGGCCCGACCCGACCCGAGGCCTAGTCCAGTGGGGATTGCAGTGCTTATGCAGCATAGTTGAATAATTCTGCATACAACTGAATAATTCTTCCATGCTCATTCCACAACTTAATGGCGGGGGGACCATATGCATATGGTGGTGGTGATGACTCAACTCCTACAAAAAAAAAAAGAAATTGAGGCCAAGAAATCATTAGTTATGCCGAAAGCTGGGGACGCATAATTATAAGCTTTATAGGACCTTCAAAAGGATGGTGGTGATGACTCAATGGTGATTTTTCAACAAATAAAAATATTATGATAATCTAATTGCTTATAATTATGACAAAGTATAACAACTTTTTGTAGCTACAGGTAAGAATTATAGGGTGCAGCGATTTTTTTCCCTATGTTAGGAAGCTGCCGAAGTGCGTCGTAAGAATCAGAAAAGTTGTTTCTTTGTTATATTAGCCAATATTTTTTTTATATTAGTCAACTAATTACCTAGATATAGTAAAAATTATTTTCCAAAATGTGTTATTTGTTTGATAGAAACTTAATCACCTAGATATAGTGGAAAGTTATAGTGAAATTTTTTTATTTATTTATTTTATTTTATTTGGCTCAGTCCGACCCGAAGCCTACCGTGCCATGGCCCACGCGCCGGGTTGCGTTGAGGTTTCCACCCTTAGGTCTGGACCCGGCCTGGCCCGACCAGGCCCGATATGCTACAATGCATGAGCTCGAGAGGTTCGGCCCGGACCTGGCCTGGCCCACTGGAATTTTGTGTCGGGCCGACCCACTTGACAACTCTACCTAGACTGTCTTACAACTACAAAGCCTTTATCCCAATTTTTTTGGAATAACCATCTTGCTTGACTATTTAATATTTGATGCAACTTCTCAACTTATGTTGTATATATTCAAAACTATCATAGCCGGACTTGATATGGAGCCCATGAGGCAGGTGCCGCAGGCTTAGATTTTTAGAGGGCACCAAATTTTATATATACTATTTGATTATGTAAGTCCAATTAAGAACAAAGGCCCAACATACTCATTCCAAATATTTTTGTCGGCATAAAAAGTTATTTTTATTATAGGATATCTTAATGTCATATACTAGAATACCAAAAGACTAGTCGGTTAGTCAGAATGAAAAAAAAATTGGTGTAGTCGCAATCAAAATTAAATCCTCCCTTCCCGTCGCTATAATAGTTTGACACTCCCAATCTCCTTCTATCCTTCCGTGGTTGTCAATCTCCTCTACCCTTATGTCATTGTCAATATCCTTATATATATATATATATATATATATATCGCGTTGTTGGCACTGTTATATATGAAAAACCCGATGGTGCACGCGACCCAGGCGATTAGGGCGAACGTGACCCAGGCGAACCTGGCGCCTCCTCCCCGGCCGTCGGACCCACTCGCGGAGGGGAGGAAGAAGATGGTGAGGAAGGGAGGGGGCGAGCGGCAACCCCTGGCGGGCGGCGGAGGCGGCCTCCCGGGCGCGGGGGGGGGGGCAGGCGGACCTGGCGGGCCTGCTCCGCGGCAGCCAGCGCAGCGGGAGTGGCCGACGACGGCCAGGGGGGGTGCGGCCGACCCCTCCCAGGCCATGGCGGCGGACAGGACGGCGGCGACGGCGGCCCGGGGACTTGCGTCTCCTGCGGGGGTGGGTTCCGGGTTGGATTCACATATTTTTGAATTCGGATCTGGCTCCGGGACTAGGGATGGCCGTATGGATGATGAAGGTTGGACGACGGTGGTGAGACGACGTCCGGGAGGGGGAAGAGGGGCTCAAACTCAGGGTATGAGCCGGACGGGCCCTGGAAGGAGCGGGGGCAGGTCGACCATCGGCCTTGGTACCTCTCGACGACAGGGAGGAGGTCCGGGACGCACTACGACGGGATGGTGGCCTATGGCGACGACGGCGGAGAAAGGAAAAAGTATTGCTGGAGATGTTGGGAGTCAGAGGCCTCCGTCTGCTTCTCCTTGGACGGGCACAGACGGGCCCCGTCCCAAATCCTGGAAGGATGTTTGTATGCCGGGTGGGGACAAGAGCCCGGTGTCGATGGAGTATGTGTCACCGATGAAGGTTGGAGGAGGACTTCGGACATATTTTTCGGCGGAAGAGATAGCGGAGGTCGCGGACTTCTGGAAGAACACGCTGGTGATGTATGTGTTGGGGAGTAATGGAGTTCTTCTCACGGGAGAATGGGTTCTACTACGTGAAATTCGGCTTGGAGGAAGATGTGTCCAGGATTATTCAAGGAGGGCCCTGGTCCTTTGACGGGCGGCTTATTATCCTGAAGGAGTGGACACCGGAGCTGAGATGTGAGAAGGAAGTGCTGAACGCGATTCCCGTCTGGATTCGCTTTCCTGAGTTCCTGGTGAAATATTGGAGCATCCCTCTGCTAATGCGATTGGCTAGCTTGGTCGGTAAGCCGATCAAAGCGGATGAGGCTACGGCTTTCCGTACCCGACTGATGTACGCCAGAGTATTTGTGGAGATAAAAGCCGGGACGGAGCTCCCGAGTATTCTTGAGTATCAGGTGGCATCCGGGGAGGTGTTGACCCAGGCTGTGGAGTACGATTGGGTCCCCCCAATGTGTTCCTTCTGTGAGTGCTTTGGTCACTCGGCTAGTGCTTGCCGGACTCGAGGGACGGAAACAGCTAGGTCCTCGGTAGCGCAGATGGAGGTAGTGGAGCCAGAGGTGGCACCCAGTCCCATTACAGGAGTGGCGGAGCCAGTCAGACCGATGGAGGAGGTTTCCACAATGGAGGGGGCCAGGAGGTCCACGACTGACACCCTGCAGAGACAAGAGAGTTCTCAGGGCGCGATAGTCCCGTTCAGGCCCCAGAGGAGTATGGTGACTAGGGGTATGAGTTCCCTGGATAGCAGACAGGATGGGATGGAGACTTCTATGGTGGCACATGTCTATAGCAGGAAAAGGCATGCCTCGTCCCCTCGGGAAGAGGAGTACCAGCCAGGGGTCTTGATGATCAGACCGTGGCCAACCCAGATTGGACCTTGACTCTCTCCAGGATTCAGGCCCATCTTGCACCTTCCTCGGGGACGGGGATGGGGGAGGATATAGATCTGACGGACGAGACACTTCCCTCGGGTGTCGGTCCAGACAGTGTCCAGAGGGTCCTCACATTAAGTAATTAATGTCGGTCCTGGCATGGAACATTCGTGGTGGGTGTTCCATTGGGAGATGGAGGGAGATTAGTGGAGTTCTGAAGAAGGAGAAGAGTGACATTACTATTCTTCTCGAGACGAAGATTAGAGGGGAGACTATGTTATCTCGCATGACGCCTGCGAACTGGGCTCATATCCACAACCTGGATCTTTGCGATATGGCTCGGATCTGGGTTCGGTGGAACAGAGACAGTTGGGAGGGAGAACAGGTCCTGATGACAGAGCAGCTTATTGGCATCTCTTTCATCAACAAGGGAGGCTTCCACTTCATTCTTGGAGCAGTTTATGGGCACAATGACAGGCGGCTTAGGGAGACCTTGTGGGCGGACATCGTGCGAGTAGGCCGTATGGCGGAGCACCTACATCTTCCCCTGCTGCATATGGGAGACTTCAATGCCATGCTACATCGTCAGGCGAAGATGGGAGGTCGTCCAGTGCCGGATTCGATCTTATACGACTTCCAGAGGTGCCTCCTCTTGTCTGGGCTGAGGGGTCTGGAGAGAGCCGGACACATTTGGACCTGGCACAACAAGGCGGTTCACAACAGGATTACCTGTCAGCTGGATCGGGCTTTGGGAAATAGTGAATGGTTTCGCTACTTCCCGAATTCCATGGCGGAAGGGCTAGCGGCAGGGACTAGCGATCACTCCCCTATCCGGGTGGGTCTCTCTGCGAGGCCCACTTGGAAGACCCGGCCATTCCGGTACAACAATGGCTGGTACCTTTCTGCGGGATATGAGGAGGTTGTTATGGGAGGGTTGCGCTATACTCGGGAGGGCACGACTCAGTTTCGTATGGCTCACAAACTCAAACAGGTCAAGAGAGCTATTCGGGATTGGGTGAAGAAGATGTCGCGGTCTTCCCTGGAGGATAAGAAGGCCGAGCTTCGTGAGGTTCAGGAAGCTCTGCAGGCTGACATGCTGAGCGGTGAGTTGGTGGCTAAGGAGCGGGACCTGATTGAGAATGTCAACATCCTGAGGCTTCAGCAAGAGATTAGTGCGGCCCAGAGGGCCAAGTGCTCTTGGCTCAAGGATGGGGATCGGTGCACCAAGTTCTTCTATGATGTGATCCGGGCCAGGCAGCACCGGAACAGCATCCCCAGGCTGCTTAATGGCGAGGGCAGGCTTGTTGGTGACCCGGTGGAGATTAAGGGGGAGGCGATCAGGTTCTATTCTGACTTATATCAGCAAACTGATTATCCCACCACGTTCCCAGGTCTTGTCACGAAGAGGCTGGTGGCGCTACATGGGAATAGCTTGCTGTTGGCCCCTGTGAGATTGGAGGAGGTGGAGGATATTGTGATGAAAGCAGATCCTAATAAGGCTCCGGGGCCTGATGGCTTCTCTTCTGGGTTCTTTAGACGTCATTGGGGTGTTCTAAAGTTTCCAGTTCTGGAAGCGGTGCAGGAGTTTTTCTTGGAAGGGAAGTTGCTGAAGGAGCTGAATCATACCTTCCTGACCTTGGTTCCGAAGAAGGAGGGTGCTACCTCCCTCGCCGACTTCAGGCCTATTGCGTGTTGTAATTATCTTCACAAGATAATTACGCACCTCATGTGTCGGCGTATGGAGGGGATTATGCAGGGCTTGGTGTCTCGAAATCAAGCGGCTTTCATCAAGGGGCGCTCGATTGCCGAGCACAGTCTCCTTGCTCATGAGATGGTGAGGGATTTCAACAAACCAGGGGGGATGAAGGCATGTGTTAAACTGGATTTGCGGAAAGCCTATGACACGGTCAACAGGGACTTCCTCTGCCACCTTATGCTTGCTATGGGCTTCGATGAGAGATGGGTGGCAAGGATGAGGGAGTGCATATGCTCCCCCACATTTTCGGTCCTCATTCAGGGTACTCCTTATGGATGCTTCTCGAGCAACAGGGGACTGCGGCAGGGGGACCCTCTCTCTCCGTACCTGTTCACTCTGGTGATGGAGTACTTCACTTGTATGATGGACCTGGCGGTGCATAGTAGGAAGATTGTTCCCCTTTTCAGGCAGGTTAAGCCGGTGGTGTCCCACTTGATATATGCTGACTACCTATTGGTTTTTTTGCACCCATCTATGCGGGAGTTGAGGGCGCTTTCTGATATTATGGAGGAGTTTGGACGGTTGTCCGGCCTGCAGCTGAATAGGGAGAAGAGTAGGGTCTATTTCAGCTCTCTGTGCACACTCAAGGAGGAACGGGCTCTTGCCCTGGGAGTGGAGAAAGGAGAGTTACCAGTGAAGTATCTGGGGGTACCGTTGACGGTTAATTATGCCAGGGATCAGGATTGTCTCAGCCTGGTGGAGTTTGTCCAAAGGAGAGTAGAAGGTTGGCAGGCAGCTGGTCTGTCCTTTGGTGGGCGTATTGAGCTGGTGCGGTCTGTTATCTCTGGCATTGCTATGTTCTGGTTGCAGTCGATTCAGATCCCAGTAGCTACCATTAGGAAGGTAGAATCCATTTGTGCTAATTTCATCAGGAGGGGAGGTATGCATGCGATTGCTTGGGAACAACTCTGCCGGTTCCGGGAGGAAGGAGTGGGGTTGCGACCTCTTCGGACGGTTAGGGAGGCATCGGGGGTGTGGATGGCGTGGCGGTTCATCAAGGGAGGTTCCCTTTGGGCAGAGTGGCTGTCTAGCAGATATGTGCGGCGAATGAATTTCTGGAATTGTAGGATTTATAACAATTTCTCGGTCTCATTTAAGGCTATTCTTAGGTGCAGACCGGTCCTTCAGTCCGCTATCTGCAGGATTATGAGAGATGGGGCGAATACTGATCTCTGGCTGGACCCGTGGATGGGTAATGGCTCCCTTCTGGAGATCTTGGGGGCTCAGATGGACAGAGAGGCGAGCAGGGGAGTGAAATATAGTCGGATTATCAGAGATGGGAGCTGGAGGCCAGAGGAGTATCCATACACAGCTCAGTTTGGGGAGGAGATTCGTCGGATTACTATCGATACTAGCCTGACTGAGGACTCCTGGTGTTGGGTTGATCCTGGTTCGGTTAGTGGATCTGGGATATTCAGTTTTAAAAGTTGCTATGATCTGGTTCGGACCCCACACGACAGGATTGCGGAGTATGACTTTATTTGGGCGAAGGGGATTGTTCGCAAAATGCAGCTTTGTTCATACAGACTCCTTCTAGGTAGGTTGATGACTCGGGACAGACTTATTAGGTTTGGGATGCAGATTCCAGACCCGAAGTGTGTTCTCTGTACCGGTGAGTCTATGGGCCACCTATTCTTTGAGTGCCCATGGACTTGGCACATATGGGAGGAACAGTGCATGCGATCGATGGGAGGAGTTGGCAGTGCCAGAGATATTCGGGAGATCCTCAGCTGGATCAGAGACCGTCGAGGCATGGACCCTGGTTGGGCCAAGATGGCGAGAGTTAGACTTGCTGCATCAGTTTGGCATGTCTGGAGGGAGCGCAATAGGCGTATCTTTGAGGGACTGGTTACTCCGCCAGTCGGAATTCTACATAATATAGAATTCGATGTATCTGTAATGGCCCCTTAACTGGGAATGGAGATGTGAGAATAGTGTATTGTAATACCTTTACTGTGATTTGCGTGGAATAAAATTTACCCTTATTCCAAATATATATATATATATATATATATATATATATATATATCGCAATCCTCTTGGAGGTAATTGAACAATAGAACAAGTTATTTTTTTATATGACATATGAACTACCCCAAACATTATTTATTTATTTATTTATTTGTCTAGAACATCAATTTTTTTGGTTTGGAATACCTTCAGTTTTATTAGTATTTCATTATGAAATATATTATTTTGGATATTATATTTTGTTTATTATTTTTTTCTTGAATTTTGTGTTGATAATACTATTTTATTGTCGTCCATGAAAAAAAAAATATATGAGCATTAAACTTTAAAGGCACCACTTTTAGAGTTTGTCTCGGGTCTCAAAATTTAAAGTCCGGCACTGTAAACTACATGCCGTTTTACCACACTCCACCTTGTCACAAAGTCTTTAACCCAAATTCTCGGTTCAGCTGTATGGATGTATTTTCTTCATTCAACTTAATTGAGGGTTTTTCTCGGTAAAATTAGCAGCCACGACGATATCCTATTTCACAGCATCGATAAAAAAAATTCTTCTTATTCCTGGTCCTTTGAATATGATCCTATCATTCACCATTCGGGTGTATAAGTATCTTAACTTCTTCATTGCACATAAGCACACTGTCTCAACCTAGGCAGCACGGATACTCCAAAATCTGGGCCATGTCGTGTCGGACATGTATCACACACAACCCAAACACTCCAAAATACACTAGGACACACTAAAATAGGTGGTCTCTGTTTGTCATGTCCTTACGACATCGTGTATCATTGTCTGTGCAACATAGATCTCAACCATCCCTCGTAGTACCTTCAATCTTGTGTCATATAGAAATATAACATCACTATATGTAGTTCATAAATTCACAATCTACAGGTGGGAATCGTTCATGCAATCAACAAAATACATGAGGATCTTCCAAATGTGAATCTTGCTGTATCACTGCATGCATCAAATCAAGAAATCCGTTGTCAGATAATGCCTGCAGCACGAGCTTTTCCCCTAGGAAAGCTTATGGATGCATTGCAACTCTACCAAAAGAACAGGTGAGAAGTGGGAAAGACTATCACCTTTTTTTATCTTCTGTATATCTGCTTCTACAAAATACAAAGTTGATGAACCTTATTGATTGTGCTGACTTTCAGTCAGCAAAAAATTCTTATCGAGTACATCATGCTTGATGGAGTGAATGATCAGGAGCAACAAGCACATCAGCTTGGCCAGCTACTAGAAACATTTAAAGTGGTGAGTTAATTTATCATTTCATCTGAATCCACAAGGTGGAAGTATAACGCGCTTTTATTTTCTCAAAGAAAAAGTTGCTAATGTGTTTTCATCGAGGTTATTTGGGGATTGAGATTCATATATCTTTCCTGAAACACTTATAGTTTTATTTTAATGTATTAGTGTACTGGACACATGCTATGGTATTCGATGTGTCCAATATTCTTCTAAATGAAATGAAACTTTAGTCACATGGTAGGAGCTATATAGAAAGTATTCAGATCCTCCCTATATACAAGGTGGTGCAGATGCTCCTTTGCAAATTGATATAGAACTGCGAATGCCAGTCCTAGGAGAGAGATCTACAATTGGAAGAACTCCTTGTTATCACTTATCAGGGCAGTGAATTATAAATGCTAAATACTATGCTATTTCCCTATATACTTGTGCTATCATATTCAATTTTGGTGCAATGAATCTGGCTTGTATATGCTTCTTATTTTGAATTATTTGATTCATACTCTTTATGTTTCATTCATATGGAAGCTATTATCTGTTTGTTTGATGTCCTATTCATTTGCTCTGTCTATGTTACCCGGACTCTCCACTTTTAAGGAGAAGTATCCGTGTCGACCCGATAGGACATGGGTATGGGTGTGGAATCCGTATCCGATCCTTCACGTGACAATCGGATCCTTCATGGTGACAATCAAAAAACTGGTAGTGAAGTAGATAGTTTATTTTAATGTGGTAGTAATGTAGATAGTTTACTTATTATGATAGACTGGTAGTAAAGTAGTAAGGGAACTTAAGGGACGGTCCCTTAACTAGTTCAGTAAAGTTTACTAGTAATTTATAATTACATGTTGTCTTTTTATGAAACCTTAGTCATATCCTCGTACCCGTATCCAAAATATGGATCTTTTAGTCGAGTCTGTGTGTCCTTTAATTATGAGTTTGAAGGGTCCGACTCTTGGATCTGTAGCCGTGCCCGACATCCGTACCCGAGTCCAGGGAACATAGTGCTCTGTGAAGTAAATTGATGGTTAGATGATCTGCATGGAGGTGATACTGTCTTTTTTGCATTATGTCAATGAATGAGGGGGTTTTTTCCCCTTCAGAAAATTGTGAAATTGTAACCTATTTAAAAAAGATGGAACAAAAAGTTGGGGGTAGGGGGTTGGTCAACACAAAGGAGACATAAATTTTAGGAAAATTTATTTGAAGCTTCAAGAAACTATTATCTTAATAAAAATTGCTTAGAACCCTATAAAATCTTAGTTGTTTTGAGTTTTCCCCATAATTTGTAATATATATGGTCACTTTGTGGATATATATGTTACGAAGATATCATCTGGTTATGAGTTGTGAAGTTGTGAACATGGCATTAGCTCATAGTTTTCCTCTATTAGCTTTCCTTAATTGATTAACACTTTGGTTTTCCTAGAATTTGGAAAATGCTGTACTAGAGAGTATAATTTCAGTTCTAAACTTAGTCCAAAACATATTCAAAGTTGATTTGTAGAACCCAGGTTACCTTCTCTTTTATTGCCATGTTTGCCACTTATGCACAGATATTTCGTGCAAATATGCCGTTCGCTATGCCACATTAATTAACTTTCTGTTGTTCAACAACTTTAAATATGGAATTGCTATGTTACACAGATGAATACTGACACAATATAGCACCACGACTCGAGCATGGCCAATTTTGGCATGTCGTGTATTTATCTGTTGCTTCTTCCTACTGGAGTGGCATTCTTTTTGCCTATAGTGCTTTTTCTTGTTCTCTTTGCCTGCATTGAGAAGCAAAGTTTATAGAGGAGTCAGGTTGTCCTGTGAATATAACGCTGTATGGAACCTTTTGGTGTTTCAAAAACATCCAAAATGTTGAGTGAAATATTGTGGCTGATTGTACTGTTCAAAAATTGACTGTAGACAATATCAACAGTACCAGTTGCCCATGGAAACTAAAACATATGATAAGAGCATGAAACAAAAAAGAACTAAAGGTTTACTTGTTTACCCTTATGCTTTCATTTGATTTGCGGAAAGGAAAGGAAAGAAAATCAATTCTTTGCTGTTTCCATGGACATGAAAAATTGTAATTTCTATCAATTTTTCTTTCCACTAATACATCTTTGAGCAGGGATAGTTTAGTCCTATTTTTTTTTTTAAATAAATGCATGAAATTGGTAGGGAAGTGAATTCTTGGGGTGTGTGGGGGAACTATTTTTTGTTCTTTTCGTTTGGTAACCATTTTTCTTTATTGCTCCTTTATTTTGATAATCAAATACGAAAAATGACTGACTTTTTTTTTTTCCAATATTCTGATTCCCCAAACCAGTCTTGTGCAGAGATTGTTCGGTGCTTATCTAGTCTGCAGTGCCAAGACAAACAATGGCATTAGTTGGTGATCCATGAGGTGCGATAAAGTATGTGAGTCATAAAATTGGTTGGCCATGGCACCGGGTAAATCACACTTTATCATTGTTTGATTTGTTAATAGGGTCTCATATAATAAGTAATATTAGGTTCTGGGTCTCCAAATTGTTCTGCGTTAGAGTTTAGATCTCTACAGGGCTCAAAATTGATAATGTGAACAGTAAAAATGAGATCCAAACTCTAATGCAAGACAATTTGGAGATCCGAATCCTAATATAACATATTATATGAGACCCATACTACTAAATAACCCTTTGATTTTCCTACAGTTCAGTGTCTTGCCATCCTATTTTTATTTATACATTCTAATGGTGCTGATTGACGTGGCGTCAGAGGGAAATATGCATGCCTGTATCAATGTATCATATTTTTCAGAAAATTTCATATAGGGGGAAAAAGTTCAGCGTATTTATGCAAAAAGTGAGAAGTTAGTAAAATTTTCAATTTAAGGGAACTGGCGCCAGTTGAACTGGCGCCCAATTAAAAAAAATTAAATAAATAAAGCTGGCGCCAGTTAAACTGTCGCCTAATATATTTATTTTTTTTAAATATACCCGGCGCCAGTTCAACTGGCGCCAAAAAAAAAAAAAAAAAAAAAAATTCCTGGCTCCAGTTGAACTGGCGCCAGGTTGGGAAGGGGGGGGTGGGGGGGGGGGAAGGGGGGTGGCTACGCCTTTTTTTTTTTTAATGTACCCGGCGCAAAATTTTTTTTTTTTTAAAATCCTGGCTCCAGTTGAACTGGCGCCAGGTTTGGGTGGGTGGGTGGGGGGGAGGGGGTTTTGGATGGTAAATTTTTTTTCTTTTTTTCCCTTCTTTCATTTGTTTGGCTTTGTATTTTTTTTTTCTTTTAATTTCTTTTTAGTTTTTTCCACTCTCTTACTTTTTTTCCACTCTCTCCCATTGTCAAGTCCTATCTCCCATTGTCAAGTCCTATCTGTCTCTTACAAATTTGTAGTCTTCCCCTTTCTCTCTCTTTCTTTCTTCTGCAAAAGATTGATGGAGATTGAGGAAAGATTGAGGAGACGGTAGATTGTTGATCTCGTGATGTTGTTTTGGAAGTGTGTTAGGGGTTCTGATTATAAGAATAGAAGAGATCAAGCACTCTGAAGCAGCCGAAGAAGTGGAAGATCGACAAGGAGGAGGAGAAGAATAGTTGTATTTATTAGAGAAAAAATGGAACATCAGAATGATGGTCGCATTCCTGGTGGACCTACCACCCAAAGAGAAATTGAAGAACGTAAAAGTCACGTATCGGAATTGGTATTTACTGGAAAGGTATTTTTTTTTGCAGAACTTTATTTATTATATATTATTTTGTATTGATACATTAAATGAGTTTAATTAACTTATTCGTATTGTATTTCTAGTTGTATGATTATCCGCTGGAAGCACGTTTACGGGAACATGGTCAATGGCGTCACGTTAAAAATGACGTCGAAGGCCGCAAATGGGAGCTAATCTCCGAACAAAAAGACTTGGTTGAGTCGTTCGGTTTCAACTATATCGACCAAATAGAGTTCATGCAACATGACAGGGACTTATTGTTCAGTTTGGCAGAGCGTTGGTGGCCCCAACGTAGTACTTTTCAGTTGCCCGTAGGAGAAATGACTGTTACTCTCTGGGACGTAGCCAACATTTTAGGATTACCTATTACAGGTTGGGTAACTTATTACATAATTTTCCAAATGATACATTTATCCCGATGTTATAATATTTTAAATTAATATTGCAGGTCATCCTATATACTTTACTGATCGATCAGATCCCAATGTATTGATACGTAGATATCTTGGTGTATCCGGTCCGACGGGACCTGGACAGAAGGGTAGATCAGACGTTAGTGTAAGTTGGCTACGAAGCAACTTTATGTTTCTTGATCGTACAAGTGACGCTCCGGTGGTCGTAGATGAAAATCGGGTATAAAAATCTATATTTTATTTCAGATTAAAATCTATTATTGTAGTTTGACTCCATAAAGATTTAATTAATATTACAGATTGTATGTTGCACAAGAGCCTATTTACTTGCTTTGTGTGGTTCAGTTCTTTTTCCGAACGGAACTGGCTGCAAAGTAAGTGTTCGTCTTTTACCTTTTTTCGAAAATTTGAAACAAAAGACTCCACATGCATGGGGAGCAGCGGTATTGTCGTTTTTATATACTTGTTTGACGGAGTTTGTTAAAACGACGTCAAATACATGCAACACAAATCTGACTGGATGCATGCTTCTACTACAGGTATTTTTAATGTTGTTATATTATTGCAATATCTTATACTGTAACACAAAGTTGATTAGATGCATGGAGAGGGGACTCCCTACCAGGTCGGTCCAGTGTCACCTCCAGCAGCTACAAATTGGTTCAGAGGCCTATCGGAGTATGCGACATTTTTTTCAACTCCAGATGCTCCAGCAGCTACGATGCCCACTCAAGCGGAAACGGATTTGGATTCGGATCCACCACCAAATCAGTTTGATCCTCCAAATCTTAGACCAAATAGAGAAAGACCGTACGCTCGTTGGGTTGGAGGTGGTCGTAGTAGTGGTTGTAGATGAGTACGTTCTTGGTTTTCTAATGTAACACATTGAAAATAATAAGTTGACGGGTATGGTAAAATATTACAATTTGAAAATAATATCTTGAATGGTAGGATTAGTACATTGAAAATAATAAATTGACGGGTACGGTAAAATATTACAATTGCAATATAAATCTATCATGACCGACTTGATGGCTGATTAGTACATTTTCTTCGGTTGTGACCAAGTCCATTGCAGTTACTGCAACGCAAATCTCTTGTCGATTCATCCTTCGATTTGATGCGGTTCTTCTTTGGCCGTCCAGCTTTGCGTCTTACATCTGGTACTCCAATTTGTCCTCTAACCAAAGCATTTTGAAGATCGTACGGCAGTGGAATTGGTTCCAGATGGGGCTCGTATACACTTTTCAACTTGTTAGTAGAAAATATGTTACAATAATAATCTGTGATACTATAATTGGAAGACTTACACGCATAACAGACATGCACACATGGAATGTACGTATGGAACCACCGTAAACATGAACAACAACCTTTATCTAAGTGTAATACATATGTTCTATTCGTTGCACGATCTAATATTTCATATGTATAACCTTCGATATGCAACACATGCAGTTGGTGGTTTTCTCTATTTATTTGAGCAATTGTTGTTAACATTCTTGGACAATACTCCGTTTCAAGATTTTGAGCAAATTGTCTGTTCTTCTCATGTAAAGATATAATCTTAGCTCTAATGCCGTCAAGTAGTATCGTTATTGGTTTATCACGTAATTTCTTAATCCAGTTATTGAAACATTCTGCAAGATTCGAGGTGTTAATATCTAATCTAGGAACAGGAGAATATGCAGTAATCCAATGTGAGAAATTACGTGTTTCATCATTTACTCCAATAAGCCAATTAAACATGTCCATGTTTTCGGCTTTAATTATTTCAAACCATGAATCAGCGTCTGGCTTGTTGTATGATCTTGCAAGAGAGTCAAGCATTTGATGAAACTTTTTAATCTTCGTAACCGATTTCAAATTCTGTTTAAAATGCTGAATACAAAAGAAATGACGTGATTCTGGAAAGGTTAAACGCATGGCATGAAGCAAACCCTTTTGTTTATTTGATATAAATGAAATTTTATTCCATTCATTAAAAAAAATTTCAAAAGATGTTCTCAAACTAGTTAAGAACCAAGTCCACGATTCTGTGTTCTCACCTTCTGCAACAGCATAAGCAATTGGATAAAGTTTATAGTTCGGATCATGAGCACAAGCAATAAATAATATACCTTGGTATTTAGAGGACAAGAAAGTAGCATCAGTACTGATAATTGGTAAACAACCACCAAAAAAAACCGTCAATGCATGCTTTAAAACAAATAAAAATTCTTTGAAAACTGTTGTTTTCAGTAGTCTTTAAAAAACAACTACTACCTGGATTTGACTCGATAATTCTAAAACTATACTCTTCAAGACTTGCATATGCATCAAAGTAGCTACCATTTATTTCAGCTAATGCCATCTCTCGGGCCCTCCACGCTTTAGAGTAGGAAATATTAATCCGATGTTCTCTGTGTATATCCATAACAACTTGTGAGGGACTATATGACTGATTGTCCCTAATTATATTAATTATTTTGTTTTTGATCCATGAACTAGTTGCCAATGGATGAGAACCAGTTGTGAGCCCAGATAAACAAGAATGTCGATTTTCTAATGTAGCAATCTGAAAAATATTACCTCTACGAATAGGTCTAGCATATACTCTCCATCTGCAAGTTGGTTGGTTACAAGTATATATAATTTCCTTTGCATTGTTCATGACACTAGCTGAACACGTAAATTTGTGTTCAATTGCTAGATCACTGATGAAAGTTCTAAATGCAGAACGACTATCAAAATATTGTCCGACGAATAATTCATTTGTGGTACCATTATTGTCATTATCTTCAATATCATCATCTAAATTTTCAACTAAATCATCACTATCTGCAATACTTTGAAAATCATCAAAATCATCGTTACTATGTAAAGCTAATGTGTCATCTTCTTCATGAGATGCAATAGGAATATGCCTAGAAGAACTCGGACCCGCTTCGTAATTAGAAACGCGTTGAGTACTTATATAGTCAAGTCTTGGTGATACTTGAGTTACAAAAATACTTATAAATGGCGATTGCAAATTAATTTCAAGAACAAAACTCCAAGCTTGTTGACAATCTAATAAAAAATAATGTGTCTCATAAACGTGTCTTAATATAAATTCATACTGAATGAAAAAACTTTCAATAATCAAACTGCGTAAACTATCTAATGTGATACTACGATCAGTTATAAGAATTTGGGTAAAACCTCCTTCATAAGATAAACCATTTACTACACCTCCATGCGAGCACCACAGCCTTAAACTTTGATCCATCGTAGTATACAGTGTATGCTTGAGAGAACTAAAGAGTGGGAGCGTCTGGAGTGGGAACGTCTGGAGTGGGAGCTTCTGCTTGAAAACTTACTCAAACTTTAGAGTGAGAACTTCAGGAGTGGAGAACTAAAGACTTAGGAAGAGTGAGAGTGTCTGGTTTGGTGTGAGTGAAAGCTACGACATCCCACATTTATAGAAAATTATCCAACGGTCGAAGAATCCGAACGTTGCAATCCCCCTTCCCACCCCACCCCACCCCACAAACATAACCCCCCCCCCCCCCCCCCAAACACCCAAAAAAAAAAGTAATTTGAAAGGAAAAAAGAAAATTGAAAACAGAAAAAAGAAAATAAAACTTAGCAGGCAATTTAAAAAAAGGAAAAAAGAAAATTGAAAAAAGAAAAAAGAAAATAAAACTTAGCAGCCAACCCCCCCTCCCCCCCTCCCCCCCCCCCCCCCCCCCCCCCCCCCCCCCCCGGCCCAACCTGGCGCCAGTACAACTGGAGCCATGAATTTTTTAATTTTTTTTTTTTTTGGCGCCAGTTGAACTGGCGCCGGTTAAATTAAAAAAAAAATTATTAGGCGCCAGTTTAACTGGCGCCAGCTTTATTTATTTATTTATTTTTGGATTGGGCGCCAGTTCAACTGGCGCCAGCTCCCTTAAAATGAAATTTTTGCTAACTTCTCACTTTTTGCGTAAATACGCAGAATTTTTTCCTCCTATATGAAATTTTCCGCATATTTTTCAGATTGGGAGTTGGGACTATGCATGGGCTTTGGTACTCGGTAGTATAAACCTCATATTAAATACTGATCACTGTCTCCTTGTATCCTTTGGCTACAACCCTTATATATATATATTTTTTATGGGGATTGTGCTTTTATTAATGCAAGCAAATGTTAAAAGTACTATAAAAATTACTAGGAACAACGTATTTTTGACAGCTAGTCAAAAAATTTTACAGTCATTGTTATTTTAGAATTGTCAAAATTTTGACGGTCCTGATTTTATATGCCCTCTCGAAATTTTGAGTGTCGTGGATATGAACATAAATGTCAAAAGATACTGTTTCTAGTAATTTTTGTAGTGTTCTTAATATTTGCTTGTATTAATGACTCGAAACGCAGACACCGACTCCTTGTGTCTTCTACCGATGGATCCCTCGTGCGACACAGTTTTTTTTTTTTGTTGTTCTTTGTTTCAAGTTGCCGAAACAGAGGGTACAACAGACTGTGTTCAAGGAAAATGATTGTTTACTCGTCTTTTCTTTCTTTCTTTCTTCCATTAATGTCACTGGAGGGCATGAGAGAGATGAGTATCCAATTGAATGGAAAATGTGTAATCATTTACTTAGTAATTAATTTTGTAACTCCATTGTCAACTTGTCAGTGATATTAATGTTTATTCTCTAATCTTCATTTCCTATTCGCAACACAATATCATTGGCCAAATGTTACTCTTGGCACGGATATCAATAATTGAACTTCATGTCAATAGCTTCTCAAGACCCTTTTTTTTGCGTAGATGAAAGGAAGCATCAGATGTTTTTCAAACGACAAAACATAGATGTCAACCGAACTAACTTCACTGAACTGATTGTTGCATTCGGTCAGCAGCACTCTAGCTTACCTCATTTCACTACTTATTGAGACTGTCCTGAAACGGACTCATAAGCCTAGCAGCCCCGATCTTAAACCGGTATAGGTTAAAAGATTGAGAAGAAAAGAAAATGTGCGAGACTATCGGCATCAAAGAAGCCTACCTCGTTCTCGGATTCCTCGTAAAGGCATTTGGCAGTCCTTGCAATAGAGGTATGATTGATCATTACCAGAAGTATCTGACTGGGTACGACGGGAAGGGACATCAAACTAATTCAGATGGGTGGATTCGAGCACCCCCAATAGTAGTTTACCTGCTTTGCTCAGACTCTCTTCTTTACTGTGTTGAGATTGATACCAATCCACTCCTTAGCGAATAACCAAGTTCATTCAGTCTGTGTCTTCTTCCACTTGGAATTCATGCGTGACTCGTCCCCAAGGTTGGTCCAGGGTAAGTCGGACAAGGCTTCGAAATTGGACAACCCCCTCTATTTGAGGCAACTCTCAGGCTTAGCATGATCCCTCGGGAGGTCGGGGTTGCGGATGATCCTCCAGAATCGGCCCACAATAAAGCTCAAGGGACAACAAAAACTAGTCCTGGATAGGACAACCCAACCCGATGGGTCGGCCCTGCTCAAGTCTTTTTCTATCCACAGAGGAAATGAAAGCAATGGTTCAGTTGTGCATATGAATTGCATTTGACTAGTACAATACAACCGAGCTAAGATCTTCCGATACAAGTTTTAACATAATTATTCTGGTCCTATCAATAGGTGGAGAAATTATTCAGTGGTACGGATTCACCAGGTAGTAGTAGTGACATTGAAAGAGTAGTGAGTAACGGTGCTACTGGTGGAGAGAGTTAAGGTCCGTCACTGCCACGTGGTGAGTCCGAAACAGTTGAATAATTTTCTCGAGTGGAGAGGGATCGATGTGCAGACACGATCGGATCGGAGACACATGGTTGGTTGGCATATTGTCGGTGTCGTGCAGAGAGATACTGCACCGGGGCATGGGGGCTTCGATCTCTGCACGTTCTGCTGCTGCGTTCGGACACTGCAGCATCTCCTCCGGGACCATGCATGCACATTAGCTTTGCTTGGCAGAGCAGCAGCAGCAGCTGATAAATAATATCAATTAATTTCCACGTGAATAGATCAGCATATTTGTCGCAGATATTACAAGGGCAAAAAAGTAATAATTTGTGGGCTTGGAACTCGGAAGTACAGAGCAAGTACCAGAACTCAAATGTGGGCCATTTTTTTTTTATTTTTTTACGAAAAATTTCAACAGTAGTATTAAAGTTTATTTAAATTGCAGAAAAGGAACAAATTTTACAAAAATTTCAGATTGAGCATCGTCGTGCCCCATTTTTGGGCGTAAAAAATTAACCACCCCCAGTCTGGTTAAAAAAAAAAATTAATAAAAAATAAAAGGGCGCCCAAATAAGGGGCGCCAAATTTGCATTTATTGGCTTACTCCGCAACAAAAAAAAAATAAAAAATAAAAAAAAGGGCGCCCAAATAAGGGGCGCCAAATTTGCATATATTATTAAAAAAAAAAAAAGCGCTCAAAAAAGGGGCGCCGAATTTCCTACGCTCATAAAAAGTATAGCATAGATTTGAGCTATACTCTTATATAATATCGAAATAGTCCGTAGAAGCTACAATTTAATAAAGAATTGCTAAATGAACTGAAACTAAACATAAAATGATAGCCTTGGATTACATAGGGAACTCTATAATCATGCATTTTTTTCGGCGCCCTTTTTCTTTTTTTTATTTTTCCGCTCACATGCATTTTTTTTTTTTTTTTGGGTAAATGTAAATTCGGCGCCCCTATCTTGGGCGCGCTTTTTTTTTTTTTTTTTTTTTTTCCCGGATGCAAAATCGGCGCCCCATTCTTGAGCGTTTTTTTTTTTTTTAAATAAATGCAAATTTGGCGCCCCTTATTTGGGCGCCCTTTTATTTTTTATTAATTTTTTTTTCACAGACTAAGCCAGATTTGGGGGGGGTGGTTAATTTTTCACGTCCAAAAATGGGGCGCGACGATGCTCAATCTGAAATTTTTGCAAAGTTTGTTCCTTTTTTGCAATTTAAATAAACTTTAATGCTACTGTTGAAATTTTTCGATTTTTTTATTATTGATAACTCAAATGTGGGCCAAAGTTGAAGATTTTTCTTGTCTTTATTGGACTTAATTGTAATTTGATACGTTTAACTATTTCAGTTTTTTAATTTGATATACATCAATTTTCTTCCATCAACTATTGAATTATTTTGTCCGAGCTCTCTAGCCTGGTGGTATTAGAGCGGACATCCGGTGGGACCGGTAAGATTCGAGTCTCTCAATTGTGTGTGCGTATAATTTTCAAAAAAAAAACTATTGAATTATTTTCAATTTAATATACAAAATAAAATAAAAGCCAAAATTACCCCTTCTCCACCCAAACCCCTCCGGCCGGGCAAAAATTTATTTTTGGTGGTAGTCCATGCTAGTTATGGGTGGGTGGGGAGTCTAATTAGCATTTAGATCTGAATTTTATATTAGCTTTTGAGTTTAAGTTACGGAATGATATGTCCAATTGAAAAGTTTGAATGCTGAATTTTTTTTTTCCTCGTGAATATAGTGCAAGGCAACAACCAACTCATGTTAGAAATGAAGATATAAGGAGAGGAAAAAAATCAAGAAAAAAATCAAGATCCAAAGTTTTCAATTAGACATGTCAGAACTTAAATTCTAAGCTGATATGAAATTCAGAATCTAAATCAATGTTTTAAAAATCGGACCGGTGGTTGACCCAGCCAAGGCACTGGGTCGGATCAAATTGGTTCAATCATTTGGTTCAACCAGTGGTTCAACTATTTGGTTAACTTAAGTGGTCCAAATTAATCCCTTATGGCCATTAATTTTTTTACAAAAATACTAACTTTTAAACAAAACCTGATCAATACTAAACCGGACCAGAAAAACGAATGGTTCACGAGTGAACCGGTTGAACCGGCTGGTCCGGTCCGATTTTTAAAACATTGATCTAAATGCTAATTAGCCCATGTGTATGATAAGCTCTTCCATTCTAGGACATCGAAAACCAAGAATGAGACTACTTTCATAAATTTATTACATGAAAGCTTTTTATATCTCGAATATGGGACTTCCAGCTTCTATCTATCATATCCAACATGTGACTTATTGAAATCAAACATGACCTTCATGTAAATGTGTAACATTTTCTTGTCCGATAGCTCAAATCTTTGCTTAATATCAGTTCATAATGGCATAGGCGACGTGCAAGAAGGTCAAAAATCGTGCACAGAAGCCTCAGTCTTGACCCCTCCGAGGGATGGCAACGGGATAGGACGGGGCCGGAGATCATACCTCTTATTTTCGTTTTCGAGTAGTGTTCGAATTTTCGTTTCCGTTTTTATTTTCTGTCGAGTTTAAATTTTTATCTCCATCTCCGTTCTCATTTAACAATATACTCTCCGACCCCGTCCGAATTTTTCCGTCCCCATCTTTCGTCCCGTTAATAGTTTTTGTTGTACAGTATAAACTTAAAACAAAATTTCATTTCAATTTTTTTTTTACAAAACATGTTAATAAAACATTCATTTAATAAAAAATATATATAGTACTAGAAAGAGAGTGGGAGGAGAGTGGGAGGAGAGCGGTAGACAGTGGCTCACGCGAGTTCGCGAGTACTGCACGAGCCATATCGATTTTTTTCTTTTTCTTTTTACCATGAATTATAAGAGAAAATAATATTGATTGTGATTGAAATGAAGCTTGAATATTATTATTGATATTGGTCGTATATATATATACAACTTACAGCTGAAATACAAAAGTTAACAATTTAAAAAGATAATACAAAAGGTAACAATAACTGTGGTAGTTATGTCTGGAATACATAAGGTAACAATTTGAAAAAGAGAATAAGTCATTGAGAAAAAAAATGAGTAAATTAAGAAACAATTATAACTAATACCATTAATCAAGAAATTGATTCTCATAAATATTATTTCTTATCATAAATAACTAGTCTCATAATGTTTCATGGTTAGGTGTCCAAATATAAATGGTTCTACAAACTTTACCTAAAAATATTTTCCTGATTTTTGACAATAAAACGGTTTAATCTACAAATGGACCAAGTAATCTATAGCTAACTCTATATTTAGTGGCCACAATGACTCAATTTTCAAAATGGAACCGGACAATGTTGCTTTCTCCAACTCTTTGGCTTGGGGCCTTTTATGGGTTAGGTAAGTGACATCAACCCACTAACTCCTCACACACACACAATTTTTTTTTTTTTTTAAACAAAAAAAATACGTAGAAAATAATTAGTCTATTATATTGACTAGAGAAAAGTGGTTCGGATATGACTCAACAAATGGAAGGTGAGGCTTAAAAGTGCTTTTATTTATTTATTTTGATCTCCTCCTCCAATTATCATGGTGGTGGGCACTTCTCACTCCATTCTCACTTATAATAAATAAATAAATATGTTGTGTGACAAACGTGAGGAAAGCGACTACAAATTAAATTTAGGTAATATTATGATTACAATTTATTCTTCTTCTAGCCAGTCAAGTTAGCGTGTGGCTCACAAAGAGTAGCTAGTGTCATAGATTAGGGTCTCTTTCTTTTATTATCAGCTGGTGAGGAGGTTCTGTCGAACCAAAATTTGAGTAAAAATAAATTTCAATGCCGTATAATTTCAATTGGAATTATTCAAATTCTTTGCCAAAAACAAGTTGTAATACTTTTTATTATTATTTTTTTTTGGAGATCTACATGAGTTTTAAGTCTCTAGGTTGAAATTTGATAGAGACTTGTCCTTGGTCATCACACTTCCCTAATTATTACCTATATTTATCTATTTTAGAGAGCACACTTGCCTTGTTTATATTTTTATGTGGTTTATATCATGTATGATATGAAAGACTTCAAAATGAAATATATTGGAATATGTGAATACAATTGTTAGACAATAACTAAGACTCATTTTGGTGAATTGAATGTTTTTTCAGACAAAATAGTATGGAAACAACTTATGAAAACAGTTTTTTTTTTCAGTGTTTTAAAAATTGAATCAGAATTTAAATTGACTATGGCACTGGATCGGACCAAACTGGTTCAACCAGATGGATCACTTAGATTAACTCAATAGCTGAACCATTTAATCTCTGATAGACACTACAAAAATACTAATTAAAAAGATATTTGGTCAATATTGAACTGGACCGAAAACTACTGGTTCATCAGTGAACCGGTTGAACCGACCGATCCGGTCCAGTCTAGTACAGTTTTTAAAACATTGCTTTCCGTGCTTATTCCATACCTAGTTTTAAGAGAGAGAAAACATTGTTATTGTTACAAAAGAGTCATGGGCTTCTTCTGATGGAAATTTCCAATATATACAATGAAAAAAAAAAAATACAAATTTTCTTAAAGGTTATGCTATCCAAAATAAATTAAATAATGACATCTTCAAATTAATATCTAGCAATATATATCACCTTCACAATGACCAGTAAAGCAAACGGTCCCTCTACTTTTTTATAGCTTCCTCATTCGGAAAGGGACTCCGTAACCACACCATGGCTGATGAGAAAGAATCTCTCGTGTCTCGTGTGTGAGTACATCCGTCCGCGAAATTCTGCCAAAGTCCCACCTTCCTCTGCACCATCGAATCGGAAAATCCGTATGAGGTCTACGCACGCATCTTTCGATCCAACAGTCGAGGATCATTTCCACTAGGATTCGAACTCCGTCCACAAGGCTCACATGGCTCCACACTAACCACTTGGACTAGTAATCTGGATTAAAAGTACTCTCAGAAGTCCCATCCTCCTGCACAAGCGGCGGGGGGGGGGGGGGGGGGGGGGGGGGGGGGGGGCACTCGATCAAACGGTCGAGGGATGGACGAAACTTCCGCCAGACTTCTCTCTCTCTCTCTCTCTTATATATATATATATATATATATATATATATATATATATATATATATATATACAACAATCCATTGTCTCGTATAGCCACCATGGCCAAAAAACTGAAAATTGCTGAAATACACAACATTATGTAAAATGGCTATTTTGATAATACCATTGCTACCCCTGGGTTTTATAAAATCCATAGATATAGAGAGGTTTTGATAATACCATAGCTATGGAGAGGTTATATATCCACACAATCCATTATGTAAAATGGCCATTTTGATATATATAGGTTTTATGAAATCCATTGTATGTATATATATATATATATATATATAGAGAGGTTTCATTCATATATATTTATTTCAAGATTTTATATCCACACATTCTTCTCTCTTTTTATATATATATATATATATATATATATATATATATATATATATATATATATATATATATATATATATATATATACACACTACATTTTGACACAACTTAGGAGTTCATTCTATACACTTTAATGAAAATCAATACATATGGACTCTATATTCCTTAACATGGTTTGTGCATAATTGTGTTAGTTTGGATATGTAGGAATGAAAATCGACATTTTATCATATCAAATCTGCTCATATTTGAATTATACTCATTTTTCATGCCTTAGTCTAAATAACTAGTTAAAATAAAAGTTTATAGGTATATGTTAGCTTAACCCTACCTCTATAAATTTTTAATCTTTTAAACCTCCTCTTGCCTCTTCAAGAAATTAAATTTTGATACACCGTAACATGAGTTGAATTGGACATTTTGGGAATGTTATCACAATCTATATCCATTTATATATTTTATGCAACATTTTACGTAGCATGTATGCCTCTTTTACTTTACAATTATTTTATTATCTTTAAAACTAATCGTATTTTTCCTTTATGCAAATCTACATGACATCCCTTACTCATTTTATGCGTGGTTCCGGTTTTGAGGGTTGCTCCACCGAAGGGGTCGGCGTACCCGAGATTTATATTTGCCTAACTCATTTTATTACATGGTTCCGATTTTGAGGGTTACTCCACCGAAGGGGTCGGCGTACCCGGGATTTATACTTTGTGTTTGCTTGTATCGAAAATATTTTCGGATCAGTAAATACAAAGGAGACTCTGCCGAAATTTTTTAAAATTTCAGAGTTAACCATTTTTCCGAAAATCCGAACCTTTTAAAATTATGAGTTATGTCCTAGATCCTGCAACCATCCATCTCCGATTTATAACATCGAAAGATTCTTGTAAACCATTGTCCTAATTGATACTTTTGGAATTTTCTTTGGTTTCAAATACTTTCCTGGAGTTTTAAGTTTCAGGAAGGACGAAACTATCTAGTGATTTCAACTTGACTTGTATAAGATTCCTGTTTAAAGAATAATTTCTATTAGAATCAGAGTATCATAAAATTCACAAGAATAGGTTGCATTGGGTTGGAAGAGAAACCATTGGATCACACCTGGCTGAACCTTTACAATATAAATTTTATCTTTCGTACTGATCAGTCCCTGAACCAGTGTTCGTACGGCCGCACGAATATCCGAGGTGAGGCTTAGCTCATCTTCCTGATACAATTGGACACCCAGGTCCTGAGTTTCAGCTCAGCTATCCATTGTATATATTCCAGGCCATGAGTCTCAGCTCAGTCTGTATTTTATTTCATTAGACATACATGTCCTGAGTTCAGCTCAGCTAGCTATCTAATGAATGAATTCGATATTCTTGGAAAAGTTCAAGTCACACGAATTCTTTTATAGTGCATGATTCGATAATCGACCCAGATGATTTGAAAACCAACTCATGATGCTATCTTGTTTACAGTCACATCAATATGTGATAGTACAGACGGATGGATAATCTAAGCACCACCCGTTTTGTACAAGCTTGATTCCGGGTATATGGGGTTATTGTCGAGATGTTAGGCGTGTGTGTGATCCAAAAGGATTTTTCTAACTTGCATTTAGGTATAGAAAGGTCTTATATGTTTTTTGTGACATTATTTTGGAGAGCTATGTAGTCCTTGCATGATATCCTACAGTATGAGTTTAATTGTTCAAGTATACTCCTTTGCATTCTTTTACTTTAGCATCCTATATTCTTAACTCTCTCCTTTGACCAAGAGCTTACTCGTCGTATTGACGACATAGTTTTGTTCACTAGAAAATTATGGAGATCGGGATGGATGTCAGACGTACGCTGAGGATGAACTCTGTGAATGATGTGACACTTTGAAGGATAGTAGTTTCATTTTTGGATTATCTACAAATATATAAATTATGTGTTTTGAATAACCATGAACAAATATGTAAATTATGTGTTTTGGAGAACCTTGAATAAATATGTAATAAGTTGGATAAGTGGATGCTATGTAAATTGTGAAAATTTTATGTGGTTATGTTTTATGTTTATGCCAATCCCGGACCTCACAGGCGATAATTGCGGGTACAATATGGTATTCATTGTACGGATGCCTAGCCTGGGGAGATGTATCACAATGCTCCGATATCTTTTGGGAACCGGGGCGTGACACGACTCTTCATAAAAACTTTTCCTTATATAAGGTGAGTGTGGTCCAAACCACAGGCCACGTGGCCGTCGGTTAAAGACTCTCAAATTAATGGGATGAACATAGGGTTCAGTATAATGAATCTCATTTAATAGGTTCATTTTACTAAGTCCTAAGTCCAAATTAATGGGATGAACCTAGGGCTCAGTATAATGAATCTCATCTAATAGGTTCATTTTTACTAAATCCTAAGCCCGAATTAATGGGATGAACCTAGGATTCAGTATAATGACTATTCTCTTGCAGGCCATTCTCCGTCATTTTAACACGGAAAATGAAAATTCTTCGTGATTTTAACACCGAGAATAACCATTCTCATTCATTTTAACACAGAGAATGACCATTCTCCGTAATTTTAGCACGGAGAATGGCAATTCTCCGTTATTTTAACACGGAGAATGACCATTCCCCTGCATTTTAACACGGAAAATGGTCATTCTCTGTCATTTTAACATGGAAAATGACAATTCTCCATCAATTTAACACGGAAAAAAGACCATTCTCCGTGTTTTTACATTCTCCGTGATTTTAACACGAAGAATGACAAAAAGCTCTTAATTCTCTTCACATCAGCTCTCTATTCACTAACTGAGTTTTCAGTTGATGATGATGATGATGATGAAGTGGTGTTCCAGTTGATGCTGCTGATGATGATGAAGTTGGGTTCCAGTTGATGCTGATGATGATGATGAAGTGGAAACTGATGATGACGACATGGTGTGAAGATTGCGAATGGAGAGTCACTAACGAATTTTTGAAGTAAGGTTTGAAGATTTTGGAGAAGAAACTTAAATTCGAAATTGAGCAATGTATTTTGAAGAGTAGGTTTTGTGGGTGTTTTCAATAAATTAGAAGTACAGAAAGGTCATTCTGCACCATTTTATATATTTTTCGTTAATTCTAGACACACGATAAAATATTATTTTGCGGTGAATTTTTTATAAAACTTTTATAATTTTTAAACATTTGATAAATTTTTCCGCCAAAAAATTATGGTCAGAGAAATAAAGGATATGACAAGAGAAGAGCCTACAGCGGTTGACAACAAAATTTTATATATTTTTAGACTTCTTATAAAACTATATTTGTCATGCAAGAATTAATGTTGCCAAAACTGTTCCAATCAACACGATGGATTTAAGTTTCAAAGGATCTTAGGCCATATTTTGGTCTGCAGAATCTTCGTATTGGAAATAAAATATTTAGATGCCAAAAAATAAATATAGAAAAAAAATCTAAAGAAAAATAAAATAAGGAAGAAACTGGTTTTCTCTACTCACACAATTTACTTTTTCACCTCAAAAAATTACTTTTCCTTCCAATTTTCTACAATATCCAAAAACCAACAAAATGATAAAAATTATAATTTAAAAGAAAAAAAAACTAATAAAGAATTAATTTTCTTTTCTTTTTGCGAACAAAAAGAGGCATTATAGAAACTAACACATTTCTTTGGGTTCATATTTGGAAACTACTATTAGTTTATATTTAGGCCATATTTGGTTCACGGAATCAAAATTTTGAAGAAAAAAAACTATTCATTTTTTGTGTTTTGATGTCAAAAGATAGTTATTTATTTCTTGTGTTTTGAAGTAAAAAAAAAACCCCTAAAAGAAAAAATAGTTTCCAAAGGGACGAAGAAAAATTATAGAAAACCCCACACGCATCCCAAAAATTCACATTCCCTCTCAATTTTTTGATTTATTACATAAATTTAGTGCTAAATAGTGATTATATTCATGACATTTCCAAATATCAATTTTTTTATAAAGCTTATAATTTCTTATATCCATAAAAAATAACAAATTTTCCTTTCTGCGAATCAAACTAGACCTGGCTGCTTTTTTTTTCTCCCTTCCCATTATTCCCTTCTGCTAACTATGACCGGTGGCTAGCTAGCACTACAAACAAATTGGGTCGACTAGTCAAGGAGAATATGTCGCACACGACAAAATGTTAACGTAATGAGAAATATGACAATTTTTCTAGTTTTGGCAGAGAAGAAGATGCCCAACTACAAATTAAGACAAATTCTTAAGCGCTTATATATATATATATATATATATATATGTATATATGTATATACACTAGCATATGTGCATGTGCCTTGTACGTATTTTAATATTTTTTAATTAGTTTAGAAAGACTCTTTAGGAAGATCAAAGGGTAGTCTTCCTAATTACTAAGTTATCCTTATTAAAATTAATGAACTATTTTTAATTATTATAAGTATGTAAGGATATTTTCGGAATTCAAAAGTTTCACCATCTAAGTTTTCCTATTATATAGTAGAATATATATATATATATATATATATATATATATATATATATATATATATATATATATATCCGCAGAGTTCTGCTCTTCTACACTATCGGATTGGGGGTCCGTGCGCATCCGCTCGATCCAATGATCGAGAGCGACGGTGCTCCACGGACGGAACTCATAATTCTCCCTCATATATATATATATATACTAGTCATAACCCGTGCCCATAGGGCATGGTTCATTTAAAGTATTCTCCCTCAAAATCTTGGACCCCCAATTTTAAACGAACAATAATAATTTTGAGGCCCCCATCAAAATATTAAATCCCAACCACTGTTGAATTTTCTTTGGATTCCCCATAAAATTTCACTCTCAATAATGCTCATCCACAACCATTATGAGGCCCCCATCAAAATATTAAATCCCAACCATCAAAATATTAAATCCCCATCTTTGGATTCCCATAAAACCCCACTCCCAATAATGCTCTTCCCAATAAAACCCCACTCCCAATAATGATCTTCCCTATAAAACCCCACAACCGTTGATTCACCAAGATTAAATCCCAACAACTCTTTATCTTGGCACAGTCAGCCCTAGGATTCAAAAACCTTTGTGTTTTGTATATATATATATATATATATATATATATATATATATATATATATATATATATATATATATATATAAAGGCTCCCTAGCCTAGTGGTAGGGAGGGGGGCTCACTCGTGGAAGGTCACGAGTTCGAGCCCTTCCTAGCGCGGGACGACTGTGTGGTCACGGTTCCAGGTTGGCCCTCCGTTCGGGCTGGCTGGGTGGCGGTGCCATGGACCCGAACGGAGTGGACATATATATATATATATATATATATATATATATATATATATATATATATATATATATATATATATATATATATATATATATATATATGTGTGTGTGTGTGTGTGTGTGTGATGCAAATGACCTCTAGCCTAGTGGTTAAGAGAGATGCATGCGGCCCAGGTGGTCGGGAGTTCGAACCTCAGTGGAGGCGAGTTCGCCACAAGTACCCATTGCTTCAAATATATATATATATATATATATATATATATATATATATATATATATATATATATGTGTGTGTGTGTGTGTGTGTGTGTGTGTGTTCCAGGGCACTAGGGTTTGAGTCCTCCTTTTACTCGGGATGGCTGGGTGGCTGTGCCACGGTTCCGAACGGATCCCTATGGACATTTGTGGTTAGCGTGGGACATATCCTCTCAAGAGGTTACAAGTTGAAGCAACGAAGGAAGCACATTTAATTTTATGTGAAATAATAATGTAAAAGTACAATTACTTTATATATATATATATATATATATATATATATATATATATATATATATATATATATATATATATATATATATATATATATGGGTCGTTCTACAATACATCCGCTGGAAATGGATGTATCGATACATCCGAAATCTGGACCGTTGGATGTTGATCCAATGGTTCGGATTGAATAATAGTGTAGAAACATCATTTAATGCTGATTTAGACTTTTGACCTGTTGGTAACTTGCTTTAGCAGGTCATTCTTCACTTTAATTTTTTCAATGAACACCCTAAATTAACTCATATTTACTCTCTCAAAAGTCCATCCAATTTAATATTTCGTATTTTTTTTTTGTTACAGGCCGTCGTGGTGGTGGTGTTGGTGGTTGTGGTGGAAAGAGAAACAGAGATTAAGATGGAAATAAGAATCGGTCTGGATCGCGTCGAACGTCGTCGAGCCCTCCTAGAACAACGAGGAGTACCAGCTGCGCCGTGAAGAATCGGTTCGCTTCGCGTCGGACATAGTCGAAACCTCCTCGAACAAGAAGTACTAGCGGCGCCGCTCTAATTTTACTGTCCATGCCATTGTCAGAAATCTTATTTTTCATCTAATAATTTTATATTTTGTTAATAAAGCTACATGTCACGGTGGTGGTGGTGAACTGAGGAAACCTGCTTCTGAGGTCGGGCGGATCATCTTGTCACATATTTTTAAAAAAAAATCTGTATTGATCGGACGAAATTTTTTTTTACTTTTCTAATGATAATATTTTCGAAGAGAATATTTTATTTGGACGGTGAATGGCCATTCTCTTTGCTTTTAACACGGAGAATGGCCATTCTCTTTGCTTTTAACACGGCGAATGGACGGAGAATGGCCATTCTCTTTGCTTTTAACACGGCGAATGGACGGAGAATGACCATTCTCTTTGCTTTCCACACGGCGAATGGACGGAGAATGGCTGTTCTCTTTGTTTTTAACACGGAGAATGGCCATGCTCAAGGAGAATGACCATTCTCCGTTACTTTAACATGGAGAATGGCCATTCTCCGTTCTTTGAAAACGGAGAACGGACACTCTCTGTGCTTTTAACAAAGTATGGTACATTTAGGACTGGAAATGTTCAAGTATCTCATATTTTTTTCACCAAATATTTACAGTATTTTTAATATCATTTACCATAGTACATTCATTTTATATTAAATCATTTTCAAGATAATCCGAATATCATTTTATCAGGCTTTCACTGTATGGCTGAACAAAATTTCTTGCGAATGTTTGAATATAATTAACCTACTATCAAAGAGAATTTTTCTTACATTACATTATGCCTTACACTGGCATCGACTTCATACTGATGGCATCGATGTACTGATGGCAATAACAAAGGATGAACATGCAAGATTACAATTACGTTTTCGCAATAACAAGGGATGAACAGGCAGGATTACAATTTTGCTTCAGCAATAACAAGGGATGAACAGGCACTGGCATCGAATTCATACTGATGGCATCGATGTAATAATTTTTTACAGAAAGCAAAACACATTACAATCAAATAAAGTTTCAGTGATCCCAGAAATGCATCCGTAATGAGGCCACCTGTAAACCCTAGCAATGCACCCAGGACTCACGAATCTGTGATGGGCATCTGCAAATCAAAGGAATACACCAAAATATCAATATCATCTATGAAGGCCAACTGCCAACCAAATAAACGCTTCAACCAAAAAATCATAATCAAATTAAGTATACTTCATTCCAAGTCCAATAAACTGCATAATTCACGTTACAGTAATCTGTCCAATCCACGTTAGTAATTCAACAAAGAACCTGCATAATTCACAATACAATAATCCAAATAAATATCAGACCTACTCTAAATTCAAGACCATATTACATTTTCAAAACAAATTACGAACTATGCACTGAGTACAAGCGAAAAGTTTAGTCTTACAATATTTCAAACACAAATTTAGTTTGTCCGCCATGACCAACAAATATTCAGAACTATATTACAAGTCAAATATTACTTCCAAATTGAAATAAGAGACATTCAAAACTCAAAAGATGAATCTTCATAGCCGTCTCCATCTTCTTCTTCTTGTTTCTTTTTTTTTCCTACTTCTTCTTCTTTCTCAAAATATCCTTCACCTACACCTTGAGGGACGGATGAAGAAAAATTATAGTCAGTATTGACTCACTTTATAGGTAGAAATGACATCCAGAAACATAAATAGAAGTATCAAAGTGATGGCTAGCATTAAAGTGTCAATGTGCAGTGTGTATTTTTACATAAGATTTTGGGCTAGCCCTATTTACCTTCTTCACGAGGGAAGGAAAATCTTATTATTGGTCAGCAAATTCAACCTCTATCTGGTTAATCTTATCCAGAATCAATTTCTGGTTGTCGGATATAGTCTTCATCTCTTTGAAGACATTCTCAAAGTTTGCAGCAACAAAATTGTATAAATCATCAACCCTGTCCTTAGTGTTTTTGATTCCATAAGTTGATGGTTTTCCAGATGTTGATGGTTTGCTTGCAGCTGCTGCCCGTTTTCCAAACATTCGAGTGAAGGTTAGTTTTCTCATGGGGCCTTTGTTTTTAATATAAACATCCCCTGCTAAGCTTGGGACAGAATGTTTATTAGCCATCGAGCATACAAATCCTCCGAAAGGGAGAGCTGTCCTTGCAGTTGGTTTTCCCACGAGATGCATCATTCTACTGAACATGTAGGAACCTATATCCATCCTTTTTTTCTTCCCCATATAATAAAGAAATTTTACTCTCTCGGGATGGATGGAAAACTCATGTCCAGTAGGGTTGAGTGTTTGAGATACGTAGGCATGCAACAATTTATATAAAGTTTTTAATTGATCTTTGTATACATTTTGAGGGGACCTTGGCACCCATTGAAACACATGTAATCTCATGAATTGCATCCATCATGGAAACATTATCAATATCTTTCATATCAAACTCAGGAACTGGATCAAATCCATAAAATTCGTTGATGACAGCAGCATTTACCCTAATCAGTTTCCCTCTCAGAAACACCAGTGGTTGATCCTCTTCTTTTTCTTTAATTTCAGCCGGAAGATTTGAGTAAAATTCTCTTACTATTGTTTGGGAGATTTTCTCAAGACAGGATTTGTTCAGTTTCTCCAATTGATAGAATTTCAATATATCTAGGAAAGCTTCGTCTTCGACATCATCCATCTTAATTGATCTTTCAGGCATAACAGCCTTTTTCTTGAAATATTTAATGTATATCTTCTTAGTTTTAAAGTCTTTAAATTTTTTTACCTCCTCTCCAGCCTGGGACTTATTTGATGATTGCTCTTCCTCTTCATTTTCCTCTTCTGATGAGGATTCAAAATCCACAGAGTACGCTGATGACTCTGTATCCGTTGCCACCTTAGCCTTCGCTTGAGTATGCCTTCGATCTTCATAAGTTGAGTCTTCCGACGACTCTGTATCGAAGATAGATTTTCTGGTCTTTGTCGAGCAATGAGTGTTTTTATCCTTTTTTGCACGTGGCTTGGCTGCCGCCTCCGCTTTCATCGTCGCTGCCCCCGCCGCTGCTTCCGCCGCTGCCCTTTCGGCCTCTGCCCTAGCGACCATAATCTTGGTTTTTGCCGTCCTTGCAAGTTCTGCCCTTCGGGCCTGTATCGCATCCCTTCGTAGATCCTTCTCCTTCGGCGACGGTCGTTGTTTCTTCGGCGGCATTTTGATTAGAAGAGGGTTTGGGAGAAGGAAGAGGGTTTGAGAGAAGAAGAGGGAAAATTCGACCGTCTTATATGACCTTGGGAAGTGGAAAAAATTAGAATAGTTTTGAGTCTTAAATTAAATTTATTACTATTATTAGTAGTATAAGACGGTCGAATTTATTACTATTAAATTTAAAAAACTACTTTCCAAAATTAAATTTATTACTATTATTACTAGTATATATCCATGTGAAATCACTACATAAACCTTTGGGATTTTGAGACCTTAATTTTAAAAAATTATTTTCCAAAATTAAATTTATTACTATTATTACTAGTATATATCCACGTGTTCCGTATAAATTATTGAAAAATTTGGCAGAAAAAACGTGGTGGAAACATATTTATTTAAAAAAATTTGACAACATATTAAGAATTTGAAGTTTAAGACTCAATATTTCCATTTTACGAATATTTGATTAAATTTTTGAAAATAAGAAGACTATGTACTTGAAAAGAGTAAAATTGAAACACTCAATGTTGTCCTCTATTTTACTTTGTAATCATATTTAAGATGGATTTGACGGCAAGATTGACGCTGGCAGCATAATCAATTCTATGACGTAACAAGTCATTGATGGGGATATCGTCGCTGATTTATTGATTTGACGTAACAAGATTTGTTAATTATAAAGAGCAATGCTATAGTTAGCAAATGAGTGTAAGTTGTAGGAAGGTTGTAAAAGTTTGATTGTAGCCGAAACCAAATTGAGTTAACAAAATATTATATTTCATTAAATCCCAGCTTCGTCGCCGGAACATTCTCCAGGTAAGTATACAAGAGGAGGACAAAAAACTGTAAAAAACGAAAAGAAAAAAAGTGTCTAGCCCTCACTGGCCTCCCGGAGGATCTCCGCAAAGTCCTGCAGGGTGCGCACACCCGTCCTATGGCACAGGCGGCGAAACGCTTCCCTCTTCTCCAGAGAATCCCGTTCCTCCGGAGTGATCGGCAACAGGTCAAAGTTTGGCGCCGGATGAAGAGGTCGAGCGATGACCTCCAGTGACAACCCGCAGGAGGTCAAAAAGTTCGCAGCCGCTGCCAGCCAGTCATGGGCCGGAGGCGACGCAGAGGGTGCTCCATGCGAAGAGGCTCGACGACGACTGGAAGAAGGCTCTGACAATGGTTCCCAACTAGATGATCTTTTTGGAGTCATGTTAAATGTGCAACCTACTCAGATGAATGGGGACCCCTATGTATATATATACACGTTACTAACCGACTCTTCTTATTCCTTATTGGAAGTTGGGATATAATGTTAAAGTTACAACCAAATGCTTACAACACTCTTACAACCTTCACCCATTGCTGACATGTGGGCCAGACTTAGCATTATTGATGTCTTATTCCAGGCTTAGTTGGTTGTGCTGTTTGGCTTTTACATGGAAGGCCTAGGTTCGAGTCTGGTGTTTGGGTTCTGTAGAAATTTTCTATTGTTAACATTTTTTGGGTGCTATTATATGCTTTTAACTTAGTATGGAACAATTTTTAGGACTGTTAATGGCCATTCTCCGCTCCTCTAACACGGAGAATGGTACATTTAGGACGGAGGTAGGACGGAGAATTGTACATTTAGGACGTCGAATGGTACATTTAGGACGGAGAATGGTACATTTAGGAATGTTCTGTAGGGTTGTAAATTTTAAATAGTTTGGCTGTTTAGTTTTGTTTTGAATCTATATAAATTGGTTTTGAAGGCTCGTGAAGATGAATTAGTTTGGCTGTTTGGCTGTTAATGGTCATTCTTCGTTCCTCTAACACGGAGAATGGTAAATTTAGGACGGAGAATTGTACATTTAGGACGGCGAATGGTACATTAGGACGGAGAATGGTAAATGTAGGACGGAGAATGATAGATGTAGAACGGAGAATGGTCCATATAGGACGGAGAATGGTACATTTAGGACTGTTCTGTAGGGTTGTGAATTTTAAATAGTTTGGCTGTTTAGTTTTGTTTTGAATCTATATAAATTGGTTTGGAAGGCTATGAATTAGTTTGGCTGTTTGGCTGTTAATGGCCATTCTCCGTTCCTCTAATACGGAGAATGGTACATTTACACTGTGTTTGGGAACATTTGTGGGGAGGGAGAGGAAAATTTGAGGGGAAGGAAAATGGAGGAGAGTAAAATGAAAGGAAAGTTAATTTTCCCTTCCTTTGTTTGGATGGACAAAAAGTAGGGGAAGGAAAAGTTTAAAAACAATTTTTTATTTGTTTATGGATATAGGTATAATTACTATTTCCTCCTTGGTATTCTCAAATGATGCTTTAATATTAACTTTTTGAGGGGTGGTTGGGTAAATTCACTCAAATTCCTCTCATCTCTCTCCATTTTCCTCCCACATTTGGGAGGAAAATTTTTTGGTGGGACCCACCTACTTTTTCCTCTCAAATTTTCCTCCCCCATGTTCTCTTCCCCTTTCCAAACACCATCATTTAAAAATTTCCTCTCACTTTCCCCTCAACTTTTTCTTTCCTCCCACTTTCCACCCTTCCCAAACAGTACATTAGGACGGAGAATTGTACATTTAGGACGGCGAATGGTACATTAGGACGGAGAATGCGGAATGTAGGACGGAGAATGATACATGTAGGACGGAGAATGGTCCATATAGGACGGAGAATTCATTTTGAATAAAGTAAAATCTGTGTTGGGAAATGGTGAAATCTCTTGGATATGATTACACTGAGATGTTGTATTAATGGTAAAATCTGTGTTGGGAAATGTCGAAATCTCAGAAGTGAGCCGTCTTAGGCGTCATTATATCACAGTCCATTTTATTTATTAAAAAAATAATCATGTTAAAAATTAGTATTGACAAAAGTAAAATTTGCTCAAAATGGAGAATCGAACTCATAAAAAATCTCCGTCCCAAAAATATAGTCTCACTTTCCTTTTTGGTTTGTCCCATATTATAGCCCATTTCTTTTTATATAATGGATCTTTGTGGAGTAATTTACAATTTTAGCCTTATTTAAACTGCAATTATATCAAGATAAACTCTACAATTCTCTATGCATTTAAGAGTTGTATTTTGAAAATATACTTGAGCTCTAATGATGGATACTAAAAAGACACTTTAGTTTATATTGTCTCCAAAATTCAAACTAAAATTTGCCAAAATATTGTCTCCAAAGTTTAATTTACATAGTAGAATGTGATATCATTAAATAAATCCAAATAGAGATTTAATGGCATTCATTAACCCAATTAGAGATCACAATAAGTACAAAAGCAAAATTCAAAACTTCTATAAGGGGCAAATTGGAGAGATTTTGTTTTGTTGGACATATTAATTGGATTTTCTTAATCTTGGTGAAAATAGAAATAGGACTATATTTTTGGGACGGAGGGAGTATAAAGAAATGCATGCTAATGTTTTCACCATTCACCCCAGGAATGATAGATCATATCTAAATCATTATACCACTCGTACACAGGTTCTCCTGGTACTGGGATTACATTATCAAAGAGTTTTTTAAACGTCTGAATTGAATAACAAATTTTCCAGAGTTCGTCGTCGAAGATCACGTTGAAGCACCCACGTATGTCGAGCAGGCGAAAACCCTTGCAGTTGCATATGATAGATCGCAGTGTGTCTCCATTGAACATGCCGAATCCCATATGTAGGTGCTCGAGATGCGGCATCGAATCAGCCACGGCCTTTCCCTCTGCCTCGTTTTTCGTGTTCTTCACGAATCTGTTCCTGAGCATGTAAGATGGAGGGGGCATGTCCCTACTCAGCTTGACCAGACGGCGGCAATAATTTTCGGCAGAAATTATTCCAGTCGACGTGATGTAGAGGCAGTAGCTAATGTCGAGTTCTTCCAGCACAGGGAGAAACTCCAAGTGTCTCACGAAAGTTTCATCACTCACGTCGCACTTCGGAATGTGCAGAACCCTTAGAAATTTCTCACTGTATTATAAAAATGGGAAAACATCAATAGAAATTAACAAAAGTATACGTAAAATTTTGTAATAGAAAAAATAAAGTATTAGAATAAGACCAAATAAAATTTTGCACTGGCCTTAAACATGCAAAAGAGAAGGCTGCTTCGTCGAGCTTGTACGCGGAGAGGGACCCTAGATGTCCCTCACTGCGAGCCACGAGCTTCATTACGGTCAAACTAATCTCAGCGGTTTGCTGGGTCCTCCGGCACCACTGTACCAAGTCGACGTTGGACCAATAGTCTAAGGGACCGTTGAGCGCCTTCCACCACGAACGGTAAACTGGGACCACGTTGCACATTACATCGTCCGTCGGCATCCCCGACAGTACCAGTATCATCGAGAGAATCTCGGTAGGGATGACGGCCCATCCGCTGCAGTTGATCTTGCTCCTCTCCATTGCGACTGTTCTTCTTCTTCTTTCCTTTGTTTCTCTCTAGTCGGATGGGTTCTCTTCTTTGGAAAATGCTATTTAACCCTCGTTTACGCGGGTGTATGTAACCCGCTCGTGGAGGGGTGTGACCGAACAAGTCACGAATCTATTGGGAAATAACGGTAATGCCACTGTATTAATATTAGCAATTAGTCGTTTGGGCTCCCAACATATTTGGGTGATGCCATCTCCCATTATGTGGCATCTGACATGGCAGATGACATAACAGCTGACATGGCAAATTTTAACCCCAAAAATTAAATTACCCAAATTTTTTAATGTTAATGTTAATGTCAATATTAATATTAATGTTAATACTAATGCTAATGTTAATGTTAATATTAATGTTAATATTAATCAATGTTAATTTAATATTAAATTATTTATTTACTATTAATGTTCATTTAATATTAATTTTATTGTTAAATTTTGCCATGTCAGCTGTCATGTTAGCAACCATGTCATATGCCACATAATGGAAGATGGTATCACCCAAATTTTTTGGGAGCAAATAGCATTTTTGTAATATTAGTTTTAATTATATTGTAAATTTTAAATTAACAGAAAAAGCCAATGTAGATTTAATATTAATGCTACTGTAAAAAAATTTCGATCATACCTCGATACTTACGTTTGTCGACCGAGTTACCGTCTTCATCATTATCAAGTTTTCACCCGAATCATCGTCATCGCTGGGGCGTGATGCCGTACGAGCCTGGAGTTGCGCTCGTGCAAGGCAAGATAACAGATTCACAATAGTGTTTATAGCTCAAATTGATAACATAAGCAGCGGAAGGAAAACGTTACAATGGCTCTGAATAGCCCAACTCATCATGCCAATTGGCTACAACGCTCATGATCTCTCTAGCTCACAAAGGAGTACATTGTTCCATACATTATGCCTCCATCAGAAAAAGCCACAGCCCGGGTGAGCAAAGTCTAAAAAGTACTAGCTAGCTCGTAGGCCAGGCAAACCTAACTAAGCTACACTAATCAGGGTGAGCAAAGTCTAGTGGCTCTACTAAAAAGCCACAGCCCGGGTCTACTCCATCAGAATCGACCCCAAAATAGGTCGGGCAATCAGTAACACGAGACAATTGTAATATGTCAACGGTATCCTGTCAGAAAAATGAGCAAGTACAAACACCAACAGCAGTTCCATATGAATTGACAAATACTATAAGAGACATTCTATTTGAAATACAAGACAAAGATATAGGCGACTTGGAAACCATATGAAGCCGAGTTACAACCCTTGGACCAAACAAGGACCGGGGTTGTAACCCTTCTTTCAAATAGAACTTAGTCTCAAATCATGGTATAGTATAAAAGTAGGTAGAGCATGTGAGTAATGGAAACATAGCATGGTGAGAAATACGGAAAGTAAAGCTGAACTGGAATATAAGATACGACAATAAATGTAAAATGTGATTTGAGTTATTAGAGCGATATGTGATCTGCTAGAGAGTCATGGTGCTCCCTGAACTGTAGCCGGTGCACCTCTCTCCACTGCTGCCATAGCTAGCTGATGCAAGTTCTCCATGGTCTGTCGCAGCAATGACCATGGTCTGTCATCAAGCAATGACCATGGACGGTTCGCACCGTAATGCATCTTTGGCATCCTTATGTGTAAGACTATGATCGCTTCGATACGGGTTGCTAGACCAATATCCGAAGGATCCCAAACCTACTGATGTCATAGCTTATCACAATACTTGACGGTCGCAACCCGTTCTAATGATGTGCACCATAAATACCATACAAAATTCCCTCCTTTGAACTACTAGGTTGAATTAAGATGATGTGCACCATAAATACCATACATAAATACCTACACTGGACGGTCGCAACAATATCATAGCTTATTGAGTATATTATATTGACATTGCTTGTCCTCCATTCGTAGTTGATCATTCTCGACAGGTTTTGATATTATATCTGTTGTTAGATAGTAGAACTAGACAGCGTTCTACGTCGTTTCTGCGGTGTAGGCTGGGACGCTGTCACGTTATAGAATGGCTTCTCTGGAACCATCCTGGACGTATAGCTTTGTTAATCGGGGTCCTTTCAACGCAAGTAGCTAGCTCCGATGTAAGTCCCCGCTAAACCTGTGCTGATCGAGGAAACTACGTTGTCGACAAGTTGTCCATAACCGTGCGAAGGATCCCAAACCTACTGATGTCATAGCTTATCACAACACTTGACGGTCGCAACCCGTTCTAATGATGTACACCATAAATACCATACATAATTCTCTCCTTTGAACTACTAGGTTGAATTAAGATGATGTGCACCATAAATACCATACATAAATACCTACACTGGACGGTCGCAACAATATCATAGCTTATTGAGTATATTATATTGACATTGCTTGTCCTCCATTCGTAGTTGATCATTCTCGACAGGTTTTGATATTATATCTGTTGTTAGATAGTAGAACTAGACAGCGTTCTACGTCGTTTCTGCGGTGTAGGCTGGGACGCTGTCACGTTATGGAATGGCTTCTCTGGAACCATCCTTGGACGTATAGCTTTGTTAATCGGGGTCCTTTCAACGCAAGTAGCTAGCTCCGATACAAGTCCCCGCTAAACCTGTGCTGATCGAGGAAACTACGTTGTCGACAAGTTGTCCATAACCGTACGAAGGATCCCAAACCTACTGATGTCATAGCTTATCACAACACTTGACGGTCGCAACCCGTTCTAATGATGTGCACCATAAATACCATACATAATTCCCTCCTTTGAACTACTAGGTTGAATTAAGATGATGTGCACCATAAATACCATACATAAATACCTACACTGGACGGTCGCAACAATATCATAGCTTATTGAGTATATTATATTGACATTGCTTGTCCTCCATTCGTAGTTGATCATTCTCGACAGGTTTTGATATTATATCTGTTGTTAGATAGTAGAACTAGACAGCGTTCTACGTCGTTTCTGCGGTGTAGGCTGGGACGCTGTCACGTTATGGAATGGCTTCTCTGGAACCATCCTGGACGTATAGCTTTGTTAATCGGGGTCCTTTCAACGCAAGTAGCTAGCTCCGATGCAAGTCCCCGCTAAACCTGTGCTGATCGAGGAAACTATGTTGTCGACAAGTTGTCCTTAACCGTGCGAAGGCATATTTTCCTTTTAGTTATTAAGACATAGCCACTCACATTGAGTTTACTTCAGGCGAGAGAATGGATCTTAATTCAACCGTTCCGTTCGATCGAGTCAATCGATCCTAACCTATCGGTCCCGACCGAATCGATAGCGACAGTGTTCCTTTCTTGTGCACCCTATCACGACCCGCACCCGGAGTAAGGGCATTCCATAACGTAACAGCGTCCCAGCCTACACCGCAGAAACGACGTAGAACGTTGTCTAGTTCTACTATCTAACAACAGTTAGATATTACAACCTGTCGAGAATCTAGGGTCGTCGTCTAACCCAGCTATGGCAGTCTATTCTTGTGTATTGCTCCTTCAATCAATCCATTCCAAGGCCAAGGGACCGATTCGGCCCGCAGCAAAAGGATCGTCGTCTAACCCAGCTATAGTCCGTGATGTCTTGACATTGCCAGTGGCCTTCACACCCTTTTACTGCTTAACAAATGCACGTGACACAGGACGGTGCTTGCTATACTTCGATAGCCCAACAAAACTCTTTTCTAATGTGTTCGTGCAACGACTTGACAAGCAAGGGCTACGTCAAGCCTAGCATCGAGGGAAATACGACTTAAACTACGGGACAAGCGAATGTTAGTATTAATTGTAGTTCCAATTACATTTTAAATAAAAAAGAATGCAATTTTAACTTTAACTTGTTTGAAGTAAATGTTAAATCCAAAACTATTTTTAATTTTAGTAGTCATATTAGTTTCAATAAAATTGTAAATGTTTAAATTAACATGAATGCCACGGTATTAGAAACCTAGCTAGCTGATGTCACGTTGCTCTGGGCTCGGTTAGTGTTCGTCTAAACTAGTACGTGCCAATTAGTTATTAGTAATGATAACCAAAAATTGAATTTTAAGTTTAAAATCTAGTCGAGCTCGATCCTTCCTCTTTATCCCATCTCCCACACTCTCTTTCTCGCTCTCTCTCTCTCTCTCGGGTTCTCTCTCACATGTTCCCGTAGCATTAAATGCTCTGCATGCGTTATTCTACACAATTTAATAATAAACACTGATACCATATCATTAGAAGAGCAAAGGTTGTCTTGGAAGTCGTAAAAAATTACTTTATATTGTCTTCTCAATACTTTTTTGCATTGGAGATGACTTTTTAAACTTCTTGTCATTTGTGAATATAGCCGCCTATGCAAGTTATTGTCTTCTGCGGCTCTGCCTCATGCCACATAGGATACACAATACATCATAACAAGACAATAGGATTTCGTAGCATTAAATGCTACTGCATGTGTTATCCTACAAAAGAGGGCCACGTGGAGATTGCTGTAACAAACTTCCTCATGCGTTATTAGCTACACATTTTAATAAGGCACGTACCCAGAAGACGAGAAAGTTTTGTTGGAAGTTGTTTCCTTAAAATTATGCTTGCTCCTAGAATCACTCAAGATTTTTCATGAGCCATAAAAAGAGGGCCACGTGGCGGAGTTACAATGAAGACGAAAAGGTTGTGTTGTTGCCTTGCTGGAAGTTGTTTCTTCCTGAATAATGTTTTTTGTACCACCAAATTGCACTTTCAAACTGTCCATCCTTACGTGACGGCTGACGTGACATGTTGATCTGGCAGCTGACGTGGCAAATTTTTTGTAAATAAAACTAAAATTAAAAATTAACATTAAAGTTAATATTCCAGATTAACATTAATATTAATATTATCGTTAACATTAACAATAATATTAATATTAACATTAACCTTAACATTAATATTAACATAAATTAATATTAACACTAAAATAACTTTGATATTAACGTTGAAGTATTATGGAGAAAATTGGGTTGTTAACTTTTTGGATTAAAATTTGCCATGTCATCAGTCATGTCAGATGACACACTATTAATTTAGGAAAATGCTAAAAAGCTCATTTATTTAACATGCCACATCAGATGGGAGGGCTATATATAGAGGGTCAATATGGAGGTACGATAATATCATTACTCTTTCTTCTTCTATTGTTTCTTGTCCTTCGTTTCTTCTGCTGGTTTCTAACACACTCTATTTTCTTCAATGTCAACGTCACATGGAGAAAGTGATCGTCGTGTGGAAGATTTAGTCGATGAAGAAAGCCTCCTTTCAAGAGGACTGTCAGATGATTTAGATGATGAGCAAAGTTTGGAAGATGTTAGCTTAGGAGACAGTAAAGAACAAGATGAAGACATCAACTCAAACAACGAAATGTTATTTCGCATCACCCTTTCTAATGGATTTAAGAAATGCATTATATTTTTACATCTATTTCTCATGTTTATTTTGTTTTATTCTGTTCTTAGGGACGCCGATGAATCTCCATTGGATTTCGATGCAGCGACGATGAAAAAAATATTGCAATCTGCCAACATTAATAAAGATCCAACCAAGCTCTTAGAAGAAGATATTGTTGGCCTACAGTTCAACTCTATTGAAGAAGCAGGGACATTCTACCGGATTTATTCAAAAGCATATGGTTTCAGTATTAGAAAGAACGAGGTAAAGAAAAACAAATCTGGTATGGTGACGATCCGTAGTTGGTGTTGTTCGAATGCGGGATACAGACACAAGAAATACAAGGAAGCTCCAAACAGGGTTCGTGAGCCAAGAAGTGAAAGCAGAAGTGGTTGTAAAGAAATTTTTCGTATTGGGTACACCCATAAAACAAAGATGTGGTCCGTCAAAAAATTTCATGTACATCACAACCATAACCTGGCGAGTAATTATGAATCAGCTTTTTTGAGATCCCATCGTAATATAACACCCGCAGAGTTGGAAGAAATTAAGATTAGGAAGCAATCAGGGATGGGGACTGGAAAGATATGGAATTTACTTGTCGAGAAGAAAGGTGGCTGGGATAATGTTGGGTGGACGAGAAAAGATTTATACAACGCTCTAGCTCAAGATAGTAGAGCACTCGACGATGTTCATGCTTCGACAACACTTACATTTCTTCAATCAAAGGAGAACAGTGACCCAGATTTCTTCTACGACTACAAGGTAGACGAAGATTCCAGATTGACCCATCTCTTTTGGGCTGACGGTTCTTGTCGATTCGATTACGAACTATTTGGAGATTCACTAGCATTCGATTCTACATATAAAACAAATAGAAGTCAAATGCCGTTGGTGGTTCTAGTGGGTACAAACAATCATGCGATGACTTGTGTTTTTGGGTTTGCAATGATCCACAATGAGACTGCGGAGACTTATTCTTGGGTTCTGCAAAAATTCCTAGAGTGTATGAATGGCAAATTACCATTGACAGTTCTCACGGATGGTTGCAGATCCATGAATAAAGCAATTGAGGATTTAATGCCCAGCGTAGTTCATCGAACGTGCTCATGGCATATCCTTAACAATGCTGCCAAAAATGTACACCGAGAGGGTTTTCACAATAAACTGAGTCTTCTGATTAAAAGGTACATAGCACACTTGCTACTTTACTTTGAAGTATGTTGTTGTTACAATATCACAACTTTAGTTAATGTCCATGTTTTCTAAACAGGTACTATTCAGTCGAAGAATTTGAAAACCGTTGGCAGCAGATGCTAACAGATTATAATTTAGAAAACAATGAGTGGACCACTGCATTGTACAGAACGAGGGAGCGATGGGCGGACACATTCCTACGTGGTAATTATTTTGGCGGTTCTACTGCAACAAATAGATGTGAATCTATGAACGCATTTCTGAAAAGGTTTTTGAATGAGAAGCTGCCACTTTGGAAGGCCCTTCAAAATTGTGACCACGGTTTGGCGGCCTTACGTTACGGCCAGATGGGTAAGCATGTCAATGATAAATTCTCAACACCAGTTGTGAATCAAACTAGCATGGCCGTAATAGAAGGTAAATTTGCCGCAATTTACACTAAAACGGTGTTTATAGATGTAAGGAAGGAAATCACACGTTCTGATGCATAGATTGTTCCCCATCATCACATCGTAAGAGAGACAGAAGTTTGCACTGTCCAAAAGTATTTTTCGTCAAACAGTGTCAACCGTAAGGTTAGATTTCTTCCGGCCGACAACATCATAAAATGTGAATACATGTGGATGGAGACCAAAGGGAATTCCTTGTAGGCATATTTTTGCAGCAATGAAGAGATTACAAATTGGAGATATTCCAAAGAACTTGATAAAATCTCGTTGGCTCAAGGATTGCAAAGAGAGTTATCTCTCCGGACCTGGCTCAGAAAGAAGATTCATCCATCCAGACATTATTGAGAGCAGAAGGTATGGTGCTATTAATGAACAAGCTAATCTGTTTACATACTATTGTAAAAAATCAAGCAAAGTTCAAGAGAGGGGAACGGAGTTGATGTCGTCTGTTCTGATGGAGTTGAAAGAAATGGTGACCGATATTGGCGAAGAAGAACAAATGGTAGCTGATGCAGTTCAAGGAGTGCATGAAGCTTTAAAAGAGCCAAATCCGGTAGCAACAAAAGGAAGGCCTTCTCAAGGGAAATCAAGCCAGCCTACAGAAAGTCAATCTATCCCGAAGGCTAGAATATGTAGATATTGTAAAAAAACGGGTCACGATTATCGTAATTGTAAAGTACGAAAGCGAAATAGTGACAATGAGCAAATGGAATAAAATGAAACGTCGTTGACTTAAGATAATATCTTTCTTATGTGGCAAGATGTCATTCACACGAGACAATTAGATAAAAAAATATGTTCTCCAATGCAAAAGTTTGAGAAGACAATTAGATAAAAGTGGAGAACATTAAATTCCAATTTCAAAACGTAGTACATCAAAAATGGAGAAAATATGTTCTCCGTGCAGTTCAAAACGGAGAATAACATTCTCCATTTTAAATGACACGGTGAATTTCATTCTCCGTTTCAAATTAAAACGGAGAATGAACATTCTAATGTGTTTTTAACACTGGGAATCTTATTCTCCGTTTCAAAATAAACGGAGAATACCGTTCTCTGTTCCAAATTAAACGTCGAATAGTATCCTCAATCGTTTTAATACTGGGAACGGTATTCTCCGTAAAGTTCAAAACGGAGAATATAATTCTCCGTTACAAATGAAACGGAGAATATCATTCTCCGTTTTAAATTAAAATGGAGAATGGACATTCTAATTTGTTTTTAACATCTTGAATGCTATTCTCCGTTTAATTCAAAACGGGAGAATGTTATTCTCCGTTTAATAAAACACGGAGAATGCTATTGTGGTGTCGTGGTTACACTGCTAGACTTGTATTCAAGAGGTCATTGGTTCAAATCTTGACTGTAACAAAATTTTGTTTTATTTATACTTTTTTTGTAAGTTAATTATGGAGCCCATTTAAAAAGGAAAAAACTTTGATACAGGCACCTATGTATGACATGTGGGTCATCTCAAAAATTAATGTGTATATATATATGATTACACGTTTTACAAAGCAAGAGGGGACCACATGTCATACATCGGGGTATCAAAACTTTGAAAAGAGTTTTGTTAGAAAAGAGTTTTGTGGGCCCTATTAAAATTTATGTATATATATATGTGTGTACACATTTTATAAAGCAGGAAGGGCCCATATGTCATACATAGGGGGTATCAAAACTTTGATACAGTAGGGGGTATCAAAGTTGGCAGAATTCGAAGGGGCAGATTCATTGGTATTAATGGCATATAGATGGCCGTAGTTGGAAGAGTTTGTTCTAGTCTTACTTAGCTTTAATTGAGAAGGGGCAGATGCATTGGTATTGATTGAAATTAATTGAATTGAATTCGAAGTGGCTGCCTTTTTGGCGCATGAGTCCGAGTTGTTCCATGCCTATAAATGCCAGTAGTGTAGAGAGAGTTTGTTCTCATCTCACTTAGCTTTTCTTGTGGCGATGGACTCTACCGATCCCCCGCCTTGGCAAGACTCTTTCCTCTTGGTTGTCGATCTCCTCGTTCGAAGAAGCTTTGGTGGTGAAATCCTTCAGAAGACTGACATGTGCCTGGGTTTGGATTTATTGCCAACCCACGCTCTGTCGAAGCGCCCGCACGTTGATTGGCTCGGACTATGCACGGTGTTCCTTTGCCGCCAGGAGTTCATTTCTTCAACGTGTTCCATTGGTCCGACGATGCACGGTGGTGAAGTCCTTCAGAAGACTGAGATGTGCATGAGTTTGGAGTTTATTATCGTTCCACGCTCTGTCGAAGCGCCAGCCAGGAGTCTATCTCTTCCACGTGTTCCTTGTTGAAGAAGGGTGGTTTTGTACGGTGCTCTGCCTCAAAGAATTCCTTGAGGCAGTGGGTTCCTTTGCCTCCATGAGTTCCTTTGCTCGGAGGATGCACGATGAAATGACTTGCCTCAAGGAGTCATCCAACGGTTCCTATGCTCTGACGATGCACGATGAATACCACGCGGACACGAACTAAAAGATGACAGAGAACAACACTCCTCACAGTTGAAGCTTTCAATTGAATTCCTTGAGGCAAATCACTTCATCGTGCATCGTCAGAGCAATGAAACTCCCTGAACAAAGGAACTCCTTGCATAGTCAGAGCAATGGAACTCCCTGAACAAAGGAACTCCGTGCATAGTCAGAGCGAATCAAAGTGCGAGCGCTCCGACAGAGTGTGGGTGAGCGCTCGTACTTTGATTCGCTCTCACTATGCACGGAGTTCCTTTGTTCATGGAGTACCATTGCTCTGACTATGCACGGAGTTCCTTTGTTCAGGGAGTTCCATTGCTCTGACGATGCACGATGAAGTGATTTGTCTCAAGGAATCCAATTGAAAGCTTCAACTGTGAGGAGTGTTGTTCTCTGTCGTCTTTTAGTTCGTGTCCGCGTGGTAGATGGTATTCATCGTGCATCTTCAGAGCATAGGAACCGTAGGATGACTCCTTGAGGCAAGTCACTTCATCGTGCATCCTCCGAGCAAAGGAACTCACTGAGGCAAAGGAACCCACTGCCTCAAGGAATTCCTTTGCCTCAAGGACTTCCATTGCTCTGCGATACCCGGACGCAGCTCACATTCAACTTTTTTCTTGATAGTAGGATTTTATGTAGTATTTCAGACTTTCATAATGTACATGTGACTCAAAAAGTCAAACTTTTCGTGGTTATCACAATGTAAATCTTACTCAAAAAGGATTTTATTATAAAAGACAGCAGAGCAGACATTATAAAAGACATAAGTTCTCTTGAAATCTAATTCTTAGCCCATACCAACCTCATCATTGTAGTCTTCTTAGTCCATACCAACCTCGTTATATTCTCATCAAGCTCATCTTCATTCTTTTTTTCAAACTAAACGGAGAATAACATTTTAATGTGTTGTTCAAGACAGACGGAGAATGTTATTATCCGTTCCGAAATAAACGAAAAATTCCATTCTCCGTTACTACTAAAACGGAGAATATAATCCGAAGGGGCAGATTCATTAGGAATAAATGGCATATAAATGGAAGAATTCATTGGTATTAATGCCATGTAAATGACAGTTTCATTGGTATTAATGACAATAAAAGTGACTGCAGCTTGGCGCATGAGTTCGAGTTGTTAAATTTTGCCAATAAATGGCAGAATTTGGGAGATCTTATTATAAAAATGACTGCCCTTTTGGCGCATGAGTTCGAGTTGTTTCATATGTAAATAAAAGTCAAAACTTTTCGTGGTTTTGACAATATAAATGTAATTCAAAAATGATTATATTCTAAAAGTAGAGCTTATAAAAGACAGAAGTTCCTTGTCCAATTACATCATAATTACATTATTGTTTTACAATGTCATTGCTAGGTTCGTTTTACATATTTGCTTGAAAGCAACTCCTTAGCCCATGACAACCTCATCTTTGTAATCTTCTGGTGAGTTTTCTTGTCATTTCCTTCCGGTATTTCGAAGGGAGGAGTCGTCAACATATTCATATAATACGCCGTGTACAAGAGGCAGTTGGGTGCCAGTTGTTGTGGGCAAGTTAGAGAACAATTCAGCACTTTGCTCTCATACTCCTTCTTCGCCAGGCATCTCTCCCTCATCATATCAACTTTTCTCCTGACGATAGGCTCTAAGGTTTTCTTCATTAATTCTGCATCCACCTTGCACGTATCGTACGTGGTTAGCCTCAAGGAGTTGTAGTGTTTCCAGTCATAGGAGATAAAGTTGAATGTGAGCAGAGTATAGTGTTTGATGTATGCATTAAAGAGTGGGATGAATAGCAACTCTATGTCGTCCTCCAAACCCATGACGAAGTCTACAAAATCTGTTTGGATGTCTTCAAAGGCGCCGGGTTTTGCGTTTTCTTCATTGGCACGTTGAGCGGTGGTCTGTTTCCCAAAAACAATACACAATATCATGAGTAATTTTATTCTTTCACTCATCATCGGTTTACACATGAATATGGATTTTTCTGTTTGAATTCTTACCAATGTGTGGGCCGTCATGAATGCAGACCACTTATGTGATTGGGACGGCGGCTTTTTTTCTGGATCAATGGCACCTCCTTCGAACTAGACGGGGCACACCTTCTACTGCCTTGAATTTCTCTCAGCTTCCTTATTATTATGTCCAGTATGCCAGCCTCCATGTCGTCATAATTGAGTATGTCTTGCATGTCTACTGCCGACAGCTGGACTGAAACTCCATTTTCACCCTTTTCTGGATCAAATACGTATATCATATCACTGCACATAAATTTAGTTTAGATTAAATTAATAAAGATAGATTCTCATTACATAATTGTGAAAAAAGTCTATAAAAAACGAACGAAAAAAGGGTTCAGAATACATACTTTGGAGAATTCTTTCTGGGAATTACGATGTCGATGTATTGTTTCTTCAGCTCTTCATCCGCATATTTCCAAAGTAAGAGTTCATCGCATTCCCTTAGTATGACGTGGTTCTTCTTTAATTCAGCCATTTTGGCGTCTTCACGGGATTTCGGAGCAGCATTAACTTTCCGCTTTTTATTAGCCTCTCCAACTGTATTGCTTTTTATTAACCTCTTTCCCCCCGATCCTCCTCTTCCTCTGACTTCTCTTGGAGCAGCAGGTTCAGCAGCTGCTTGAAACTCCTCATTCTGAAGTACTTCAACCATGGCTTCGAGATCTTTAATTTTCCAATCCTTTTTATTGGCTTCAATATTAAACGATTCAACTTTATTTTGAAGCTCCCTTTTCTCCTCAACGAGCCTTTCATTTGTTTCTCTGAGTTGTTTGGTTGTTCGCTCTGAAATAAAACAAACAACAATGAAATATATGATGTGAACCTAACACGGAGAATTACATTCTCCGTGTAATATAATACGGAGAATAGAATTCTCCGTTTGGAATTACACGGAGAATAACCTTTCCAGTATCGAAATGATAGGAAATAGCAATTATCCGTTCCAAATAACACGGAGAATGACTATTCTCCGTGTTATAGTACACGGAGAATAGTCATTATCCTGGAAGATTACAAATCAGAAATTTGAAATAGAAAAGATTTTACCTTATGCATGTAGATCTGATTTAAGAACAGAATTCTGCTTTCTCAAATCCTCCAGTTCATGCACATAGCCCTCCATCACAACGTTGACTGCACGTTGTTGTGATTCTTGTGCCTCGAGCTCTTTCAGCTTTTCTTTGAGTTTCTCGTTCTCAAGGTTGGCTGCACGTAACTGCGCTCCTTGTGCCTCCATCTCTTTTAACTTTTCTTTGAGTTTTTCATTATGCGCAAGAATATCAGAATGATGTCTTCTCAAATCCTCCAGTTCATGCACAGAGCCCTCCATCACAACGTTGACTGCACGTTGTTGCTCTTCTTCTGCCTGGAGCTCTTTCAGCTTTTCTTTGAGTATGGCATTCTCAAAGTTGGCTGCACGTAACTGCGCTCCTTGTGCCTCCATCTCTTTCAACTTTTCTTTCAGTTCTTCATTCTGCGCAAGAATATCAGAATGATGTCTTCTCAAATCCTCCAATTCCTTTGCTGAGTCGTCCATCACAGCGCCCATTTCATGATGCGGTGGTATCCGTTGTTCATCAAAATTATTCCCACCTGCTTCTTGGTGTTCTTCCTCTCCCTATTTTTCAACTTCTTCTATAGGTAGCTCATCTTCTTTGTGCCCTTCTTCTTCCCCAACAGGTATAACCAGATCTTCCAATATCATCTTCGATCTCATTTTGTTGTGATATTCGGCCTTGAAGAAGTTTGAGATATCGTACCCATTCCATGTGAAAAATCTTGGGTAATCAGGAATTGGGGCGAACTTCCTTTCCACAAATTTACTATGTTCTGCAAACCAATAGAGGAAGTATATTGTGCAACCTTCCAATTTGTGGAAAGCCATTGAGTAATCCCCCTGTTCAGTTTTGCTTCTACTCCTCTTTATGCTATCCATTACATATGCCAAGATTAACCTTGGCCAGCATATACTGTTGATGACGTCCACACTGTCTACCAAGGCCAAGAATCTGTACGGCAAATTTGAACCGCCAGACTTTGTGAAGAATACTGTTTGGCACAAGTGGAAGATTATTAGCTTGGCCAAATCATCTGGATTAACAGCGTTATCTCCGCCACGAAGCCGTCGTAACAATTCAAAGAACTTGTCTCTCGGTTCCTTATTCGTGACTTCTGAGTGTTTGCCCTTAGTATTAGCCAGCAATCTTGTGAAATGATCTCTGCACAGGCTCAATGATGCTGGTGGTGTGGGCTGCTGTTGTTTTTTCTTTATCAATCTTCTGTAAGAAACTGTTTGCCATTAAAATTATTTGATTGAAAACTATAATACAAACAGAACAGTGTTACAATGTAGGACTTAGATGTAGTCCTAGGAGTACACTTTTGTTTAAGCTGGATCCTTAGTGCCAATGGAGCGAGTGGTAATGTGTTGACTCCGTTGACGGGCTGACGACGGTTATCGGTTCTCTGAAGGTGTGGATTGCTCTGGGTGCTGGAGCTTGCTGAGAGGAGGAAGACGTTGAGTGTCTGTATCTGCCTCTCTGATGATTCCTTGTATGTTCGTTGTGGATTCTGTCTGTGTGTGAAGGAGACGATCCTTCTATTTATAGATTTGCAGGCTGGCTGCTCATGCGCGCATGTGGGGTGCGCCGGTGTGGAGACGCCACGTGGAGGTTGCTGATGGAGGTGCGTAGATGATGCGCCCTGATTGAGGGAGAGAAATCTTCATACTGCTGTTGTGAGCCGGCACGTAGCAGAGGAGAAGATCTTTCTGTCGCTAAAATCTTGGACGAGTTGAGTCAAAGGACACGTGTCATCGACCCATTGCTCGAAGATCTCGGATTTGGTGGGGGGAAGTAATCTGGTGAGCTGTGCCTTGATTGGGCGCAGGAGGAGGCTGCGGCTCATAACCTTTAGGGGTTACAAACTGTTTAGAGTGCATGGCTTTGGAGGCGCATGCAGGCGACTTTCCTTCTGTCTTTCGGGATCAGAGATCAGTCTGGGACGCATGGCTTTAAAGGCGCATGCAAAGCTTTAACTGGAGACTCTTCTTCTGTCTTTAGGGATCAGTGAAGGGTCTGAGGCGCACGGCTATTGAGGCGCATGCTGGTTTGGACGCATGGCCGTAGAGGCGCATGGCGATTTGGACACATGGCCGTAGAGGCGCATGCGGATGGCCACGTGGCAGTAGCCGTCGGAATAGAGTCATGATGATGCTGACGTTGCCGACGCTTCGTTCTCTGAAAAAGCTGTCAACTGTTCAGACTTTGGAAAGCGTGCTACCAACTCTGGTGTCAGTTCAGCATTTAATGTTTGTGATATTCGATGGACAGCTGAGTGGACACATTGGTTGGTGTTCCACTCGGTATGGAGATGTGAGGGGGGCGCATCCTCTGTGATGCGCCGGGTACTGTAGGGTGCGTCTGTGTGATATGCCTGATGCTGGAGGGCGCGTCCGTGTGATGCGCTGTTTGGCTGGCGCATCCGACATGTCCTTTAATGATGCGGCTGTCTCGCTCCTCGAGTGCTATAAATAGCCGTTTGGCTGAATTCGAGGCGTCCGGTTCATCCATTTAATGCAAATTCATTGCACAGAATTCGGAGAGTCATCCACTTGGCGCATGGGTTTGATTTGCTCGGCCTATAAATAGTGGCATGGAGAGAAGGTTTGCTCCTCGTTCCCTCACGTACTTCCAACATGAACTTGGATATGCGGGTGCATTCTGTTGACGAAGTGCTCCCGAGGGTGAAGATGAGACGTCGTGTTGTCTTCGATGCACTTGAAGGTGACTGTTACATCCAAAAGACGGAGTCGAGGGCTTCTGAGGCAGGCGGAAGGTGCCTGTTGCATCCAAAGATAAGGATGTTCGGGCCTCGTCTCCGTTGTTCCGGAAGAGCCGTAGATCGGAATGACGGTGCTAGGTTCTCTCTTCCTTCAAAGTGGGTGCCGCCCACTTTGATTGTGTTGAAAGCTCCTTGTGCCATGATTTCGATCACGGTCTTCCTTGGTCTTTGGAGGCTCTTTCGAAGCCTCCCCTGGCCACAGCTTTGCCGTGCTCTTCTATTCCTTGGTTCCAGCCAGAGGGTTAAATGCTTTGTGTAATCGAAGCACTTATCAGGTGACCCTGGCTGGAAGAGCAGCACATAACTGGGCTCTGCTCGGCCAGATGAGCCTGGTTGGAAGAGTTGCACATGACTGAGCTGCTGAAGGGATGCACATAACTGAGCTGGATGCACATAACTGAGCTGCTGAAGAGATGGTAGGATGCGCCTGGCTGGAGGCGCATGGCATCTGCTGCGCCTAACTGACAGCGCATGGTGACTGCTGCGCCTATCGGAAGGCGCATGGTGGTTGTTGTGCCTATCTGGAGGCGCATGGTGGCCACTGCGCCTATCTGGAGGCGCATGGTGGCCGCTGGCTGTAGATCTAGGATCTTTCTTTTGTAGAAATTTTCATTTGTACAACCTTTTCTAGCCATGTAATAGACTTTTATATATAAATAAAAAGTCCTTCTTCGAATGGCTTATTTGATTTTGCTGTCTGAGTTCTGGCGCATATAGTGCCTGGCGCATGGGCTTTCTGGCTGTGAAATTCCATGCTTCTACAAGACCCCCTTCAAAGTTTTCAAAACTTTTGAATAAGCTTTGGAATACTTTGAATAAGAAGCATGGAGGTCAGGGCGCATGATTGTTGGGCACATGCTTATTCGGGCGCATGCTCCTTCCAGTTGATGATGATGATGCCGCAGGTCCTGGCGGATGCAGACGAGTATGTGAAATTCCTCGTCGAGGGGGTATACAAAATGCTGCAGAAGGGTGTATCTGCTGTGATGGATGCCAACAGAAGTTTTGCGACGACAAAAGCTTTGGCAATGCCCTGCATCGAGCTGATTCGTATTCACCAAGGCCACGACCACATGGCCGAAATTCTGGAGGCTTCAGTGATTGAGCTGGATGAGCGGCTCGCGAAACTTCAACGCATCCAGCGAAACGACCTCTCTGTCCTGATAGATGCGGAGAAGGGGAAGCTGATTGCCGAGATCGAGTCTTCATACCAGGCCACCGTGGGCGTTTGGGAGCGCGAGGTGGCTGAGACTGAGGCTGCGGTAGAGCAGTTGTCTCAGTCCATGAAGACGACGGTGGAAACTCGAGCTGCATTGGAAGCTAATATCGCGGATATCGACACCCAGATGCGCCGTCTTGAAGACCAACGGGCCCGACTCCAGTTAGAGGTCGAGCGTGTTCGGGCTGAACATGCAGCATTCAAGAAGGATGAAGCGACTTTTACTCAGTGGACTCTTGCCTTGGCGCAGCAACGACAACAGCTTGATGAGAAGCATGCAAGTGATACTTCCGCTGGGGCCGTTGAATTGATGCGCCAAGAAGCAGAGCGACGAGTCCTGGCGACGGTAGAGGCCCGCGCAGTCGACTTAAAGCTTCGAGTCAGGGAGCTCTCAGCCCATCCTGGGGAGATTCAGGGACCATAGCTTTTCCCTTTTTCTTTTGTGTTCTTTTGCAACCCTTACTGGGAGATGATGTAGCTTCTTGTACTCCTTTTTTCAGAAGAATAAAGAAGTCTACAACCTTTTTTGTGATGTGTTCATCTTTTGTTGTCATGAACTTGATGATTTGTGTGGACCTATTATCTTTTGCGCACCTTGGTTTTCAGGTACAGATAATAAGTTTGAAGGAACCATTATGTTTGCTCAGAGGTAATGTAGACATGGCAATCATTGGGTTCGAAATGATAGAATCTCCCTACTCAGAGGTATTATGGACGTGGTAGGAATGATCTTGGGGGATACGCTGAACAACTCAGAGGTTATATGGACGTGGAAGTTCTGCGATCAATGTACAATAACGCAGGGGTTGTTTGTACAAGATGTTTACTCAGAGGTAATGTGGACGTGGTAAACATGAAGGGTAGCGTAGGCTTACGAAGTGTAAGATTCTGCTTTGTAGGGTGTAGAGAGACAACTCAGAGGTAATATGAACGTGGTTATCTTTCTACTGGAAGATGCCACGGAACAGCTGGGTTCCGGAAGCGTATGAGTTTGTGGAAAGAGGTTGTTTGGAGAAGTACATGTCTGGAGGATGTCAAGAATAGTACTTCTTTAGGAACTTGCCGTTGATGGGCATCATGAACAAGTCCCCATTGGGTTTGGCGAGGCGGTAAGCACCGTTTGAGTATATCGTCTCTATGATGAAAGGTCCTTCCCACTTGGGCTCGAACTTTCCTGGTGTCTTGTGGGTCAACACCATTGGTCTTATGACTGCTAAAACCAGGTCGCCAACTTGGAAAGTCCTCTGTTTGACCTTCTTGTTGAAAGCCTGTGATATACGGGCTTGGTAGAGCTCGATGCGTTGTTGAGCTAGGAGACGCTTTTCGTCAAGTGCCTCCAGTTCCCGCAGACGACGACGTTGATTGTCCTCTTCTGTGAGTTTGTTTGTGATTGCTACGCGGAGCGAAGGTATCTGTATCTCGAGAGGCAGTACTGCTTCGCTTCCGTAGACCAGGGAGAATGGAGTATTGCCTGTTGGGGTCCGTACCGTTGTGCGGTAGGCCCAAAGGCATTCGCCAAGCTTTTCGTCCCAGTCGCATTTGTTGGATGACACGACCTTTTTGAGCAGCCTAACGATAGTTTTGTTGAATGCCTCAGCCAATCCGTTTGCTGCCGGATTGAAACTGAGGACCATTGTCATGGATGATCCGCCGGGGTACTCCGAAACGGTAAATGACATGGTGTTTGATAAAGCTGACCACCCTGGAGCTTTTTACTTCTGCTAGTGGAACTGCTTCCGCCCATTTAGAGAAGTAGTCGGTGATGGCCAGGATGAAACGATGTCCTCTCGATGAAGGAGGGGTGATTGGCCCTACAATGTCTATGCCCCAGGCTTCGAAGGGCCAGGAGGCGACTGTAGGATGTAGCGGCTCCGATGGTGTATGTATGAAGTCTGCATGAAGTTGGCACGCGTGGAACTTCTTAGCATATTCGACAGCATCGGCGGCCATGGTTGGCCAGTAGTAGCCCATACGTCGCAGTCAATCTTGCAACTTAGGACCGGGTTGATGAGCTCCACAAGTTCCGTCATGAGCTTCTTGAAGAGCTTCGGCTGCTTCTTCGTTGGACAGGCATCGAAGGAGGAGCCCATCGAAGGAGCGTCAGTACAGCGTTTTGGTAGCTGTATCATAGTAGAATCGAAGAGAGCGTCTCCTGACTGAGACGGCTTCCTTCGGGTCCTCTGGAAGGATTCCGTAGACAGCGAAGTCGATGAACGGGAACCTCCAGTCTCGAACATTAACACCAGTGTTTGTCGGCATGGCGTGAGCCACCTGCAAGCATAGATTATTTCTGGGACAAATCAGATCTCGGCCAGTCACCGTGACATAGTGTTGAGTCCCAAGGGGCGCTGCCAATGAGGCTGCGAGGCCAGCCAGAGCATCGGCCTCCAAGTTTTGTAAACGGGGGACATGTTCGATGAAGAACCCGGTGAAGGTTGAAATGATGTTCAACGCGACTTCATGATAAGGGGTTAAATCTTCATGGCGAACCTCGTATTGTCCTCGAACCTGGTTTACGACGAGTTTTGAGTCGCCGTAGGCTTCCAGATGGTCGACCCCCAGCTGTTGTGCGAGCTGGAGTCCCATGACGAGTGCGTTGTACTCGGCAACGTTGTTGGAGCACGGCTTCGAAAGAGAGTACGCATGCTGGATGACCAGCTGATCGGGGGAGACTAAGACTACCCCCACTCCTGCGATGATTTGGCCTTTGGGGCCTGTTCTCGAAGCGCCATCGAAGAACATCCGCCAAACGGAGCTTCCTTCGGTGACGTTGGATTCTTGGACCTCATCCGGGATATCTTCATAGAGTTTTGAGGATTCTGGGATGGGGTGTGCAGCTAAAAAGTCAGCCAGAGCTTGACCCTTGACAGCCTTTTGCGGAACAAACACCATGTTGTACGGTGTTAGCAGGATTGCCCATGTAGCCAGCCGGGAGTTCAATGATCCTGGCTTTGTCATGAGGACTCTGAGCGGATTGACTCGGGAAATGACATGAATTGTCTGACCCGAGACATAATGACGAGTCTTCTGGATGGCAAACACCAAAGCCAAGCACTCCTTTTCGACGGGGTTGTACCGGTGTTCGGCCCCGATGAGTGTTCGACTGAGGTAGTAGATTGCTTGCTCGAAGCCTGTATCGCTGTTTTGAGCCAGCAGAGCGCCAAGAGAATGATCCATGGCACGGACGTAGAGGAGAAATGGTTTGTCGGCAACTGGCGCTACCAGGATTGGTGGGCTTGTTAAGTAAGCCTTGATGTCGTCGAAAGCCTTTTGGCACTCCTCTGTCCAGACGTAAGAGACTCCCTTCTTCATGAGCTGAGTAAAGGGTTGACATCTACCGGAGAGGTTTGCTATGAACCTCCGGATATATGCCAGACGTCCCTGTAGGCCCCGAAGTTCTCGAAGGTTCTTCGGAGGGTCCATGTTGAGGATGGCTTTGGTCTTCTCAGGATCAACATGAATGCCTTTCGCTGTGATGACAAAGCCCAAGAATTTGCCACTAGAAATCCCCAGAAAGGATTTAGCGGGGTTCATTTTGAGTTGATGTGCCCGCATGAGATCGAAGACCGTCTTCAGGTCCTGTAGGTGATCTCCTTTGAGGCGGCTCTTGACTGCGATGTCGTCAACATAGCATTCGACTGTCTTGCGAAGATGTTGACGGAAGATGGTGCTCATAGCTCGCTGGTATGTCGCACCGGCGTTCTTCAAGCCGAAGGGCATTACTGTGTAGCAGAAAACACCCTTTGGAGTCCTGAATGACGTGTGTTTCGCGTCATCGGGGAACATCTTGATTTGATTGTAGCCTGAATACCCGTCCATGAAGGACATGCGCTCAAAGCCACATGTGTTGTCGATCATCACATCAGTGATTGAAAGCGGGAATTCGTCCTTCGGGCAAGCAGAGTTGAGATCCCTGAAGTCGATACAGACTCGTATCTTCCCGTTCTTCTTGGTGACAGGAACGACGTTGGCTACCCAATCCGGGTGTTGTTCCTCACGGATGAAGCCGCTGGTCAAGAGTTTGTCTACCTCCTGATCGATGGCATTCATGATGTCTGGACGGAAGCGTCGCTGTTATTGTTTGATAGGTTTGGCATCAGGTAAGATGTTCAACCTATGCATTGCGATATGTGGGTCGAGTCCCGACATGTCTTCATAGCTCCAGGCGAAGACGTCGATATACTCTTTAGCCAGTTGGATTAAAGATTCTCGATCTTCTCCTTCTAGGCTTTTACTGATGAAGATGGGTTTGGAAGAAGACCCATCCCCGAGGTCGATCTGCTCGACTTCGTCTTCGGTGGGAGGTTCGCGTAACTCAAAACGAGATTCCCATTGTTCTCCTAGGCATTGGGCCCAGGGTTCTTCTTCGAAGGGTTCCGGCGCTTGGTCTTCGCCTTCATCTTTTTGAGGTTGTGCTGACGTCATGTTAGCTGACAGCACTTTCCTGAAGACTGATCCGATGCTGGTATCGGAATCCCAAGTCGATGCTTCGGACGAGTGGAAATGTTCTACGTCTTCTGTATCTGAACTCTCTGGGGTTGATGGTGGCGTGACATAGTCTAACCCCCGTCGAGTCCGATTATAGTAGTCCTGTGGCTTTCCATTGGGCATCGAAAGCCGGACAGGGAGATGCCGACCCTTGCCGTAGTTTAAGCCTTTGTTGCTTTTCAGGTCGTAGCCCATCTTTTGGATGATGTGCTTTGTCGTATTTGTGTACCGATAGACTTGTACTCTGCCGGTATCAGGTTTGGGCACGATTGACGGGAGGTCCTGATGACGCTCGACTTTGCCTGAGATGATGGTGCCTTCGTCTCGGCTCCGTGGAGGGACTATGAAGACTCCTTGAGACGGGACTACTCGATTATGATGGACGGTCGTTATTTGTGTTTGCAACGACCGTAGAGCGTTATCTAATGTATACATGACATTCCAGTGTGGAAGACAAGAATAATTAAAAGACACTCTATTATTGATAAAAATACGAGATCTTATCCCGTGGGATTACATTGTCAAAGGAGGGTGCCTCTACGTCAGCCGAGATATATTCACCAAGCTCCTCGTCTGTAAGAACTGGGGGCAGACTAGGAGAGTCCACCACAGCTTTGATTCCGGGGTCTGAGAGGGTTATATGAGCCTTCTCTGACACCTTGGATGACTGCGGCGGCTTGCCCTTGAGACGCACTTTGAGAGGCGCCTCGGCTGCGCCTCCGGTGAGTGGTGCCTTCCCTTGTAATTTTGCCACCAGGGGAGCCGATGTTTGAGGTGGCTTTCCCTTGAGGCGTATCTTCAGGGGTGCTTCGCGAGCCGGCCCTTTCCCTGATAGCTTGATGCTCATTGGAGGCGCCTTCTGGGGTGGTTTCCCCTTCAGTCGGATTTTCAAGGGGGCGTCGGGAGTCGTCTCAGGCTCCATGTCCGGCTCTGTTGCCGTCTCTGCCTCATCATCATCGTCATTGGCTTCCTCCTCGTCAATGGATTTGTACAAGTCGGAATCGGTGAAGTAGGCTTCAATTCCTTTGAAAGGATCGATGTCTGCAAACTCCGTCCGGATGACGCCATTAGTGGATACATACTTCATGCACTGGTGGAGCGTGGAGGGCACCACCATGTACTCGTGTAGCTATGGTCAACCGAGCAGGATGTTGTAGTTGACCTCGGCATCTACCACATAACAAGTCACCTCAGTTTTGAGGCTGCCAATGTGGCACTTCAGTCGGATCTTGCCCAGTGGCTCGCTCTTGCTAGTATTGAAGCCACTGATGGTTGTATTGGAGGGCGCCAGCCGGTACATCGGGATCCCCAGCTTAGATAGCAGCGCCTTCGGGATGATGCTTAGGGAAGACCCAGGATCGATCTGAATCCGGCTCACCTTGACCGAGCCAATGTACCCTGTGTAATACAGCGGTCGGTTATGTCGGTGATGCTTGAGCAGCATGTCTTGTTGGGTGAAAGTTATATTTGGGATAACTTCATCCGCGCAATGACAGTGCGCACAAGTAGTTGGGAGGTCTTCAGGTTGCTTGACCTGACTGAGAAAGGATTCAGCGTCCTTCAGAGCTTCACAGAGAGCTTCTCAGGAGTCTTTAGAAAGACGCAGGAGCTCGAACAAAGACAGGCGTGCAGGTGTACTGGCTAGTTGTGCCAGAATGTCAAAGTTGTGAGGCTTGGACAGCCCCGAAGCATTCTCCTTTCGTAGAGGTCTGTCAAAACGGGCCTCCACCTGCTTCTGCTTATTGGCTGCTAAGGGCTTAGATGGACCCTCCTCAGGAATGGTGCTAGGAGTCACCACCTCGGCGGCGGCTTCGCCGGACTGGGAGTTCTGTTGTGCACGTGTTTGCACTGGAAGTGCCTCTTCTGTTGAAGAAGAGACGGTACGGCAAGACTTGATCTTCCTGCCTTTTGATTTGGAGGTAGGGCGTACCTCCGATTGAGTCACCTCGAAGACGAGGTCGGGGTGAACCCAGAGGACCTCTCCTCGAGATGTGGTGAGTGGGGTGAGTCCACTCATATTGTCACGGGTAGGTGGTAAGTTTACCACCTCCATTGTCGCCTCAGGGATGGGGACGACGCCATCTTGTGTGGTAGTTGGCGGCAAGGTGCCGAACTGAAGCGAAACCACATTGGCTGACACCGTCTTCTCTTCATAGTCGACAGAGATTACATCCGCATTGATCATACGCTGGATGTAATTCTTGAGGACGTAACAGTCCTTGGTCGGATGTCCGACAAACCGATGGTAGTGACAGTACCTCGGGTTGTCCACTTTCCCGACTTCATCGGGCCGTTTTGGGTCCGGTAGTTTGATCTTGTCACCCTGCTTCAGTATCTCGAAAAGTTGCAGGGTGTCGTCATCATTGAATGAATAAACCTCCTTGGGTCTCGGTGCCAGTGGAGGTTTCTGAGTAGGCGCAGATGTGCCTTTCGAGACATTAACAGTCAATGCCTGTTTCCCTTTTGCTTCTCGCCCGGAGCTGTTAGCTGCGGACTTTTTCCCCTTATCGTCAAAGGCGGGGAAGCTGACACCCAGAAGACGTGCATTGGCCGCCTTCTTTTCTGCAGCTTCAGCTTCGATGATCAGGGAGCTCCAGTCATGATGGGGAGTAGAGTTGAGCCAGAGTTTCACTGCAGGCGACATGTTTATGCTGCAAGCGGAGAGGAGCGCATGTTCTGGCATGCCTGGAGGTAGCCTGAAGCAGGCCTGTCGGAAGCGTTCGATGAACACCCGAACCGTTTACTTTTCCTTCTGGCGTATCTCTATGAGAGACGCCATCGTCATGTCTTTCCCGCCGTCATAGAAGCGGTCGAAGAAGAGGCGCGTCAGGTCGTCGAAGGACGATATGGAATTATCGGGGAGACTGCAGTACCAGCCATACGCCACCCCTTTCAGGGCCCCGATAAAATACTGGTGAGGAGCGCGTCCTCCTTTAGAAGATGTCCTGTCTGTGACTGGAAGTACGCTAGGTACCGTCGCGGAGAGTCCTTCCCGTCGTATGGGGTGAGTGTTTGTGGTTTATACTTTGGGGGATAAACCACCTTATTCTACTCGAGGGGATAAGGCTGGGGAATGCCCATCTTCTGGCGTTCCTCTTGCCTGTTCTTGGACTCGAAGCGCTCCCGCAGGTCTTTGATCATTTCGACCACATCCTCCGTAGAGCTAGGAGTTGGGGAAGGAGGTACCATCTGGATTGGAGCGTTTGAGGGCTCCGAGGTCCGAGGTGCTTCTGTATCCGAGGGCGCCCGTTGGAGGGGCACACTCGACTCCCCATTAGCTCCTGGGTCAGGACCAGTTGAAGGTGTCCTGATCAAGGCCGACCGCATCTCAAACACTGCTTGAGTCAGTGCTTGCATAGAGGCAGAGAGGGTTTTGAGACCTCCCTCTAATGAGTCTATGCGCTGGACTATGTCCTATGACGGCGCATCAGACTCGACATCATCCCCAGCCATGTATACTGTCCTAACACGGCCAGGAGTGGATGTATGGGTTGAGGCTTCGCTTTCGGCCTCACTCTCATGCGGGGGGGTTACTTCTCCTGGTGTTTGGCCACCCCCAGCCACATTCTGGAGTTCATCTTCAATAGGCGCATCTGCAAGGGTCTGATTGCCCTCAGCTCCGTCTTGAAGGACCTCTTCGTTTCCAGAACTACCCCCGACGGTGTCCTGGAGGACATCCTCATTTTGAGGGGCTTCAGGGAGACTAGCCTCGCCTTGATGATGAAGATCCACCGCAGCTGTGCTTTGGACATCTTCGTTTTCGGAAGGAGGCTCGACAAGGGTCTGGCTACCCCCAGCTTCCTCCAAGAACTTCTTCCTCGACCGAGTGCCTTCAAACACTCCAGAGGTCTAGACAGCTGCCTTGGTTTTCCTCGGCTGGCTTTTGGATGAGGACGAGGAATTGGCAGTCGGCCTCCGGATTGATGAGGAGTTGGAGATCACATTGCATGAAGCAACCTTTGGTTCCTCTTCTGTTGACACCTTCGTCCCAAGGCAACGTCGGAGAGGTGTCGATGATTGCAGCCGTTGGAAGACCGACTGTCTTGGTGGAGCTGCCGCCTTGCAACAGCAGTTGATGGTGACCACCGCACAAGTATGCCCCGTGAGAGGCGCATCGTGCTTGTTGGTCGACTCTCCTGACCGGCGCTTGTGAGTCATCACGTTGCGCAGGTCATTGGAGGAGAGTTGTGCCTTCACACCCCCTTCAGACATATGGCAAGGCCAAACGCCGGGGTGGTCAGGTGAGTACTGCGCCCCCTGATCTAATACCAAGCAGGCATCACGATTAGTAGTGGAGGAACCACAACATTTGAAGTGACTTGAACGAACCTCAAACGCACAACCAGAGGAGGCGCGGGAGTTCAAGACCACCGAGTTTGCCTTACTCGACTTGGTTGTGCATGCAGTAGATGCGCCCAAGCAAGATGAGGACTTTGAAGGTCGACTCGTTGTTGGTACAGAAGCACCTGAGTCAACCTTGTACAGCTTGCCATCGGCAGCACGCGTGATTATAAGCGCGTGCCTCTGGCTTGCTGCTGGCATAGCACTTTTATGGCGCATGGCCCGTGCCGCCTTGGATTTCTTCGTACTAGCCCGCTGGGGCGCATAGTACTCATCATCCAACTTCTCCTCGCCATTACAGCGAGTGAGTCTGTCAAAGATAGAGGCTTTTTGTGGCGCATCAGAGGTGATGCGCGGGGCATTGGCTGCGCCCTTGCTCCGTCGACGCATCTTCCTCGCCTGAGAGGGAGATAGCTGGGGAACGTGGTCGACCGCACGCTTCCCCAAGAGATGCGCCGTATCGGCGGGCGCACCTTGGTTGCTGAGAACGTCAGCAGGAAGGGAAGACTGGATTGCTGTATTCCCTTCAGTGGTGGTGCCCGAGGCGTCGACCTTGCGCACCCAGGCCGTGCGGATCTTCTTCGGCTTTGGCAGCCGCTTCGAAGGACTCGTACTTCCTTCAGAAATGAACTCCTCGTACGCCTGTTGATTGAGGCGCACGACCAGCGACTTGTGGGAGGAGCCCACCTTCACGTCGTCGGTCTGTGACACGACTTTCTCGGAAGAGGAGAAAAAAGTCCCCAGCAGAGTCGCCAGCTTGTTTGCCATTAAAAATTTTTGATTGAAAACTTTAATACAAACAGAACAGTGTTACAATGTAGGACTTAGATGTAGTCCTAGGAGTACACTTTTGTTTAAGCTGGGTCCTTAGTGCCAATGGAGCGAGTGGTAATGCGTTGACTCCATTGACGGACTGACGACGGTTATCGGTTCTCTGAAGGTGTGGATTGCTCTGGGTGCTGGAGCTTGCTGAGAGGAGGAAGACGTTGAGTGTCTGTATCTGCCTCTCTGATGATTCCTTGTATGTTCGTTGTGGATTCTGTCTGTGTATGAAGGAGACGATCCTTCTATTTATAGATTTGCAGGCTGGCTGCTCATGCGCGCATGTGGGATACGTCGGTGTGGGGACGCCACGTGGAGGTTGCTGATGGAGGCGCGTAGATGATGCGCCCTGATTGAGGGGGAGAACTCTTCATACTGCTGTTGTGAGCCGGCACGTAGCAGAGGAGAAGATCTTTCTGTTGCTGAAATCTTGGACGAGTTGAGTCAAAGGACACGTGTCATCGACCCATGGCTCGAAGATCTCGGATTTGGTGGGGGAAAGTAATCTGGTGAGCTGCGCCTTGATTGGGCGCAGGAGGAGGCTGCGGCTCATAACCTTTAGGGATTACAAACTGTTTAGAGCGCATGGCTTTTGAGGCGCATGCAGGCGACTTTCCTTCTGTCTTTCGGGATCAGAGATCAGTCTGGGGCGCATGGCTTTTGAGGCGCATGCAAAGCTTCAACTGGAGACTCTTCTTCTGTCTTTAGGGATCAGTGAAGGGTCTGAGGCGCACGGCTTTTGAGGCGCATGCTGGTTTGGACGCATGGCCGTAGAGGCGCATGGCGATTTGGACGCATGGCCGTAGAGGCGCATGCGGATGGCCACGTGGCAGTAGCCGTCGGAATAGAGTCATGATGATGCTGACGTTGCCGACGCTTCGTTCTCTGAAAAAGCTGTCAACTGTTCAGACTTTGGGAAGCGTGCTGCCAACTCTGGTGTCAGTTCAGCATTTAATATTTGTGACGTTCGATGGACAGCTGAGTGGGCACATTGGTTGGTGTTCCACTCGGTATGGAGATGTGAGGGGGGCGCATCCTCTGTGATGTGCCAGGCACTGTAGGGCGCGTCTGTGTGATGCGCCTGATGCTGGAGGGCACGTTCGTGTGATGCGCTGTTTGGCTGGCGCATCCGACATGTCCTTTAATGATGCGGCTGTCTCGCTCCTCGAGTGCTATAAATAGCCGTTTGGCTGAATTCGAGGCGTCCGGTTCATCCATTTAATGCAAATTTATTACACAGAATTCGGAGAGTCATCCACTTGGCGCATGGGTTTGATTTGCCCGGCCTATAAATAGTGGCATGGAGAGAAGGTTTGCTCCTCGTTCCCTCACGTACTTCCAACATGAACTTGGATATGCGGGTGCATTTTGTTGACGAAGTGCTCCCGAGGGTGAAGATGAGACGTCGTGTTGTCTTCGATGCACTTGAAGGTGACTGTTACATCCAAAAGACGGAGTCGAGGGCTTCTGAGGCAGGCGGAAGGTGCCTGTTGCATCCAAAGATAAGGATGTTCGGGCCTCGTCTCCGTTGTTCCGGAAGAGCCGTAGATCGGAATGGCGGTGCTAGGTTCTCTCTTCCTTCAAAGTGGGTGCCGCCCACTTTGATTGTGTTGAAAGCTCCTTGTGCCATGATTTCGATCACGGTCTTCCTTGGTCTTTGGAGGCTCTTTCGAAGCCTCTCCTGGCCACAGCTTTGTCGTGCTCTTCTCTTCCTTGGTTCCAGCCAGAGGGTTAAATGCTTTGTGTAATCGAAGCACTTATCAGGTGACCCTGGCTGGAAGAGCAGCACATAACTGGGCTCTGCTCGGCCAGGTGAGCCTGGTTGGAAGAGTTGCACATGACTGAGCTGCTGAAGGGATGCACATAACTGAGCTGGATGCACATAACTGAGCTGCTGAAGAGATGGTGGGATGCGCCTGGCTGGAGGAGCATAGCATCTGCTGCGCCTAACTGACAGCGCATGGTGACTGCTGCGCCTATCGGAAGGCGCATGGTGGTTGCTGCGCCTATCTGGAGGCGCATGGTGGCCGCTGCGCCTATCTGGAGGCGCATGGTGGCCGCTGGCTGTAGATCTAGGATCTTTCTTTTGTAGAAATTCTCCTTTGTACAACCTTTTCTAGCCATGTAATAGACTTTTATATATAAATAAAAAGTCCTTCTTCGAATGGCTTATTTGATTTTGCTGTCTGAGTTCTGGCGCATATAGTGCCTGGCGCATGGGCTTTCTGGCTGTGAAATTCCATGCTTCTACAAGACCCCCTTCAAAGTTTTCAAAACTTTTGAATAAGCTTTGGAATACTTTGAATAAGAAGCATGGAGGTCAGGGCGCATGATTGTTGGGCACATGCTTGTTCGGGCGCATGCTCCTTCCAGTTGATGATGATGACGCCGCAGGTCCTGGCGGATGCAGACGAGTATGTGAAATTCCTCGTCGAGGGGGTATACAAAATGCTGCAGAAGGGTGTATCTGCTGTGATGGCTGCCAACAGGAGTTTTGCGACGACAAAAGCTTTGGCAATGCCCTGCATCGAGCTGATTCGTATTCACCAAGGCCACGACCACATGGTCGAAATTCTGGAGGCTTCAGTGATTGAGCTGGATGAGCGGCTCACGGAACTTCAACGCATCCAGCGAAACGACCTCTCTGTCCTGATAGATGCGGAGAAGGGGAAGCTGATTGCCGAGATCGAGTCTTCATACCAGGCCACCGTGGGCGTTTGGGAGCGCGAGGTGGCTGAGACTGAGGCTGCGGTAGAACAGTTGTCTCAGTCCATGAAGACGACGGTGGAAACTCGAGCTGCATTGGAAGCTAATATCGCGGATATCGACACCCAGATGCGCCGCCTTGAAGACCAACGGGCCCGACTCCAGTTAGAGGTCGAGCGTGTCCGGGCTGAACATGCAGCATTCAAGAAGGATGAAGCGACTTTTACTCAGCGGACTCTTGCTTTGGCGCAGCAACGACAACAGCTTGATGAGAAGCATGCAAGTGATACTTCCGCTGGGGCCGTTGAATTGATGCGCCAAGAAGCAGAGCGACGAGTCCTGGCGACGGTAGAGGCCCGCGCAGTCGACTTAAAGCTTCGAGTCAGGGAGCTCTCAGCCCATCCTGGGGAGATTCAGGGACCATAGCTTTTCCCTTTTTCTGCAAAACAAAAAATTAGGTCGGAGAATGGCCATTCTTATGGGTTTTAACACTGGGAACGGCATTCTCCGTTTCAAGTTAGACGGAGAATGACATTATCCGTTCCAAATTAAACGGCGAATATAATTTAACATTCAAATGCGTTTTATGACGGAGAATGTCATTTTCCTTGAAATATATACAGAATTTGCGAACATAAAATCAAAGTTATACCTTCTATTTGCACTTCTTCTTGCACTTCTTTTTGTTTAGCAACTTTTTGCTTTTTCTTTTTTGCAACTTTCTTAGAATAGGGTTTCTGTCGTTCTCCGTCTGTCGCTTTTGGATTTTCTGTAACTGGTGCATCTTCTCTATTTGGTAATGCTGCCGGTGATGATTCTGCCGCTGATGCCGACATGGTGTGAATATTGCGAATGGGGAGGAAGGTTTGAAGATTTTGGAGGAGAATGACCTAGGTTTGAGTACAGAGTGGAGTATGGAAGAAGAGGAAGCTCCAAAACGGTTTTCTTTTTCCCTTTTCTTTTTTTAATAAAAGGGTTCGGGGGTGTTTTGAATTAATTAGAAGGGCAAAAATGTCATTCGATGGAAGGGCAAAAGACTCTTTTCTGCTTAATTATATTAATCTGAAGGACAGAAATGATTCTGCTTAATCAAAAAGAATTGAAGCCGTTTGGCAAAAATGTCATTACAACTCAACAAAATAAATGAACATAATACATTAGGGCTTTCCATATATTAAATATAAAAGAAGAAGAAAAAAAATCATCGTCTTCCATATTCAACCAGATTGGACTTCTTTTTTAGCTCATCATTGTGCTCTGAAGTTGTAATCCATTCAGCAACTATGCGTCTTTCCTTTTCCGCATCAAACTGCATATAACAAACATAACATCAAAAATATTGCTCTAAAAAGTTAAAGTTTTTGACGACATATTTTCATACTTACATCGATAGAACGGTAGTCCAGGCTACATCGGTCTTTCATGAATGCAATTAAAAAAAATTCCACAATCAACTAAATTGCCTTGGCGGGGAACATAAGAAGGACATTTTATTCCAAAAGTAGAAAAGCTGAACCTAACATCTCTCAGCTTCAAAATCTCTTCTTGGAGAAAGATATCCAAATTTGAAAGCTACAATTACCAGAAAACAATATGTATTAGTATAATGCGTATCTTGTACCCAATTCATAAAAATTGATAAATATGAGCTTACAATTTCTTTTATAACTGTTCTGCTTTGAATCGGATCATCTTTAGATGCAAGTGAGTCCCAAATTTCAACAGTCCTGTTTTTAAACACAACTCTTGCAAGAGTATAGTGTTCGTCCAAATGAATGGGTATGTATATCTGAATCAGGATAATTAGGTAAAACAAATTAGTAAATTTTCAGAAAATTAGGATTAATAATTAAACATAAATACATTAATACCTCTTTACAAGTGCTTAAAGATCCCATGTAATCCTGAAAGTATTTAAACTTCTTCCATAATTCATGAGGCCTTTTGACGGATGGAGGTAACGTAGCTTTCTACATACACATCAATTAATACATTACGAAGGACAAACAAACGAGAAAATTGTTAATGCATATGCATTGAAGAATAAAATGCTCACTCACCGACATCCTTATTGGTAAAAACCATACTTTAGCTTTATTGGAGGTTCTTTTCCGTTCCTCCGCGGTGAGAAGAGCAGAGACAATACTTACAATCTGAATAAAACATTAAAAATGTCAGCGATGGAATCGAAGTAAACATAGATGGCATCTAAGAAGAAATATACTATCTATACATACCCCATTGGTAATTCTCGTTAAAGGAGCTAAGGTCTTCATCTCCCACCGAGACACATAGGTTTTGTTGCAAGATGATATTATTTCTCTAAGAAAAGAAACGAATAAATTAGGAGAAAAAAACTGTTGGAATTAAATCAAAACTCATATTACTTACTCGTCAGGTCTATCATCTGCAAAAATATAGTCGTAATATCTCGAAAAAATACTAGTACAATTGCTAGGCTTCGAGGTTGAACCCCTTATTAAATTTTTGGATGGTGTGACCGGATTTATATTTCTACGCATTCTTTTAGAAGGAATGCTAAAGTCAGTTTCTTCTTCTTCTATAGCGTCCAATGCGAGATATCGGTCCAATGCTTTACTACGAGACTGTAGCTCCACGTCCTCCTCTTCGGAAGAAGATTCAACGGAAACCACCTTCACATTATTAAATGCTCTAGATGAAGATGCCTCCTTCAAAGCTGGAGATTCTTCAATCTTATCCAAACGCCGAGATAACTTCATTTGTTCAATTTTTATCTTTGCAACATCAGCTGAAATCGTCGCCAGATGTTCTTCAATCTTGCGCAACAAACGCGGAATGAAGGTTTCATTTGGATTTGGCATCCAATCTTCTACGTCTTCTACATTTTCCCCCACACGAGTAGACATCTTGAGAACAAGAAAACTATTGTATTTCAGAAAACTATTCTATGTATTTCAGAATGAATAATAGTACTATGAAACAAGAAAACTATTGTATATATAGCAAGAGAGAAGTACAAAAAGTGAGGAAGATGGAACGACAAATAAATTTCGAGACTAGCAAACAATCTACTAGCCGTTTGATTAAGGAGGGCTCGAGGAAGATTCTACTAGCCGTTTGATTGAGGAGGGCTCGAGGAAGATTCTACTATCCGTTTGAAAATTACAAAAGGTTATCGTGATCAACTCCAATTAAGGAACTCTATAAGAGGTTTAATTCCGTTTGATTGAGGAACTCGACGAAGTCCACCACGAACCGGAACTTCTTCTTCTTTTCTTCTTCATCTCCGTTTCTCCTTCCACCACCACCATGCCCTGTAGATTTATAACAAAAATATTAAATTGTTAGATGAAACAAAAAAACTAAATACGGAAAGATTACTAAATCAAAATCAAACAGAACACATTTTCATAGAAAACATGAGATTAAAGATGAAAGTGTCACAGAAGCAACACCACAATTTTACAACAACTAAGCAGACTCTGCTAAGCAATAACTAAAATTAGGGATTGTGTCCTCCTTGGATTTAATTTACACAAAGAAGAGATTTGAGAGAACGAGCTTTTGTCGGCTTCCTTAATGTACCATTCTTCGTCCTAAATGTACCATTCTCCGTCCATTCGCCGTATTAAAAGCAAAGAGAATGGCCATTCTCCGTGTTAAAAGTAAAGAGAATGGCCATTCTCCGTCCATTCGCCGTATTCACCGTCCATTCGTCGTATTAAAAGCAAAGAGAATGGCCATTCGCCGTATTCTCCGTCCATTCTCCGTCCTAAATGTACCATTCTCCGTCCATTCGCCGTATTAAAAGCAAAGAGAATGGCCATTCTCCGTCCATTGGCCGTATTCACCGTCCATTCGCCATATTAAAAGCAAATAGAATGGCCATTCTCCGTCCATTCGCCGTATTCACCGTCCATTCGCCATATTAAAAGTAAAGAGAATGGCCATTCGCCGTATTCTGGCCGTATTCACCGTCCATTCGCCATATTAAAAGCAAAGAGAATGGTCATTCTCCGTCCATTCGCCGTATTCACCGTCCATTCGCCATATTAAAAGCAAAGAGAATGGCCATTAGCGACGTTTTCTCCGTCCTAAATGTACCATTTTCCGTCCTAAATGTACCATTCTCCGTGTTAAAAGCAAAGAGAATAGCCATTTTTTGTCCAAAAAAATATTCTCCTCGAAAATATTATCTTTAGAAAAGTTAAAAAATAATCCGCCCGACCTCAGAAGTAGGTTTCCTCAGTTCACCACCACCACCATGACATGTAGCTTTATTAACAAAATATTAAATTGTTAAATAAAAAATAAAATTTCAGACAATGGCATGGACAGTAAAATTTTAGCGGCGCCGCTGGTACTTCTCCTTGTTCGAGGAGGCCTCGACGACGTCCGACGCGAAGCGGACCGATTCTTCTCGGCGCAGCTGGTACTCCTCGTTGTTCTAGGGGTGCTCGACGACGTTCGACGCGATCCGAACCGTTTCTTATTTCCTTCTTCATCTCCGTTTCTCTTTCCACCACCACCAGCACCACCACGACTACCATGGCCTGTAACCCAAAAAAAAAAGGTTCAGATTAAATTGGATGGACTTTTGAGAGAGTAAATATGAGTTAATTTAGGGTGTTCATTGAAAAAATTAAAGTGAAGAATGACCTGCTAAAGTAAGTTACCAACAGGTCAAAAGTCTAAATCAGCATTAAATGATATCTCCTGTATTATTTTATCTGAATTAAACCTGAACCGTTGGATTAACATCTAACGGTCCAGATTTCGGATGTATCGATACATCCATTTCCAACGGATGTATTGTAGAATTTTCCTATAGTATAAGTAAGATTAGAGGATTTTAGTTTAATAATTAGCCAATGGAGACCTCTCTTGCAGTTTACTAACTACAAGACGCGGCTATTTGTCATGTACACTTAATCATTATATAATATTTACAAATAGACGTACAATAGAAGAGAGATTAGAGGATAATAGTTTGTAAACTATTAGGATCTATAAATATTTTATTATTTTTTGTTACATTGTTAAGTATTATATGACGTGAACTTTTTTTTTTTTTTTTTGCGATGTCATACGTAATACGAAACTTCTTACACGTTGTATTATATACTATTTAGATCTACTGTCCTTAATTTTTATATACACACCTATATTTTTTTTCTGTAGTTCATCCCGAAACCGTCTCTGTCTAGTAAAGAGGCTATATATTTTCTCGCTGACCACAAGACTCAACTGACTTCGGTGAACCTCATTGTTATATTTGTAATAAAGTGATTATTATATGCATTGTTGGTTTAGATTGAAGAACGTCACACAGCTTCAAGGCTTCAAAGTTCAATTATTGTGCTCATTTTAGTGGTGGGACAATTACGTGGGAATATAGAATAAAGGTTTGGAAAAAAAAAAAAAAATTATACGAGTATTAGTTTCCTATTCAAAACAAAGTCAAAAGTAATGTGAAGGAAAGAGACTACCGAGTTATTTGAATTTTGTCCATCAATTGCTCTTGAGTGATCCATGATAAGATGATTATTATTTATAAAATCAATTCGATAACATACCTTTCTTTTTCACATAATATATATCTCTAACTATAATGTTTAGGCTATTGATAAAGGCATAAATAAATTATTTTAGGAACATTACAATTTTGACAGTCTTGTACATATACAGAACTGTCAGAATTTTTGACAGTTCTTTATGCTTAGGACTGCCAAAAATATTGACAATCTATACATTTACTATTATATAATAAGAAAAGTTGAACTTCAGCGTAAAGTTTTTCCCACAAATATTAAAATTATTTATTAAAGTTAATAGGAACATTTAGATAATCATGAAAATTGTCATTTGATCTTCCTAAATAGTCTTCCAGACTAGTATAAAATAATATAATAATACTAAGTTAATAATAAATTTAGAATAATTATGATAGTTGTGTTTTATTGTTCTTAGTAATAATATATATAATACGTACAACGCACGTGCATATATACTAGTGGAAAGAAAATTAAAAAAATTACAGACTATTTTTTATCTAGTCTATTCTACTTCTATTCTACTATATAATGTGAAAAGTATGCTTCACTCTATATCTTTCTTTCTTTTTCAAAAAATATCATTCAATATATATACATATTTCATAGAATATATGCAATAAATTTAACCAACAACCATTTGAAAGACGCGTTCTGGAAGAATTAATGTATTACGAAAATCGAAGAGTTTATGCTACTTGCTAAGTCTTCTAAGTTGTTAGCACGAAAATTCGAATGTTTGAACCCATAACATATATAATTAAAAACAACAGAGTTAAACAAACTCATCAACATCATGCACTCCAAGTATCTTTTAATCTTCCTAATTATAATCTATGAATAATAAATACATGCAACGCACGTCTATATATAACAATTTATTCTACTATATAATGTCAAAAGTTAGGTTTCACCTTGAAAATCTCTTCCAAAAATACTCTTGCATATCTATACCAATTAAAAAGGATTGAAATGATTAAAATGGTTCATTAATTTTAATAAGGACAACTTAGTAATTATAAAGACTGTCTTTTAGTCTTCGTAAGTAATATTCTTTCTAAGTTTATTAAAATAATGTTAAAATACGTGCATATATGCTAGTATTATATAAGCAGAAAAGTTGAACTTCACCGTAAAACTTTCTTTTAATATATACAATTGCATATATTTTATTAATTAAAATTATTTATTAAAGTTAATAGTAACAATTAGATAATAAAGAAAGCTGTCGTTCAATCTTCCTAAACAGCCTTCCAAATAAGTATAAATAAATAGTAAACAATTAAAATAACGGAAAATTTTACGAGAAGCATAAAAGTTATTAAAAATTGCACAAAAGGCACTAAGTTTGGGAAATTTGCAAGGATAGCATCGTCACGCCTAAAAATAGGGCGTGAAAATTTTTCACGCCCTACTTTAGGTCGTAAAAAATTAATCCCCGTTATTAGCTGGTCTTAATCCCCGGCAAATTAAAAATAAATTAAAAAAAAAAGTGCGCCCCAATTTAGGGCGCCGATTTTTAGTTGAAAAAAAAAAAAGGGTGCCCCATTTAGGGGCGCCGAATTTAAAGCTGCAGCAAAGGCAATAAGAAAGAAACAAACAAAAGAAAGGAAAAGTAAAAAAAAAAAAAAAATTGGGAAATGGAAAATCGGCGCCCCATTTAAAGCTGCATTTTTTGGGCTGCTTTTTTCATATTTCCACCAAATGCAAAATCGGCGCCCCATTTTTGGGCTGCTTTTTTTTTTTAATTAAGAAATGGAAATTTGGCGCCCCTTTTTTGGGCGCCCTTTCTTTTTTTATTATTATTTTATTTTTTCTCCAAACTAAGTCGGGATCAGGGAGGGGGATCAGAATGATAATTTTTCACGCCCAAAAATTGGGCGTGACGATGTTCAATCTGTATTTTTACCAAACTTTATGCCTTTTCTGCAATTTTAATAAACTTTTATGCTTTTGTTGAAATTTTCCGTTAAAATAATTATCTTTTTTTTAATAATAATCTATAAAATACGTATACACGTGCATATATACTGGTGGAAAAAAAATATATAAAAACTGCCGAGTAATTTTATCTAGCTATAAATATATTCATCTAAATTTAGACTATATTGAATGGGGGGAGGTAGTAGGGTTGCACATTAGGCGTATAATTGAAATAAAATGAATAGAACTTTCTAGAATTCTTCTTAGAAACAACATCCATACGAAAATCATGCAATGTTGTAAATGTTGGAAATTATTCCAAAAAATCTGCAAACAAATAAAATTAAGTAAATATTACCGACCTCCGGAAAAGTCGCGCACGAAGCACTGTCCTAAGAGTTGATTCGGGTTTATGTGCAGACTTGTTCCGAATGCTCCTAGTGGTAAAACTCCCGCTCTACCGGTATCTTCTCGTCGCACAAAACTCGAAAAGAGAGACCCCGAACTTAGCTTTTCTGTCCAGAGCACAAACCGAAGAACAATGCTTTGAATTGAACAAGAGAATGAGAGGGAGAGAGTGGAGTGAAGATTGTGATTTTTTATGAGGCTAAAAGTCTCCAACTTAAAAACGACACATGTTGAATACTTGGCTTTTGCATGTAACATGCAACAGTAAAAATCGGATCGGACCGACGGTTGGACCGGGTCTAACCGGTTTAAGCCAAAAAATTGATCCGGTTCAAGGAAGGACATGTTTATAACTTTGGTATTCATGAAATTATAACAATTCACGGAGATTAAAAAATATATATAGATTCACTAGAAATTGAGGAAATTTGGAAAACGTTCTTTAAGTTTGACAAGTAGACAACACATTTGACCTTTGAAGAAATTTTAAATTTAAGCATTAAAAAGAGAGACTGATATTTTTATTTGTAAAAAAAAAAAAGTTTGTAGATAATGTAGAAAATTTTCTTATAAATTTATTTTCCGAGTAACCAGAAATTGGTTTCCAAAGAGCATGTATAGATTGCTAAAGAGATTTAAATCTCAGCAGAATAACGCGAACTACTATAAGAAAAATCAAGTAGAATGATCTGTTATAGAAATTCGAGCAGTAAAAATTGCTATAAGTTCGCTAAAATAATTAGCAAAACTGTCATGTTGGGTAGTCAAAACTATTATTTTGCGCCATTCGTCTGAGTCATTATGCCTCGATTCTGATAATCGTTTTGGAAATTCGATACCTTAGAGCATCTCCAACCCTACTGTGAGTTTGAAAAAAATGGTTGCCACATAGGAATGACAACCATTTTTTCCAAAAGTACTTCTCCAATGCAAATGTGAAAAAAATGTGGAGTTGACATGGCAATGACATGGCAAAGACAATGTGAAGTTGGTTGTCTAGATCTAGACAATGCACTTCACAATGTCTTTGTGTCCACATCATCATTTGTGAATAAAAATATTTATAAAAAGAAGTAGAAGAGTAAAAGTTGTCTTGGAAGTTGTAAAAAATTAATTTGTATTGTCTTCTCAATACTTTTGCATTGGAGATGACCTTTTAAACTCATTGTCATTTGTGAATATATTTTTGCCACCTATACAAGACATTGTCTTGTGTCCCATGCCACATAGGATTCACAACACAAAACAAGACAATAGGGTTGGAGATGCTCTTAGACCATCTCCAATGGGGGTTTCTATCTTCCCTTTTTCTATGGAAGAAATCCATTTTAGAAAAAACTTCTTCCAATGGTGATTTCTATCACCATTTCTATCCTACGTGGCAATGATGTAGGATAGAAACTTTCTAGGAGGATTTCTACATGTAGAAACTCTCTCTATCTCTCATGACAATTATTATTGGGCCCCACACCATTAAATTAGTCCTTTTACTATGTGACACATAGGATAGAAATGAAAAACCATTGGAGACCATTTTTGTATGACTACAATTTCTATGTAGAAACTCTTCCAACTAGGATAGAAATTTCCTTAAAGTACAATGCCAAGGAGGATAAGAACTCAATTTTAGAAATCACCATTGGAGATGGTCTTAGACCATCTCCAATGGGGGTTTCTATCTTCCCTATTTCTATGGAAGAAATTCAATTTAGAAAAAATTTCTTCCAATGGTGATTTCTATCACCATTTCTATCCTAGGTGGCAATGATGTAGGATAGAAACTTTCTAGGAGGGTTTCTACATGTAGAAACTCTCATAGAAATTCTCTATCTCTCATGACAATTATTATTGGGTCCCACACTACTAAATTGGTCCTTTTACTATGTGACACATAGGATAGAAATGAAGAACTATTGGAGAGCATTTTTGCATATCTACAATTTCTATGTAGAAACTCTTCCAACTAGGATAGAAATCTCCTTAAAGTACAATGCCAAGTAGGATAAGAATTCAATTTTAGAAATCACCATTGGAGATGGTCTTAGAAACTTAAATTGACTTGTACACGGCTTCAATTTACAGCTCAACGATATAAAGCAAGGTAATATTGAAACTTTCAAATATTGCAGCACAAATACAACATAAGAGTAATGCTATTCGTACCTCTAAATTGTCTTTCCAATACATCCCTCCTTATGTGACAGCTGACGTGACATGTTAAATAATATTATGTGTCATCTGACATGACCGATGACATGATAAATTTTAACCCAAAAAGTTAATTATCCAATTTTGTCCATATTAATTTAATGTTAATATTAATTAATGTTAATATTAATATTAATTAATGTTAATATTAATGTTAATGTTAATGTTAATATTAATATTAATATTATTGTTAATATTAGCAATAATATTAATTTTAATGTTAATGTTAATGTTAACATTAATTTTAATATTAATTTTAATTTGAATTTTAATTTTAAAATTTGTCACGTCAGTTATCACATCAACATATTACATCAGCTACCACGTAAGGAGGGACGGTTTAGAGGTACAATTTGAAGATACAAATAGTATTATTCTACAACATAATGACTATAATTAGAGTCGAGCTGAAAAACAACATGTAGTAATGAAAATCAACATAAGCTTTATTCCAAGAATACATATAACTACAACTCAAAGAGACCAAAAGAGTATTATTTCAGCTATTTAGCATATAAATCCAAAAAGTGTATGAAACATAAACTCATATATATGATCTTACTCACGACCAAATATTCATTCCTACAAACAAAAGTTTGATATAGACCACATGCAAAATCATCATTACGAGTATATTCCCACTATATGCATTTCCTATCTATATGATGCAAGCTCATTGGTTTACTGATCATTAATTTTGGACACCAATAGTAAATGTGATGATCTTTCTAGTATATGTACCTAATCCCATTTATGGCTTGTGTGGATCAAGTTTTTGTATTTTTAGAAATTTATTTTTTATTCTTTTTTATGGAAAAGAAATTTAACATTATGGCCGACCCTGGGATAAGTCGGACAAGACTTGGAACTTTGACAACTCCCATCTGCTAAGACAACCCCACAGGTTTAGTATGATCCCACCAAAGGTAAGGGTCACGAATGACTATCAGGACCAGCTGACAATAAGAATCAACGGGCAACCAAAGTTAGTTTCAGGATAGGGCAACCCAACCATCCGGGCTGGCCCTGTCAACATTTTCATACCCATGTTTGGTATTATGTTGGAAATATCTAGTCCAAAAAATGTAACTTTTTCATTCCCATGTTTGATTCACACCGGAGTAGGAATCTTAATTTGTTTAGTTTTCGTAAATACCCTTTCATTAATTTCGTGATGCTACTATTACCTAAATTCACATATTTGTGATAGCAGTTGAAATTTTGAAAGTAAAGAGAGGGTATTACGGTCCAAACAAAATATCCAAATAATATTCCTAGAAAAGCAAAACTATTTTCAAGGGGGACTTGAGAATAAATTTTTCACATCAATGGAAATATGATGCCCCTCTTATATGATGATTAGTGGAAATAGGGGAAACAAAACCCAACCAGTTAGTGGGATCGGACCGGACTTGGGTCGGCCAACCTGATTTAACAGAGCCGAGTCGATTTTCGAATTGACCGGCCTAGGTAACAACATATTGACACGAAGCCAAGTTGATTCATGATGTGTAATTTGGACTTATTTATGACTTAAAAATATTTGCTTTTTAAGTTTTTGTCCAATCTCATATATCTATTACATCTTACAAATTTGCGAGTTGAGAAGAGACTGTTGCTTCAGGTAGGGGTGATCATTATTCGGTTTTTGGACCGAAAATCAAATCGAATAAGAGATTCGGTTCGATTTATAAAAAAATCGATTCGGTTCAGTTTTCAAAATACAATAAATTTTTATTCGATTTCGGCTTTGAGTTTCAGTTTCGGTTCAAAATTGAAAATCGAATAAGAACTATACAATTATGTAAATGCCCTCTATTTGAAAATGTGTATATTTTGAAAACAATAATACTATGTATGTGTTTTGAACTGCAACTTTGATAATTTAAAAATTAGTCCAGCTTTATACGTAACTCTGAAATTCAACGAATGTGTGTATAAAAATTATAATTTTTAATATAATTTAACTATGATTCTAATTTTAGATATGATTCATTAATTTTAACCGAATAAATTAAATTTATTATTTGGTTCGATTCGATTTCGATTTTGTTTAATTTGATTATATTTTGCTTTTAATATTTTGGATTATTGAATTTTTAATAATTCAATTCGGGTGAAACCGACCCTAGCTTCAGGGAGGCAACTAAAGTATAAACAAACCAATACTTCTAGGTTTTTTCTATGGGCACTACCAAAATTGCTAGGGGCTAGCCCAAAAATTTTCAAGTTTATTACAAATTTGCCATCCAAAAATTTTGCTAGGGGCTAGCCCAAGTCAGTCTTAGGACTGCCAGCAAGTTGGCAGTCCTAGGACTGCCACGCCAGCAAGTTGGCAGTCCTAACATACGTTAGGACTGCCAACAAGGTGGCAGTCCTCCTCGGAGATGGGAGAAAAGGAAGGAACGCCTGGATTTCTCATGGGAGGCGGAGGAGGTGGAGAGTGGCAGGAGCTCTGCCAGGCCGTCTTGATCGGCCTCATCTTATCCTTCCTCGTCGCCAAGCTCATCTCCACCGTCCTCTCCTTCCGCGAGAACAACCTCACCGTCGCCCGCCATGACGAGCACCAAATCCATCAAACAACCCCCAAATCCCCACCAGCAGCTCTCCCCTCAGGAGTGGGAAGCCCTAATCGACGACTTCCACTCCTCCGTCCCCTCCCGCCGCTTCCGCTGGCTCTCCCTCCCCCTCCTCGACCTCTCCCTCTCTTCCCTCCTCCGCCGTGACTTCCCGCAACACCTGAAGCCCCATCTCCTCCACTTCCTCGACCTCCACTTCCCCTACATCCTCCTCCTCCCCACTTCCCCACTCACTTCCCTCCTAGACTCCCTCCGCTCGCGGCGGAGCAACCGGCGGTGGCGGTGGCTGCTGGTAGTGGTGGTGGCGCCGCCGCCGCCGGAGGAAGGAAGAGGAGGAGAAAAGAGGAGGAAAAAAATTAGGGTTTGGGGGATTGGGCTGCCCCTAGCAATTTTTGGGTGCCCCCTAGCAATTTCTCCACATTCATGGGCTGTCCCTAGCAATTGATGTCCCCTAGCAATTTTGGTAGTGCCCATAGAAATTACCTACTTATAGAGATCGGATCACCATCGGTGCAAAAAAAAAAAAAAATTCCCTCCGAAAAAAAAAAACAATTTTACAAATAACCCCTCCGTTCTTTCCTCTGTTGCCATGTGACCACGCTTCCCATTCCCTCCTCGATTCCCAAACCAATCCCTTCCCGCACGCGTTCCCCCTCCCCGCACGTGCGCACACCCGTCCCACCACGCCCAGTAGGCCCCACCCTCCCACGTGTCACCTCTCCTCCTTCTCCGCCCTCTACTCGTTCCCCGGAATAAATAAGCAGCAGCAGAAGCAAAAATAAGAAGGCAAAGCACGGAAAGAATAATCCGGTACGAAGCCGAAACGTGTAACCGAAACAATGGAAACCGATACTTACAGCTACATGGGCCGGGCCTTCTCTGCCGCCACCGCCGACTCCTCCGGCGCCTTCTCCGACTGTCCCAGCGACCGCTCCGGCGAATTCTCCACCACCACCACCTCCGCCTCCGCCGCCGCCTCCTCCTCCCTCCATCGCCTCGTCCTCTCCTCCCCCTCCTCCCCCACCGAAGCCGAAACCCTAACCCTAATCCGCGACCTCATCTCCGGCCTCGACTCCCCGTCCCTCGACCTCCGCCGCCAGTCCGCCATGGAGCTCCGCCTCCTCGCCAAGCACAGCTCCGACAACCGCCTCCTCATTGCCGGCGCCGGCGCCGTGCGCCCCCTCCTCTCCCTCCTCTCCCACCCCGACCCCCTCCTCCAGGAGCACGGCGTCACGGCCATCCTCAACCTCTCCCTCTGCGACGCCAACAAGGACCTCATCGCCTCCTCCGGCGCCATCAAGCCCTCGTCTCCGCCCTCAAGTCCGGCACCCCCGCCGCGAAGGAGAACGCCGCCTGCGCCCTCCTCCGCCTCTCCCAGATCGACGACCACAAGCTCGCCATCGGCCGCTCCGGCGCCATCCCCCTGCTGATCCACCTCCTCGAGACCGGCGGCCACCGCGGGAAGAAGGACGCCTCCACCGCTCTCTACGCCATCTGCAGCAACAGGGAGAACAAGCTGCGGGCGGTCGAGGCCGGGATCGTCCGTCCCTTACTGGACCTCATGGCGGATCCGGAGTCCGGGATGGTGGACAAGGCCGCGTACGTGCTCTACGCGGTGGCTTCGGGGACCGCGGAGGGGCGGAGGGCCGCGGTGGAGGAAGGGGGGATCCCGGTGCTCGTCGAGGTGGTCGAAGTCGGGACGCAGAGGCAGAAGGAGATCGCCGCCGCCACGCTGCTCGTCATATGCGAGGAGAGCGCCGCCTACCGGACCATGGTCACGAGGGAGGGGGCCATCCCTCCGCTCGTCGCGCTGTCGCAGTCCGGCACCACCCGGGCCAAGAGCAAGGTACGCTTCTCAGCTTTTGCAACAATCTTGATATTCTTCTATTTATGCTGATATCGTGTCCGACACATATTGGAACAATCCGCAGTGTCTTAAAGTTGTTACTGAATTTTGCTCGTTCATGGTTGACATTTTTTTTTTAATTGATACATTTGTCATTCTTCCTAGTGGTTAAAGTTGACTTTTTTTTGTCTCTCTCTCTCAGAAGAGATTATCAACTTCACTTGATCGAATAAATGAAAATTCTGCCAAATTCAAACTTCTCTTCATATGAAATTTGTCTTGCTAACACTATTTTGATGTCCACTTGCAGATTAGATGTGCTAGAATGCAGCAAAATCTTGACATGATCAACTCTTCTGACTTCCATTTTTTTTCAACATTTTGACATGATCATCTCTATTGACTTCCATTTTGTAAAGGCTAAATTATCCATTTCAACTAGTGTTGGACGTTTCCAGCACATAAACTTTCTATTACTAGATTTCGGCATCCCAACTTTATAAATTATCCTTTTGAAGTATTATTTTCGTCAATTTTGATCACTTCCAAAAAAATAATAATAATTGATAACCTAACTCGAGTGGCTCTTGTGGTTACCGAGTAGAGGTATAAAGACCTCAGTTGGGTGGCGGAAGATCAGTTGATCGAGTCACGGAGGCGTATTATTCTTTCTATTTATTTGATAGAATTGGAAATTGGGGGCAGTGGCCCAACAGGTATGCAATGCAGCATGCACAAAGTCTCGTACTTATTGCTGGACATCTAAAAAAATGATAATACAAATATTTAAATTGTGCTTTACTATAAGATATGCTTTTAAAGTTGCGGCGTTGTATTTCTGTGGTTCAGATTATTTAGCTTATTTTGGTAAATAATTTGACATGGTCATCAATATTGAGTTACTGAGTGGTGATTTTCAAGTGCAGGCGGAAGCTCTGATCGAGCTACTCCGGCAGCCCAGGTCGAGCAGCATGAACGCGGGAGGGCAGCAGCAGAGAGCTCCGAGTAGACAACGAACACATGGAGGGAGTTTGCATCTGGGCATGCCACGTGCCAGGTTTGGATCCTTCGATTGCTAAATATAAAGAAATTGTAAATATTGGGTGGACCACAGAGAGAGGGCTTATTAAGTAGCTTGAGTGTATATAAATCTAGAGCGATAAAAAAAAAACTTTTGTTTTCATAATCATCAAATGTGGATCCTATATTAGTGTATTTTAGAGTCTCCAATTATTTTTTAAAAAATAAGTAGACTAGCTATTGAGTTTATTAGTCTTTGGAAGATTAGGATCTCCATATGTATCATTGATAATGTGATTATTATGTTCTTGAGTCAAATGGTTTCGAGGGGGAAAAAAAAACAAGAAAAAATCTGAGCAAATTTAGAGTTGATTATATAGTTAATTTGTACAGATTTTTTCGTATAGAGTAATAATTTTATACGAAATTGCGCGAGAGTGGATGGGTTTTGGGAATTACGGATGGATGGACAGGCCTCCAACTCAGTTGGAGGGCTCTGTCACAGAAGTGGAAGCCCTCCAACTCAGTTGGCGGGCCAGGTGAGCTCCACTCTCC